>CM033638.1:1249192-1849192 GCA_019453435.1 Rhinogobius similis
TCAACACTAGTAAAGATCAGCATAACAGGAGGCTAGGGACAGCCCAAGGTGAGACAAGTATTAACAGGAAGAGCCGGATCAAAACCTTTCAGACCGCATCCTGACTCAGGCAGAAACAGATGTCCTTTCCAAAGGACTCAATTTCTCAGTCACCATCAACCATATCCCAACAACAACAGACTACATCAATACAGCCACAGAGACAGCCATCAGAAACAACAAGTTGAGTGATACCGAAGCAGCAGACCTCAGGATGCGGGTCACCACCACTCTAAACAGTGCCAAGCCTCTCTAACATCACACCAGAAGAGAGGAAGGCACTTTCAGCTTTACAGAAGGACCATAGCATAAACATCTTACCAGCTGACAAAGGACGTTGCACAGTGATCTTGAACACAGCGGACTATGAGTCCAAAGTCAACAGTCTCCTTGAGGACACCTCCACATATGAAAGACTGTAGCTACAAGAAGAAGGTTATAGACCAGGCATGTCCAAACTCAGGCCCTGGGGCCAAATGCGGCCCTCAGACCAATTTTTCTTGGCCCTTAGGCTTCCTGGTGGATTAGCCCACATTGTCCTTGATAAGTACTATTTATAGCACATTTCAGATTTTCTACAATTCCAACCTAAATAACTAACATTTTGGTGCAATACAGACCTGATATTAAGGCAATGAGACTGAATGTAGATGTGGTGGTGTTTAAAACATCAGATAAATGCAACTTTTTTAAACGTTTCGCGATTGATTTGTGGCCCTCCGCTTGGTCTATATTTCAATATGTGGCCCTCGCTGGAAAATGTTTGGACACCCTGTTATAGACTGTCTACAGAAGCTTGAGAAGGAGGAGTTGATTGACAGGCCTCTGTACTACTGTACTGTACTGTACGACTGTATCCTGGTGAAGCCATTCCATGCCTTCCCAAAATCCACAATGAGAATGTCCCATGGTGTGTAGCACGGACTCCATCACATACAATGCAGCTAAACACTTGACCACCATCTTGGCTCCGTTAGTGGGAAACTCAGAACATTGTGTGGAAAACACACAGCACTTTGTGAGCAAAGTGAGACACCTCCAAATGGACCCAGGTGACGTTATGGTCTCAGATGATGTGGTGTCCCTTTTCAAAGGACAGGGGCATTCTGGGACAGTTATCTGAACTGCTTTTACCTGTGGCCCATCGAGGCAACTGTTGTTGTGATTTTGGGCATTATAAAAATAAATTGATTTGATTTGATTTTACTTGTATTCCAACCTCGGAGGCAGTGGCAGCAGTGAGGATGCAACTATAGGAGGACTCTATCCTACCGGAAAGGACCAAACTCACACCTAAACACATCTGCCAATTATTGGATCTGCCTTAACACAACTCACTTCCAATTCAGGGGACACTTTTACAAACAGATCCACAGCTATGCTATGGGCTCTCCGGTCTCCTTGATCATAGCTAACCTTTAAATGGAACACTTTGAGAGGAAGGCTCTGACCTCCTTCCTGGGCACACCTCCTAGCCTCTGGCTGCGTTAATTGGATGATACCTTTGTGATAATCAAGAAACAAGAGCTGGAAACGTTCTCTGAGCATATCAGTGGGTTGGATGTATACATCAAGTTCACCCGAGAAGATGCTAAGGACAACCGGTTGGCTTCTTGATTGCTCCACAATCAGAGAGGAGGAAGGCAGCCTTCAGACAGAAGTGTACAGGAAACCCACCCACACAGATCAGTACTTATTGTTCGGGTCTAACCACCCACTGCAGCACAAGTTGGGAGTGATCAGGACACTACAACACAGGATAAAGATCCTAGCAGGAGGGGGGTCTCTATCCCCTATGTCTCGGGCCTGTCTGAGAAGTTTCAAAGGATTTTTAGACAACACGACATCCCTGTTTATTACAAACCTGGCAACACACTTAAACAGAAACTGGTCCACCCGAAAGACAAGAGGCCGACAGAGAAACAGAGCAATGTAGTTTATTTGATAGAGTGCAGTGAGGACAGTTGTAAAAAACGTTACATAGGAGAGACCAAACAGCCCCTGCACAAAACACAAAAGGCTGTACCAACACAGAATATCAACCACAGCTGGACCGCAAAGTGCAGTCCATCTGCACCTAAAAGCTACAAACCACTCATTTGAGGACAGTGAGGTGAAGATATTGAGCAGAGAGAAGAATTGGTTTGAAATAGGGGTAAAGGAGGCCATTTTTGTCAAACGAGAGAATCCGTCTCTAAACAGGAATGTGGCCTTAAGATTTAATTTGGCTAAGATTTATTACTCCTAACACCTTGGTCCAAATCAATAGGCCAGTCAAATGCTAATGAGGTCATCAGCAGTGAGGAGGGAGCTACAGCCAGCTATCAATAGAACAATAGATCTAAGACAATATTAGATCTTAGCCACAGGTGAAATTGGGCAGGGCCAGCTATTAAACTAACAAAGGCAGGCCAATTATCAAATTTCAGGTGACACTAGACAAACAATTTTCCAAACAAAGACAGGCATTCAGTGACTCCTCCTGGGGGCAGGACTCTACTTAGAGTAGCATATAAGCCAGAGTTCCCCATACCAGCTCTCTGAGTGACAATGACTTTTGGATAAAAGTCAAAACGTCTCGATCTTCAAACAACGCCCAGATGATTTGACCCTGAAACCCTTTCTACGATGGACCACACCTGGACAAATGAGGGTTTACATCGACGCCTCCTAATTAAGCTCCTGTTCCCATGAGAAGAAAACTTAAACCACACCATTTCAAGGTAAGGAAACGTTAAAAGTTTGTTTTAAATTAAAGCTATAAACATAATTACATCATTAAAGCATTTTACAATGTGGAGCAACATGTTTAATATAAAGGAAGATAAAATGCTCTGGCAAATGTGGATCTACAGGCCTTCATCCAAATCCATCAGCACATTGTGCTAGCAAGTAGCAAGTAGCAAGTAGCAATTGCTACGATAGCTTATTGAAAACATGCAAGCTACCAAGCCAGCTATAAGTCTTTGTCTTTAAACCTTACATTTGCCTGAGATGTTTTTTGGGTTGGGACTTTTCTATAAATAATTCAAATTGGAATGTGAAGAAAATAAATACATATGCACTTGCACATGTGGATCTACATGCCATGATCCAAATTAACAAACAATTGGCAAATGCTAAGATAGCTGTTTTACCATTACTACTTATCTTGAACAATGCTTTTTGCATTTTTTTAAAGGGTGTGATCATTTGGAGCATTTTGTACAAATAGAGAAATTTGAAGGAAAATAATAAATATTATTGGAAATATGTATATACATGCATTGATAACAAATAACAACCACATTGCATCTGCTAATTAGCTATTAACAATCACTAAGCTATTTTTGTTTTTTAAACATGTGTTATCTACAGTTCTCTGGGAAGACTTGTAAATGACAATCAGACAAAATCAATCATGTGAAGACTCTAACAGTGGCAAGAATGCCACATCTTCGTTTCTTTGCCCTGAAAGACATTACTTTGGGTGAAGAAATGACACATAACTACAGGGATGCTGAGGCCATGGCGTAAGGAGGTAGGTATTCACCTTATTCCACGCCCACTTTTGCCTCTTTTTGCTCTGTAACAGCACTTCCAGTTCAGCGGGATCTCGGTGGTGGATGAGGGAAAAGTCTGACTGACTGCTAAAACATTATATAAAGTAGATTTATTTGTGTAAAAGTGGCTTTTTAGTTTGAGTAGAACTTATTTTTTACTGAGCTCGTCTTCCCCGTGTAACAGGAAAATAGAATAAGGTAGAATAAGGTTATTATACGTAACTTTATGTTGTCAGTTTGTTACAGTTTCTTGTCTTGGCTCCAGGTGACTCAAAAAGTGTAAATGACTGAGCTACAGCTGCTAATACCAATCGTGAGATAAGGCTTTGTTCATTAATGGTGCATCTTAGAGCTCCTGAGTACCTGCTATAGTGCAGGGGCAGGCCATAAGCACTTCAATGACTGTCCCCAAATAGTCCCCATTCGAGTGTGTATGTGTGTGATGTCCCCAAAAATGATGTTCTATCAATAATATTAATGTAAATGACTCGGATAAACAGCTGTCCCCCATTAGTCCATAGTCAAGTGTGTAATGTGTGTGATGTCCCTCAAAGTCCCAATTAAAACTGTGATGTTATACAAGTTTAAAATCAGCCCTATTATTATGGTATGAAAACTTTAAATGTATTTCTATCATGTTTCAGGAGGGTTCATCACTGTTGCTGCTGAGAACAGAGACATCAACAAACCACAGGTGAGTTGTAATACTAAGAGGCAACAATAAAGAAACTTCCTGAATGTTTTGACTATTAGAAATATTGTATATGCAAAGAAAAGCTACACTACAATCCCCAGCAAACCACTGACACACTATGGCTTCATTTTGCACATGTCTTCAAAAATATATTTGTCCTGGCTGCCCAAATTCTCATTACTGCATCGGCCCATGACTGACTGTCCCCAGTTGGTCCCCATTCAAGTGTGTGAGTGTGTACAATGTCCCCAAAAGTCCTGTCCCCATCAGTATTACTATTGCTATGGGGTTCAAATAACTGACTGTCCCCACTTGGTCCTTATTCAAGTGTGTGAGTGTGTACAATGTCCTCAAAAGTCCAGTCCTATCAGTTTTACTATTGCTAAGGAGTTGACATAGAAGACGGTCCCCAGTTGGTCCCCATTCGAGTGTGTGAGTGTGTACAATGTCCCCAAAAGTCCTGTCCTATCAGTTTTACTATTGCTAAGGAGTTGACACAGAAGACAGTCCCCAGTTGGTCCCCATTCGAGTGTGTGAATGTGTACAATGTCCCCAAAGGTCTGGGCGAAAAATGGTGGTGTTATTGCATATACAATTTTATTTTGCATAAGCATTGTTGATATATAGGCAAATTAATTACAATTCTATTTCAGGAGCAGTTCCTCCCTGCTGTTGCTGATGAGACGAGGGACATTGGCAAACCACAGGTACGAGTCTCAATATTGACTGGTAACTGGAAATCCACTCCAGTCTGGAGTTACAATTGTACTGTTCCATAGACTGTATAAAAAACACTGGACATCCCGAGCTGCTGCCGCCACGTTCCAAACAGGAAGTATCCATGGAGGCTGTTCTGGCTCCTTCAAGCCGAGCTCCATTCTCTTTCTATTGGGACATTAGTGTCTTTACTCTGAAACGGCTTCTGTCAAACTCACATCTGGAACTAAAATGTGCATCTGACTCACTCCACATGATCCTGTGTTTGATTAAAGTTATGTTCTTCACAAATCAACTTATTACAATAATAACTGACCAATCAGGTGCTTCCTTTTCCAGGGGTCGGTTTCGCTCATGTTAGCAACAGGTTTGATTGTCAGCTGGCGCCGCACGTTGCCGCCGTCTCCTCTCACCGAGGGGTGGAAACCGTTAACAACCGCGCTCCTGATTGGTCCGTGTGGTTACCAAGATACTGTTACGGGAGAATTGCAGTTGTGGATTTCTTTAAAACAAGTTAAACAATAAAAATGCAGAGAGAATGAGTCTGATCAATTAGTTTTTTTATTCACTGGTACCAGAGTGAATAAACGCCTTTCCCTGACATAGTGACTCTCCCTGGTCGACGGAGGTACATAACAATCAGAACACATGCTTTTTATACACAAGACATAGGTGGAGACATAGTTATCACATCATGAGGAGACGACATAAAACATCAGTGTGAAACCAGAGCAAGGACATATGTGACATCAATGTTCATGACAAACAACAGCTATCAGTGGTGTTTTCAGTTAAAGCCAGATTTCAGCGTGAAAGGACGTCATAAAAGGATTAGATGCCCATTATCTATCTTTGTGACCGGGACTGGGAGCTAACAAAACAGGTGCTAAAGAGATGTTAAAGTTGAAGTTAACCTTAGCAATGTAGAATGAGTGAAACCCCAATTTCGGCTATTACAGTCCACCCCATGTCACATATAAAAGCATTTTACTGTTACACCCAAAATCTGTAATCAATTAAATCATTAGGAATAACATATCTTTATTCATTCATGTGTCAAACTATCAAGTTAATCAACCTGTAGTCAAAACTTAAAACACCTAAATGTAAAGATGCCTTCGAATAAACATGTTGAAAACAACCCGGGCCTAATGGTTCAGTTCAGTCCAAGTCCAGGTCAAATTCACCAGACAAGTCCCAGTTAACTGTCAGGCTCATGGCCTCTGCTCGGTTCTGCAGAAACAAAAACTGGGAAGAAACTAGATTATTCACCATTCTAAGAATGCAGGGAACAAGACAGGAAACTAAGATAAAGAAGAATGCAATATTTATCAACAACTCTTTCCAGGATGAGAGAAACCAATCGAGAGTGAACAGCGACTAGCCCTTCGCAGTCTCACCCTCCATCAGGTCTCGTAATTTAGTGAGATTAGCTATGCCCGTGCTATCGCCACCCCCTTTATCATTAGCAGGTCTGTAGGTCCAACAGGTGCTCCCCAAGGTCTGACAGACCCCCCCTTGGCTAGTGATGATCTGATCTAACACCAGGCGATTTTGAGGAGCCACAGAGCATAAGGCATGTTAACTCCTCCTCGTAGAGGCTAAAACAGAGAGAGTGTTATTAACAAATGATGAGAACACTTAACTGAGAGTTTAAACCCTTAATATTAATCTCTGCCTATCCCCATGCTGGGGAATAGGGCCAGCATGACCTTTGACCTGAAGTCCAGAGGTTGCGGTCGCCTGGCACAACAGATCCCCAAATCAGGTCATGTGGAGCCAATTTGCGTTCTAAGTCTGTGATCAGAGTGTGGGTGTGGAAATATGATGTATGAATGCTCCGAGGGGACCACGGCCACACATCGTCCAGCCCAATCCACCGGAAGACATCCACACATCTGATATCCACACAGAACAACATATTCACAGAACAATAAATGTCAGCAACAAATTAAAAACTTAGAACCGGCTTGATGTGAACTGCCCAAATCAAGGTTCACGACCGCATTGTCGGAACTTTAAACCAGGGTCCAATGTGTGGCAAGATTCTATGCTGCTGCTGTAGCTATGGGCAAACATGTACACAGATGACGATCAGATCAATTATGACTCTTTACATATTGATACCAGTAATTTAAAGTGTGGCCAGTCAAGTGGTTGTAAGACTTAGTCAATGCTTCTAACCAGGCCGTCTCGTCAGAAGTCAGACTACAGGTGCTTTGTTTCACGCCATGTTTATTTGAGTAAATGAAACCAGGCATCAAACTTAACCATATTATCAAAATTTTCAGAAATAAGGCACACATGAAAATCTAAATCTGGAGATTCAATTCCTTCACCATAAGCTCACCCTGGTCCTCCAGCAGTGGGTTGCTTACTCTCTGAGTTCTCTCCTCCCCCCTTCCAGGGGAAGAGCAGATGTGGTTCCAGCGGTGGGAGCTGTCTCCCCACACGCTCCGTGCGGCTCAGGAAGTTGCTTTGTTTCGTGAGCGTTGGGTCCATTGCCACAGTGTGAAGCATGGATCCATGTGCCCCCTTGGCTGTCCCACAGTGATGTCGGGTGTCAATCAGCGTCGCCTCCTATGTTCAAAACCAGGTCTAGCTCCAGCTCTGCAGCTTCAGCCGTGTTTTGACCTGAACAGAAACAAAAACAAAGTGCACTCCCCCCTTTTTTTCCTGTGAGTGCCGCTAGTTAAATTTGCCCTCCCTTTCCCAAAAGGAGAAAATAATATAAAACAAAGGAATGAACAGAAAGGTGGACCTGATGGACCGGCCGAAAGAACCAACAGATGATGTGACACCGGCCAACCCTGTACAGGGCCGTAGCCAGTGCCAACACCACTACCAACCTAAGGACAAACCCATCCCCAGCTAAATCTGGAGCAAAATAAAAGCGAAACGTGACTACCGTCCCCACCAGGTCAAACAAAAGCTAAGTTGGCCTGAGTGTGGCTGGGCAGAGCCATAAGTGCACCAGCTACAGGCGACTTAATTAAAGGCTCAGAGCAGACAAACTAAACACAAAACTTAATTCATATCAATAGACCAAATATGGAAAAATGTAAAAAAACCTTCTCTCGTCTAATTTTCTTTTCCTATTACTATTCTTTTTAACAATATTTTATTTTTAAATATTAATTGCCACACTCATACCTTAGTATTATAATTCGATTTATATATATATATTATTTCAATGGGCCTTTTCCGAATCAAATTCAAATCAAAGATCACATATGAATGTCTTTAATATCTTTAATGAAAATATATATATTCTGAAATTTTGTCTAATTATATCATAGCCTTTTAAAAAACAAAAAAAAACAAAACATACATTTTCATCTTCTGCCAAGATACCTGTGGAGGAATAATTTCATGCATTACAATCAACCAGCTTCGACTGGTTTATCTTCTTGGTCCATAGTTGTTTCTGGTAAATAGGAAACATCACAAATAACACACAGATTGTTACACCAGCCCCTGTTTGGGCTCAGGTCCTCCGTGCATAAATGCCACCTGTACTGTGTCAGTCTCCGCAAAAAAAAAATTATCATTACCAACCTGAGAAGAAAAATAATCAAAAATTAGACACACATTTAAAGTATTAGATTTCATAATTGTTTGTTGCATTGTACACACAGATCCACTCTGGATGTATGTGCTCCTTTGGGTCATCTGCTGAAACCTGTAAATTTGAGATTAAAATAACCTTTGTCTTAGTTATGCCAAAAGAAATCTATAAAAACTTCAGAAAATGCGTAAGTCCATAATCAAAGCAAAGTAGAAAGTGGTTAATTCATTCATACACATTCACACAAACAGACGTTAGTGAAGCTTCTTTAGTCCAAGAGCTTTACTCGTCAAGTCCAAAATGTCACATGTTCATAGTTTGAGTTGTGCACAACCTTTAAAATGACGTCATATTAAAACACATTTTTGTGACTGTGTGGGTACAGGAAGTGTCCTGTCTGTGATCACATTCCCCAGAACATAGACCATGTTTCAAAATCAAAATTGTTAGTTCTCTCTTGTTGCAACAAGTGTAATAAATCCTTTAGACTTGATGACTGTTCATCAAACCTACTCTCACTCTGTAATAATCTAAGGAGCTCTCCATAATTAAGTTTACGCCAATTGAGTTTTCCTAGTTTGTTATCATTTTGATATTGCTTTTTGTTATAGACACGCTGTTGAGTTTATTGGTTCATTTTTCCCTATTTGTTTGTCCCCAATTATTTATTTTAAAATTCAACACCACCAATGTCCACATCTATAACTGACCTGTGTATGTTTTTTACGCCACCTGGTTTTGGGTGATGCTCCTTGCAGTTTTCAATTGTGTCCTTTGGCGCCAGCCGAACCGTTCGCGATGTCCTCCCGCTGCTCCTTGACCTCCTCATCCCTCCGTCCTGCCCCGCCCTCTGAGCCGCTGTGACCTGGAGCTCCATCCACATTTGATCTCGGTCGCCGTGTGGCACCTCAGTTTTCTCTGCAAAAGTCTCAGAAGGAACACAAAAATCACCATCATGCGCTAGAGCACCAACCACACAGAAAACACTTTGGGATCTGAAATCTTAGTTTGAACTAAATAAATATATGAAATGACATTGAGGGCCTGGTAAAGGATGCCATTTTAATGTTATATTTTTGCAAACAAAGTTTTGAAAGAGGGTGTTCCTGCCTCTTTACAAGTTATGGATTGACTTTTAACAAACAAAGTAAAGGCATTAATTTATTTGGGATGTCTTATTTTAAAACCATGTCCTCATCTTTGTTTCTTATTCAGCATTTGGCAGATCTCAATTTCTTTTATTTATTTATTTGTTTTAATTAATTAAGCTATTTAATCATCTAAAATGTTAAATTTGCTCATGTGAAATATATTCCAAGAGCTTGCATGAATTTTGTAAAATAGTTCAACTTAAAACGACTCTACAACATGTAATAGGTTTAAATACTATTTAGGTAAACCAGCTCCATGGCTGGCCGTACTTAAGATTTAAGCTTTAAATAATCAGTACTTCCCGTTGTGGCCTCAGCTGGGTCCAGTCGATGGTCAGAGAGCGGAGGCAGAGCAGGCGGTGAAAAGGAACGGGGTCAAGGATCGACAGCGGGAGCCTGTACAGGAAATAAGAGCGCCACACAAGAAAATATTAGTTGTGCATGCAATGTTAACATAATTGTAAATTTGCTATGTCTCTTTGTTCAATACTTTAAATACTCCAATGTCAGTATTGTGTTTGAATCTGCTGTGATGACCTCTCTCACAGCTGCCACCTTTATCTCTGTTTTGTCTGTGGCCTGTGAGGAGTCAGGTTTTTTCTAGTTCACGGGCTCATGACTAAAACTGGCCAGGACCTCAGAGTCCCGTGAAGGGAAAAAAAAAAGAAAACAGTATCAACCTAATTCTTATAACCAAAATGTTATGTTAGACTATTTGGAACCTCCAAGATGTGAATTTGGGGAGGTTTTAACTCTTTCGAAACCATCAAATCCATTAAAATTTCCATAAAACCACTGTTTGTTACAGGGGAAAAAAAGATGAGCTCATTTCAACAAAAAATCCAAAATCGAAAAACAGGAGCAAAACCAGATCCTATTAAAGTCCTGCAGGGTTTCCGCCTAAACTTGTTGTCAAAACAAAATGTGCGCAAAAAAATCTTGGCCATAAAAAAAAAACATACTCAGACAAACCAAACAATATTCAGTTGCAAAACAAAGCTCTATATTTCTCTTTTAATATAGCTATTTATTTCTTCTTAGATGTAGCTCTATATTCATTATGTCACTCAGTCTAAGCTGTAAGCAGGTTTGAACTGCGTTTATACGGAGACCAAAACTTTACGATAAGACGATCAGACATATCAAAATGCATCGTGTGCTATTCTTAAAGTGAATCAGTGCAAAGCATTTCTTCGCTATGAGAGCATGTGCTGTGTATGTGCTGCTGATGACGTGACTGATTTTCAGGAAATGCATTCTCCATTTAAAAAGGCTTTTAAAGTTCTAATGCTGTGTATGTTACCTCTCCTTTTTGTCTGTCTGCTGCACGGCCGGGCTCTGCTCCACCACTGCTGCTGTCAGAGGGTCACGCTGAAGGCCCAGACTCTGTTCAGTGTCCTCTTCGCTGCCTTTAAGCAGTAGCTTCAGATGTTTATCTTCACCCACGTCCATGCCCTGCAGGAGCACCTCCACAGTTAGGTCCATATTGTGTGAAATTTCGCAAAGTACGAATCAAAACTCCATAGTGGTTTTGTTTTGGCCGATTCTCCTTTGCCAGCTTTGTTTTCTTTGGGTCCTGATAGTGGCTTCGTAAACAATGTCTCTCAGATGTGACTTTCTCAGCAACTTTCTTTTGCAACATCAGTCATTGTCTTTGAACTAAATCTTCTTTGAGGTGGCACTCATCCACCCGTGTTAGCTTTATTGTCCAATATGCAATGATTTGTTTGGGCGATGTCATTGAGATAATGGCAGTCCGTTTCATTTGTGCCCAGCTTAGTGCAGCTTGTAGCACAAGAGGGCATCCAGGTCGTTGGTGGAGGAATGGTGTGGCAATGGTG
Organism: Rhinogobius similis; assembly: GCA_019453435.1. NCBI lineage: Eukaryota > Metazoa > Chordata > Actinopteri > Gobiiformes > Gobiidae > Rhinogobius > Rhinogobius similis. The sequence continues at coordinate 1,260,745 of CM033638.1, forward strand.
TGGGTCTGATTAAGCTTGATCTTCTCCAGAGTCCGGTCCACAGGGTCTGGTCCACAAGGCTGGACAGAGCGTGTTGACCCTCGTGCAGTGGTTTGGAGCCCGGCGCCGCAGCAGTCAGAGGGAGGTTGTAACAGAAACAAAACAAAGATAATGAGTGACGTGTGAGTGCAAATGTGTGCAGAGTAATTTTTTACTGTTGCTTAATTTCTATTCCTTAAATTAAAAAAAAAAAAAAAAATAATAAAAAATAATAATATATTATTATTATTTTCTCTTTTCAGGTCTCCTTCTTTAACGTTATCAATGTTTACGTTATAATAAGTCTTTTAACTTTAATTTGCTTTAATTTTACTTAGAAATCAGTGCTCAGTGATCCTTCTTCAGGAAAGCTATATTTCTTGGACCACACAGTTAATACTTAAATCCATTCCTTGCCGTGGTTTGTCTGTCATGGCCTGGATTAAAGGGCTTGTAGGGGCCTCCTCCACCACTGACTGGTTTGATCCCATTTTATCTCCCAGATATTTTATCTCCCAGATATTTAATATCTCCCAGATTTCTTATCTCCCAGATAAAATGGTAGTGCGCACTCTTTCACCGCTTTACGCACGCTCATGCGTAGCGTGTATCTTTTAAGACGCTTTACCTCCGTCCCGAAAAACTCCTCAAGAGCTTTCTCCACTTTTCCTAAGCTGGGCTCTTTAAATTCCCAGGTTAATGTGTCACTTAATAACAATATTAGTGTATTCAATTCAATAAATTAAGTACTCTGAGGTATTTTTAGCCTGCTTTGGCTAAAAACTCTTTTAAAGGTTCTCTCAAGAGATCTATGCTCACTTATCTTCCCTTTAAAGGTCAAAGTTCTTGCAATAGATTATACTCTTAACCCAACCTCTCGTTTTCTTTAAGATGTGACACAAACTTAAACAGAGCTCACTCTTAAATCCAAGATTTCTTGCTCAGTTAAGTGGAAAAAGTGAGCCAGACTCACTTTCAGCTGCCTGGACTTCCCGACAGCCTGACCCCCAAGAAGGTCTACCTGTCCAGTCTGGTCCAAGGAGGATTCCTACCCCTTCAGATATTTAATCAAATATATTTAGCAGAGCTATCTCCAGCAATCGGCAGACAAACAGAAGGAATGCTTAGTAACTATTTAGTATTACTCCTAGAAGTTTTCAAATTGCAATTAATTTTAAAATCAAACTAAATTTCCCCTTTAATTTTATTAGATTGTGATAGGACTATTTTAGGCTCTAAACGCCTATACATCTAATAAAACTTAAAGATGCAGACTCACTCACCACAACAAAGTAGGATGTTTGGTTCGAAACCTTGCGCCGGTGGTCCTCGTCCCCGTGAGACAGCCCTCCGTCTCAGAAAGCAGATGAGGTTAGAGGCTGGAAGATCCAGGTGGCCAGACGCTGACTCACGCCGGGAGAGAACCCAGACCGGGCGAAGGCCGCTGTTCGTTGACGCCAACTGTTACGGGAGAATTGCAGTTGTGGATTTCTTTAAAACAAGTTAAACAATAAAAATGCAGAGAGAATGAGTCTGATCAATTAGTTTTTTTATTCACTGGTACCAGAGTGAATAAACGCCTTTCCCTGACATAGTGACTCTCCCTGGTCGACGGAGGTACATAACAATCAGAACACATGCTTTTTATACACAAGACATAGGTGGAGACATAGTTATCACATCATGAGGAGACGACATAAAACATCAGTGTGAAACCAGAGCAAGGACATATGTGACATCAATGTTCATGACAAACAACAGCTATCAGTGGTGTTTTCAGTTAAAGCCAGATTTCAGCGTGAAAGGACGTCATAAAAGGATTAGATGCCCATTATCTATCTTTGTGACCGGGACTGGGAGCTAACAAAACAGGTGCTAAAGAGATGTTAAAGTTGAAGTTAACCTTAGCAATGTAGAATGAGTGAAACCCCAATTTCGGCTATTACAATACGCACTCGGATTTCCAAATATGGAGTCTGGCTCCACTTCAGCCGCTATAACTGCTAGCTCCACTTTATCCGCTATAACTGCTAGCTCCACTTTAACCACTATAACTTTTAGCTGCGATTAGCTTCATTTGGCTGGAGTCAAACTCTATGACATTGCACTCGTCCAGTGATTTTTATACGGTCTATGTACTGTCCCCAGTAAACCACTGACACACTGTGCTTCATTTGAACTGATTACTTATCCTTTCCTTTCTCTGACGCATCTTTCTCTCTCTCCAGCAAACATCTACTCCTGACATCACTGAGAGCACCAAAATCAGGTAAGAGTTGGTTTTACAAAAGACAATCCATTAATGTGTATATTTGTGTCTTCTACATTACATCATCTGCAGTAGATTATTTACATAAAATACCTTGATTGTCCCCAGTTGGTCTCCATTATAGTGCACAGGTGTGTATTACGTCCCCAATAGGTCTTGTCCTCTGAGTATTACTATTGTTACATAGCTCAGTTAAACAACTGTCCCCAATTGGTCCCCATTTGAGTGTGTGAGTGTGTATGATGTCCCCAAAAGTCCTGTCCTATCAGTATTACTATTGTTACATTGATCAGTTAAACAACTGTCCCCAGTTAGTCCCCATTTGAGTGTGTGAGTGTGTACAATGTCCCCAAAAGTCCTGTCCTATCAGTATTACTATTGTTACAGTGATCAGTTAAACAACTGTCCCCAGTTGGTCCCCATTTGAGTGTGTGAGTGTGTACAATGTCCCCAAAAGTCCTGTCCTATCAGAATTACTATTTTTACAGTGATCAGTTAAACAACTGTCCCCAGTTGGTCCCCATTTGAGTGTGTGAGTGTGTACAATGTCCCCAAAAGTCCTGTCCTATCAGTATTACTATTGTTCTGGGGTTGACATAGAAGACGGTCCCCAGTTGGTCCCCATTCGAGTGTGTGAGTGTGTATGATGTGCCCTAAAGTCCTGTCCTATCAGTATTACTATTGTTCTGGGGTTGACATAGAAGACGGTCCCCAGTTGGTCCCCATTCGAGTGTGTGTGAGTGTGTATGATGTCCCTAAAGTCCGGTCCTATCAGTATTACTATTGTTCTGGGGTTGACATAGAAGACGGTCCCCAGTTGGTCCCCATTCGAGTGTGTGAGTGTGTATGATGTCCCCTAAAGTCCTGTCCTATCAGTATTACTATTGTTCTGGGGTTGACATAGAAGATGGTCCCCAGTTGGTCCCCATTCGAGTGTGTGAGTGTGTATGATGTCCCCTAAAGTCCTGTCCTATCAGTATTACTATTGCTAAGGGCTTCAAATAACTAACTGTCCCCAATTAGTCCCCATCCCAGTGTGTAAGTGTGTTTAATGTCCTCAAAAGTCAACTCTTACTTATGAGTCTGTATTGAATGGCAGTATTTCTTTGTATATTGTTATTGTGTTATTGTGTTATTGTTGCCAGGAAGAGTTTGAGACAGACAGCCCAAGAATCAAGAATCATTTTTCAAGAAAAATACCTGAAGAATTGGTAAAACCACAGACTGCAGTGATGTTTGCTTCTATTCCTCACTCACTGGTAAGAAGTTAGAGACAGAGGAGGAGATTATCAACGACAAGAAATGCCAGACTATCCACTTCAACACAGAGTCCAAGAAAGTACAGTCCTGATACCCCCAAAAAGACAAAGGTCCCACAGCTCCAACACTCAAGATCAACCTTCAGTTTCCTCTTTCAAAGTAGCCACCTTCAAAAAAAGAAATACAAAGAGAATCGTGAAAAAGATTTTCAGGGGGTTGTCATCTGGACTGTTTTTGAAAATCAAGACTTTCAACTTCCATCCAGAAGTCATTATCAATCAGTGAGCTGGTTAGAGAACTCTGGTCTGTGTCCAATGAATCATAGACTTTTTTGTTGCCGTAATCGTGGAGTTCCAAACAGCACGAATTAGGAACATGTGCACAGTAACAAAACAGAAGTTGTTCTTGCTGTCCAATGTCCCAAGAACTCAAAAGATGACACCAAACCATAATTTGCCCACAACATTCAGGTGGTTAAGGAGGGAAATGAGTTTTGGAGTCAAGGTGTAGAATAGAGCGCATTTTACCCAAACACAGAGCTGCCATATGCTGTCGAACATAGACAGTGGGAGGAGTCACCCCTAGTGTACACTGACTCCAGTCTGGTTGCAGACGCCTGTCACACCAGCTCTGGTTCACTGCGGTCTGTTTTTGATGAAAGCCACATAGATTTACCTGGTTTCGCGAAAGAAACACTCGTCAAATGATGAAAGCTGCACCAGATGCTGTGGCGTCCGGCAAAAATAGACTTCTTGTGGATTCTTTCCTCAAACCTGCGGCCCAGAGCTCAGAGGTCGGTGTAACACAAACATTGATTTTTAGCACTTTCTAAGTCTTGTGGGACCTGCGCAGGTCCCGAAGCCGGACCGGAGTCAGTGTGCATCAGGGGTTAAACATTATTTAAGAACCCGGCTGACCTATGAACAGTATCCTATATATCTGTTCAATCGATCAAAAACATACTTGTAAGGTAGTATGCACTTATTTATCAGTTTATTTTTATATTTTGGAATATAACAATTGAAAGAAATTATAAAAATGCTTGTGGTTTGATACCATTTTAATTCATGATTATGTTGATTGCGTTGGTTTTGTTGGTTTCATGTACCATTTAAACTGGCACATGAAACATGTTTGTCATTATTCTGAAGTTACTTGTATAAAATATGGTTTATAACATATTTACTAAGACAAAAGAAATAAAGACCTCAAACTGGACATTTATGAGTTTGTGTACGTGTCCTCAAAATGCACCTTAAAATTCTTTGTCCCCAATGTCAAGGTTAAAAAACTCATGGGACACAAGTTGTGAAAAAGTACAATCTGAGGTGATTTTGTGAATCTGGAGAGTCAAATGAAAAAAATGGCTCTGACAGAATCTTTCCTAACTCATTCATAAAGGGTAGTCCCCGAAGGGGGGGTTCTAGGTTTGCGACCCCAAAATGCCTCTAAGCGAGTATACATGTGTGTGTGTGTGTGTGTGTGTGTGTGTGTGTGTGTGAGTGTGTGTGTGTGTGTGTCTGTGTGTGTGTGTGCTCTGTGTGTGTGTGTGTGTGTGTGTGTGTGTGTGTGTGTGTGTGTGTGTGTGTGTGTGTGTGCTCTGTGTGTGTGTGTGTGTGTGTGTGAGTGTGTGTGTGTGTGTGTGTGTGTGTGTGTGTGTGAGTGTGTGTGTGTGTGTGTGCTCTGTGTGTGTGTGTGTGTGAGTGTGTGTGTGTGTGTGTGTGTGTGTGTGTGTGTGAGTGTGTGTGTGTGTCTGTGCGTGCGCCTGCGTCTGTCCCATAGACTGTACATCAGTGGACTATGGGATTGTGACGTCACCCATAGCGTTTGCCTCCAGCCAAATGAAGCCCATCGCGGCTAGCAGTTATAGCGGCTAAAGTGGAGCTAGCAGTTATAGCGGCTAAAGTGGAGCTAGCAGTTATAGCGGCTAAAGTGGAGCTAGCAGTTATAGTGGCTAAAGTGGAGCTAGCAGTTATAGCGGCTAAAGTGGAGCTAGCAGTTATAGCGGCTAAAGTGGAGCTAGCAGTTATAGCGGCTAAAGTGGAGCTAGCAGTTATAGTGGCTAAAGTGGAGCCAGACTCCATATTTGGAAATCCGAGTGCGTATCGTGGGAACCACACGGACCAATCAGGAGGAGGTTGAGCACCTGCTTCGCCCTCGGTGGGAGGAGATGGCGGGTAACGTGCAGCGCTAGCTGTCAATCAAACCTGTTGCTAACACGAGTAAACGGCCCCTGGAAAAGGAGGCACCTGATTGGTCAGTTATTATTGTAATAACTTGATTTATGAACAACCAACGAGAAAAAAACACCCGATTCATGTAGAGTGAGTCAAAACAGACATTTTAGTTCCAGATGGTGAGTTTGACAGAAACAGTTACAGAGTAAAGGGCACCAGTGTCCCAATAGAAAGTGAATGGCAGCTCGGCTTCATGGAGCCAGGAGCGCCTCCATAGCTGCTTCCTATTTGGAACACGACGGCTAGCATGCTAACATGGTCCACTGATATGTACGGTCTATGGTCTGTCCCAGTGTCCGGCCCAACTGTCCACTGCAAAAGTGAAAATAAACGTTATTTCAGTCCAAGCCTTGAGGTACTGCCCCTGTTATTCATCTCCTTCTTATTGCTTTTTTTCGTAGCCAAAAGTACATTCCACAGGTATCCATCAATTGTTTCCAATGTTGAAGTTGTACATCCAACACACATTATTTTAAAGTCAAATGGAATATCGATATTGAAGACAGTCCGCAGTGCCTTGTTAATCTCAGTACAGTGTTTGTTAATAATAGGACAGTCAGCAATAAATATATTTTTCAGTTAATTTCACAATCCACTTGCAATTCTATATTCACATTAAAATTCAATCGTTTTTATAGGGACATTAGCATTAACCAGATCATCTAGATTCTATTAAACTGATAGCTATTTTTAGAAACTGTGATAATTAATTGCATAAACCCTCAAATAAATGCAGTGTTGATGTGTCCGCGGGGTATGGCGACCTCCTGTTGCTAACGACGACGACGTTCGTTTAGCGTACACAGACAATTAGACATATTTTCTCACATTCTGGGGAAAAATATGAAGTCATCTTGTGGAAAAATAGAAAAATATCGAGTCTGATTATCGACTTCCCATTAAGACAGCAATATGTGCCCAGAGAAAGGGGGGCAGTGGGCGTCGTGTGTAGCGCGTCGTAATATTTGGATGCCGCCTGGAGATGAATGGCCTCGATTAGGGGCATTTAATCAGTGGCTGGTCCAGTGCTCCCGGTCTCCTCCGCCCCCCGGGGAAAGATGAATGGATCACAAGAGATTTCATCAGGTCTGGGATATGAGACTTTAAAGGTCCCATATTCTGCTCTTTCCCCCTTCACACAGTCTATTCTAAGGGCTTTGTTGATACATTTTCTCGTTGTGTAATATCCATAACATAACAGTTTACAAAAAACACCCATTTCTTGGACTGGCCCCCCTCCTGCAAAAGCAAACGGCTCACTCTGAGATCTGACCCCCCCGAACAGAGAGCAGGCTGACTCCCCATAGAACTATAATAAAACCTGGAAGATGAATCCAAAATGGCCGCCCTGTTTATCCCTATGGAGTGAGCTCATTGGCGCATGACCCCAAAAAAGTTTCTTACTTCCTGATACGGAGGCTGACATCTTTGCTTTAGGGCGCCACGTGACGACAATCGCCCACTTCATATAAAAACAGTAATTTCGGTGATTTTAGAAACGGTAGAAAAGAACGTTTCCTTCTATTTTTTTTTAAAATACCGATAATAAATCAGTCCTGTCTGTGATTATAATGTGACATTTTAGAAAAAGGCTGGTTCCAAGAGGCTGCAGTACCTCGCACGACCACTAATCAATCTGGGACCACAGACAGAGGGGGCGTGGCTTATCCAGTTCATTTAATACATCCATGTGCCTCCCCCGCTCAACCCGCGCGCCTCCCCCTCCCAACCCGTGACGAAGCCTAGAGTGGAGATGGTGCATGCGCCGTGTGCTCCGGTAAACAGCGATACACAAACACTGAATAAACATTTTCTCGTCCTGACGGTGCGTCGTGCTGAGTCCTACGTCCTGGATCTGACCTGGAGTTTGACGTGCTCCAGGGCCTCAACCACGGACGTGCCGTTTGGTAAATAACAAGCTAACTCTTCGATCTGTCGTATCCATCGTGTAATTACTGTGTAGCATTAGCATTAGCTGTTTTTATTCTTGCGGCTGCGCGCTTCCTGGAGGCGTGGCTTGAGCGCCGCTTCATCCTGGTGAAGCCGCGTCATCTTAGTGAGGAGCCCCCGTCTGCTGCTCAGCCGAGGGGGACGGAAAAGACAGTTCTCTAGTGAAAGCATGAGGGAATCAATCAAAAAAACACTTTGGGCACAACATACGAGGCCCAAATAGCACTGGAGGAAGGTTAAAACCTCTGAAAAGTCCATTTTGCATGTTAAGGGACCTTTAATAATTGTGTTTCTGGTTGTTGTTGTTTTGTTTTTCAGGCCGACAAAGACTACGCGGCAGGTCGGCACAGCACAGGCAAGGTGTCCGTGAGGAGCAGTCGCAAAAGCAAAAGAGCCAAATGAGGAGGATGGGAAGTGACGGAGGTGAAGCTGATCCGATCGTTCATTGTGACTAGTCGACTGTAGAAATAATTGTCGTTGTGTTTTTTGATAACTGTAATCTGGACTGTACAGACTCTAAAACATACGAAAACACCTTTTATAACAAAGAAAGTGGCATTGTTCAGTCAAAATGTCAAAAAAGAATGAACAATTTCTGATTTTCATTAATAATACACTTTATTTGTAAATATTCCTTGTCTTCATCATATTTCAACCTTTATTTGGTGCCAATTTATGGTACAACAACAACAACTAGTACAACTAATAAAACGTCATAGTGGCTTTCTAGTTTAATGGGTAAAGAAAATGGACTTCAAGTGCGTGTGACAGGTTTTCATCATTTTCTAATTTTGACTTTATTTGGTGCATTAATACCTGTTGTACAGATGCATTTTAGTTTTACACCAATCAAGCAGCTATTTGTGGAGAAAAGTTGAAAAATATGTTGAAAATAACAGGAAGTAAACACTGATGACATCACACTGGGGAGACAAAGATTCTGCATAATTTACAAACAAAATAAACGACTTTTTTTGATCCTTTAAACATTGATTCAACAAAATAAAGGCTTTCACATGTATTTTTATTTGGAAAATTAAAAAGTCTGTGACATTAAATGAGTTTTGGCCCCGTGTACAGGATGGTTGCTATGGTAATTCCCTAGTGTGATGTCATCATTTACAACCAGGAAGTAAAACTAAAAATGAAAAAATTGCTAAACCGTGACAAAATTTGTAAAGTACTTTAACAAAATTTGAAATATATTTATCTTAACTGCATTTTTGTCAAATGAGTCGTCCGACCTGTCATGGGCCCTTTAATGTGGGTTATTTATTGGAGTATTGGAGCGGCAGTGAGTGGTGCAGTGGGCCCAAGCGTATTATTGTTGTGTCCACTCTAGGAAGGGCATCCGGTCTAATAACCGCACCTGTCTATTTTCAGCTACTTTCTCTGGGCTCAGTGTTGTCCACTTTTCTCAACTACGATGAACAACACAACTATATTACCCATTACCCATTGTACTTTATAGTTTTTGTGGCATTGGCAAAACTTAAAAAGTCCTAAAAATAACTTATTATCAACTAAGATTTATTCCTTGAAAATATTTTCCTTGATCGTTGGACACCATCTTTACTCTCTGAATGTGGTCAAATTGGTCTACAATATATAATACAATACAACATTTTCAAACTAACACTTTATGTTGCCTATTTTTACCAGTTCTTGCTCGTGTACTCTCGTGTTGGTTGGTCATCCTTGTCCACAGGAGGCGGGACATTGGTACACTTTTATTTACAAGGCCATGCTTGGTCTGCTTCCCTCCTACATCGGTGATTTACTAACGAGGAGAAGTGTTGATTCTTATTCTTTGCTGTTGCTCTGTGTTCCATATGTGACACAGAACTCACGCTGCTCCCACTTCATGGAACACACTGCAAAAAAGCTAGAAGCTCCCTGAACTTATCTCTTTAAAGGTCCCATATTCTGCTCTTTTCCCCTTTACACAGTCTATTCTAAGGGCTTTGTTGATACATTTTCTCGTTGTGTAATATCCATAACATAACAGTTTACAAAAAACACCCATTTCTTGGACTGGCCCCCCTCCTGCAAAAGCAAACGGCTCACTCTGAGATCTGACCCCCCGAACAGAGAGCAGGCTGCCTCCCCCGCCCAACCCGCGCGCCTCCCAACCCGTGATGAAGCCTAGAGCGGAGATGGTGCATGCGCCGTGTGCTCCGGTAAACAGCGATACACAAACACTGAATAAACATTTTATCGTCCTGACGGTGCGTCGTGCTGAGTCCTACGTCCTGGATCTGACCTGGAGTTTGACGTGCTCCAGGGCCTCAACGACGGACGTTGCCGTTTGGTAAATAACAAGCTAACTCTTCGATCTGTCGTATCCATCGTGTAATTACTGTGTAGCATTAGCATTAGCTGTTTTTATTCTTGCGGCTCTGTGCTTCCTGGAGGCGTGGCTTAAACACCGCGTCATCCTGGTGAGGAGCCCCGTCTGCTGCTCAGCCGAGGGGGACGGAAAAGACAGTTCTCTAGTGAAAACATGAGGGAATCAATCAAAAAAACACTTTGGGCACAACATACGAGGCCCAAATAGCACTGGAGGAAGGTTAAAACCTCTGAAAAGTCCATTTTGCATGATATGGGACCTTTAAGGCACTGAGACTGAATGTAGATGTGGTGGAGCTTAAAACATCAGATAAATGCAGCTTTTTTTTAACGTTTCACGATTGATTTGTGGCCCTCCGCTTGGTCTATATTTCAATATGTGGCCCTCGATGGAAAAAGTTTGGACACCCCTGATCTAAATCTATCATATTAAACGCTTTTACCTGTGGCCCATCGAGGCAACTGTTGTTGTGATTTTGGGCATTATAAAAATAAATTGATTTGATTTGATTTGAAACAAAATTGACTTTTAATCTTGCTACAGCTCATCATAATTTTACCCAAAGTTGTAATTTGATTGATTCACGTACGTCTGAGTTAATCCTGTATTGTCCTGCAACTGAGGCTCGAGCGCTCAGAAAATCCCTGTTGTCAACTACCCCCTGTCCCCGCCCACTTCCCTGTACTTAGACTCATGCAGCGTTCACATGTAGAGTCGAAACATATCACGTAGCCACTTTTCACAAATAAAACCATGCTAATAACAATCTGCTGCTTGTTACGGTGAAATGTCACTACGAAGGGGCGGGGCTTATCAGTTCTGCCGTTTTGAACACGAAGTTGACATGCTTCTGTTACCAAGCCATTTTAGATCAGTATTGCGGTTTACAATGAACAAACTGTAAAATGATGATCTAATTATGTCATAGTTCAACACAAAGTAAAGCGCTTCTAAACTGAAACACTTCTCCTTTAATGGTCCCATAACATGCAAAATCGACTTTTCAGAGGTTTTAACCTTCCTCCAGTGCTATTTGGGCCTCGTATGTTGTGCCCAAAGTGGTTTTTTGATTGATTCCCTCAGGCTTTCACTAGAGAACTGTCTTTTCCGTCCCCCTCGGCTGAGCAGCAGACGGGGGCTCCTCACTAAGATGACGCGGCTTCACCAGGATGACGCGGTGTTTAAGCCACGCCTCCAGGAAGCGTGCAGCCGCAAGAATAAAAACAGCTAATGCTAATGCTACACAGTAATTACACGATGGATACGACAGACAGAAGAGTTAGCTTGTTATTTACCAAACGGCAACGTCCGTCGTTGAGGCCCTGGAGCACGTCAAACTCCAGGTCAGATCCAGGACGTAGGACTCAGCACGACGCACCGTCAGGACGAGAAAATGTTTATTCAGTGTTTGTGTATCGCTGTTTACCGGAGCACACGGCGCATGCACCATCTCCACTCTAGGCTTCGGCACGAGTTGGGCGGGGGAGGCAGCCTGCTCTCTGTTCGGGGAGGTCAGATCTCAGAGTGAGCCGTTTGCTTTTGCAGGAGGGGGGCCAGTCCAAGAAATGGGTGTTTTTTGTAAACTGTTATGTTATGGATATTGCACAACGAGAAAATGTATCAACAAAGCCCTTAGAATAGACTGTGTGAAGGGGAAAAGAGCAGAATATGGGACCTTTAATACCACATCTCAAGAATAGACGAGGCATAAATTTGTAACGATCCCATATTTCAAACCCTCGGTGTTGAACATTTGCAAGTCACGTGACACATTTACAACGCCGGACATTACAAGGCTGTTGGCTGCTGGGGGCATTAACACATATACATATTAAACGCTCAGACAGTGTCCTTGAGATGGCGCACTTTAAGATTCCTCGCCGGTTTCCTTCTCCACGGGGAAAAAAAAGGGATGTTTACTTTTGCAGCCATCGCGTCTCATGAAAAATGGATGACCTCCCTGCGTTTCTCTCGCTGCCCTTGCGTTTCCCCTGTTTTTTTGGCACCGAGCCCTGGGACTACATTTGGGCCGGCGTCTTCCATTCCTCCTCCCACAAACACGCCAGCCGTAGCCTTTTCTCCCAGCGCCGAGTGGTTTGTCGGCAGAGTGAATAACTTAACACATATTTCAGTTTGACACACTTGCGCGGCGGTGGCTGTCCCGCGGGGGCACAGTCCAGAAGCCCACACATGCTGTATTATTTATTTAAAAGCAGGTTATGGCCACTCCACGGGCGCATGTGCATGTAATGTGCTGTTTGTTTAAAAAGAGGGCCTTGTGGGGGTTTGTTTTCGTATGAATTGGAGAGTTCTGGAGTCAGGAAATGGCAAGGTTTTATCTGTTTTTATTTGAAGGTCTTTTAGGGCATCGCAGCAACAACAACTGTAATCTAATCTTGGAAACGTTTTCTATTTTTTACCCTGAATGTCCTTCCTAAAGATTCATGTTGTTCATTAAAACTCGTAGCTTGTAATGAAATGTATTGCAATAATAACAAAACACTCAAAATGTCTGTAATTTATTCACAGATTTATATTTATAACAAGACAGTCCTTTACACTCTTGTATTATATTCCTGTATTGAACATTAGAACACATGATATAAGTGAATTAAAGATTAAACTGTACATGTAGAAGTTAAATAAGTTTGAATCTAGGGTTGCAATTAGCGATTATAACAGTAGTCAGTAGGAGGAGATTTTTTTCTGACTAGTCGATTATTTCTATTGTACATTGAGACTCACATACATCATTTTTAAACCAATAAAAGCTGAAATATTGTGACTGAAGACTTCTAGATACATTTATTTACGAATAAAGTGTATTACTGATAAAACTCTGAAACTGTTTACTCTTTTTTGACATTTTTTGATGTGTTTATATAGTCCAGATGACACTTACGATAATGAAAATACGATTATTTTTCACAGTCGACTTATCACAGTTTATTAGTTGATTAATCCTTGCTGCCCTGATTGCAACTCCCTCAAAAATGCAATAGTTTTTACTTCATTTGTGGTTAATATCCCTGTGATTACTGCTAAAGTTGGCACAAAGTTCTTTTCTGTCAGAGCTAACCAAGTTGAACTTTCTTTTTCAACATCAATAGACACGTCATGAAGCCACAATAATTTGGTAAATTTGTGAACCTTTTCCGCAAAATGTTTTCAGATTCTCGAACGTGATGGTGTCATACTTTCAAATGGGGGACAAAAGCCAAAAGTTTCTGTTGATAATTGACATTGTACTTTTCCATAAAATATCCAAAAAGTTAAAAAAAAAGTGACAAGTCAACAACAAAAATGTATCTCCCCTCCATCTGTATGAATAGTATTGGCAGATAGAATGTTGTGAGTAATAGGTTGTGTTCTAAAACATTCATTCATTCATTTTCTAGCGCTTATTCACGTTAGGGGGCGTGGGTGACTGGAGCCTATCCCAGTGACTTTGGGCCTTAGGCGGGGTACACCCTGGACAGTGGCCAACACAGAGAGACAGAGACAAGGACAGACAACCATTCACTTTCACATTCATTCACTACGGACAATTTAGAGTTGTCAATTAACCTACACAGTCATGTCTTTGGACGGTGGGAGGAGCCAGAGAACCTGGAGAGAACCCACGGTAACACGAGGAGGACATGCAGACTCCACCCAGACTTATGGGACCTTTAAAGACGTGATCGTTCGTTAAAAGGATGAGATTCAACATTTGTGGATTCCTATTTTGTATATTTATTCAAAAACCCCTGCCCACCATCTGAAATCATTACATCACGACAAACCTTGCATATTTACAATAGAATTTCACCCAACAACAATACAATACTAGAACTCCAACATCACCTTAATTCCAACTGTTTTGCAGACCACACGAATAGCTTTTCCAGACATGCACTTGTAATAACTGTAATCTGTAATCTGATAACATCATGGAAACCTCAGTGCAGCGCCTCGGCCAAATGACCTATAAATCACATGCGACGATGCAAAACCCGTCTTTGTGTGCCGCAGATACAAATCACTGTCCAATATCTGCAAATCACTCTTATAAATACTTGTCTTTGTGCGGCGCGAGGTGTTTTCTCAAAAATGCCAGGCGATTAATAATGTTTGACGCGCAATAACTCAACGTTAGGAGTTGATTAACTGTCCCTGAGGCTGGTGGGCGATTGCAAACTGTTGTGTTGTTGTTTTGCAGGTGTTGCCTCGTCCACCAGGGGGAGGGAGTGAGCAGAGCAGGAGCAGTCGGGTGCTGGTGGTGAAGGGGAGAGCCACCTTGTCCTGTGGAGCAGATGGGTGTCACCAGTGAAGCGCGTCAGATGGTCGTGACAGCTACCTGCTTTTTATTTTAAGCCGTGTTGTGGAGTCTAAACAAAGCGTTACGGGAAAGAGAAAAGAGAGGTGGGTGAAAGGCGAAGGACGACCTCCGCTGACATGAGTAACAGACACATCACCGGTTCCTAACTTTAGCCTCATGAGTTAAAGTGCGTGTGACAGATTTTTGTGATTTTCTTATTTTTACTTTATTCAGTGCCTTAACACCTGTCGTAAATATAAGTTATAGTTTTACACCAATCAAGCAGCTGTTTGTGGAGAAAAGTTTTTAAAAATCTGTTGAAAATTACAGGAAGTAAACAAACCGATGACATCACACTGGGGAGACAAACTTTATACATGATTTACACAAAAAAGCGTTTTTTTTTATCCTTTATACATTCATTGGACAATAAAAAGGTGTTTACATTTGTTTTTTATTTGAAAAAGTTAAAAGATCTGTGACATTAGATGAGTTTGGGTGGTTGCCATGGTAATTTCCTAGCGTGACAACATCATTTATAGCCAGGAAGTGAAACAAGAACCTAATAAATTGCGAAACCGGGATAAAATTTGTGAAGTATTTTAGCAAAATTTGAAATATATTTATCTAAACTACATTCTAGTGAAATGAGTCGTTCAACCTGTCAGGGGCCCTTTAAAACTGGCCTTCTGGAGGTGAGTGTGAAGATGCTAATGATTTTGGGGCATGTATTGAGTGAACAATGACTTGGATTGTTGTCACGGATAGTATTTGGACCCAAAAAGCAGAACACAAGAAAGCAGAAAAATGATTTTAATACAAAATTGGACAAACTGGACAGGGGTGGAGGCAGGTACGCACTGGAGCAGGCAGGATCTGAATATATACAAAAAGTCTTAGGCCAAAAAATCACAAAACCAGGAACAAAGCCAAACGCTGGACTACTAACAGGGTAAGTCATGGATGTATTAAAAGAACTGGATAAGGCACGCCCCCTCTGTCTGTGTCCCAGATTGATTAGTGGCCGTGCGAGGTACTGCAGCCTCTTGGAACCAGCCTTTTTCTAAAATGTCACATTATAATCACAGACAGTACTGAATTATTATCGGTATTTAATTAAAATAGAAGGAAATGTTCTTTTCTACCGTTTCTAAAATCACCGAAATTACCATTTTTATATGAAGTGACGTCACACAAACATGTGTGAGTCACGTGAACGAGCGTCGGACGATACAAACAGAAGCTCGTGGAAAAGGCTCGACTAGAGACACCTGTAAGTTGTATTTTATTTCATTTCAGACGCTTCACGTGTGTCTAACATGAAGAACACAATTACAATCACACAAGCTAACGCTAACACAAAAACTTGCAGCTGCTGGTCGTTCACGTCGCTCAAAGCATCATGGGGGATTGTGGTCACGTGGCGCCCTAAAGCAAAGATGGCCGCCTCCGTATCAGGAAGTAAAGCAAAGATGGCCGCCTCCGTATCAGGAAGTAAAGCAAAGATGGCCGGATAAGTAGTAAGCAAAAATGGATAATTTCTGAAAATTATTGGAGTTTTGACCCAGTGCACAACATGGTGTGGAGTTTCCCAGTGTGATGTGTGATGTCCTGTAAGAAAGTCAAATTAGATTTTAGATTTTTTTTTTTTTTTTAGGGTTAGGGTATTTTTTTGGTTACATTTAGCAAAATCTGTAATATAATTAAAATAAATACATAGTTCAATCTGTCAGGCACTTGAAACATTTTTGCTACTCCAACAGTTTATGAAATATGTGTCACGTTTTGCAGCATAAATATGTATAAGTTACATCCATTTATAAATAAATGAACTTAGTCAAACACCAGATGTCTTTGTGTTCAGTGAGTCTGTCTCCTCTTTTGGTTTTAAGGATAGTTCGACCAAAAACAGCTTTTCCGTGGCCCATGTCACTTCAAACCTGTTTTTATGTTTATTAAAGTATCTGCATCTTCTTTGTGAGGAGTGAGGGGAATCTGAACGTCTGCTGTTCAAAAACAACGTTTGTTATTCATTAAATATGCACTCTAAGTCCTATACAAGCCCACAGTCCATTATTATGCGCCCACATGAAGTGTGTGACAGTTACATGGGCTGTAAATGCAGCGGGCTGAACACTGTGAATAATTCATCCATACATTTGCACATGTTGTATAACTAACAGTGAGAAACATTAGTGTGAACGGTGCTGTTAGGGTCATCATTAAACTCCTGCTCATCTAAAGGCTGCAGGAAAAACTCATTTTGTGTCTGGGCCATTTTGCCCTCAGCATAAGCTTTCACCTGTAAAATAAATGGTCCAACCTAAACCTAAAAGTAAAAAGAAAAAGTATTATTTTTATGCCAATTTTCAGTACAATAGTTTACTCATTGCTAATATCCAACATCTTCATTCCTTTTTGTATCTAATAACAACAAAATGAAACAAGAAATTTAGAGCTGTCTCAATCTTTTTTTTTTCTTTTTCTCCATTTTCACACAGACATGTCGTATTTAAGGATGTTTTCCTGTTCACCTGCAGTGGCCTCAATGTGATTCATGCTCACAGATGACGCATTAACCAAACTATTAATCACAGACTATTAGGCCTAATTTGTTTAAATTATATTTTCAGTAGAATGATTTGCATATTCCTTCATGTTTTAGAACATTTATCATGTATCCCTGTAACCAGAGGACAAAGTGCTCCAGTGCAGACTGTGACTCAGGCGGAGCTCGGACGGTGCAGAGCTGTGACAGGAGCCCTGGCCCCTGGGCCTGGGACAGTCTGAGCTCTGGTTCATCTGCAGAACAGCACAGCATCAGCACGCACGGTGCACGCACTCTACGTGCACTGTGCACGCACTGCGAGCTCTGGATGCTGCGCCTCCGCTCTCCTCCTCTCCACTGCGCAGGCGCAGCTAGTCCAGGACGCGGAGAAGAAGAGGGAGACCGAAAATGGCCCTCAATAATTTAATTTTCGCGCAATGCATCCTTTATTTTGTAGCTTTTATGTTCGGCTTCATCGCCGTGGTGCCTCTGTCGGAGAACACGGAGGATTTCCGGGGGAAATGTCTGCTGTTCACGCGGGGAATGTGGCAGAACGAGAACATCACTGTGTCCAAGCAGCGCTTCATCGTGGAGGAGTGGGGCCCCGAGTCCGCCTGCAGCTTCGTCACTTTTGTCGGGATCGCGTCCCTCGTGCTGTCCGCCGTGCAGGCCTGGAGACTGCTCTTCTTCCTCTGCAAGGGACACGACGAGTGAGTCCTGTGTGTGTGTGTGTGTGTGTGTTCTAGGTGTGTGTGTGTGTGTGTGTGTGTGTGTTCTAGGTGTGTGTGTGTGTGTGTGTTCTAGGTGTGTGTGTGTGCGTGTGCGTGTGTGTGCTCTAGGAGTGTGTGTGTGTGTGTGTGTGTGTGCTCTGTGTGTGTGTGTGTGTGTGTGTGTGTGTGCTCTGTGTCTATGTATGTGTGTGTGTGCGCGTGTGCTGTGTGTGTGTGTGCGTGTGTGTGTGCTCTGTGTGTGTGTGTGTGTGTGTGCGCGTGTGCTGTGTGTGTGTGTGTTCTAGGTGTGTGTGTGTGTTCTAGGTGTGTGTGTGTGTTCTCTGTGTGTGTGTGTGCTCTGTGTGTGTGTGTGCTCTGTGCGTGTGTGTGCTCTGTGTGTGTGTGTGTACGTGTGTGTGTGTGCGTGTGCTCTAGGTGTGTGTGTGTGTGTGTGCTCTGTGTGTGTGTGTGTGTGTGCCCTAGGTGTGTGCGTGTGTGTGTGTGTGCTCTGTGTGCGTGTGTGTGCTCTAGGTGTGTGTATGTGTGTGTGTGTGCATGTCTGTGTGTGCTCTGTGTGTGTGTGCTCTGTGTCTGCGTGCTCTGTGTCTATGTGTGTGTGTCCGTGTGTTTGTGTGCGCTCTGTGAGACCCATGGATCTGTCAGTGTGTGTGTGTGTGTGTGTGTGTGACCCGTGGATCTGTCAGTGTGTGCTGTGTGTCCTTCACTCACGCCCCTGACAGCCTCCTCTGACCGGGACACTCACGGCGGATGCTTCATGTTTTATCGTCTTTCTAGAAAACCTGTAATAGTTGATGAGTGTCTGGATGGAGCCCCCAGAGCAGACATCACAGGCTAATCATGACGTCACCACCATTTACTGCTGCGTCAACCAATCACAACACATTACACCAAACAATAACAACGTGACAGTGGCTCAAATAATTCACTGCACTATGGTTTAGCATCTCACCAGCCATGGATGTATTAAATGAACTGGATAAGACACGCCCCCTCTGTCTGTGTCCCAGATTGATTAGTGGCCGTGCGAGGTACTGCAGCCTCTTGGAACCAGCCTTTTTCTAAAATGTCACATTATAATCACAGACAGGACTGAATTATTATCTGTATTTAAATAAAATAGAAGGAAATGTTCTTTTCTACCGTTTCTAAAATCACAGAAATTACCGTTTTTATATGAAGTGGGGGATTGTCGTCACGTGGCGCCCTAAAGCAAAGATGGCAGCCTCCGTATCAGGAAGTAAAACAAAGATGTCAGCCTCCGTATCAGGAAGTAAAACAAAGATGGCCGCCTCCGTATCAGGAAGTAAAACAAAGATGTCAGCCTCCGTATCAGGAAGTAAAGCAAAGATGGCCGCCTCCATATCAGGAAGTAAAACAAAGATGTCAGCCTCCGTCATAGAACTATAATAAAACCTGGAAGATGAATCCAAAATGGCCGCCCTGTTTATCCCTATGGAGTGAGCTCATTGGCGCATGACCCCAAAAAAGTTTCTTACTTCCGCATTTACTTCCTGATACGGAGGCGGCCATCTTTGTTTTAGGCCTGGGCGATATTGCAAAAAATGATTATCACGATTTTCTTGGGGCCAGATCATGATTTCGATTTATTTTATAATTTTTGACATTTTGTTTAAATAATGTTTGTCTTTGTCCAGTTAATAATTATGATAATTAATTATTACAGCAGAATATTTTTGTCATATTTAAACGCGTCTTTGTCACTTTTCGTTGTGTCTTTGTGGTCTTTCAGTCACGTTTTGGTGTATTGAGTCGAATTTGTTGTATGTATAGGTGTGTTTTTGTTGCTTTCAAACACATTTTTGTTGTTTTTGGTTGCGCTTTTGTAGCTTGTTTCAGAACATGGCTAAACAACAAGTGTGTTTGAACAGACAGCTACATTAAAGAGAGAAACAGTGAATCACGATACGACGATTTCACCAAAATAGCAGATCGTTAAAGGGAAGAGCTCACGATTCGATTTTTATCACCGTATCGCCCAGCCCTACTTTGTTTTACTTCCTGATACGGAGGCGGCCATCTTTGCTTTACTTCCTGATACGGAGGCGGCCATCTTTGCTTTAGGGCGCCACGTGACGACAATCCCCCACTTCATATAAAAACGGTAATTTCGGTGATTTTAGAAACGGGAGAAAAGAACATTTCCTTCTATTTTATTTAAATACCGATAATAATTCAGTCCTGTCTGTGATTATAATGAGCAATTTTAGAAAAAGGCTGGTTCCAAGAGGCTGCAGTACCTCGCACGGCCACTAATCAATCTGGGACCACAGACAGAGGGGGCGTACCTTATCCAGTTCTTTTAATACATCCATGGCCTCCGTATCAGGAAGTAAATACGGAAGTAAGAAACTTTTTTGGGGTCATGCACCAATGAGCTCACTCCATAGGGATAAACAGGGCGGCCATTTTGGATTCATCTTCCAGGTTTTATTATAGTTCTATGCTCACCAGTGTCACCAGGACTAAACCAGGACTGAATGTGGTCTGACCAGGTCTATAAAAGCAGCCCCGAACCTTGAATTACACCACGACTAAACTGAACGCATGGCCACACCTCAACAGACCGACATAAACACTCAGAAACCACGTGATTATTAACACGACTCGAACCTAAAGCTGATCCAGTCCAACAAAATCCGTAATTATTGATTTCTCTCTCCATCAGCTCCATCTTCAACGCCTTCCTGAACCTGCTGATCAGCGCCCTGGTGGTGTTCACGGTCTTCCTCTCCAGCACCATCGTGAGCGTGGGCTTCAACCTGTGGTGCGACTCCATCACTGAGAGTGGCAGCATGCCCAGCAGGTAGGCCCGCATCAGACACCATCGTGACTAATGTGTCGGCAGAAGAATGCAACTCACCGCAGTATATTCTTAGACAGCAAGGTTTCCAGGGGTCGTCGATGGTTTGGTTAGTTGCTTGTTAGTTTATGGTTTGTAGCGTGGTTTGGTGATGGAAATGTGTACTTTGGATGTTTGTCTTGAGAGGGACATTACATTATATTTATATATTTGACGTTGTTCTATCTTGTGTCAAATCTTTCACTGCACTGACTTTACGACTTTGAAAATGTATTTTTTTGTGAAGTGCAGTGATATAAAAGCTAAACACAAAATTACAAATGCTATAGCTTAAAAGTGCGTATGACGGGTTTTTATGATTTTCTAATTTTGACTTTATTCAGTGCATTAATACCTTTTGTGAATATAAATGATAGTTTTACACCAATCAGGTCGCTGTTTGTGGAGAAAAGTCGAAACATCTGTTGAAAATTACAGGAAGTAAACAAACTGATGACATCACACTGGGGAGACAAAGGTTATGCATAATTTACACAAAATAAGATACCTTTTTGACATTTTAAACATCGATTCAACAAAATAAAAGTGTTCACATGCATTTCTCTTTGTCAAATGAACAGAATCTGTGACATTACATGAGTTTTGGCCCAGTGTACAGTGCGGTTGCTATGGTAATTTCCTAGTGTGATGTCATACTTTACAACCAGGAAGTAAAATTGAAAACCTAAAAAATAGCTAAACTGGGGTAAAATCTGTGAAGATTTTAGCAGAAATTGAAATATATTTATCTGAACTGCATTTTAGTTAAATGAGTAGTTCAACCTGTCATAGGCCCTTCAGACATTACAGAAATAGAAAAAATTTAATTCGGACTCAATTTTAAGTATTTGCCGTGGCCGATGTCTTTTGTCAACCTTTTTATTTTAGTTTGCTCTCTGTGTTCTGTTTATATACCTTTAAAAAAATAAAACATGAAAAATACAGTGTAAAAAATACAACATAGAGTAGAATAGGGCTGAAACAAGTTAAATGATTAATTGCAACTAATCCTTTATTTCAGTAGTCGTTAATCAGTTTCTTAATGGAATAATAGATTTTTTAAAACTATACACAACCTCCAAAACACAAATGTGCCGAGAGAGACTTTTATCACTATGACGAGGCAGAAAATCACGTAAAATGATACAAGAAACGTTTAAAGTTAATTTTTTTTATCAAAAAACATATTTGTTGTATGTAGACTTTGTCAAGCAGCATTTCTTCATCTTCAATATTATAAAATCTCATATTCACTGGCTTTTCACAATCTAACTAATCAATTAAAGCAGGAGTACCTGATTTTCACACTGCAAAACTGAAAGTAATTAATAAAAAATCTAACTAGTAAAGTCTAAAGCCCAAGCACAGCCAATAAGAGCGCTGCTTGAGGCTCTTACTTCCAGGTTAAAATGCTTTATTATTATTTGTAAATGATGCGTAGGGGTCTAATTTTGTTGCTTTTACAAGATACTCGTTGATGAAAAATAAAACGTGCTCATTTACAACAACAAAATGACTTATCGATTAGCAAAATAGTCATTAGTTGCAGCTCTAGAGCAGAATATTTAATGTTTGCTAAAAACGTAATGTATACCTGTCACCACTACATAAAATACAACAAATGTACACTTATTAGGATCGACAGTGGACTTAAAGGGCCTATGACAGGTTGAAATACACATTTAACTAAAATGCAGTTAAGATAAATATATTCAAATTTCTACTAAAATCTTTAAAAATTTTACCCCAGTTTAGCTATTTTTTAGGTTTTAAATTTTACTTCCTGGTTGTAAAGTATGACATCACGCTAGGAAATTACCATAGCAACCACACTGTACACTGGGCCAAAACTCATCTAATGTCACAGATTTTGTTCATTTGACAAAGAAAAACACATGTGACACCTTTATTTTGTTGAATTAATGTTTAAAGGGTCAAAAAGTAGTTCATTTTGTGTAAATTATGCATAACCTTTGTCTCCCCAGTGTGATGTCATCAGTTTGTTTACTTCCTGTAATTGTCAACAGATTTTTCAACTTTTTTCCACAAATAGCGACTTGATTGGTGTGAAACTATAATTTGTATTTACACAAAGTATTAATGCACTGAATAAAGTCAAAATTAGAAAATCATAAAAACCCGTCATACGCACTTTAATATGGTGGTTGGTGTTTTTTTTTTATCTTTATTTGAATGAATATAAAGGTTACCAGATACAAACACTCTCATATAAGATTTCTTTTTTTTGTCTTTACTAAAATATTTCAGTGATCATCCAGCCACTTTTTTTTCTCCTAAGGTTTTCAGGACCAGTTTCATTGGATTACTTTCTTCAGTTACAAATAGTTTATATCTCAGGTTGAGTTTATCATATGTACCTTCAAAACAAAAACAATCTTGTACAAACACTTCTTACTTTCTTTAATCCCAGCTGCGAGGATCTGCAAGACACCGATCTAGAGCTTGGCCTGGACAATTCCGCTTTCTACGACCAGTTTGCCATAGCTCAGGTAAGTCCAGTCTTAGTTCCGGTCCAGTTCCTACGACAGTCAGAGAATCTTAATGGCGTGTCTTGTGTGCAGTTCGGCCTGTGGGCTGCCTGGCTGGCCTGGCTCGGCATCGCGGTCATAGCCTTCCTAAAGGTCTACCACAACTACAGACAAGAAGACCTGCTGGACAGCCTGATCCACGAGAAGGACCTGCTGCTCGGACGCTCCCGCC
This sequence comes from Rhinogobius similis, assembly GCA_019453435.1. Classification (NCBI taxonomy): domain Eukaryota; kingdom Metazoa; phylum Chordata; class Actinopteri; order Gobiiformes; family Gobiidae; genus Rhinogobius; species Rhinogobius similis. The sequence goes on from CM033638.1 coordinate 1,283,989, forward strand.
GCAACTCCGACCTCAAGACCGGACTCCTCTAAACTTCAAGACCCCGAATTCGATCTAGACCACCTTCCCGACCTCAATATTCGCCCCCAAAGATCGGCTTCTTCGAGTTCTTCTTCTGACCGCACCACGACCACATCTGAACCCCAGAACTGACCCCGCCCAGACCACGCCAAACCGCACGGCGACCCCTCGACCCTTCCGTCCTGCCATGAAACACACTACTGCCTGTGTAGACAATCACAGTCGATCGCATCGGATTCGGAAACGGAGAGGTTCTCGCTCTGTTCTTCAAAAGATGGATTTTCCCTTCAAGTATCTCCCGCAGATGGGTCGTCCTGGTTCATCTCCTGCGTGGGCATAAGGAGACATAGTTCAGCTTCAGCAGTATTCTGATTATTTAAAGGAATTGTATAACCTGTTGTCGTCAGATTATGTATTCCGAAGTGTTCATCTGCGCAGTTTTCCTCATTTTGCTTTGGTTCGTTTCAAACTCTGCTGAGGTCTTCCCGGGCTAAATATAGAGACGCCCCACTTTTGAGGCGGTGACGGGACAGAGGTGACTCGTGGCATGGCATGTGCAGTTTATAGAACGCTTAAACAGAAAGATGAAAGCTCGGAAGTAATGTCGGATCAAATGTTTTCCAGGGACACGGAGAGGTTTCCGGGCTGGATTTGAGCTGTGCTTGCATTTCTGCTTTGTCAACTGGACCAAATTTAACAGTGAAGATGTTTAGAAACTCATCCAGACAGTTTCTTCAATTCTATTAACAGAAAACTGGTGTGTCACTGCCTTATATATGTCTGAGGGGTGGAGCTAACTACACTGAAACTAACACAAACTAGTTGTCAGGAGTATCTGTTCTTAGTTAATTCTATTGAACTATTCTAAGGTGAGTCATATTAAGCAATTGTTCGTGCCCCTAATGCGTCGTGAAATAACAATTAAGAAGAGGAATAAGCTACTTGGATGAGTGGTGAAACGTCTACGCTCTTAAAACCTTTGCCCAATTGACAGTAGAATTCAATTTAACTTTGCCATATCAACCGTAGAAAGGGTTTCAGGGGTTGTCATCCGACGCCGTTTGAAGATCGAGGCGCTTTCGACTTTTTATCCAAAAGTCATTGTCAATCAGAGAGCCCAAGTTCCCATACCAGCTACCAGCTCTTCAAACAGAGTCGGATGACAACCCCTGAAACCCTTTCTACGATGAACCACACCTGGACGAATGAGGGTTTACATCGACGAATTTTGCCATATCAACTTTACATTCTATCAGTTAATTCAGTTATCTGAGGTCTCATTCATAAAACATATACACAAATGTGCGTATGTGACTTTCAACGATAAGTCTGTGATCTATAAAAAGATGGCATGACGAGGAAATGAGTGGTTCAGTTCAAAAACTCTGAACATCTTTGCTTTCCAGGACAGAAAGGACAGAGTTTGTGGAAGTTTGAGGAAATTTGTGTTTAGTCCGTACTTACACTTTTAGTAAGAATCAAGTTTTATAAATGAAGCCCCAGTTTGTCAGATTGTTATGTTCTAGATTACTATGATAAATTAGTCGCTTGTTCAACAAAAACCACATACTTTTTTAAGACATATTCAAACAGACTCTGAGTAGAATTTTAACCACGTACTTCCACGTGATCGTCATTGGTGACATTTAAAATCATAAGTCGTCCCAGTGTATGGCTGCCTCACTCTGTCTCTGTCTCTGCTCTTATCTTTCATTTTCTAGCGCTTATTCCCGTTAGGGGTCGCGGGTGACTGGAGCCTATCCCAGTGACTTTGGGCCTTAGGCGGGGTACACCCTGGACAGTGGACAACTCGTCACAGCAAACACAGAGAGACAGAGACAAGGACAGACAACCATTCACTCTCACATTCATTCACTACGGACAATTTAGAGTTTCCAATTAACCTACACAGTCATGTCTTTGGACGGTGGGAGGAGCCGGAGAACCCAGAGAGAACCCACGGTAACACGGGGAGGACATGCAGACTCCACCCAGAGAGATCGTGTGATGTTGGGGTGGTCCGGGATTTGAACCCACAATCTCCTTGCTGAGAGGCAGAAGCTCTAGCCGCTCTGCCACCGTGCACCCCTCTGCTCTTATCTTTACCTCCAAAAAAAAAAAAAAACCCTCCAAAAAACACAGAACTGTGCTGGTTGCAACCACCGTGGAATCATGGGTTCGATTCCCCGGCCATTTGCTGAATGTCTATACCCTCGTCTCCTCGTTTCACGCTGCAGCCGTCCTGTCCAATCGATATTTAAAAAGAACAGCATTGCATTGCCTGTTCAGATTGACACAGAGAATTGTTTTTAGTAAAAAACAGAGACAGAACAGTGTTAAAAAGTACTTGAAGTGATTTTTGCTTGTACTTTTCATCTTCATTTAAGTAAAATTTTGTCAGCAGTACTTGTTGTTTCCGTACTTTTACTTAAGTATACATTTCAAGTACTCTTTCCACCACATGGCAAGCAATTTTGTGGATCCAATCACAACTCGCAATCACTTAAATCATACGTTACACATAAACGGATGATCTGTTTTCATATTTCTTTCAAAAACTGTGATTCTCCCTTACAATTAAACACACAAGTTTTTTAAATGAACCAAAGCGAGTGAGGAAAAGCTGCGATGCGACTGGCCGATGGATCATATCGTCTTTGTGAAATATGCATGGATCTAACTGCATGACAAACTATAGGCTTTTAAACTGTATAAGAATCTGTTTTATATTATATGCCTTTCGGTTTCTCGGGCTCTTTCAGGTAGGATGTGCGCAGTGCTTCTGGTCAAGTGAGACTCCTTTGGCATGCTGCTGATAAGTCCAAGTGCTTTCAGTGTCTTCGCACCTTTATCGACAAGTACAGGAGGTGTTTTATCCAATTTATGAGTCAGATCCGCTCGTGTATTAGCAGCACATCTGAAACGCTTTTAGCTACCTGCTGATCAAACTCTATAACGTGCCATCTTTTGACTCTATAGGCGTGTATCGGAGCAGTTTCACAGTGTACCCGCATGCGTTTTTTTTGTGTTTTACAAGAAGAAATCAAGCGCCGGGCTTTGATAGGCAATGACACTTTTATTCAAAACAATAGAAATCATAAAACCGTAAGAACTGAGGAAAGCATCCATAAAGGCACTGCTTCAGAGTGACCAGAAATGATTGGACGGGTGTAAGATGTAAGTGGGGACTACTCTAAGTGTGCTTCTATGAACGGTATGGGTTTGGGTTTATTGCTGATGACAAATTACAAATCCAGTTCTAAATAAGCTGGGACACTGTTAAATGAAAATACAATTGTAGGAAATGTGTTTTAGACCATAAAACATATCAAGTATTCACATCGAAGGAGTACAAGTTTAGCTGCAACACAATTATACAGTTTTAATATTATGAAATGTACTTTTTGTTTTGTAATTTTGTCTGAAAAGCCCTTTGTAACATGTTTTTTTTTTAAGTATTATATCATTGATTCCATAGATGCAGTGCCGGCCCAAGTCTTCAAGGGCCCTAAGCAAAATCTGCCTCAGGAGCCCTCGCCGTTTACTGCCGCTCGGGCTAAGCTATTGGCACACAGCTGTAATCACATCCACTACCAACATCACATAATAAAATACTAAGGTGAAAAGAAAGAAATTGTATGGACAAAGTACAACAACAGGCGCAAGACCAGTGCACCAGCATTGGGCAGGGGTGTAGGGGTTCTCCCCCAGAATCCTTTTTTGACATTTTTCCTGTTTTCTGGTGAATTTTAATGCTATCTATTTGGCTACGGTGCAAAGCAACATTTTTCTTAATTTGTACTACAATTTCAGGTTCTCTTGGGGCCCTCTGGTGGCTTCGGGCTGGCCCTACACTTTATCAAATCATTTTTTTACTATTTATTACTTTTTTTTTAACCTTTATTTATGATTTGTTCTTTTTTCTGAGCTCTATTTTACCAACTATTACATTTGACAGTGTCCCAAATGTATTAGAACAGGCTTGGTATTCTGACTGTATGGAATAAACTGTATTACTTTTGCCTCACACTGCTTTGACATTCACGTATGAGACATTCAGTATCCAAAACTCCATTGATTTTTCCTGAAAATGGGGTTATATAAAGGACATGTTTTACTGACTCTACCGTGTCTGTGTGTTATTGCTTAAAATGAGAGGTGTTTTCATTTCTGTGCCCTTTGACCCCAACCCATTAGTACAATGGTTTGGCTGTTAGAAAATGCATCTGTTTGTTTGATAAAGGGAATTGTCTGTTGTTTTTTGGCCTCGTAGCAGTAGCAGTAATGTCGATAATGTCGAACACCTAAAGTTAGTCCACAACAGTCTGATGAAAGCGCTTGACATCACAAAACCTGATTATTATTATTCTCATTACAAATTTTCAAATACAAGGTAACAAAAAGTTTAAAAAATGAATATTCAGTTAAAGGTTTTGTGTGGATGCAGAAGGTGTCTCTAATATTAAAAGACAAATACAGGCACATATCAACAAAAGTAAACATTGTGTAAAATTTCAATCTAGTCTAAAAAGTTAAAAATTCCGTGATAAATTTAACTACAATTTTATCTTCATTTTAATCTCCACAATATTGTAATTTGTTGATATGCGTCTGGTTTTAGGGAGGTTATTCCGTGGTATACAAGCGGTTATAAAGACAAACACCATTGAAAGCAGTAGCATTCATTCACTTGATTATATCCTCTTTGACAATAGATAAATCTCAATGGACATGACACATAGCAATGTTACTTTCCCGTCATTATTTTGTGCACTAGATCTCTAAAGGTGTAAGTGCCATTGAAGCCGACCGCCCTACATTCATTTATGTGCAATATCAAGGCTGAGTAGTGCGTTAGTCCTTAGTATATTGAACAATAGATACAAGAAATGAACACAAAAAAATAAATATCCGCATTCCATGGAGACACAGACGGACAGAAAGTGTATGTGAGCATGTGCAAAAGGATCGGGACCGCCCTCTCCTGTTATATACATACAAGACACATAAGCTACATATTTCTGGGATTCACACTCCGTCCCGTGTCCACTAGAGCGCGCTCCGACGCCACTCTCTTTTCTTGTCAATCGTATGGCTGAAGTATTAAAGATGCTCGAGCACCTTCAAAAAGAGAGAATTGAGAATAACCGGCGAGGACACTGCGTATATCCTCCGTAAGCGGTCCGAGTCACTGCATGGTTAGCCATATCCAACAGCCCCACAGCAGCTGCTTCATGTGGACAATGTAGACAGCCAGAGCCGCCTCCAGTTCCTCGCACAGCCTCTGGGGGCGCCGGCGGTCCGTGCAGTACATGGCCACGCCCAGCAGTGACATCAGCAGGAAGAGGCAGGTGAAGAGGGCCAGGTGAGGGCGGGAGGGAGACGTCTCGTAGGCTGAGGACGCAAAACACACAAAAGGAAGATTAAGGAGGATTTGAATTGCAAATGTGTTTGGGGCAGATTAGGAAGGTGACTTTGTTTCAACACGTGCGGCTTATAAACTGTGCTGTTAAAACATCTCTGGCCAGTCATACAGATTCAGTGTGCATTATCATTAAAGGGTCTATTACACTCATTTTTTACCTAATCTTATCTTATCTTTATCTGTTGTAGTGTTGCTTCTTCATCAAAAACATACCTAGAGTTGTGTTTAGTTTCATTCGAACATGCTTAAAGGGCGTATGACAGGTTGGACCACTCATGTAACTAAAACACAGGTAAGATAAATATATTTAAAGTTTTGCTAAAAATAATTATACATTTAATCATTTTAAGCAATTTTTTTAGTTTTGTAATATCACTTCCTGGTTGTAAATGATGACATCACACTAGGAAAACACTCTGTACACTGGGCTAAAACTCAGCTAATGTCAGAGATTTTTTGTCTGACAAATCAAAATATTTGTGAACACCTTTATTTTGTTGAATTAATGTTTTAAGGGTAAAATAAGTTGTTTATTTTGGGTAAATTATGCGTAACCTTTGGATGGAATGAGTCTCCCTAGTGTGATGTCATCAGTTTATTACTTCCTGTAGTTTTAAGTAGATTCTTAAACTTTTCTCCACAAACCATGGCATGACTGGTGTAAAACAATATTTTTTATGTATAATACGTATTAAGACACCAAATAAAATCAAAATTATAAAATCGTTCAATTTGAACCTGTCATACGCACTTTAAAGTGCGTATGACAGGTTTTCATGATTTTCTAATTTTGTCTTTATTTGGTGTATAAATACCTGTTGTAAATCTAAATGATAGTTTGACACCAATCAAGGATCTGTTTGTGGAGAAAAGTTGACAAATCTGCAGAAAGTTACAGGAAGTAGACATATTGATGACATCACACTGGGGAGACTTGTTGAAGTTTGTGCATAATTTACACAAAATAAACTACTTTCTTTGACCCTTTAAACATTAATTCAACAAAAAATGTTCCCCCGTATATTTTTATTTGTAAAATAAATAAGAAACCTTGACATTAGATGAATTTGGCCCAGAGTACAGTGTGGTTGCTATGGTAATTTCCTAGTGTGATGTCATCATTTATGACCAGGAAGTAAAACAAAAAACCTCAAAAAATGGCTTAACTGGGATAAATTTGTGAAGTATTTTAGCCAAATTTAAAATATATTTATCTAGACTGCAGTTTAGTGAAATGAGTAGTTCAACCTGTCATGGGCCCTTTAACACAAACCCCACACATTAAGGCTGCTTTTCTCTCAAAGTGCAAACACTCTGTTCCATCTTATGATGTCGTTAAGTGGCACAACAGGAAGTGCGACACAATGTTTTTAAACTCCACACACCTTCACTGGAATCACGTGGATAATTTCAGCCCTGGAACTGTCACACTTTGACGCTACAGAAATTTAATTGAGAGTTACCTTTAAAACTGCCACTCAATGACATCACAAGGTGGAACAGAGCATTTTGAGGAGCTTTGGAGATGTATACAGCCTGATATTGCAGGGTTACTCAAACATGTGTCAACTAAACAAAACAGCGGGTGAGTTTTTGACAAGGTAACAACATTCTAAAAAGAGTGAAGTTTGTGTAATACAGGACCTTTAAAGCTAAGGTACCTGATTTTCAGAAGTAGGTATTAAAATATGTATAACTAGTACATTGTTAAGAAAGAAATACATTCATTTTGAGGCGCATGCACAGCTTAAGAACAGTTTTTTTCAGACAGTGAAGTGAAACTGGGGCGGTCCACTAAACCACAGCCAATCAGAGCGTAGCTTTTGGCTCTTAATTCCTATAAACTATAGACTATAAAGAAATGCTTTATTATTAGCAATTATCAATGCACAGTGGCCTAATTTTGTTAGACTGCTGCTTTTTTAACACAAGTACTAATTAACAACAAAAATAGTTTGGTACTCCAACTTTAACATTTTGTTGGAGTCCAGTTAGTACACAGTAAATTATTTAGGTCCACAAACTTGCACCATTTAAAACGTTGACTAATTTTCTAGTCTCTAGTTCAGGCACAAATGCTTAAAGGGCCCATGACAGGTTGAGCTACGCACTTCACAAAAATGTAGTTTAGATAAATATATTTCACATTTTGCCAAGATACTTCACACATTTTATCACGGTTTAGCAATTTTTTAGGGTTTTAACATCACTTCCTGGTTGTAAATGATGACATCACGCTAGGAAATTACCATAGCAACATCCTGTAAACTGGGCCAAAACTCATCTAATGTCGCAGATTTTTTACATTTTTACACATAAAAATAGATGTGAACACCTTTTTTGTTGAATTAATGTATAAAGCGTAAAAAAAAGTAGTTTATTTTGTGTAAATTATGCATAACCTTTGTCTCCCCAGTGTGATGTCATCAGTTTGTTTACTTCCTGTAACTTTCTGCAGATTTTTCAACTTTTCTCCACAAACGGCCACTTGATTGGTGTAAAACTATCATTTTAATTTATAACAAGTATTAATGCACCAAACAAAGAGAAAATTAGAAAATCATGAAAACCTGTCATACGCACTAATGCCCCCTTGTGGATGAAGCTGCGACCTACAATGGACCAGCTGGTCAAACTAACAGGGAAGTTACAGTTAGAAGCAATAAAAAACTGGATAAGAACAGTGTTTTTTGTTATTAGTCTGGGTGAACAAATCATTTCAGAGCGGTTAACTTGGATGTGAGAAATTTCAGCCACCCTTACACTTGAAAAATGCAACGCTAAAGTGAAGTTATTCCAACATCAACACGTCCTCTGGTTTAGTCCTCCCTCTGGTTTAGTCCTCCCTCTGGTTTAGTCCTCTGGTTTAGTCCTCTGGTTTAGTCCTCTGGTTTAGTCCTCTGGTTTAGCCCTCCCTCTGGTTTAGTCCTCTGGTTTAGTCCTCTGGTTTAGTCCTCCCTCTGGTTTAGTCCTCCCTCTGGTTTAGTCCTCTGGTTTAGTCCTCTGGTTTAGTCCTCTGGTTTAGTCCTCCCTCTGGTTTAGTCCTCTGGTTTAGTCCTCCCTCTGGTTTAGTCCTCTGGTTTAGTCCTCTGGTTTAGTCCTCTGGTTTAGTCCTCTGGTTTAGTCCTCTGGTTTAGTCCTCTGGTTTAGTCCTCTGGTTTAGTCCTCCCTCTGGTTTAGTCCTCTGGTTTAGTCCTCTGGTTTAGTCCTCTGGTTTAGTCCTCCCTCTGGTTTAGTCCTCTGGTTTAGTCCTTCCTCTGGTTTAGTCCTCTGGTTTAGTCCTCTGGTTTAGTCCTCTCTCTGGTTTAGTCCTCTGGTTTAGTCCTCCCTCTGGTTTAGTCCTCTGGTTTAGTCCTCCCTCTGGTTTAGTCCTCTGGTTTAGTCCTCTGGTTTAGTCCTCTGGTTTCATCCTCCCTCTGGTTTAGTCCTCTGGTTTAGTCCTCCCTCTGGTTTAGTCCTCCCTCTGGTTTAGTCCTCTGGTTTAGTCCTCTGGTTTAGTCCTCTCTCTGGTTTAGTCCTCTGGTTTAGTCCTCCCTCTGGTTTAGTCCTCTGGTTTAGTCCTCTGGTTTAGTCCTCCCTCTGGTTTAGTCCTCTGGTTTAGTCCTCTGGTTTAGTCCTCTGGTTTAGTCCTCTGGTTTCATCCTCCCTCTGGTTTAGTCCTCTGGTTTAGTCCTCTGGTTTAGTCCTCTGGTTTCATCCTCCCTCTGGTTTAGTCCTCTGGTTTAGTCCTCTGGTTTAGTCCTCTGGTTTAGTCCTCTGGTTTCATCCTCCCTCTGGTTTAGTCCTCTGGTTTAGTCCTCTGGTTTAGTCCTCCCTCTGGTTTAGTCCTCCCTCTGGTTTAGTCCTCTGGTTTAGTCCTCTGGTTTAGTCCTCTCTCTGGTTTAGTCCTCTGGTTTAGTCCTCCCTCTGGTTTAGTCCTCTGGTTTAGTCCTCTGGTTTAGTCCTCTGGTTTAGTCCTCCCTCTGGTTTAGTCCTCCCTCTGGTTTAGTCCTCTGGTTTAGTCCTCTGGTTTAGTCCTCTGGTTTAGTCCTCCCTCTGGTTTAGTCCTCTGGTTTAGTCCTCTGGTTTAGCCCTCCCTCTGGTTTAGTCCTGTGGTTTAGTCCTCTGGTTTAGTCCTCCCTCTGGTTTAGTCCTCTGGTTTAGTCCTTCCTCTGGTTTAGTCCTCTGGTTTAGTCCTCTGGTTTAGTCCTCTGGTTTAGTCCTCCCTCTGGTTTAGTCCTCTGGTTTAGTCCTCTGGTTTAGTCCTCCCTCTGGTTTAGTCCTCTGGTTTAGTCCTCTGGTTTAGTCCTCCCTCTGGTTTAGTCCTCTGGTTTAGTCCTTCCTCTGGTTTAGTCCTCTGGTTTAGTCCTCTGGTTTAGTCCTCTCTCTGGTTTAGTCCTCTGGTTTAGTCCTCCCTCTGGTTTAGTCCTCTGGTTTAGTCCTCTGGTTTAGTCCTCCCTCTGGTTTAGTCCTCTGGTTTAGTCCTCTGGTTTAGTCCTCTGGTTTCATCCTCCCTCTGGTTTAGTCCTCTGGTTTAGTCCTCTGGTTTAGTCCTCCCTCTGGTTTAGTCCTCCCTCTGGTTTAGTCCTCTGGTTTAGTCCTCTCTCTGGTTTAGTCCTCTGGTTTAGTCCTCCCTCTGGTTTAGTCCTCTGGTTTAGTCCTCTGGTTTAGTCCTCCCTCTGGTTTAGTCCTCTGGTTTCATCCTCCCTCTGGTTTAGTCCTCTGGTTTAGTCCTCTGGTTTAGTCCTCTGGTTTAGTCCTCTGGTTTCATCCTCCCTCTGGTTTAGTCCTCTGGTTTAGTCCTCTGGTTTAGTCCTCTGGTTTAGTCCTCTGGTTTAGTCCTCTGGTTTCATCCTCCCTCTGGTTTAGTCCTCTGGTTTAGTCCTCTGGTTTAGTCCTCCCTCTGGTTTAGTCCTCCCTCTGGTTTAGTCCTCTGGTTTAGTCCTCTGGTTTAGTCCTCTCTCTGGTTTAGTCCTCTGGTTTAGTCCTCCCTCTGGTTTAGTCCTCTGGTTTAGTCCTCTGGTTTAGTCCTCTGGTTTAGTCCTCCCTCTGGTTTAGTCCTCCCTCTGGTTTAGTCCTCTGGTTTAGTCCTCTGGTTTAGTCCTCTGGTTTAGTCCTCCCTCTGGTTTAGTCCTCTGGTTTAGTCCTCTGGTTTAGCCCTCCCTCTGGTTTAGTCCTGTGGTTTAGTCCTCTGGTTTAGTCCTTCCTCTGGTTTAGTCCTCTGGTTTAGTCCTTCCTCTGGTTTAGTCCTCTGGTTTAGTCCTCTGGTTTAGTCCTGTGGTTTAGTCCTCCCTCTGGTTTAGTCCTCTGGTTTAGTCCTCCCTCTGGTTTAGTCCTCCCTCTGGTTTAGTCCTCCCTCTGGTTTAGTCCTTCCTCTGGTTTAGTCCTCTGGTTTAGTCCTCTGGTTTAGTCCTGTGGTTTAGTCCTCCCTCTGGTTTAGTCCTCTGGTTTAGTCCTCTGGTTTAGTCCTCCCTCTGGTTTAGTCCTCCCTCTGGTTTAGTCCTCTGGTTTAGTCCTCTGGTTTAGTCCTCCCTCTGGTTTAGTCCTCCCTCTGGTTTAGTCCTCTGGTTTAGTCCTCTGGTTTAGTCCTCCCTCTGGTTTAGTCCTCTGGTTTAGTCCTCCCTCTGGTTTAGTCCTCCCTCTGGTTTAGTCCTCCCTCTGGTTTAGTCCTCCCTCTGGTTTAGTCCTCTGCTGGTTTAGTCCTCTGCTGGTTTAGTCCTCCCTCTGGTTTAATCCTCCCTCTGGTTTAGTCCTCTGGTTTAGTCCTCCCTCTGGTTTAGTCCTCCCTCTGGTTTAGTCCTCTGGTTTAGTCCTCCCTCTGGTTTAGTCCTCTGGTTTAGTCCTCTGGTTTAGTCCTCCCTCTGGTTTAGTCCTCCCTCTGGTTTAGTCCTCCCTCTGGTTTAGTCCTCTGGTTTACTGGTTTAGGTAAAGCTGTTGAGTCTCTAATCAGTGCTGCTGCCAATAATAATTTCCTCTTGTGATAAGACGTGCTACCGTTTCATGCACACTTGTGATTGGGCACAGCCAGAACACGACTCACCAGCGCCCCAAGTGTCAGAGTATGGAATGTCTGTGGAGTCGACACGGTAAAAGTCAACAGGAGCGACAGCCGCTCACTCTCCTGCACGCCTCTATCTCACACAACAGACTCTTCTCATTTGCATGCATAATTAATTTCCAAGAGTAAATCACTTGTTAATGTTCGTGCATCTTTGGGCATTACATTATTTTTTAATACTCCACAATCCCAGAAGGACAATTGTTGACAAAGCAGCCTGTTTGAATGCGGACCGGAAGGGACAATAATAAACACGCTCACAGTTTGATGGTCCCTCTGAGAGCCTGCCATATGCAAGTAGGACAACACGGATGGCATGTTTGTACAGTTACTCATCTCAAAGACATAAAAGACAGTAAATTTTAAGCTGATAGTAAAGCAACAAAGAGTGTGTGGACTTTGCACAGGCTTTTAACACAAGTTGAGCAGAACATTTGTATTGCATTTTATTTTAGCTCGTTTCTGCATGTTCTGTTTTTGTCTTATTGTATTTTATATTGTGTCTGTGCAGCACCACAGGCCATTGTGGTTGTTTTTAAATGTGCTTTATAAATACATTTGACTTGACTTGACTTGACTTTGTATCCAAACAGGAGAAAAGATAGTATGACGTTTTAATGTGTGAAAACTAGTAAAATACCCGAGCCACAGCGAAAAGCAGGTTCAATGTCAACTTATGCAACATTATGTCGAGAATTTTAATGGCTGTAATTAGTAAATCGCAATGGCTGCAGTTATTTAGGTACTATAATATCCTCTGCAGAGAAGTAAATCTCCCAGTGTCAATGGAAACAGAATAGTTTAGCCCTCGACATGTTTTGAAACGCATGGGATGCTTGTGTTCGTTTTAGTGGTACACATTTCAGTCTTCTCTCAAATGTTTCTAGTTTAAAACGTGCGTGGTGGACTGAATCTACATTTTATATTGTATTTATATTTCAAAAGTGTTCAGCAAAGTCAGATCATGGATATATTAAAAGAACTGGATAAGCCACGCCCCCTCTGTCTGTGGTCCCAGATTGATTAGTGGCCGTGCGAGGTACTGCAGCCTCTTGGAACCAGCCTTTTTCTAAAATGTCACATTATAATCACAGACAGGACTGAATTATTATCGGTATTTAAATAAAATAGAAGGAAATGTTCTTTTCTACTGTTTCTAAAATCACAGAAATTACCGTTTTTATATGAAGTGACGTCACCGCAAACATGTGCGAGTTACGTGAACGAGCGTCGGACGATACAAACAGAAGCTCGTGGAAAAGGCTCGACTAGAGACACCTGTAAGTTGTATTTTATTTCATTTCAGACGCTTCACGTGTGTCTAACATGAAGAACACAATTACAATCACACAAGCTAACGCTAACACAAAAACTTGCAGCTGCTGGTCGTTCACGTCGCTCAAAGCATCATGGGGGATTGTCGTCACGTGGCGCCCTAAAGCAAAGATGGCCGCCTCCGTATCAGGAAGTAAAGCAAAGATGGCCGCCTCCGTATCAGGAAGTAAAGCAAAGATGGCCGCCTCCGTATCAGGAAGTAAAGCAAAGATGGCCGCCTCCATATCAGGAAGTAAAGCAAAGATGGCCGCCTCCGTATCAGGAAGTAAAGCAAAGATGGCAGCCTCCATATCAGGAAGTAAAACAAAGATGGCCGCCTCCGTATCAGGAAGTAAAGCAAAGATGGCAGCCTCCGTATCGAAAAGGTAGAAACCGAAAGGTAGAAATTTGTTGGAGAAAAAATAACTATGCATTTTTTTTTCTTCCTTCAAATAAGCAATGTTCACAGTATGTTCTCATATTTTTACCTCACTATAGTCACTTACTGTATATAACATACACTTAAGCCACTTTATTTGCCATTTTTACTATTTATTCCCAGACAGCCACCTACTGTAAATAAGAGTGTGCACTTTATACTTTATATTGTACTTTTATTACCATGTTTAGTAATTATTTATCCTATTTTTATTGCATGTGCCTATTTCATTCATTCCTGTTCTAAACTGTGTGTTGCAACAGTGGAATTTCCCCATTGTGGGACAAATAAAGGATCTCTTATCTTATCTTATCTTATCTTATTGTATTCCATTATGAAAATGAACTTGCTCTTACCGTGTACCGTCGTCTCCGGTTCTCGAAACCTCACTCTCCTCTCTCCTTTCCGTCGGTGCCCCGGCTCCGAGTCGAAACCGTAGCTCGGACTCGGCCTTTTCAGAATCGAAGTGGGGACCTTGCCGTACGTTACCTGGGCAACACACACACACCCAGCACGCTGTTAAAGGGCCCATGACAGGTTGGACCACTCATTTACCTAAAATGCAGTTAAGATAAATATATTTCAAGTTTTGCTAAAATTCTTTACAAATATTATCCCGGTTTAGCAGTTTTATAAGTTTTAATTTCACTTCCTGGTTGTAAATAATGACATCACACTAGGAAATCACCATAGCAACCACACTGTAAACTGGGCTAAAACTCATCTAATGTCATCAATTCTTTTACCTGACAAATAAAAATATATCTGAACTTATTTATTTAGTTGAATTAATGTTTAAATGGTTAAAAAAGTAGTTTATTTTGTGTAAATCGTGCATAAAGTTTGTCTCCCCAGTGTGATGTCATCAGTTTGTTTACTTCCTGTAATTTTCAACATATTTTTTAACTTTTCTCCACAAACAGCGACCTGATTGGTATAAAACTATTATATATATTTACAACAAGTATTAATACACTGAATAAAGTCAACATTAGAAAATCATAAAAACCTGTCATACGCACTTTAACGAGCTCCCAGGAGCGACGTGCGTCTATGAAAACAGCTAACTGCTAACTGCTAACCCTCTCCCATACCTTTGCCTTGTCCGCATCCTCTGGCTCGGCCTGGTGCTCCTTCCTGTGCCTGATCTCTGAGTGCTTCTCGCTGTGGTGGTGGTGTGGAAGACAGTTGTTGACAGCGGCGTCCTTGATGGATTCGGCCGCAGCGAAGCGTTTGGACAGCGCCGAGACGCACTGGCCCAGGGAGTCTAAGGAGAGGACCATGATAGAGTGAGCAGGAGAAGAGGAGACTGAGGGAAAAGGCGGCTTCGACAAACAAAAGTTGCAAATGTTAACATGCAAATGAGGAGTAAATTTACAAGACGGGAGGAGCTGGTCAGTTCACGTTACAAAAGAATGTGAAGCACTGGGAGAGATGGGAATAAATCAAGTTGGTACTGATTTTTCATGCATTACTGGTCATTACAAAACCAAAGTCCAATCTTTAATGTGAGTAAAGCACTACTCTCTCTCAATCTAATTTAAAGGTCCCATATTCTTCTATTTCCCCCTTCACACAGTCTATTCTAAGGGCTTTGTTGATACATTTTTGCGTTGTGTAATATCCATAACATAACAGTTTACAAAAAACACCCATTTCTTGGACTGGCCCCCCTCCTGCAAAAGCAAACGGCTCACTCTGAGATCTGACCCCCCCGAACAGAGAGCAGGCTGCCTCCCCCGCCCAACCCGTGACGAAGCCTAGAGCGGAGATGGTGCATACGCCGTGTGCTCCGGTAAACAGCGATACACAAACACTGAATAAACATTTTCTCCTCCTGACGGTGCGTCGTGCTGAGTCCTACGTCCTGGATCTTACCTGGAGTTTGACGTGCTCCAGGGCCTCAACGACGGACGTTGCCGTTTGGTAAATAACAAGCTAACTCTTCTATCTGTCGTATCCATCGTGTAATTACTGTGTAGCATTAGCATTAGCTGTTTTTATTCTGCGGCTGCGCGCTTCCTGTCACAGATGTTTTTTAAATTGATAAATAAAAATACATGTGAACACCTTTTTTTGGTTGAATTAATGAATAAGGGTCAAAATAAAGTAATCTATTTTGTGTTAATTATGCATAACCTTTGTTTCCCCAGTGTGATGTCATCAGTTTGTTTGCTTCCTGTAACTTTCTACAGATTTTTCAACTTTTCTTCACAAATGGCCACTTGATTGTTGTGAAACTATCATTTATATTTACAACAACTATTAATGCACCAAATAAAGACAAAATTAGGAAATAGTGAAAACCTGTCATACGCACTTTAAGTATTTTAGCTAAACAGATGCCCATCAACTGCGGGAAGACCAGTTCAAACATTCTCAAAGGGTGTATTTCTGTTGTGTCCCTTCCTTCTACACAGTATCACAGAGTATGTAGTAATCAATACTTTTTATTAGCTTAAATAAGAATCACAACGTGTCTAATCTGAATGCAATAAATATTACAATAAAACTTTAAAGTGCCCATGACAGGTTGAATTACTCATTTACGTAAAATACAGTTAAGATAAATATATTTCAAGTTTTGCTAAAATTCTTTATAAATGTTATCCTGGTTTAGCAGTTTTATAAGTTTTAATTTCACTTCCTGGTTGTAAACAATTACATCACACTAGGAAATCACCATAGCAACCACACTGTAAACTGGGCTAAAACTCATCTAATGTCATCAATTCTTTTACCTGACAAATAAATATATATTTGAACTTATTTATTTAGTTGAATTAAAGTTTAAATGGTCAAAAAAGTAGTTTATTTTGTGTAAATCGTGCATAAAGTTTGTCTCCCCAGTGTGATGTCATCAGTTTGTTTACTTCCTGTAATTTTCAACATATTTTTCAACTTTTCTCCACAAACAGCGACCTGATTGGTATAAAACTATTATATATATTTACAACAAGTATTAATACACTGAATAAAGTCAAAATTAGAAAATCATAAAAACCTGTCATACGCACTTTAAAACAAGAGGTAGGAATTCACATTATTTCATTTGCTTCAACACACTACCTCTTGAACCTCTGTTGTCACTAATATGCTTTACAACATGAACTATTCTGTACAAAAACAGGTTAGCCCAAATGTAAATATGTCCTTTTAAACATGCAGGTAGGTGGCTGTTTGGTGACCTACATGTGTTAACACGTGTGCACAGGAGCTGAAGCTGTAAATACGAGCAGGAGTCACAATGGGCAGCCTTTGTGTACAATACAGCTCAGTCAAGTCGGCACTTTTAAACCCAAACACGTGAGGGGGTAAATAGTGGTGCGGGGTCAGGATATGTACACAGGCAAATCCACAATACATGGAGGATGCCATTTTTAATCATCTGATATGAATAATCTTAAAGGGCGTATGACAGGTTTTTATGATTTTCTAATTTTGACTTTATTCAGTGTGTTAATACAGTGTGTGAATATAAATGACAGTTTCACACCAATCAGGTCGCTGTTTGTGGAGAAAAGTTGAAAAATATGTTGAAAATTACAGGAAGTAAACAAACCGATGACATCACACTGGGGAGACAAAGGTTATACATAATTTACACAAAATAAACTACTTTTTTGACCCTTTAAACATTAACCACTAAATAAATAAGTTCAAACATATATTTATTTGTCAGGTAAAAGAATTGATGACATTAGATGAGTTTTAGCCCAGTTTACAGTGTGGTTGCTATGGTGATTTCCAAGTGTGATGTCATTATTTACAACCAGGAAGTGAAATTAAAACGTATAAAACTGCTAAACCGGGATAACATTTGTAAAGAATTTTAGCAAAACTTGAAATATATTTATCTTAACCGTGTTTTAGTAAAATAAGTACTTCAACTTGTCATGGGCCCTTTAAGAGTGCAATAATATACCATTTAAGAAATATACTAAACCAGGTCAAATGAAAGGACTATGTGAAGAAGATACAAATGAGTACAATAGTTAAAAAAAGAGAGATAAAAGTCTAAGCCAGGCATGTCCAAACTCAGGCCCGGGGGCCAAATGCGGCCCTCAGACCAATTTTTCTTGGCCCTTAGTCTTCCTGGTGAATTGGCCCACATTGTCCTGATAAGTACTATTTACAGCACATTTCAGATTTTCTACAATTCTAACCTAAATAACATTTTGGTGCAGCACAGACCTGATATTAAGACACTGAGACTGAATGTAGATGTGGTGGAGCTTAAAACATCAGATAAATGCAGCTTTTTTAACGTTTCACGATTGATTTGTGGCCCTCCGCTTGGTCTATATTTCAATATGTGGCCCTCGATGGAAAAAGTTTGGACACCCCTGGTCTAAGCCATCTGCCATCTCCTGTTCCTTCATAATCATAAAATACAAATTATTATTTTTGTCATACTTCAGTCATATTGCATACACACAAACATATTAAATCTGTTTGGTGGGAGGCACAATAACAGTGAACTCTTTTGACTAATGCTAGGTTTTCAATAGTGAGATTTAGAGCAAAGACACTGACACAGTTTGTAGTTTGTCCCTCTTGCTTTGCCGTACTCACCTGAATACTCTGTTTTGCCGATCTCAGCATACACTGTGGCCATGAGCTCTAGACTCCGGGCTGTGATGGGGTGGTCATTGCCGAAAGCCCGCTGGTGGATTTTAGTGGCCTGAAAACAAAACAAACCCCATATCACATTAAAGGGCCTATGACAGGTTGGAAAAATACAGGTAAGTTAAAGGGCCCATGACAGGTTGGACACTCATTTGACAAAAATGCAGTTAAGATAAATATGTTTCAAATTGAGTTAAAAAAAACTTCACAAATTTCAGTGCGGTTTAGCAATTTTTTTTAGGTTTTTTGTCTTACTTCCTGGTTTTAAACAATGACATCACGCTAGGAAATTACCATAGCAACCATCCTGTACAGTGGGCCAAAACTCCTCAGATGTCACAGATTTGTTTATTTTACAAATAAAAATACTGTTAACACCTTTATTTTGTTGAATTCATGTATAAAGATTCAACAAAAGTCATTTATTTTGTGTAAATTTTGCGTAACCTTTGTCTCCCCAGCGTGATGTCATCAGTTTGTTTACTTCCTGTAATATTGAACAGATTTTTCAACTTTTCTCCACAAATAGCTGCTTGATTGGCGTAAAACTATAATTTATGTTTTCAACAAGTATTAATACGCTGAATAAAGTCAAAATTAGAAAATCATGAAAACCTGTCATACGCACTTTAAGTATATTAAGTTTTATTTATTTATTTGATCATTTTTAGCAGTTTTTTTAGTTTTGTAATATCACTTCCTGGTTGTAAACGGTGACATCACACTAGGAAATTACGCTAAAACTCAGCTAATGTCAGAGATTTTTTTGTCCGATAAATCAAAATATATGTGAACACCTTTATTTTGTTGAATTAATGTTTTAAGGGTAATTTAAGTTGCTTATTTTGGGTAAATTATGCATAACTTTTGATGGAAAGAGTCTCCCTAGTGTGATGTCATCAGGTTTTTACTTCCTGTAATAATTTCAAAACAGATTTTTCAACTTTTGTCCACCAACTACAACTTGACTGGTGTAAAGCAGTAATTTTAATGTACAATATGTATTAATAAACCAAATAAAATCAAAATTAGAAAATCCTTAAAACCTGTCATACGCACTTTAAATATATTCAAAGTTTTATTTATTTATTTTATAATTTTTAACAGTTTTTTTAGTTTTGTAATATCACTTCCTGGTTGTAAACGATGACATCACACTAGGAAATTACGCTAAAACTCAGCTAATGTCTAATTAGCTAATTTTAATGTACAATATGTATTAATAAACCAAATAAAATCAAAATTAGAAAATCCTTAAAACCTGTCATACGCACTTTAAACATAATTAAGGTTTAGCCAATTACGTGATAACAAAGTCTGCCGTACGCTCACCTTACCGCTGTATTCTAGAGCGAGATGAGGCCTGAAAGAAAAGAACAAAGAACTCTATCAAGATCTCATTGTGTGGCAAAAAGGGATTAGTGGCCTCATTGGAGCGCCTGTACTTTCCCCTGATGTGTAATCCCCTCTCCTTTAAGCACATAAAGGCCGTATCCATTACAATGCCCTGCGCAGTGTCCTGGTGTCGTCAGGTGACAGGATCTGTTTCACCGTGTGGACAATAGCAGCGTGACAGATCCAAACAGGCAAGGGCCACCGCTGCTGCTGTGATTAGAGCTGTGGACCGGGTTTGGAGCCAGACCCAGTGCGGGACAAGGGCTCCATACTGTTACTACAAGGATTTATTAGAATGTGTTTGTAAGTTTGTAAGTGAGGGAAGGATGGAGCGCGAGATTGACAGGCGGATCGGTGCAGCGTCTGCAGTGATGCGGCCGCTGTATCGGACCGTTGTGGTGAAGAGAGAGCCGAGTCCAAAGACGAAGCTCTCGATTTACCTCAATCTACATTCCTACCCTCACCTGGTCATGAGCTCTGGGGAATGACCATAGACCGTACATATCAGTGGACTATGGGATTGTGACGTCACCCATAGCCCACCCCAATGAAGCCCATCGCGGCTAGCAGTTATAGCGGCTAAAGTGGAGCTAGCAGTTATAGCGGCTAAAGTGGAGCTAGCAGTTATAGCGGCTAAAGTGGAGCCAGACTCCATATTTGGAAATCCGAGTGCGTATCGTGGCAACCACACGGACTAATCAGGAGCGCGGTTGCTAACGGTATCCGCCCCTCGGTGAGAGAACACGGCGGCAAAGTGCGGTGCTAGCTGTCAATCAAACCTGTTGCTAACACGAGCGAAAATGGCCCCTGGAAAAGGAAGCACATGATTGGTCAGTTATTATTGCTAATAACTTGATTTATGAACAACCAACGGAAAAAAAACACCAGGATCATGTGGAGTGAGTCAAAACAGACGTTTTAGTTCCAGATGTGAGCTTGACAGAAACAGTTACAGAGTAAAGGCTCCAGTGTCACAATAGAAAGTGAATGGCAGCTCGGCTTTATGGAGCCAGGAGCGCCTCCATAGCTGCTTCCTATTTGGAATGCGGCGGCTAGCATGCTAACATGGTCCACTGATATCTACAGTCTATGGTAATGATCGAAAGGACGAGATCGTGGATACAAGCGTTGAAATGAGCTTCCTCTGCCGGGTTGCTGGGTGCTCCCTCAGAGACAGAGAGGAGCTCAGTCACATGGGAGGAGCTCGGAGTAGAGCCGCTGCTCCTCCACGTCCAGAGGAGCAGCTGAGGCTCGGGCATCTGCTCCGGAGCCTCCTGGACGCCTCCCTCGGGAGGTGTTCTGGGCGTGTCCCACCGGGAGGCGGCCCCGGGGTAGACCCAGGACACGCTGGAGGGACTATGTCTCTCTGTAGCCTGGGAACGCCTCAGGATCCCCCCGGAGGAGCTGGAGGAAGTGTCTGGGGTGAAGGAAGTCTGGGAGTCCCTGCTTAGACTGCTGCCCCCGCGACCCGGCCCCGGATAAGAGGAAGAAGATGGATGGATGGATGTTTTGTAAGGGAATTTCAGGAAAAACATAGATTAAAAAAAAACTACATTTAGGAAGGAATGAGCACAACAAAAACTTAACAAGAACTTGTTAAATGACTAAGAACATTCTGTGTCTTCGTAACAATGTACAATCTGTCTTGTCCTATTTCTTTAGCTAATGTTTAATCATGTGTTTTATGAATTTGCAATGAGCGCATTCAAATAAATGAATCGAATGTAAAAAAGAAGATACAGAACTGGAAATTCCCTGAATGGTTTTAAACATTGACTTGATTTATTTGTACTAGTATAAGACCTCATATCGAAGAAGCCATTACATTTTGAGCTGAAATTGTCATTCTTTTATCAACAAAAAGTGTTAACTGTGGTATCAAGCCAATTTCTTGAAGTTTGAAATTGTGGCAAGTTGGCAACACTAGGAAGAAGTAATTGTATCAGTCCATATCAGAGAAGATGTGGTGGTAGTTTTGAGGTTCATTCTCAAAAAGTAAATAGTAGCAGTTGCAGAATAATAAGCACAATACCAACAGAAGTTAGAATTGCAGAAGTAGAAATAGTAATACTAAGATGTCAGTAGTAGCCATAAAACCAAAGAGCAATCTGACAAAGACGTGGATACCATCTGACACACTCATACAGGCAAATGAGGTCAAGTGTTTTGCACGAGGACACAGCAACAGAATACAATAGTGGTGTTAATAGAGGATATAATAGTGATCTTAGCAGTAGGCTATTAAAGGGCCTATGACGGGTTGAAATACACATTTAACTAAAATGCAGTTAAGATAAATATATTCAAATTTTTACTAAAATCTTTACAAATTTAACCCCAGTTTAGCTGTTTTTTAGGTTTTAAATTTTACTTCCTGGTTGTAAAGCAGTGGTTCCCAACCTTTTTTGTTTCGAGTACCCCCTAAGTTTTGTCTGACATTCTAGAGTACCCCTTAACTTGAGTTTCAGGCAAATAAATGGGTTTAAAAGTCACATATTGTCAATTATTACTATTATATGTTTGTTTTAATTATATTTATGGTCCAAGATACTCCAAAAAGATGCTAAATTTACAACAAATTACACTTTTTTTATCCAGATATGAGTAAATTTCATCTTCTTTTAAAATCTGAAACCATTCCAAGTACCCCCTGGTAATTGCTCACGTACCCCTAGGGGTCCCCGTACCCCTGGTTGGGAAACACTGTTGTAAAGCATGACATCACGCTAGGAAATTACCATAGCAACCACACTGTACAGTGGCCATAACTCATCTAATGTCAAAGATTTTGTTCATTTGACAAAGAAAAACACATGTGAACACCTTTATTTTGTTGAATTAATGTTTAAAGGATCAAAAAAGTGGTTTATTTTGTGTAAATTGTGCATGTCCTTCGTCTCCCCAGTGTGATGTCATCAGTTTGTTTACTTCCTGTAGTTGTTGACAGATTTTTCAACTTTTCTCCACAAATAACGACTTGATTGGTGTGAAACTATAATTTGTATTTACACAAAGTATTAATGCACTGAATAAAGTCAAAATTAGTAAATCATAGAAACCCGTCATACGCACTTTAATCTATTGTACTTACGGCGGTAGAAGAATTAGCTTTGAATTGACTAAAACATCCTCAGGCAAGTTTTAAGAAAGACAAATATAACTTTGTCTTACAATAACCTCTACGTGAGTACGGATTAGCAGCTCACTCTCCACCTATGCCCAGTGGAAATGTCCCGCTCCTGCCAGCCCCCGGTGCCCCCTGCCCCAGATCGACGTCCACTCCGGGCTACATTACCCAAACCGTGGACCTCTCCGGTTACCTCCCCATCCACCGGCCTTCACCTACTCCTACCTCATGTGCGCGCCAAAGCCAGATCACGCACGGCACGACCGGGAGGTGCCAGCTGCGCCGCGAAAATACAGTCCCTCGGAATAGCAACCGGGGACAGTCATGGCGACCTCACGTGTGTTTGTGGATGTAGAGCAAGCCCGGCTAAGTGTTGTTCCAAAACCGCATTTCCTTTCAATTAGTAATGGCAGGTGTCGCCTTGCAGTGCTTAAAGGGTGCTCCTGCGGTACATGATCTGATCGCTGGAGATAGAAGCGGGTCAGGGTGCAGCCTCAAAAGGACTTCCGAGGACATTCTGTAACGGTTGTGTGCTTCCACCGAGCTCAAGGGCACATATTTGTCTAACAATTACATCCATTTGTAGTGGGACTTCGAGGTTAAGTATAGTTCGTATTGTAGGTAACTTGAGTCTTGGCTTGATTTGTAAGTTACAGTCGTGTGATTGGTTTAAAGGTCCCATATTCTGCTATTTTCCCCTTCACACAGTCTATTCTAAGGGCTTTGTTGATACATTTTCTCGTTGTGTAATATCCATAACATAACAGTTTACAAAAAACACCCATTTCTTGGACTGGCCCCCCTCCTTGCAAAAGCAAACGGCTCACTCTGAGATCTGACCCCCCCGAACAGAGAGCAGGCTGCCTCCCCCGCCCAACCCGCGTGCCTCCCCCGCCCAACCCGCGTGCCTCCCCCGCCCAACCCATGACGAAGCCTAGAGTGGAGATGGTGCATGTGCCGTGTGCTCCGGTAAACAGCGATACACAAACACTGAATAAACATTTTCTCGTCCTGACGGTGCGTCGTGCTGAGTCCTACGTCCTGGATCTGACCTGGAGTTTGACGTGCTCCAGGGCCTCAACGACGGACGTTGCCGTTTGGTAAATAACAAGCTAACTCTTCTATCTGTCGTATCCATCGTGTAATTACTGTGTAGCATTAGCATTAGCTGTTTTTATTCTTGCGGCTGCGCACTTCCTGGAGGCGTGGCTTAAACACCGCGTCATCCTGGTGAAGCCGCGTCATCTTAGTGAGGAGCCCCCGTCTGCTGCTCAGCCGAGGGGGACGGAAAAGACAGTTCTCTAGTGAAAGCATGAGGGAATCAAACAAAAAAACACTTTGGGCACAACATACGAGGCCCAAATAGCACTGGAGGAAGGTTAAAACCTCTGAAAAGTCGATTTTGCATCTTATGGGACCTTTAAGGATGTTGCAATATGGTACAAAAACAATAAAATAACATAATACTTTGTCATATTTCAAAGGAGTAAGATTTAATATACAGTTCAATAACAATAATCTGTTCATGTGGCCCACAGAAATAATGCATCAGTGTAGTTCAACCTGCTTTTATAGCTTGCTGCAGCAATAAAATAATGCGTTTAGGTATATGCATTTGGCAGAAACTGCAACATCTATGTTACAACTATAGTGGAATTTAATATGTTCATGATTTAAAGGTGCATTTAAAGGTGCACTATGTTACATTTCCAGCAGCCTGTTATTGCTTTTGTCTGAAATGTTCCTCAGTATAGAATCAAACTTCTTGTTCAATTTTGGTTGATTTTATTGCTCCAAAAAATTGATTTAACACACGTTCTCACCCATAACTTGGTCTTGTGATGCTACCTGCTTGTTGCTATGAACATCCATAAGTATAATGCTTTACTGTGTAACATGGGCAAAACAATGACATCTGCGTTTTCCATAAAATGATTCACCTGAACCAGTTTTAGATTGAAAGTAGAAAGCAATGTGGACACCTTTTTACTGTGTGGCCAAAGTCATGGAAAAGATGTGTTCTTTAACTTTAAATGGCATGTTAAAGTATAAAGTATAAGCTCATAGAAGTGAAAATGTAATTACATTTGGGTGGCTACACTGCAAAAAGTGCCTTACTAGAAACAAGAAAAAAAACTTAAAATTGGACTAAAATTGCTTGTTTTAAGCAAAAAAAATCTGCCAATGGGGTAAGCAAAAATTTCTTGCTAGATTTTTTTTCTGATGATCAAGAAAAAAATAAGTCAAAAAACAAGAAAAAATGTCTCAATTTAAGCCAGTTGCTCCCTGTAAATGGTTTGATTTAAGCAAAATGTTCTGAATGAAGGGGGAAAGTCAAGGAAATTATACTCAAAAAAAGAATAAATCAGTAAAGATTTGTTTGTAAGTTGCTCAATTTAAGAATATTTTTCTCATTTTAAGACTAGATGTTGGAAAAATATCCTTAAAATTGTAAAATGTAAGCAATAATTTCTTATTGGAAATCACATTTCAAGGACATTTTGCTTGATATAAGTAAAATTATCTAATTTATTCCCATGAATTACAGCTTTTTTCTTGATAATGATATCAAGACATGTTTGTATTCTTACTTTTTCTCAAATTAAGAAAAATACTCTTAGTCTACAGTTAAATAAGATTCAAAATAACCTTTGTATCTTGTTACAAGCAAAAATATAACAGATTTTAGCAAATATATCTTAATAAGAAAAGGCTAGGTTTTATTTCTTAAAATAAGATTTTTTTCCTAGACGAGATTTTTTTCTTTTTAGAGAAAAAATAAGAATTTATTTCTTGTTATAAGACTTTTTTACTTTCTTAAAGGTCCCATATTCTGCTCTTTTCCCCTTCACACAGTCTATTCTAAGGGCTTTGTTGATAAATTTTGCGTTGTGCAATATCCATAACATAACAGTTTCCAAAAAACACCCATTTCTTGGACTGGCCCCCCTCCTTGCAAAAGCAAACGGCTCACTCTGAGATCTGACCCCCCCGAACAGAGAGCAGGCTGCCTCCCCCGCCTAACCTGCGCAGCTCCCCCGCCCAACTCGTGCCGAAGCCTAGAGCGGAGATAGTGCGCATGCGCCGTGTGCTCCGGTAAACAGCGATACACAAACACGGGAATAAACATTTTATCCGTCCTGACGGTGTGTCGTGCTGAGTCCTACGTCCTGGATCTGACCTGGAGTTTGACGTGCTCCAGTACCTCGACGACGGACGTTGCCGTTTGGTAAATAACAAGCTTACTCTTCGATCTGTCGTATCCATCGTGTAATTACTGTGTAGCATTAGCATTAGCTGTTTTTATTCTGCGGCTGCGCGCTTCCCGGAGGCATGGCTTAAACACCGCGTCATCCATGGGAAGCCGCGTCATCCATGGGATGAGCCCCCGTCTGCCTGCTCAGCCGAGGGGGACAAAAAAGACAGTTCTCTAGCGAAAGCATGCGGGAATCAATCAAAAAACCACTTTGGGCACACATACGAGGCCCAAATAGCACTGGAGGAAGGTTAAAACCTCTGAAAAGTCGATTTAGCATGTTATGGGACCTTTAAAATCCACTTTTTGTAGTGTAGGATTCTCAGAGTTTCAGAAATTGCAAAAACAATTATCTTTATCCGTTCTCCAAACTCAAATGTACAGTTTTCAGGACGTGTTAGCTCTCTAAGCAACATCTCATGAAGCCAAGCCGCAAAAGTTACACAGTGCACCTTAAAAGAATTCGATACACAGCACCGATGCTCCTTTTTTCTACTTTGAACAGTTGCATAACCAAATTCAAAGATTAGATCACTCTCCCCGCGGCCGGTGCATGTACAATCAGCTGTGCCTCATCTAACATTAACGGTACAGCGCACGTAGAGCTAAGGGCCCTTCACCCGTGTCACCCTGTCACCCTCTCCCACAATCAGGTTAAAAGGGCCAGTCCCAACAATGACAACAGATCTGCCTTTCAGCCTGGTAACACACACGTACGCGGCGGTGTCGACTTTTTCACAGGGGAAATCCAACTCTGGTCAAAAGCATTAGGAGCTGGACTTCATCTGCAGCTGAAAATTTCCACTCGACGACTGTGTGTGTGTGTGCAAGACAAAGAATTATTTGTCTGAGGAGATTTTAGCTTCACAAGTATGTTATTGTAGGAGCAACACATGATACAAAGCTCAAAGTACAAAAATAGAGACACAATGTAGCCGACAGTTGGACCAGGACTCGGTGTTTTGAATGCAATCTGCAGGGATTTTAGAACCGAGCCAAGGTTTGTGTTTATCAGGCTGGAGCTGTCTCGCTTGCGTCACATGACAGATAACAGAAGCAAATATACTGTTTGTTTAATGCAAAGTGTGGGCAGAATACCTTACGTGTTTCCAAAAATATTTAGAATCTGATAAAAATAATCTGTGGTAATAATCTTTCACCCATTAAAATCAGCAGTCTACAAAGTCCATGTGCTGTGAGTATTAGGTAATGTCATAAAAATATGATGTCATTTTGGATAAAGGAATCTGTTGATTTGATAAGTATCCTGAATATAATTTTTATGGGCTGTAATGTTTTTCTCTCCTTGTTTCTTTTCCAATATGGACTTATTGCACTACTACAACATTTGTAGTACAGTTTGTACAGTTATCCATCCCTTATAAGTGTAATGCTGCCATGTGGCCCTTTTTCATTCTTTTTCAAATTTTTTTGGACTATCTCAATAACAATAATCAAACTTTATTTTCACAGTGCATGAGGAATGTGCTGAAATGTGCCTGTGTATGGTTGGTAGTGTAGTATCGCACAAAACGTGAATGATTACATGACATTTCTGTCTCCTTTGTGGTCATTTTTAATAATAAATAATACAGGATATAATGTATGTTATACTGTATGTCTAAAACAGCAGTCGCACTTGAATTTGAAATGTTTCCCATCTGTAATAGAAATAGCAATCCCTGCCCACATAGATTGCTGTTTAAGTTTAATAATAATAATAATAATACATCAAACTTGTATAGTGCTTTTTTGGACACTCAAAGACGCTTTACATAAACAGACAAAACAGACAAAACAACATAAATTTACATTATGCACTTTCTTGCTTCTAGTTCAAGACGTAAACTCCACACACAGTGGAAGTGTGTTTGTGTATAGTATGTAAATATATATTTGTATATGGAACTGAGATAAGTGGCTTATGGACTGATTTAATAGTGAAAGGTAATTAGGTAGGTCATGTATATTCTATCAGACAAATGTTGTAAATACTTTTTTCTGTTCATGTGTGATGCTGTGAGAGCGCTTGAGTCAGAGTGGAATTTGTGAATTGATCTTACTAATCTTTTGTTGTTTGCACTGTACTATTTATTCTATACTGTACTATTTAGCTCTAATCTGGTGCGGAACATCTCTGTTTTTTATGAGCTTAATGTCTCTGTACATTGTCCCTTCAAATAAAGACTAAACTAAAACTAAAACTATACAGGTCAATAAAGCAATACTAAAATACTAGCAGGTAATCTCCAATGAATAAACAACGATAACTCTAATACGTATAGTATATAATATAAGACATCGAATAGGTAAAATGAACTTCCACTCTTTCACATACTCTCACACATGAGAGGCAGAGTGTCTTGCCCAAGGACACATCAGTATGGAATATCAACCTTTAGGTCAGTAGCTTCACTATCAACACAAATCAGTAAACATCACCAGCACAGGTTAGCCACACACACACAGCTAGCACGCTCCTGGCTCCGCTCCACAGGTGACTTACTGTTTGCTCATGATGCAGAGCTGGGCCAGTCTCTCCAGGTGCTGTGCCTGGGACGCCTGCTCCGACAGCTCCTCTGGACTGCACCATGCCGCCCCCGCCGAGCCCAGGGTGGCCTCCTCCTGCGGCCCTGCGATACAAACACACGGCATGGGAACAGATCTGCTGCGACTCCCTGTGTGGGCCTAGTGCACCGAGAGGTAGAGACAAGCCAACTGAGGACAGCAGACAGGAGCGACTGATAAGAGCGAGAGAGCGAGGGAGAGGGAGAGAGAGAGAGAGGGGGCGGGGTCAGGCACCTCCACCACCCACAGGGACACAGGGACACACACGGCGCCAGAGTTTAAGCCACACGTTTAGAGGCTGTCAGATACTTTATTTTAGACAAATAGGGCTAGCCATACCTAGAGCAGTGGCGGACGAAGAAATTTGGGGGCCCAAGGCAAATTAAAGCACAGGGTCCTCCTCGTCAAGTGCGATTTGGTTCATACTTTTGCGTTGATAAGTGAACTATTGGAACATTATAATTAATTTGTGCAACAGTGTTTTAATTAAATGTTCTAAACAGCTTTAAACAGGGGGGTTTGGGGGGTCGTTCCTCAAGAAATCAGACCATATTTCCCGTATTTTTTCTTGCATTTTAACACGTTTTAAATACACGATGTCCGTTTGTAATTTTACAATGTTATCTTTTATTTTTCTATTCTATTTCCATACAATTCCAGATTATTTTGTTGGTCTTTTTCTTGTTTAAAAGTACACTGCACTACTTTACTGTGATACTGAGAGAAAAGCAACTGTTTCAGAGCCTTCACAGTCTATGATGATCAGGGGGCCCCTTCAAGTTGGGGGCCCAAGGCAATTGTGGCCTTTTGCCTAATGGTAAGTCCGCCACTGACCTAGAGATAATTTATTGTAGCTTTTTTTGTTTTGTTTCTTTAATTAGTATGAGCTTGTCAATCCATCTAAGTCAGGGGTGTCCAAACTTTTTCCATCGAGGGCCACATATTGAAATATAGACCAAGCGGAGGGCCACAAATCAATCGTGAAACGTTAAAAAAAGCTGCATTTATCTGATGTTTTAAGCACCACCACATCTACATTCAGTCTCAGTGCCTTAATATCAGGTCTGTGTGGCACCAAAATGTTAGTTATTTAGGTTGGAATTGTAGAAAATCTGAAATGTGCTGTAAATAGTACTTATCAGGACAATGTGGGCCAGTTCACCAGGAAGACTAAGGGCCGAGAAAAATTGCTCTGAGGGCCGCATTTGGCCCCCGGGCCTGAGTTTGGACATGCCTGATCTATGCCATCGGTTATTTTAGGTATAAAGGTTATGCACTGACATCATTTTCATTCAATAAAATGACTCATTTGTTCCTGGAGCTATTGTTTTTAACTTTATATGGTATAATGGAGACTGAAAGTAGTTATTTCATTGTTCTTCATCTTGTAGAGAGAGATAAAGGACACTTTCCCTCGGCACACAACAATTATTACCTCAACCCAAAGAAAAACAGATTATTTAAGAGGAGAAAGGTAATCCGTTCACCTGTGTATGATCAAAATCAGTAATAAATGTGAGCGTATAAGTACTAACTAAATATGTAGCAGAGTTGTAGACTTTGTTTAACATTTTACTTGTGTTTTGAGCTCTAAACTAAATTTTGAATGTTGTAATGCCATCTGCAGAACCTCTATAACCAGCCTAGATGTACTGTGTCTACTCCTGAAGCTTACAATTCAGTTAGTTAGTTAGTTTATTTTTCTTCGGTCTATAGAAATACAAAAACAAAAAAAGCATATGAATAAAGAAAGAAAACATTTTACAGACCGAAAGGGTTTAGGCTGAAGTTTAACACTTATTTTGCCGAACCCTAATAACTTAAAGTATGACGTGCCAGACAGCGACAGATGAACAGAATAGAAATCTATTCACCTTATTCTGCCCCGCCCACTTTTGCCGTTTTTTGCACTTTTGTTGTAAACGCACTTCCGTTTGACGAGAACTCCGTTAAAGCTAATGACGAACGAGGGAAAAGTCTGACGCTAAAATGTTACATAAAGTAGATTGATTTGTGTAAAATGTTTAATGAACACGAGCAACAACAAGTCACAACGCAATGATTTCCTGGTCAGTCTGAAAACGGCTTTTTAGTCCATGTAGAACTTATTTTCTGTTGAGCTCGTCTGCTCCATGTGAACTAATACAACAGAAACAAGACGGCGGCGCGTAAGACAACTTCAGGAATAAGGTGAATACACAGGCACATATAACACTTTTATATCCATAAATATGTATAATATAAACAGACACAAACAGTTACTGAGCTGCACAAACACTCACACACTCATTCTTTCGATTTCTTGATATTTTTTTTATTACATTGGATCTAAATTTTGTTTTAAAAGTGTAAATACTTTTAGAGTCTTTTAATGTCTCCTCCAAATTGTTCCATAAATGAACTCCTCTTACAGAAATACATCTATTTTTTACGTTAGTCCTTACATTTCCTTTCTGAAAGAGACTCGATCAGTTCTGGACGTTGATCACACTACTTGCTTACATTACTCACCAAATACCTCATGCATTCTTTCAGACGGCGAGTACAGTACGAGGTGTGAACTGCAGAATGGTAGTAGCTTGCTCCGTGCCAAGTCTAGCCTCGGGAGAAGTCTACCATTCAATTTGCTGAGTGCTGAATCAGGCCGGCACTACTCTATGGTGACACAGTCTTCCTAAATGACATACTGCAGCCCGCGGCCATTTGTCTTCTCACTGTACACTCTCCAGGTCTACGGCCAGCGTGCAGCCTCAGCAACCCCCCACACGCACACACACGAGGGGCAGAGAGAGGCAGGCGACTGGGCCTCCGCGGTGATGGATGGAGCACCAGCACTTAGCGGCTATCGGTGGCTACCATGGATGTATTAAATGAACTGGATAAGACATGCCCCCTTTGTCTGTGGTCCCAGATTGATTAGTGGTCGTGCGAGGTACTGCAGCCTCTTGGAACCAGCCTTTTTCTAAAATGTCACATTATAATCACAGACAGGACTAAATTATTATCGGTATTTAAATAAAATAGAAGGAAATGTTCTTTTCTACCGTTTCTAAAATCACAGAAATTACCGTTTTTATATGAAGTGACATCATACAAACATGTGCGAGTCACGTGAACGAGCGTCGGACGATACAAACAGAAGCTCGTGGAAAAGGCTCGACTCGAGACACCTGTAAGTTGTATTTTATTTCATTTCAGACGCTTCACGTGTGTCTAACATGAAGAATACAATTAGAATCACACAAGCTAACGCTAACACAAAAACTTGCAGCTGCTGGTCGTTCACGTCGCTCAAAGCATCATGGGGGATTGTCGTCACGTGGCGCCCTAAAGCAAAGATGGCCGCCTCCGTATCAGGAAGTAAAACAAAGATGGCCGCCTCCGTATCAGGAAGTAAAGCAAAGATGGCCGCCTCCGTATCAGGAAGTAAAGCAAATATGGCCGCCTCCGTATCAGGAAGTAAAACAAAGATGGCCGCCTCCGTATCAGGAAGTAAAACAAAGATGTCAGCCTCGTATCAGGAAGTAAAGCAAAGATGGCCGCCTCCGTATCAGGAAGTAAAACAAAGATGGCCGCCTCCGTATCAGGAAGTAAATGCGGAAGTAAGACATTTTTTTGGGGTCATGTGCCAATGAGCTCACTCCATAGGGATAAACAGGGCGGCCATTTTGGGTTCATCTTCCAGGTTTTATTATAGTTCTATGGTGGCTACGTGCTAACCGCAGGTCCGGGAGGGGATGGGACGTCCGGTGACATTAGGGTAACATTAACAGAATGAGCAAATGATCGGATTCACAGAGACCTGCTCTGTCACGTCATTTGACAAAAGGGATACTTGTAAATAGTTTGGAAACTAGGGCAAAGGAACAAGAGGCTAAGAGGGAGAATTTGTGTCATGCCTAGTTACAGTAGCCTACACGTGTAAATGTGTGATTCTTTTGTTAAAATAAAGCTGTATAATGACTGCTCGTTTAATAACCTAAATAAAGCATGAACAGCATAAAGTCTTAATTAATATAATTAACAAATAGTTTATTAAGAATGATTTGGATTTAGTTACTATTTAAAGTGCGTATGACGGGTTTTTACGATTTTGTAATTTTGACTTTATTCCGTGTATTAATACCTCTTGTAAATATAAATTGTAGTTTTACACCAATCAGGTCGCTGTTTGTGGAGAAAAGTTGAAAAATCTGTTGACAATCACAGGAAGTAAACAAACTGATGACATCACACTGGGGAGACAAAGGTTATGCATAATTTACACAAATAAACTACTAACATTACTAACATTGATTCGACAACGTAGAAAGGGGTTCAGGGGTTGTCATCCGGACGCCGTTTAAAGATCGAGACGTTTCGACTTTTATCCAAAAGTCATTGTCAATGACATTTTCGACTTTTATCCAAAAGTCATTGTCTTTAAACGGCGTCCGGATGACAACCTCTGAACCCCTTTCTATGATGGACCACACCTGGACGAATGAGGGTTTACATCGACGATAGTATCATTGATTCGACAAAATAAAGGTGTCACATGTGTTTATCATTGTCAAATGAACAAAATCTATGACATTAGTTGAGTTTTGGCCACTGTACAGTGTGGTTGCTATGGTAATTTCCTAGCGTGATGTCATACTTTACAACCAGGAAGTAAAATTTAAAACCTAAAAAATAGCTAAACTGGGGTAAAATGTGTACAGATTTCAGTAGAAATTTGAATATATTCATCTTAACTGCATTTTAGTTAAACGTGTATTTCAACCTGTCATAGGCCCTTTAATTAACTCATACTCCATACTCCTTGTTCAAGCGGCACAAGGTCTTTGGTCATGCTTTATTAAGGCTAATAAAGGTGAAATTATAAAGTGGCACCAGATGAATAAAAGACACCTTCATTTACAAACACAGATTTTAAAAAATCTAGATTTTTAGACCCAGTACAGCCACTGGAACTATCCTGATTGAGAAGTTTACAGTTAAAAAATAATAATAACTCTCTAATTTAGACGCGTCCTGATTGGAATATTATCTTTCTTGCTAATTTTAGTAAAACAAGTAGTTATGCATGTAGTAATTGGTAAAGGTTTAGATTAGTCCCCATGAAATGAATGTAACCCAAAAAACAGAAAGACCACAAAACCCTACTTACCAGTGTCCCTTTGCAGAGCGGTCAGTTCAATCAGAGCCACCTCGTAGAACATCTTCTCAGCTTGAATGAACTGCAGTGCCTTCTCATCTGTTTATAAGGGTTAAGGTCCAGCAACATGTGGCGTCGACCTTCAAAACAAGCCCTGTCTCCCTTTCAAAACACCGTCCCGTCCACGTCATAAAACACAAAATAATCCGTTACAAACATCCACAGCTCAGGTGAGATTTAGCAAAACAAGATTAGTGGCTTCCGGGTTTTTGTTTTGCTTTTCAACATTAAAGGGCCTATGACAGGCTGAAATACACATTTAACTAAAATGCAGATAAAAGATACATATATTCAAATTTCTACTAAAATCTTTACAAATTTTACCCCATTTAGCTATTTTTTTTTGTTTTAAATTTTACTTCCTGATTGTATGTATGACATCACACTAGGAAATTACCATAGCAACCACACTGTACAGTGGCCAAAACTCATCTAATGTCACAGATTTTGTTCATTTGATAAAGAGAAACACATGTGAGCACCTTTATTTTGTTGAATTAATGGTTAAAGAGTCAAAAAAGTAGTTTATTTTGTGTAAATTATGCATAACCTTTGTCTCCCCAGTGTGATGTCATCAGTTTGTTTACTTCCTGAAACTGTCAACACATTTTTCACTTTTTCTCCACAAACAGTGACCTGATTGGTGTAAAACTATAATTCATATTTACAAGAGGTGTTAATACACTGAAAAAAGTCAAAATTAGACAATCGTAAAAACCCGTCATACGCACTTTAAAGTCTCTTGAGTTTCTCTTGCTCTAAATACCGGTGTTGTTGCCATGAAAAGGGGGTCTATTAAAAGCAGCCTAAAAATAACAGATCCGAATGCATTGTGCGGTGAAAGTGGCCGTAAACTGACACCGCTGAAGCCTGTCAGGTGAATTCAAAAGAGGGCTGCTTAAAATACACGCGCGCCTGTCCAAATGTCCTACTTAGCACCGTCTCATGTGTTAAACGCTTCAAATTTAACTCTGCTTCATCCCTATGGACAAATACTTCCTAATAATACACTAAACTACAATAGAACACGCAGGACTAAAGTTAGCCGTGCAGACAATAGGCCTCTGGTGGTTGGGAGTGCAGGTAATCTGTGCAGCAGCAGAAAGAGAGGCAGCTGGTGTGTTTTACTTTGTTGTCGACAGAATCCTGTTCGAGGAAAGTCCAGATATCTACCAAGAACTGGGTCTGCAGACAGGCGGGGTGACTACATATGGAGATGGAGAGGGGAGGACCGAGCCAGAGTGACAACAGTGTTAGAAAGTGTGAGCGATAAAATCTGTATGTGAATAATTTAGATACAGAGGAGATGTTTCAAGGAAATAGTCAGTGACAAGTTTTACAAAGAGGTATGAGAACTAGGGCAAGCACCAGTGTGGATTTTGTGGGATAATATTCAGTACTTCAAATACGGAAAAATAAGTCTGGGTCATTTACATAAATAAAATTGTGTATTATATGTACATTTTAGAATTGTCAAAAGTATTTGCCTCTTGTGAACGCATTTAGAATAATCAATGTTTA
Source organism: Rhinogobius similis (assembly GCA_019453435.1). Taxonomy (NCBI): domain Eukaryota; kingdom Metazoa; phylum Chordata; class Actinopteri; order Gobiiformes; family Gobiidae; genus Rhinogobius; species Rhinogobius similis. The sequence goes on from CM033638.1 coordinate 1,318,921, forward strand.
ATAAAGAAGGACTGTGTTCAAAATGTCAGTCTATTGTCTAAAACTCTGACCTGACCAAACAAAAGCATTTTTTATTGTCATTACTGTATTGAAATCCGTATTGAGGATCAAGTATTCCTTGCAACCAAATGATTTTCTAATTTTGACTTTATTCAGTGTATTAATACCTCTTGTAAATATAAATTGAAGTTTTACACCAATCAGGTCGCTGTTTGTGGAGAAAAGTGGAAAAATATGTTGAAAATTACAGGAAGTAAACAAACTGATGACATCACACTGTGGAGACAAAGGTCTTGCATAATTTACACAAAATAAACTACTTTTTTGACCCTTTAAACTCTGATTCAACAAAATAATGTGTAATGTAATGTGTTTTTCTTTGTCAAATGAACAAAATCTGTGACATTAGATGAGTTTTGGCCACTGTACAGTGCGGTTGCTATAGTAATTTCCTAGTGTGATGTCATAATTTACAACCAGGAAGTAAAATTCAAAATCAACAAAAAAGCTAAATTGGGGTCAAATTTGTGAAGATTCTAGCAGAAATTGAAATATATTTATCTTAACTGCATTTTAGTTAAATGAGTCGTCCAACCTGTCATAGGCCCTTTAATATCAGGTCTGTGCTGCACCAAAATGTTAGTTATTTAGGTTAGAATTGTAGAAAATCTAAAATTTGCTGTGAAAAGTAGCTCTCAGGACAATGTCGGCCAGTTCACCAGGAAGCTTAAGGGCCAAGAAAAATTGGTCTGCGGGCCGCTTTTGGCCCCCGGGCCTTAGTTTGGACATGCCTGCTGTATACTCAAATAGGAGCAAAAGTACAGAGTCTGGAAACCACTCAGAGAAGCACACTTTACCCAAAACATCACTCAAGTAAACGCAACCGAGTACTATCCAATTCTGGTACAAACAAATGATCAAATGTTACTGACGGTGCCTGTGGGTTACCAGAGCGAACATACGGAGAGAATGCAGAGGGTCAGAGGGTCAGAGGGGGATTAGGCCACAGCTCAGCCACAGGTCAGGGCTGCACTTGTGTCGAGGGTTATTTTTACTGCACCAGCCGCTCCACCACGACATGCACACCTCAGGACGCTCCCAGGTCCTAAACATCACACCACCTCCCTCCCGCGCTGGAACTGGATCAACTCAGGCGCAGATAATACACGACACACGATGTATTTGTGATGAAGTAACCCGAAAGAAAGTCAAAAATGTAATCGATCAAACGTTATTAGTCATATCCGGAATCTGGAAACAGTGCAAAACGTCTCTGAAGTTGAACACATAAATGATGTTGAAAAGTAAACATAAGAACCGTGGATAAACCCGATGAGCTATTGACTCACTACTGGTAAAACATTTGTCACTCTATCCCAGGCATGTCCAAACTCAGGCCCGGGGGCCAAATGCGGCCCTCAGACTAATTTTTCTTGGCCCTTAGTCTTCCTGGTGAACTGGCCCACATTGTCCTGATAAGTACTATTTACAGCACATTTCACATTTTCTACAATTCCAACCTAAATAACTAACATTTTGGTGCCACACAGACCTGATATTAAGACACTGAGACTGAATGTAGATGTGGTGGAGCTTAAAACATCAGATAAATGCAGCTTTTTTTAACATTTCACGATTGATTTGTGGCCCTCCGCTTGGTCTATATTTCAATATGTGGCCCTCAATGGAAAAAGTTTAGACACCCCTGCTCTATAGTTTCACAACACTTTAACGCCGTGTTTAGTATTCTGTATCTTAAAATCCCGATTGGGACAGAATCATTTCAAAACAATATGTCAAATAAAATTACTTGTTTAATTAATTTTTATTTTATTAAGATTACTTGTTTAATTAATTTTTATGCATGCCTTTTTATATATTTTTTATATTTTACTCATTGCTTTATGTTGCACCTTCGCTGAAGCAAATTCCTATGTTTGTGAATTTCACTGACAATGGCAATAAACCGCTTCTGATTCTGATTCTGATTCTAGCTTAACAAAGAGCAATTTTATTTTGCATTTTTATGTATATTTATCTTGCTTTTAGCCTTTTCAGTTTTCTATATTTGATTTGAATGACTGTTGATACTTACTGGATTTGGTCACACATTTTTCCTGCTCTTTTAGAAATAAACAAGCACACCTTTATCACAATAACTCTCAAATCATTTAAACATTTATGAATCCCAGTAGTCGTCTCACATACCAATGTACCTGAGTGCAAAGCAGAACAAATAAAACTCTCACTTGAGCTCATCCAGTGTAAACACACAGTCCGCGTTTTATTCACAGTCAAAATGAAAAGTCCCGTTGTTCCTGGAAGCCTATCGCTGCGCTCTCGGACTCAGAAGAGCGCCAGGCTTTGAGCAAAGGTCAGTATAAAGCTGCCAGCTCTGATAACACTGCATCAGACCTTAAACACTCAGAGCCCGTCACTATCAGCAACGCCACATACGTTTATCTGGATCTGGGCCAGAACATGAGCACGAGGGGAAAATACATATACAGTTGAAGGACAGAAGCAGCGTTTGCCATGTGATCCCTGACCTACTTTAAAGGGCCCATATTCTGCTCTTTCCCCCTTTACACAGTCTATTCTAAGGGCTTTGTTGATACATTTTCTCGTTGTGTAATATCCATAACATAACAGTTTACAAAAAACACCCATTTCTTGGACTGGCCCCCCTCCTTGCAAAAGCAAACGGCTCACTCTGAGATCTGACCCCCCCGAACAGAGAGCAGGCTGCCTCCCCCACCCAACCCGCGCGCCTCCCCCGTCCAACCCGAGCGCCTCCCCCGCCCAACCCGTGACCAAGCCTAGAGCGGAGATGGTGCATGCGCCGTGTGCTCCGGTAAACAGCGATACACAAACACTGAATAAACATTTTCTCGTCCTGACGGTGCGTCGTGCTGAGTCCTACGTCCTGGATCTGACCTGGAGTTTGACGTGCTCCAGGGCCTCAACGACGGACGTTGCCGTTTGGTAAATAACAAGCTAACTCTTCTATCTGTCGTATCCATCGTGTAATTACTGTGTAGCATTAGCATTAGCTGTTTTTATTCTTGCGGCTGCGCGCTTCCTGGAGGCGTGGCTTAAACACCGCGTCATCTTAGTGAGGAGCCCCCGTCTGCTGCTCAGCCGAGGGGGACGGAAAAGACAGTTCTCTAGTGAAAACATGAGGGAATCAATCAAAAAAACACTTTGGGCTCAACATACGAGGCCCAAATAGCACTGGAGGAAGGTTAAAACCTCTGAAAAGTCGATTTTGCATGTTATGGGACCTTTAAACTGCCTTTTAAAACGCTATGAAACGTTGAGAAATGCGCTTTACTTTGTGGTACTACAGCTGCAAGCAAATCTGATCAAAAACAGTTCCAAAGTCTACCATCAGAGTCACGAGTCAGAGCTGGTCGTTCAGTTAATGGCGTGAGGTGGATCCGTCCCGGGGAGGTGATGGCAGAGCTAACAGACATTACATAAGGCTCCTCACATGCATTGACTGTACACATGCTTCTGTTGACTCACTAAATTTAGCTTTTCATTGAAGAGCGAGACAACACTGCAGGAGACAGGAGGAGCCCATGTGCAGACGATATGATCAAGTGAAAAGCCACGATGTGAAAATATCCTGGTGTTTATTTACGCACGTGCAAATGAAGTTCTAGTTGAGTTCAAATGTCTTGATTGTAGGATATTATTCTGAATTTCAGACGTTTTGACTCATTAAGATCAGTGGAGACAATTTATTTGATGGAACTAGATTATTTTAATTGTTTCAAACCATTTCTGACTTGTTTCAATGCATTATTTCTTATTTCAATCCAAATGATCTGTCAGTGGGTTAAGATTATTTTACTTACCACTGACCACTAAGCAAAATTATCGCAGGATCATCAGAAATACCTTGAAACCAGTGAAATATTCTGCATCACATCAACAATTAAATCGCATCGAGTCAAATCTACTCAAATCCAGATCAAAATGATAAATTCAAGCCATTTTAAGCTCGGATAGATTTAAATTTTTTGCTGTGTGGCCGTGCTGTTACAATGTCAGAATATTGATACTAAATTTGGTGATACAGTATCGATACTGTGGATATGATTGAGTATTTTACATATACTTGTGAGAGTGCTTTATTTCTGTTGCCTGTTTAGAGAAAAGAAACTTGTTTTTGCAATGCATTTGACATATTCACTGTTTTGACAATTAAAGGGGTGTATTATTTCTTGTGAAGTTTGAGCAGGTAGTGGTTTAACAAAGAAATACAGTACCAAACGGCACGTCCGTCGTTGAGGCCCTGGAGCACGTCAAACTCCAGGTCAGATCCAGGACGTAGGACTCAGCACGACGCACCGTCAGGACGATAAAATGTTTATTCAGTGTTTGTGTATCGCTGTTTACTGCGGGTTGGGCGGGGGAGTCAGCCTGCTCTCTGTTCGGGGGGGTCAGATCTCAGAGTGAGCCGTTTGCTTTTGCAAGGAGGGGGGCCAGTCCAAGAAATGGGTGTTTTTTGTAAACTGTTATGTTATGGATATTACACAACGAGAAAATGTATCAACAAAGCCCTGAGAATAGACTGTGTAAAGGGGAAAAGAGCAGAATATGGGACCTTTAAAATAAAGCACAAATATGTCAGAAGTTATTTATAATTAGAAAGTAATGTCTTTATATGTCATATTTTCAAACTGTCAGCAATTTTAATAACTATCGTGATATTATCGCAATTATTTTGGCCGTGATAATCGTGACATAAAACTTCAGTATTGTCCCATGCCTACTATTGATGACATCATTACGTAACCGCTCATGGCTTTATCATTTCTCAGGACAGATGGCCATCCTTTTCGTTCAGCCGGTGCGATCTCGGCGATGGTTAGCGAACAAAGCTGTTGTGGAAAATGACTAGCAGTTTTAACCCGAGCTTCCCACTGAAGTGTTGGGACTGTCTCGATAACAGGCCGGTAACGTATCCCGAAACCCAACCCGGAGTCCTGGAGTGTCATAGTTTAGTTTGTATGCGTCGGTGCATGGACAGGTTAATTAGCGGGTCTGCTGTCCTGAGATAAGAGCCTACAAATCCTCTTAACAGACACACACCGCGCTGAGGCCAAGTGACACGAGACCGCACGGCATTCTGGGACAATGAGTTTTTTATGAAGCCAACCCCCCGCCAAAGACATCAACTCGTCACCCTCATTTACGCTGGCTTCAATGCAAGAGCTGAATAAGGCTTTGTGTTGGAATTAGCCGTCCAAAGCAGCCTCCAAATACAAGCGTTTACGATCAGGACAGAGGGTTAGCGAGCGGCTATGCTAGCGTGAACAATGGAGAGTACTGGCATGGATGTATTAAATGAACTGGATAAGGTACGCCCCCTCTGTCTGTGGTCCCAGATTGATTTGTGGCCGTGTGAGGTACTGCAGCCTCTTGGAACCAGCCTTTTTCTAAAATGTCACATTATAATTGCAGACAGGAGTGAATTATTATCGGTATTTAAATAAAATAGAAGGAAATGTTCTTTTCTACCGTTTCTAAAATCACCGAAATGACCGTTTTTATATGAAGTGGGGGATTGTCGTCACGTGGCGCCCTAAAGCAAAGATGGCAGCCTCCGTATCAGGAAGTAAAGCAAAGATGGCAGCCTCCGTATCAGGAAGTAAAACAAAGATGGCAGCCTCCGTATCAGGAAGTAAAACAAAGATGTCAGCCTCCGTATCAGGAAGTAAAACAAAGATGTCAGCCTCCGTATCAGGAAGTAAAACAAAGATATCAGCCTCCGTATCAGGAAGTAAAACAAAGATGTCAGCCTCCGTATCAGGAAGTAAAACAAAGATATCAGCCTCCGTATCAGGAAGTAAAACAAAGATGGCCGCCTCCGTATCAGGAAGTAAAACAAAGATGGCCGCCTCCGTATCAGGAAGTAAATGCGGAAGTAAGAAACTTTTTTGGGGTCATGCGCCAATGAGCTCACTCCATAGGGATAAACAGGACGGCCATTTTGGATTCATCTTCCAGGTTTTATTATAGTTCTATGAGTACTGGCCATTTGAATTTGCGGCGGTAAAGGATACAGTTCTTTTCGGTGATGAAGAGCTCCGCAATCTGCAAGGCACAAAGAAAGCAAGTTTAAGAATAAAAACCATGTCATTAACAGGTTGCGGGTCGGAAGTCAGGACCAAAGTGGGTCATCATTGAAAGGGTGAATTCATTTCTATATAAAGCTTAGACTAAACTCAAATCCTGTCACTTATTTTGACTATGGGGGGATTAAAATAAGCGTTAATCAGTACTGAGTTATGTAGGCCTGTACTTGAAGTTATTCCGCATTCAAACTGGACACAGGGACATAAGTGTCTTGCCTAAGGACACACCAATAGCATACACACACTGGGATGACACTTAACGGTCGACTAGACCAATGTTTCCCAACCAGGGGTATGGGGACCCCTAGGGGTACGTGAGCTAATACCAGGGGGTACGTGGAATGGTTTCAGGTTTTAAAAGAAGATGGAATGTACTTTTATCTGAATAAAAAAGGATTATTAGTTGTAAATTTAGCATCTTTTTGGAGTACCTTGGACCATAACTATAATTAAAACAATAATATAATAGTAATAATTGACAATATGCGAGAACTAAACCAATTTTTTTCCCCTGAAACTCAAGTTAAGGGGTGCTCTGAATGCGAGACAGAGCTTAGGGGGTACTTGAGACGAAAAAGGTTGGGAACCACTGGACTAGACAGTGATTATTTTCACAATAAGTACGACAGGTATTACTATGGCACACAGAGACTTTTTAAACACTTTTTTTTTTAAACAAATGAAGGTGTCTGAAGCTTCTAGACAGTTACAATTTTAGTGTATTATTGATTAAATCTGAATTTGTTTCTTTTTGTGTGTGTTTCAGAGTCTGTAAAATCCATTTATCACTATTACTATCACCAAAACATGATTACGATTACTAATCACAATTATTTTTCAGTTAAGAATTCCTGTTTTAAGACTGTCACCCCAAACAAATGACATAAAAATTGTGTTAAGACAATTTTCTGTAATGTAACATGATTGCAAATGCTGTTCTGAGATATAGTTCTGAGTAATAGCCTGTCCTACTGTGTAACATAAAGTGATTGCAATTTCTGATTAAGTTTCTTCCCAGCACTAATCTTATGTTTACTAGTTGTATCTCCACTTCACTCCCATTAGCTTTCCAAAACAAACAGTCACCCCTGCTGTTTCTGCCGCTCTGGCTAACGTCAGTCCACTTTGTTTTGACTTCAGTGACTCTCCATAAAGACAAGACCCGAGTGTCAAGCTGAATCTTTTAAAAATGTATATCATCGCATTGACCAGAGCATCCATTTCCGAGGCAAACACACAAGTGACCTAGATATGAGCTAACCATACTGTCGCTACACACAAAGAGAACAGACACTTTGAAACAATGATTTGACTTGTTTCAACGTATTTCTTTAATATTTTTGGCTGTGGGGAAGCAAATGGCACTTATAATAATGGTAGAACAATAGACAAATGTGTTTTTTCCCTTTTGTTTTGCAGTGAACATGTTGTGCTCCATTTACTATGCCCCCACTGGGAGAAAAACACAGTCAACATGTGATGAAGTGGCCTACTTATCATGACATTGGGACAAGCCACATGTACAGGCGCCTTTGAATGACAAGAACAACATCACACTTGGACATTTGTAGCACGTTGTGTCAGTGGCTGCTGCTCGAGTCTCACCTGGTGGAGGCAGTTGGGCAGCGAGTTGAAGCTCTGCACATGGGTCAGTCCGAGCAGGCAGCTGAGGAAGCAGTGGAGGGCAGCCTGGTACTCCCCCTGCTGCTGGAGCCTCTGTCCCAGCTCAAACAGCCCCTCCCGCCCCCCGCTCAGCATCCCCCTCTGTCCCCCGACGAAGCACTGCTGGCTCCCATCGGCACCACTCCGCTCACTTCTTCAGGTACGGGGCAGCTCGGAACAACGTAGATCCCGGCTCTGTGGAAGGCAAGAAAGACAGGTGGTGTGAGAGGGAGAAGCTTCGGCTGCTGAGCGCACGGCTGAGATCCATTCCCTCCCTCCTCCTCCTCCTCCACCTCCACCCGGCTGCACCAGGAAAGGAGGACAGAGGAAGTCAGGAGAGTGTGGGCAGCCAGAGTGGCGGCGGAGGGGGCCAATCGGAGAGCAGGACGGTCGCAAATGCACCGCCCACTTGTATGTAGCACACGGTGTCTTTAAAAGGGAAATTGCCATGCTGTGGTAATGAGGAAAAAGCCAGGCCCAGACTAAACATAGCATCAAAGACTAGCATCGTGGCTCTAGAGAAGGCAGGATGTGAATGTGATTTGACTATTCTAAATTTGCATTCTGAGGGTAATGCATATGTGCAGTGGATTCTTGGTCAGGTGATAATTTATAAATGAGCGGTGCATAGGGAATGTGCACCAATAAGCAAAAGGAAATGCTGTGTGAGCATGTTTCATATTATAGTTCATTTGATAAGCTTTGATTCTATGTAAAACGTAATTATCTAAACATACACAAATCTCTAAATTTGTGAAAAAGAAACAGCTGTGAAAATGTTTGAGTGTAAAGCAGTGCAACCATTCCAGTGCTCATTGAGAGGCGGTGATTCAACATAATTACAAAAACAGGTATTATGCACATACTGTATGAAACACTCTAAGGCGTTAAAAGAACTGAAAATCAGTTAATTATCAAAACTAAAACTGGAGTCAAAACTAGATACTCATTTCAGCGGATACTGGCACAAAAACACTGTTCACACACACAGGTTAAAAAGGATTTGAGTTGAAAATTCTTGTCTAAAAATAGTGGATCTTTAAAATCGTAATTGTGATATTGAAATTGAGCCTATTTCTTTATATATATGTATGTATGTATGTATAATCAAGTTTTAAATTACATTTTAGTATTGTCACACACTACTCTTGACAGTACTTACACAGTCTTTGTTTGTACATGACAATAGGTTTAAAAAACAAAACAAAAAACAGACATTTACTGTTGATTAGGCCAAGTAGAATGAACCTGATTTTTTGTCTTTTCGAAACAAACCATTTCTAATGCCAGCAGTATTAGGTTCTATCAGGGCTGGGTGTGGCCCAGTACCTCACGATACGACACGTATCCTGATACATGGTCCTCGATACGGTACTGAGTTTGATATGATGCTTGTCCTGTTGCATGAATATCCCCTAAAACTGGAGTTAACATTTTACCACAATTATGTTTTGATTATGTAGAGAGCAAAATGCATTGATTTTTCATGTTCACAGTTTCCTTCATTTCAGAATATAATTGTTCTATGAATAAGTCACCTTCTCAGCTCAGCAGCTCAGCCTTAATGCAGCATTCGGCAGGTTAATGAGAACTCTGCAATTTATAAAGAATTTATAATAATTATAATTTATCATTAATACATTAGTTGAGGATTATTTCAATAATCGATTAGCTGTATCACCCATCTTTTTATTGATCTGTGTATTGCCAAGAAATCCGCCACGTTATATCACAATATTGATACTTTGAGTACAGTAATTAATTCATTTTATGTTCATTTGGTTGGGACTGCATGTTAATGAGCATACATGATATATATGCTGTCAGGCTGTCACATTAAACATGCCAGATTATAGCCCTGGGCTAATCTCCAGTCGTTTACTCCCACAACACACTCTTGTTCACACGCCACAGTCTATTGTACATGTTTTTAGTGGTGGTGGAAACCGGAGCCCCCAGAGGAAACCGGAGCAGACATGGGGAGAACATGCAAACTGCAGTCCTACAGTACTAGACTTAAGGCACAATAACGTTTGACACAAAAACAAACATTATATGTTAGGACACATGCCAAGTTCTATATATAAGAGTACTGTATTATACATAATTCATAAGGACAGCTTTAAAAACAAACAAAATGTACACTGATAGGGGGAAGTATAAGTACTTCAGTCCTGGCTCAAACATGAATGAAACAACTCCAGATATGCTTTTCATGCTGAAACATTATTACATGGCAAGAAATTACTTCAAAAATATTTACCAACTCCAATATCTTAATTTACTTTAACGATTCAACAAAACTATTAACTCTGACTCCATCCAACATCACTAATAAAACCATAACGGCAAAGTAAAAACTATATCCCAACTCACCCGTACATATCATTAGAAACATCCTCTGTACTAATATTTATTCAGGAGGAGGAGTATCCCGTTGATGTTTGCACTCTTCACTTCTCTAATCAGCATTAATGTGGCCTTTGTGAGCCACGGGGAAGAAGATAGAAGAGCAGATAGCCACTCAACACCAGCGATGATTCAGAGAGGTCAGGAGTGAGAGCAGAGTCCTCCTCCTCCTCCTCCTCCTCCTCCTCCTCCTCTTCCTCCACAGCAGCAAATAAAGCAGCTAATACAAAGCAAATGGCCACCGTCAGTCTCCATCAGTGTACAGCGCAGCCAGCAAAGCACTATGGGGTTTCAGTGCAGGCGAAAGCAGGAGGCAAAGGCACGGGGGGGTTGTTAGAATTGCTCTGTTAGGTTAAGGGAAGCGGCGTGCACATTTGGACAAGAGCATTAAGAACAGTCCTGGATATGCTGATGCAGAGGAGAGCGAGAGCAGGGATCACTTTACTCACCCGTGCACTAAAGTGAAGAGGGAGTGGGCAGGGTCAGCGAGAACATGGAGGGACAGGATGTAAAGTGAAGTGTGTTGATAGAAAATGACCGTAACGATAGGAAAGTGCCTTTGTCAAACTGCCGGGCCTATCCCGCAATTGGAGATAATGCAGGAATGCTAAGGTTTACGTCACCCTCTGCTGGCAATAGAGGAGGACTGGACAGAGTATAAAAGGATCATGTTGTTTAGCTTTACAAATAAACCTAACTTTACAAAAAAACTGAACTTTATGCTAGAAATGTTTTCATCTAGAAATCAAGACATTTCGACTTCCTTCCAAAAGTCATTTTCAGTCTGATAGAAATGATTTTGGGAACTCTCTTGAGCTCCAATCTGTCCCTCCTCATTTTTCATCTGCAATCTTCTGGATTTTATCTACACTCTTCTCTTTACTTAAAGGGCCCATGACAGGTTTCTATGATTGTCTAATTTTGACTTTATTTAGTGTATTAATACTTGTTGTAAATAGAAATTATAGTTTTACACCAATCAGGTGACTGTTTGTGGAAAAAAAAGTTGAAAAACCTGTTGAAAAATACAGGAAGTAAGCAAACTGATGATATCACACTGGGGAGACAAAGATTATGCATCATTTACACAAAAGAAACTACTTTTTTGACCCTTTAAACATTAATTCAACAAAATTAAAGGTGTTCACATTTGTTTTATTTGTCAAATCAAAAAAATGTGACATTAGATGAGTCTTGGCCCAGTGTACAGAGTTGTTGCTATGGTAATTTCCTAGTGTGATGTCATCATTTACAACCAGGAAGTAAAATTAAAAAGCTAAAAATTGCTAAAACGGTGTAAAATTTGTAAAGAATTTTAGCTAATTTTGAAATATGTTTATCTGAACTACATTTTGGTTAAATGAGTAGCCCAATCTGTCATGGGCACTTTAAAGGGCTCATGACAGGTTGGACGACTCATTTGACAAAAATGCAGTCAAGATAAATATATTTCAAATTGTGTTAAAGTACTTTTCACATTTTATCACGGTTTAGCAATTTTTTCGTTTTTAGTTTGACTTCCTGGTTGTAAATGATGACATCACGCTAGGAAATTACCATAGCAACCATCCTGTACACGAGGCTATATGAGAGGCTATATGAGAGGCTATATGAGAGGATATACGTGAGGCTATATAAGAGGCTATACGAGAGGCTATATAGGCTATATGAGAGACTATATGAGAGACTATATGAGAGGCTATATGAGAGGCTATATGAGAGGCTATATTAGAGGCTATACGAGAGGCTATATAGGCTATATGAGAGGCTATATGAGAGACTATATGAGAGACTATATGAGAGGCTTTATGAGAGGCTATATGAGAGGCTATATGAGAGGCTATACGAGAGGCTATACGAGAGGCTATATGAGAGGCTATATGAGAGGCTATATGAGAGGCTATATGAGAGGCTATATGAGAGGCTATACGAGAGGCTATATAGGCTATATGAGAGACTATATGAGAGACTATATGAGAGACTATATGAGAGGCTATATGAGAGGCTATATGAGAGGCTATATTAGAGGCTATACGAGAGGCTATACGAGAGGCTATATGAGAGGCTATATTAGAGGCTATACGAGAGGCTATACGAGAGGCTATATGAGAGGCTATATGAGAGGCTATATTAGAGGCTATATGAGAGGCTATATGAGAGGCTATACGAGAGGCTATATAGGCTATATGAGAGACTATATGAGAGTCTATATGAGAGACTATATGAGAGGCTATATGAGAGGCTATATGAGAGGCTATATTAGAGGCTATACGAGAGGCTATACGAGAGGCTATATGAGAGGCTATATGAGAGGCTATATGAGAGGCTATACGAGAGGATATACGTGAGGCTATACGAGAGGCTATACGAGAGGCTATATAGGCTATATGAGAGACTATATGAGAGACTATATGAGAGGCTATATGAGAGGCTATATGAGAGGCTTTATGAGAGGCTATATGAGAGGCTATATGAGAGGCTATATGAGAGACTATATGAGAGACTATATGAGAGACTATATAGGCTATATGAGAGGCTATATGAGAGGCTTTATGAGAGGCTATATGAGAGGCTATATGAGAGGCTATATGAGAGGCTTTATGAGAGGCTATATGAGAGGCTATATGAGAGGCTATATGAGAGGCTATATGAGAGGCTATATGAGAGGCTTTATGAGAGGCTATACGAGAGGCTTTATGAGAGGCTATACGAGAGGCTATATAGGCTATATGAGAGGCTATATGAGAGGCTATACGAGAGGCTATACGAGAGGCTATACGAGAGGCTATACGAGAGGCTATATGAGAGGCTATATGAGAGACTATACGAGAGGCTATACGAGAGGCTATATGAGAGACTATATGAGAGACTATACGAGAGACTATATGAGAGGCTATATGAGAGGCTATATGAGAGGCTATATGAGAGACTATATGAGAGACTATACGAGAGACTATATGAGAGGCTATATGAGAGGATATATGAGAGACTATACGAGAGACTATACGAGAGACTATATGAGAGGCTATAAGAGAGACTATATGAGAGTCTATATGAGAGGCTATATGAGAGGCTATATGAGAGGCTATACGAGAGGATATACGTGAGGCTATACGAGAGGCTATACGAGAGGCTATATAGGATATATGAGAGACTATACGAGAGACTATACGAGAGACTATATGAGAGGCTATATTAGAGGCTATATGAGAGGCTATATGAGAGGCTATATGAGAGGCTATATGAGAGACTATATGAGAGGCTATATGAGAGGCTATATGAGAGGCTATATGAGAGGCTATATGAGAGGCTATATGAGAGGCTATATGAGAGGCTATATGAGAGACTATATGAGAGGCTATATGAGAGGCTATATGAGAGGCTATATGAGAGGCTATATGAGAGGCTTTATGAGAGACTATATGAGAGGCTATACGACAGGCTATACGAGAGGCTATACGAGAGGCTATACGAGAGGCTATACGAGAGGCTATACGAGAGGCTATACGAGAGCCTATACGAGAGGCTATATAGGCTATATGAGAGACTATATGAGAGACTATATGAGAGGCTATATGAGAGGCTATATGAGAGGCTATATTAGAGGCTATACGAGAGGCTATATAGGCTATATGAGAGGCTATATGAGAGACTATATGAGAGGCTATATGAGAGGCTATATGAGAGGCTATATGAGAGGCTATACGAGAGGCTATATGAGAGGCTATACGAGAGGCTATACGAGAGGCTATACGAGAGACTATACGAGAGGCTATACGAGAGGCTATATGAGAGACTATACGAGAGGCTATACGAGAGGCTATACGAGAGACTATAGGAGAGACTATACGAGAGGCTATACGAGAGGCTATATGAGAGACTATACGAGAGGCTATATGAGAGGATATATGAGAGACTATACGAGAGACTATACGAGAGACTATATGAGAGGCTATACGAGAGACTATATGAGAGGCTATATTAGAGGCTATACGTGAGGCTATACGAGAGGCTATATAGGCTATATGAGAGGCTATATGAGAGGCTATATGAGAGGCTATATGAGAGGCTATACGAGAGGATATACGTGAGGCTATACGAGAGGCTATATAGGCTATATGAGAGACTATATGATAGACTATATGAGAGGCTATACGAGAGGCTATACGAGAGGCTATACGAGAGGCTATACGAGAGACTATACGAGAGGCTATACGAGAGGCTATACGAGAGACTATACGAGAGGCTATACGAGAGGCTATTCACCTTATTCCTGAAGTTGTCGTACGCTCCGCCGTCTTGTTTCCGTTGTATTAGTTCACATGGAGCAGACGAGCTCAACAGAAAATAAGTTCTACTCGACTAAAAAGCCGTTTTCAGACTGACCAGGAAATCGTTGCGTTGTGACTTGTTGTTGCTCGTGTTCATTAAACATTTTACACAAATCAATCTACTTTATGTAACATTTTAGCGTCAGACTTTTCCCTCGTTCGTCATTAGCTTTAACGGAGTTCTCGTCAAACGGAAGTGCGTTTACAACAAAAGTGCAAAAAACTGCAAAAGTGGGCGGGGCAGAATAAGGTCAATATGAGAGGCTATACGAGAGGCTATACGAGAGGCTATACGAGAGGCTATATGAGCGGCTATATTTGAGTATTTGACAATCCATCCCTGAACAGAAATGGGGGTCTAGGGTACAATTTATCACCATTTTACACCTTCATCCTCAGGCCCAAAAGAAAACAAAAAAAGATTAGGACTAATCCGAGTATGCTAATAGGAGCAGGATGACCTGATGATTATGCTAAATATGCCTCAGTTTCTCACACGCTTTCTCTGGGTGGAGTCTGCATGTCCTCCCCGTGTTACCGTGGGTTCTCTCCGGGTTCTCCGGCTCCTCCCACCGTCCAAAGACATGACTGTGTAGGTTAATTGAGAACTCTAAATTGCCCCGAGTGAATGAATGTGAGAGTGAATGGTTGTCTGTCCTTGTCTGTGTCTCTGTGTTTGTTGCGACGAGTGGCCACTGTCCAGGGTGTACCCCGCCTAAGGCCCAAAGTCACTGGGACAGGCTCCAGTCACCCGCGACCCCTAACGGGAATAAGCGGTAGAAAATGAATGAATGAATGCCTCAGTTTCACATCTTTAAAAGAAGAAATTATCTGTCAGATGAACTGAAAAAGCTTCCAAAGCGTCTTCACTCTTAATGGCACGGCTGAATACAGTTACATTTTCTTTTGCTATGGAGCCTACCTGGACGACTGACAAGGGCAGGGCGAGTTTCAGTAAGTTTCCTTTGGTGCTGGACCAAGATGAGTTTAAGAGAGTATATTTTCATGATGGCGACTGAAAATGATTTTTGAATATAAAGTGAAATGTCTTGATTTCTAAAACAGAGCCCAGATGACTTTTCTATTATGGACCACTCCTGGACAAATGGAGAACTACATCTAAACTCATGAAAGGATATATAAACATATCAGCCACTTCATTAGCAACTGAGCACAACAGTGTATGTTCAATCAAAGCAAAGAACATCAACAAAACATTTAGCAAAGATCAGCAATAAAAACTAAAAACTACACATACTGCACAATAATAGAAATAGAGCCTGACAAGATCCTCTTTCTTCACTTGAATCGGCCACTAATAAAGCTATAGAGCCAAGAGTCAAATATTAATGCCAAGAAGCGCAGTGCATTGACCTAGATACATACTGGACATAGAATATTCCAAGTTCAAGGGTAAATGCTCCATGCACACTGCTCCTATAACATAATTGTCTATTGATAAGTTCTCCCTTAATTCTGTGAGGGATTCCACCTAGGTTAATCAATTAAGCATCACCAGTTTTTAACCAGGTGAAAACATTTTGCCTTGTTAACTTGATTTATAGATGGATGTATTAAATGAACTGGATAAGCTACGCCCCCTCTGTCTGTGTCCCAGATTGATTAGTGGCCGTGCGAGGTACTGCAGCCTCTTGGAACCAGCCTTTTTCTAAAATGTCACATTATAATCACAGACAGTACTGAATTATTATCGGTATTTAAATAAAATAGAAGGAAATGTTCTTTTCTACCGTTTCTAAAATCACCGAAATTACCGTTTTTATATGAAGTGACTTCACCGTAAACATGTGCGAGTCACGTGAACGAGCGTCGGACGATACAAACAGAAGCTCGTGGAAAAGGCTCGACTAGAGACACCTGTAAGTTGTATTTTATTTCATTTCAGACGCTTCACGTGTGTCTAACATGAAGAACACAATTACAATCACACAAGCTAACGTTAACACAAAAACCTGCAGCTGCTGGTCGTTCACGTCGCTCAAAGCATCATGGGGGATTGTGGTCACGTGGCACCCTAAAGCAAAGATGGCCGCCTCCGTATCAGGAAGTAAAGCAAAGATGGCAGCCTCCGTATCAGGAAGTAAAGCAAAGATGGCAGCCTCCGTATCAGGAAGTAAAGCAAAGATGGCCGCCTCCGTATCAGGAAGTAAAACAAAGATGTCAGCCTCCGTATCAGGAAGTAAAGCAAAGATGGCAGCCTCCGTATCAGGAAGTAAAGCAAAGATGGCAGCCTCCGTATCAGGAAGTAAAGCAAAGATGGCAGCCTCCGTATCAGGAAGTAAAACAAAGATGTCAGCCTCCGTATCAGGAAGTAAAGCAAAGATGGCAGCCTCCGTATCAGGAAGTAAAGCAAAGATGGCTGCCTCCGTATCAGGAAGTAAAGCAAAGATGGCCGCCTCCGTATCAGGAAGTAAAGCAAAGATGGCAGCCTCCGTATCAGGAAGTAAAGCAAAGATGGCCGCCTCCGTATCAGGAAGTAAAACAAAGATGTCAGCCTCCGTATCAGGAAGTAAAGCAAAGATGGCAGCCTCCGTATCAGGAAGTAAAGCAAAGATGGCAGCCTCCGTATCAGGAAGTAAAGCAAAGATGGCAGCCTCCGTATCAGGAAGTAAAACAAAGATGTCAGCCTCTGTATCAGGAAGTAAAGCAAAGATGGCAGCCTCCGTATCAGGAAGTAAAGCAAAGATGGCTGCCTCCGTATCAGGAAGTAAAGCAAAGATGGCCACCTCCATATCAGGAAGTAAATGCGGAAGTAAGAAACTTTTTGGGGGTCATGCGCCAATGAGCTCACTCCATAGGGATAAACAGGACGCCATTTTGGATTCATCTTCCAGGTTTTATTATAGTTCTATGATAGCTACACACTTTATTAATCCTGAAAGAAATTCCGCTACAGCTGCAGGAACATTTCCCATCTATACTTGTAATACACACCTGGTCCACCAGAGGGCGTCTGAGTGTCCTCATTCCACTTTCTGAATGACAGAAAGTTGACTTGAACTCCAAAATAGTGGATTTATCTCAAAGACTGAGCAAACGTGAGCGACACTGCAGTAATTATGGACTAATATTAATCACACATGGTTTATTTAACTTGGATTTCACGTTGAAGAAAACAGACTGGATTATTTGTATGGTTTATGGATTATGGCTTTTTGTCTCAAAAGTGAAAACTATAGATCTTTACCTGTTCAAACTAAGGTAAGCTGCTAATCATGTTATTGGTCAACCCACTATTGACCCCAAATGAAAACATGCATTCCTAATTCCCAAAAAATACCAAACAGATGTAGATGTGAAGTTATTTTACACTGAGTAGATTCGTTTACCATTTTGTGTGTTGTACATGCCTTAAAAGCTTTTTTATTTTTGTGCTTGATGGAATTTCTTTTATTTCTAACTTCAACAAGATTAAGGTGCTTCAGAGTAGTTATAGAAGGTCTAAACCAGGGGTGTCCAAACTTTTTCCATTGAGGGCCACATACTGAAATTTAAAGGGCCTATGACAGGTTTGACGACTCATTTGACAAAAATGCAGTTAAGATAAATATTTTTCAAATTGTGTTCAAAAACTTCACAAATTTCATTGCGGTTTAGCAATTTTTTAGGTTTTTTGTCTTACTTCCTGGTTGTAAATGATGACATCACACTAGGAAATTACCATAGCAACCATCCTGTACAGTGGGCCAAAACTCCTCAGATGTCACAGATTTGTTTATTTTACAAATTAAAATGCATGTGAACACCTTTATTTTGTTGAAGTCATGTATAAAGGTTCAAAAAAAGTAATTTATTTTGTGTAAATTTTGCGAAACCTCTGTCTCCCTAGTGTGATGTCATCAATTTGTTTACTTCCTGTAATTTTGAACACATTTTTCAACTTTTCTCCACAAACGGCTGCTTGATTGGCGTAAAACTATGATTTATATTTACAACAGGTGTTAATGCACTGAATAAAGTCAAAATTAGAAAATCAGGAAAACCTGTCATACGCACTTTAAACCAAGCGGAGGGCCACAATTAAAGGGCCTCTGACAGGTTGAACTACTCATTTAACTAAAACGCAGTTAAGATAAATATATTTCAAGTTTTTCTAAAATTCTTTACAAATGTTATCCCGGTTTAGCAGTTTTATAAGTTTTAATTTCACTTCCTGGTTGTAAATAATGACATCACACTAGGAAATCACCATAGCAACCACACTGTAAACTGGGCTAAAACTCATCTAATGTCATCAGTTCTTTTTACCTGACAAATAAAAATATATTTTAACTTATATAATTAGTTTAATTAATGTTTAAATGGTCAAAAAAGTAGTTTATTTTGTGTAAATCGTGTATAAACCTTGTCTCCCCAGTGTGATGTCATCAGTTTGTTTACTTCCTGTAATTTTCAACATATTTTTCAACTTTTCTCCACAAACAGCGACCTGATTGGTACAAAACTATTATATATAATTGCAACAAGTATTAATACACTGAATAAAGTCAAAATTTGAAAATCATAAAAACCTGTCATACGCACTTTAAATCGTGAAACGTTCAAAAAAGTTGCATTAATCTGATTTTTAAAGCGCCACCGCACCTAAATTCAGTCTCAATGCCTTAATATCAGGTCTGTCTCACTCCAAATTGTTAGTTATTTAGGTTATAACAGTAGACAATCTGAAATTTGCCGTAAAAAGTATGTCTTAGGACAATGTGGGCCAAATCACCAGGAAGCTTGAGGGCCAAGACAAATTGGTCTGCGGGCCGCTTTTGGCCCCCGGGCCTTAGTTTTGAAGGTGCCTAGTCTAAACAGTTCTGGCAAATTGAAGCACAATTTATCAAAACTTTTCTTTGACGCGTGAACTTGACAGACGAGACTGAAATCCATCACAAAGCCATAGATTCCGCCCTGACATGCTTCTTCAAACACATCTGCGTGCACACGACCACAATCCTTCATGCAAACTCATCGACCGACGCTCCGGTCGGCGCCGCACAAATGGAAATCTACCTGTAATTGGAATATTGATTGTCTGTCGGGTGGAGTCGCTGGACAAATACATCAGTGTGATCAGTAAACAGTGTTCGCGGCAGCACTTCCAGGACAGCCAATACACCAGCCTAATGCAAATGAATGGAGAGCAGCACAACAAACCGTGTCGCCCATACATATAAATCCAACGCACCCAACACAGTCAATTAGAGAGTCATTCATCTTGAGACTGTCATAGAAGGTTAAAGCTGCAGGGTACACAAGATACATTCAAATTAGCACCCAAAACAAAGAAAAGTACATTACAAGAGGCGCTAAATATTTAAAGAGGACATATTATGCTTTTCTCAGATGTATCGTTATGATCTATGACACCTGTAGATCATTAGTCAAACTTTTGGACATTTTAAATTGCAATATTCATCTAAAACTACTTAATAAAAGAAAGTAAATTAGCTGACATCCATTTGAAGACTTAAAGTGCGTATGACAGGTTTCTATGATTTTCTCATTTTGACTTTATTTAGTGTATTAATACTTGTTGTAAATACAAATTATAGTTTCACACCAATCAGGTCGCTGTTTGTGGAGAAAAGATGATAAACAAGTTGAAAAATACAGGAAGTAAACAAACTGATGACATCACACTGGGGAGACAAAGGTCATGCATAATTTACACAAAATAAACTACTTTTTTGACCCTTTAAACATTAATTCAACAAAATAAAGGTGTTCACATTTATTTTTATTTGTCAAATCAAAATAATGTGACATCAGATGAGTTTTGGCCCAGTTTACAGTGTTGTTGCTATGGTAATTTCCTTGCGTGATGTCATCATTTACAACCAGGAAGTAAAATTAAAAAGCTAAAAATTGCGAAAACTGTGTAAAATTTGTAAAGAATTTTAGCTAATTTTGAAATATGTTTATCTGAACTACATTTTGGTTAAATGAGTCGTCCAACCTGTCATGGGCCCTTTAAACGTCGATTTCCGCCTGCTTCTGTGCAGTGCTTAAAAGTCAATCTTGCATTATATGTCTCCTTTAAAAAGAAATAATGTCATGACAATAATCTATTATCAATTCCAAGCCATGAACGCATATGTATGGCTACTAAGATTTATTTATGGTTTACTGTGACTGTCTTTCAACGTATTTTATTTGAATGAATGAGTTTATTTGGCTGTCCATATACCAAACAAAATTATATACAATAGAGAAAAAAATACATTTCCATCTGTTTGCACCAAAAGGATTGGGCTGAAGCAAATGTCTTATATAAGCCCATCCTGAATATTATACAAAGTCAACAATACAGACATAAAAAAAAGAAAAATCCACTACGTTTGATCTTAAACTTAGAATTCTACTCTCTCTTATACATCTTTTAATGTATAACAATAATTTACATGTATTAATCATTTCATTTTTTAGAGTTTTTTTTTAATTTTGACAATTTATTAACTTAAATTAATCTCTGAGCTCATTCCAAAGTTTGATTCCTAAAACAGTCACATCTTTGCCTAACATTAGTTCTTGAAACCTCTGAGGTTATAGCGACTATTTCGTAATTTGCTAAAATACTTTACAAATTTTCTTCCGCTTTGGCAATTTTTGAGTTTTTTTGTTTTACTTCCTGGTTGTAAATGATGACATCACACTAGGAAATTACCATAGCAACCACACTGTAAACTGGGCCAAATTCATCTAATGTCACAGATTAAAAAAAAAAAAATACAAATAAAAATACATGTGAACACCTTTTTGATTGAATTAATTAATAAGTGTAAAAAAAAATGTGTCTCTTTTGTGTAAATTATGCATAATCTTTGTCTCCCCAGTGTGATGTCATCAATTTGTTTGCTTCCTGTAACTTTCTACAGATATTTAAACTTTTCTTCACAAACAGCCACTTGATTGTTGTGAAACTATCATTTATATTTACAACAACTATTAATGCACCAAATAATGACACAAGTAGAAAATAGTGAAAACCTGTCATAGGCCCTTTATGTTATAGTTCAACACAAAGTACCTGAAAAAAAGCATAACATGTCACCTTTAAGTTTTTCCTCCCTTGTGAGGTTTAAGAGCTAAGACATTTTTCATAATGCAGCAAAAGATACACATCCAGCTTTGTAGTATTGTCTGTTTAAGGGGCATATGCAGCACACGGAGTTTCTTACAAGAGTCAAGAAAGCAGTAGCTAGAAGAATACATTTTGCATTGTCCAGCAGATTTGGGGAGCTGGCATCTCCAGTGTCCTTGTGTCATTTGGAAACGCTGCGCACTGCCCTACATCAGCATAATACTATTTATATTTCTGCTTTGTGCACATACAGCTGCTGTGTGCAATACTGCCCTGCCCTGGAAACCTCTTCTATGGACTCTGCACTTTGACTGACAGCCTCATACCCCGGCTACAATACGCCAGCGCCACTCATGTGACCAGTGTGCTGTAGGCCAGGGCATTTCTCTGTTTATGTGGAGCAAAGGAGATGTTTGGATTTCATGCAGTTTTTTTAAAGCTGTAGGATAGTTCAGACACTTGTTGAAAATATGGAAACTATAAACTATATGTGTGGCGGCTCATGGAGGTTAAAGGACCCATATTGTGCTCTTTCCCCCTTTACACAGTCTATTCTAAGGGCTTTGTTGATACATTTTCTCGTTGTGTAATATCCATAACATAACAGTTTCCAAAAAACACCCATTTCTTGGACTGGCCCCCCTCCTTGCAAAAGCAAACGGCTCACTCTGAGATCTGACCCCCCGAACAGAGAGCAGTCTGCCTCCCCCGCCCAACCCGCGCGCCTCCCCCGCCCAACCCGTGCCGAAGCCTAGACCGGAGATGGTGCATGCGCCGTGTGCTCCGGTAAACAGCGATACACAAACACTGAATAAACATTTTCTCGTCCTGACGGTGCGTCGTGCTGAGTCCTACGTCCTGGATCTGACCTGGAGTTTGACGTGCTCCAGGGCCTCGACGACGGACGTTGCCGTTTGGTAAATAACAAGCTAACTCTTCTATCTGTCGTATCCATCGTGTAATTACTGTGTAGCATTAGCATTAGCTGTTTTTATTCTTGCGGCTGCGCGCTTCCTGGAGGCGTGGCTTAAACACCGCGTCATCTTAGTGAGGAGCCCCCGTCTGCTGCTCAGCCGAGGGGGACGGAAAAGACAGTTCTCTAGTGAAAGCATGAGGGAATCAATCAAAAAACCACTTTGGGCACAACATACGAGGCCCAAATAGCACTGTAGGAAGGTTAGAACCTCTGAAAAGTCCATTTTGCATGATATGGGACCTTTAACAATAACCGAAATATCTTGTTCAAACTATCTGTCCTTCTCACATGGGCTGAGACAATGGCTTTTGAGCAGACAGGCCTGTCAACATTAGGCTTTTGTAAACATTCTGACTGATTCTAGAAGACATGATGACTATGATTTTAAATGAATGTATCTTGGAGCATCGTGTTAAGGATGAGATTCATACCTTTAGCATTTTGTGTGGTAATTGTATTTATGAATTGGTTATTTAATTTAAAGATTTTATGATGAATTTGATAATTGTAATTTTGGAAGGTTTTGTTATTGATAAATTATTAATTGTATTCTAAAGTGCTGCTAATAATGATGAACTATTGTATTTTAGTAGAATCTCTGCTGATGAATTGTTCATTTATTCGGTGTATAACGGGTGCTACTTTGTAAACAAATCTTGTTTGTCGTCGTTTATTTAAAACCTGCCCCAGGACAACAGATGGAAAGGAGCTTGTGGCTAAATCTGGCGCAGAGCATCTCTTCTCATTGAGTTTAATGTTATCTGTGCACTGTCCTTGTTTTAAATAAATAAATAAATAAATAAAATAAATAAAATAAATGATGTCAGGTTTAGAACTGTCAGAAGTATCGAAAATCAGATACTAATCCATACTAAAACTAGCATCAAAACTAGTAACTAATTTGAACAAGTCAATACTAAAATAAACCATATAAATAGGGCAAATGTGAGCAGTTTCAGACTGATTTTAAGCTGAATCAAAACTATAAGAAGGACACAATGTTTAATAAAGAATGTGTGATTACTTTTTGTTGAAAATGTGAATCTATTGACCTTATTCTGCCCCGCCCATTTGACGTTTGACGAGAACTCCGTTAAAGCTAATGACGAACGAGGGAAAAGTCTGACGCTAAAATGTTACATAAAGTAGATTGATTTGTGTAAAATGTTTAATGAACACGAGCAACAACAAGTCAACAACACAACGATTTCCTGGTCAGTCTGAAAACGGCTTTTTAGTCGAGTAGAACTTATTTTCTGTTGAGCTCGTCTGCTCCGTGTGAACTAATACAACAGAAACAAGACGGCGGCGCGTACGACAACTTCAGGAATAAAGTGAATTGTACAAAACCTTGAACTAAAAAAAGAGCAATTTTCTTTATTTGTTGCTTAAATGCATTGTTTTGTTGCAGCAACTGGGAACGACAAAGACCATGATCCTTTGCTCCATTTCAGTGCAGACAACATAAAGACATAACAGTTACTTAGCATTTCTAATTATTTTGGAATAAGACAGTAAATATGTGCACCAGCTGTTTTTTTCGAGGCATTTTAAAGTGAAAACTGTCATATCTAATTATGTTAGCTTCTTCAAAATAACATAAGTTTCCACACTTTCACCAACTTCGACTGACGACAGATCGAATAATCCCTGAAATGATCATGAAATACTACAAATGTGTCACATAAAATCAAGTATAAAAGGGTTATGTTGTGTTTCTTTGTTGCAAATTTGAAGTAATCATAACTTTGTCGCATTGGCTCCTTTATTTTGAATTCAAATACTTTACAGGAGGTGCGTGCAGTCTGTAATAGTTGGACCTGTGCTAGTTGTTGGAGGTGTATGTGCTCGTGTATGACTCAGGCTCTGCTGGTTTGATAGAGCTGAACCTACTGAAAGCCAGTTTATGACCTCCATGTAATCAGCAGTAAACGCTAGCGCCATCTGTCTCCTTTTACTCAATTATCTGACCCAATGCCTTTTACTGACAAACAGCGTCCAGGTAAACACGGCGATGCTCGAGCTCAAGGGCCGGCGCGTTCATAAATCATAACGCACACTTTATGATTTTTCATTTCAGTCTAAGTCTTTGCACTCATAAGGACCGTTGTGCGAGCGGGGCATTGTTCCTTCAATCACAGCTTCTGGAGTGGAGTCTTGATGAAAAGAGCCAGATAATTATGTGTGGAGTCAGTCATCTCTGCCACACCGTGTTCAATTCAGTTTGTTTTCAAGTGTTTGTCCAAGAGATTCCTGTGAGACCTTTATTAACTTCTGCTCCACTCTTGCTCCCTCTAGTGGACAAAGAGTAGCATGAAATTATTCTTTATTGTGAGAATAGACTCAAGTGTCTACTATAATTTATTAGAGTGGTTCTCAAACTTTTCTGGGACCCCCATAATAGCCATGCACCCAACTCGGGACCCCAAAGCGAAATGAAAATGAATGTAGTAATAGTTTTAAGTGTCCCAGTGTGTTAAATCAGGTTTAATGCTGGTTATTTGAATAGTTTATAGTCTTATTGGGCCTTATTTCACAAAAAGATACTGCTTTTAATATAAAACATAATTAAAATTAGATCTTGAAATCATCTCACGACCCCCAGTTCATCCCTCGCGACCCCCCGAGGGGTCCCGACCCCCACTTTGAGAACCACTGATTTATTATACAGAGGGATGAATATATTTTAACAAATGAAAGAAAATAATGGGTGGAGGTTTAACACTGTCAAATTAAATCTAAAAACATTATTTTATATGCATTGGATTCGGAAAGATTTTATTTATTTATTTATTTATTTATTTATTTATTTATTTATTTATTTATTTATTTATTTATTTATTTATTTATTTATTTATTTATTTATTTATTTATTTATTTATTTATTTATTTATTTATTTATTTATTTATTTATTTATTTATTTATTTATTTATTTATTTATTTATTTATTTATTTATTTATTTATTTATTTATTTATTTATTTATTTATTTATTTGGAACCCCCTTAACTTCCACTGAATGGTCGCTAGTCTTCCTGGGGTCCATTCAACATAAAATACAATCACATACTGTGTAAAGTCACAATGGATCATGCAAATAACTTTACATTTACACTAATTACAATAATAATCATAATTAAAATTGTAATCATTAGCAATTCAATTATACATTTTTGTTTTAATGTCTTTTTTAAATGATTTCTATTGCTTATTTGCCTTATTCTCACAGAAAGCTGAAATTATCTTCGGAAAGATTCTAAAGCATCTATTAACTTCTTCCGATTGAATGAATTTGTAGTCCTGTAATGTTTAGAAAAAGAACAATAGCAACTGCATATTGTACAAACACTATTTCTGTGTATTCTCTGTATGTATGGTCATTTTAATAATGAAATATGAGCGAGGGAAATATCTATTAAGTCAAACTATATTTTGTGTAAACATTGTGTCACTGTTTAATTAATTGTGATATTAGTGTGCAATAATTCTTTGTCTTTTATACTTCTTTAACGTCTAATTGTTTGCGAAACTGATATATTATTTAGAAATAGTAGCCCCAAAAGAGCTCGGGACTGAAAGTAAAAAATTGGTTTTGCAAAAAGTTTGATGCATTTGCCAAAACAATATAAAAAGTAAAAAAGCAAAAGAGCCGTGGAACAGCTCAGTAAACTGCTAGCTCACTACTGGAAATTATCACTTTAATGTGACAATACTTTTGAATGAGCATGAAGTTTAGCATTTAGCATTTAGCATAATACAATCATCATTTGGTTTAATACAGAAAGAGCTATGACGGCACAACTGCGGCCTCTAATCAGTCACTATTTTTTAATCGTTTTAAGATAAGATAAGATAAGACAAGATAAGATAAGCTAAGATAAGCTAAGATAAGATAAGATAAGATAAGCTAAGCTAAGCTAAGATAAGATAAGATAAGACAAGATAAGATAAGATAAGATAAGATAAGATAAGATAAGCTAAGATAAGATAAGATAAGATAAGATAAGATAAGATAAGATAAGATAAGACAAGATAAGACAAGATAAGATAAGATAAGCTAAGATAAGATAAGCTAAGCTAAGCTAAGATAAGATAAGATAAGATAAGATAAGATAAGAGATCCACTGAGATTCCACTGTTGCAACACAGCACTGCCCTATTGTTTTTAGCCTCATTTACACCGCTTCTCTACTCTGTGCATGTGATATTAGTGAGCAAAAGAGGAAAGTAAACCAAGTAAACCAGCTGAAATTGAAGTCGCTGGTGAGAAAATAAGTTGTTTATCACCAGTAAAGTGCAGAAATAGCTAATAAGATACGATAAGATAAGATAAGAGATCCTTTATTTGTCCCACAATGGGGAAATTCCACTGTTGCAACACACAGTTTAGAACAGGAATGACTGAAATAGGTGCATGCAATAAAAATAGGATAAATAATTACTAAACATGGTAATAAAAATACAATATAAAGTATAAAGTGCACACTCTTATTTACAGTAGGTGGCTGTCTGGGAATAAATAGTAAAAACAACTCCTAAATATAATTTTGTCTTACTTTTTTAGACCAATCCTCAGTATTTGACGGCGATACTACATCACTGAAAACATTTCCTCTCTCTCCGTGGTATTTCCACACCTCGGATCCACATTTCCTCCTCTAAATCCACTCTGATCTGATCCTGTAGTAACACTATCGTAACCCTGTACCGCCGGTTACCTCATTCCATATAAATGTCAGGTCCACTTCTCCGGGTCCAGGTTACCATGCCAACTGCCATCACTCACGCGCAGCCCTGTTTGTGGAATAGGTCAGCGCGTTTCCAATACAGCACAGTTCCTGCATAGGCATCGTAAACAGTCACCTGGATCCCCTCGGCTGCTTGTATTTCATCTCTTTTTTCCCCCACGATGCACCTCTGCCGGTGTAATCATGCAGGTGTGAGACACTCCATTATGGCGGTGGCAGCAGACGTCCCGGTGTATGTGGAGGGAGGTCTGTTGGAGAAAAGAAGCATGACGAGATATAGGAGACGTTAGAGATCTAGCACTTGCACCTTTTTACATTTGCACTCATGACAGGATTTAAATGGAGAGAAACACAGGGGGCAAAAGCTGAAGACAAGAAGAAGAAAACAGCATTCTCTCTCCACTAGGAGTCACACAAAGCTCTACTCGGAAAGCGTGGTTCATCAGACGGAGGGATGTTGTTGAATGATTTAAACCAGGCATGTCCAAACGCAGGCCCGGGGACCAAATGCGGCCCTCAGACCAATTTTTCTTGGCCCTTAGTCTTCCTGGTGAACTGGCCCACATTGTCCTGATAAGTACTATTTACAGCACATTTCAGATTTTCTACAATTCCAACCTAAATAACTAACATTTTGGTGCAACACCACCCGCCTGGACAGCTGGATTAGCCACACCTCGTCTGCCTGGACCAACTCCTTCTACTTTAGATGAACCATTCCAATGCTGGAGGAGCTCTCTCTACACTGGGTGAACTGCTCCTCGTCCGCCTGGAGGAACTCTTTAAAGCCACCTCCCTCTTGAGTGGTTCTGGTTCAGTCCAAGTGGATGTCAGTCCTAGTTCATCTGCAGCCTGTCCGTCCGTGGGAGTAGGATCTCTCCTTCACTGTGGTTCTCCCCGAGGTTTCTACTCTTTCCCGTGGGGTTTTTTGTAGTTTTTCCTGAAGGAGGGTCAAAGGACAGGGGCATTCTGGGACAGTTATCTGAACTGCTTTTACCTGTGGCCCATCGAGGCAACTGTTGTTGTGATTTTGGGCATTATAAAAATAAATTGATTTGATTTGATTTGATTTGATTTGATTTGATTTGATTTGATTTGACACAGACCTGATATTAAGGCACTGAGACTGAATGTAGATGTGGTGGAGCTTAAAACATCAGATAAATGCAGCTTTTTTAACGTTTCACGATTGATTTGTGGCCCTCCGCTTGGTCTATATTTCAATATGTGGCCCTCGATGGAAAAAAGTTTGGACACCCCTGGTTTAAACAATTCATCTGTCCCAGGAGTTTTAGAGGCAAAAGCTATTGAATATACGAGATAAATACTGCAATGTTGCTTCTTATCTCAACACATTTGTAACACTAACATCTGAAATAAAAATCTTCGCTCGGAGGGCTGACTTGTAGTGATAATAAATGAACTACTTCAATTCTCAAACTTTGTGCTAAATATAGTAAATGATGCTCACACATTTTTGATTATTTTTCATCTAAACCAGGGGTGTCCAAACCTTTTCCATCGAGGGCCACATATTCAAATATAGACCAAGCGGAGGGCCACAAATCAATCGCGAAACGTTTAAAAAAGCTGCATTTATCTGATGTTTTAAGCTCCACCACATCTACATCAGTCTCAGTGCCTTAATATCAGGTCTGTGTGGCACCAAAATGTTAGTTATTTAGGTTAGAATTGTAGAAAATCTGAAATGTGCTGTAAATAGTACTTCTCAGGACAATGTGGGCCGGTTCACCAGTACGGAAACGTATTGCATTCATTTGAATAATAAAAGTTTCTGTTTTAACGAGAAAAGTAATTTCTGTTTTAACGACTAAAATTAATCCTGTTTTTACGAGAAAGGTTTCTGTTTTTCCGGGTTAAATAAGTCAGTTTTTATGAGACAACATATGTTTTATTGAAATCAACGCGATACTATTGGAGACGCGCTCAAACAGTTGTGAGCCTAAATCAAAATAAAAGTGTATCAAACTGACTAAATCGTACATTTGTGCCTCGGTAGCAGCATCTAGCCAGCTCCGCCTAAACTTACAGCCCGTGAAACACCGTATTTTGCTCATAAAACACTTACTTTTCTCGGTAAAACAGGATTGATTTTAGTCGTTAAAACAGAAATTACTTTTCTCGTTAAAACAGGATTTATCTTTCTCATAAAAACAGAAACTTTTCTCGTTAAAACAGAAACTTTTCTCGTTAAAACAGAAACTTTTATTATTCAAATGAATGCAATACGTTGCCGTTCACCAGGAAGCCTAAGGGCCAAGAAAAATTGGTCTGAGGGCCGCATTTGGTCCCCGTGCCTGAGTTCGGACATGCCTGACTTAAATTAAATTCTTACTTTTAAACACAAATAATGAATAGGCATTGCAAATTACACACACAAAATCTACCACCACTATATTATTTCAAATGGAAAAAAGCCAAGATCAGTGACCAAATATAGTAAATTCAATCTGAAGGAGATAATTAAACATGTAACCATTATAGAAAAGCCCATATAGATTATCACGCACAATTGCACACAGCAGGTTGGGTCTAGAAGAGCCCGTAGTGAGAAGGTTAAGTGTTGAATTCCCCGGCTCGCTGACCCGTGCACCGGCGGCGCCTCAGGAGAGGGAGCCGCCGCGCTCAGTGTCATGGTCAGTCAACAAATGCACTGCCCTCTTTATGATAACTCAATACAGACAATAAGTGTGTGCGTGCTTATATGGGCCCGCCGAAGACCAATGTCCACCAGGGACCGACCGCCCACAGTAAACGTTTATGTTCTCCACTCCACTTCTCAAATCCTTTTTTTATCACTGTCCATTCTGCTGCGAGATGAGGAAGCATTTAAATTTAACAGTTTGGAAAATTTGGTCGTTTTGTTTTCAATGATGCTACTGTACAATCTTGGGGAATTTGTGGTCCTTTTACATCCGAGTGGTTTGAACACAGTCGGGGGAAAAACCTGATGTAGCGTTTGACTTTTTTTTTTTTTGCTGATGACATTTCCATTAACAACTGAATATAATATGTTTATAGATCTGGGTTTGTAATTGGTTTTCGGGCGCTACAGTGTTGAGCAGCTGGGATGGGCGTGTCGGGGAGGGAGGGGCACTGATTGTCTACACAGTGAATCTATAGGCAGTAAATTGTGCTGACAAAGCATGGCATGGTACAGGCCGTAAAAAGACACATCATAGGCTTACAGCACATAAAGCTTTTAATTAAGGAGCGTCGTACACAGAGGCGGACGTGGAGGACTGGAGTCAAATTAAAATGCATGTGGCCAAGTTATTTTAGCATTCTAGGATTTTTTTAGGGATGGCCCTCCATCGAGGGCCACATATTGAAATATAGACAAAGCCGAGGGCCACAAATCAATCGCGAAACGTTCAAAAAAGCTGCATTTATCTGATGTTTTAAGCACCACCACATCTACATTCAGTCTCAGTGCCTTAAAGGTCCCATATTCTGCTATTTTCCCCTTCACACAGTCTATTCTAAGGGCTTTGTTGATAAATGTTTGCGTTGTGTAATATCCATAACATAACAGTTTCCAAAAAACACCCATTTCTTGGACTGGCCCCCCTCCTTGCAAAAGCAAACGGCTCACTCTGAGATCTGACCCCCCCGAACAGAGAGCAGACTGCCTCCCCCGCCCAACTCGTGCCGAAGCCTAGAGTGGAGATGGTGCATGCGCCGTGTGCTCCGGTAAACAGCGATACACAAACACTGAATAAACATTTTCTCGTCCTGACGGTGCGTCGTGCTGAGTCCTACGTCCTGGATCTGACCTGGAGTTTGACGTGCTCCAGGGCCTCAACGACGGACGTTGCCGTTTGGTAAATCACAAGCTAACTCTTCTGTCTGTCGTATCCATCGTGTAATTACTGTGTAGCATTAGCATTAGCTGTTTTTATTCCTGCGGCTGCGCGCTTCCTGGAGGCGTGGCTTAAACACCGCGTCATCTTAGTGAGGAGCCCCCGTCTGCTGCTCAGCCGAGGGGGACGGAAAAGACAGTTCTCTAGTGAAAGCATGAGGGAATCAATCAAAAAACCACTTTGGGCACAACATACGAGGCCCAAATAGCACTGGAGGAAGGTTAGAACCTCTGAAAAGTCCATTTTGCATGTTATGGGACCTTTAATATCAGGTCTGTGTCGCACCAAAATGTTAGTTATTTAGGTTGGAATTGTAAAAAATCTGAAATGTGCTGTAAATAGTTCTTATCAGGACAATGTGGGCCAGTTCACCAGGAAGACTAAGGGCCAAGAAAAATTGGTCTGAGGGCTGCATTTGGCCCCTGGGCCTGAGTTTGGACATGCCTGATTTAGATATTTGGGTTTTAAAATCCATAGCAAGGCTCACAAGATTACAAATTCACTTTTCACTTCATTAAAAATAAAAGCATAATAGATTTATCTGGAATATAAAATTATTTGTGGCATGATTGTGTAAACATACGCCCCGCCCACTTTTGCCACAGATTCGTACTTCTGTAGTAGGCGAGGCAAGTTTATTTGTAGAGCACAATTCATACACAGGGCAATTCAAAGTGCTTTACATAACAGGAAAAGTTGCATTAAAATCACAAAACACAAAAAGACACACAGAATAATTTTAAAATAAAGCGCTTTAAAAGAGAAGAGTACAGATAGATCTTTCAGCCGTTTGCACATCTAAACAGAACTAGTAGTAGTAAACGCACTTTCAGTTTGACGACAACCTCGTTCATGCAAATGCTGAACGGGAGAAAAGTCTTGCAGCTAAAACATTCTTTAAAGTAGATTGATTTGTGTAAAATGTTTAATGTACTCGTGCAACAACAAGTAAGCAATGCACCGATTTCCTGGTCAGTCTGAAAACAGCTTTGTTGTCCATGTAGAACTTATTTTCTGTTAAACTCGTCTGCTCCGTGTAAACTACAATGGAAAAAAGATGGCGGCACCCACGGCAACTTCCGGAATAAGGTGAATAATTGTGCTTCTAGTTCCATTTCTACTCATTTAAATGAAGGACAAACTGAGCACTCACACTGGCACACCTCCCCAAACAATATTGGTGCCAAATATCGTCCAATTTTTCAATATTTCAAAATCTGATACTGATACTTGAACCGATATATCTACGATCCCTGATTTTTTTCCCACTCTGAATGTTGTATAAACACCTGCTGACTGGAACAATGTTAAAGTGCGTATGACAGGTTTTTATGATTTTCTAATTTTGACTTTATTCAGTGTGTTAATACCTCGTGTAAATACAAATTATAGTTTTACACCAATCAAGTCGTTATTTGTGGAGAAAAGTTGAAAATTACAATTACAGGAAGTAAATAAATCGATGACATCACACTGGGGACAAAGGTTATACATAATTTACACAAAATAAACTACTTTTTTGACCCTTTAAACTTTGATTCAACAAAATAAAGGTGTCACGTGTGTTTTTCTTTGTCAAATGAACAAAATCTGTGACTTTAGATGAGTTTTGGCCCACTGTACAGTGTGGTTGCTATGGTAATTTCCTAGCGTGATGTCATACTTTACAACCAGGAAGTAAAATTTAAAACCTAAAAAACAGCTAAACTGGGGTTAAATTTGTAAAGATTTTAGTAGAAATTTGAATATATTTATCTTAACTGCATTTTAGTTAAATGTGTATTTCAACCCGTCATAGGCCCTTTAAAGTGCGTATGACAGGTTTTTATGATTTTGTAGGTTTGACTTTATTTGGTGGAATAAAACCTGTTGTGAATATAAATGATAGTTTTACACGAATCGGGTGTCAGTTTGTGAAGAAAAGTTGAAAAATATGTTGAAATTTACAGGAAGTAGAGCAGAATTCTAAAACACGAGGACATCACACTAGGGAGACTCACCAGGGACAATTTATAACCAACAAACACATTTTTCTGATCCTTTAAACATTAATCCATCAAAATAAAGGCGTTTCTATGTGTTTTTATTTGTCAAATAATAATTTCTGTGACACTTGAGGAGTTTTCACCCAGTGTACGACATGGTTTCTAGGCAACGGTTATAGAATTCCCCAGTGTGATGTCATGATTACAACCAGGAAGTAAAAATTTAAACCTAAAAAACTGCCAAACTGGGATAAAAATTGTTTTGTTTTTAGCAGAATCTTGAATATAATTATCTTAACTGTGTTTTAGTAAAATGAGCACTTCAACCTGTCATAGGCCCTTTAAACTCATAGAATCACTAAAAATCTTGAGTAAAAACGCACCTCATTTCACACAGTGTGCTGAGAGTGAAACACTGAAACAGTCTGCCTTCGAGAGATCACACCGTAAACTATGGATAAAGGAAAACCAAGCCTGTGAGCAACTGAACTCTGTGTTTTACTGTTCTGTTATCTTCTTTTGTCGTTATGTGCAGTGTTACCTGCCTAGGGACAACAGATGGAAATGAGCACCTTTACTATAATCAGGCATATTTAGTTGATAACTGTAACAGATGTTCAGATCAAATAAATAAACAAACAAACACAAAGTACTTGATGAAAGCACTGTCAACAAGACGACAAATGAATGTATGTCTTTGAATAGATAATGATGAAGAGATGGTGAGGTGGCTCTTTATTCTGCTGCTGTGATGGAGGGGGTTTGTGGAACATGGCGTGAACCACAGTGTTTTTATGAATGACTAGGACTGTATTTGTATTTATATCCATATTTGTATGTCTGTCGTGTATAAGAGTACATGTTGTGTAGTGATGATGTCATTATGAGACAATGTTTGTAGAGGATGAAGAAAGGTCTAACGACAGCTTGTGCCAGACTTCCTGCTTGTGTGTAATGGCTCCTGTCCATGGATGTATTAAATGAACTGGATAAGACACGCCCCCTCTGTCTGTGGTCCCAGATTGATTAGTGGCCGTGCGAGGTACTGCAGCCTCTTGGAACCAGCCTTTTTCTAAAATGTCACATTATAATCACAGACAGGACTGAATTATTATCGGTATTTAAATAAAATAGAAGGAAATGTTCTTTTCTACCGTTTCTAAAATCACCGAAATTACCGTTTTTATATGAAGTGGGGGATTGTGGTCACGTGGCGCCCTAAAGCAATGATGGCCGCCTCCGTATCAGGAAGTAAAGCAAAGATGTCAGCCTCCGTATCAGGAAGTAAAGCAAAGATGGCCGCCTCCGTATCAGGAAGTAAAGCAAAGATGGCCGCCTCCGTATCAGGAAGTAAAACAAAGATGGCAGCCTCCGTATCAGGAAGTAAATGCGGAAGTAAGAAACTTTTTTGGGGTCATGCGCCAATGAGCTCACTCCATAGGGATAAACAGGGCGGCCATTTTGGATTCATCTTCCAGGTTTTTTTTATAGTTCTATGCTCCTGTGTAAAACGTTGTGTAAAAAGATGTCCACTCACTGACAATAAACAGGGCTCTATTAAAGATACAGGGAGTGAGTTGGCATAGAGACATCACAGTGAATCATGTTGTTTGTTTCTTGTTCTCACATATGTTTTTACATTTGTGTGTGCCCTTGTACTGTGCAATAATAATTCATGAACTCGTACTTCACCTCTTGGCTCTGACCTGGCTGCACACCGGCTGTGACTGATGATGTCATCTTTACTTAAGCCTTCTTTTGACTTCCAGAAGATGTGGTCAGCGTAAATTAGACAAAGACTGTAATGGCTAACATTGGGGTTTCACTCATTCTAAATTGCTAAGGTTAACTTTAACTTTAACTTAGTCGTATCTTGTGTTTGTTCCGCCGCCGGAGCCCATTTGACCCAGGTCACTTATTTAGATAAATGTCATCTATGTCATAAGTTAATCTTCCTCCTTGTCTTGATGTAATGTGTTTATGTTTTGATTATTATGTGATGATTGTATGTTGTATCTTCATGATGTGTTATCTCTGAGTATACTATACTATATATACTCTGAATATGTTGGATGCGTCGTGCAGGGAGAGATTACTCTGTAAAGGGACAGACGATATTCACTTTGGTACCAGTGAATAAATCAACTCTTTGATCAGACTCATTCTCTCCTGACCTTTTTTATGGTTTTTACTTGTTTTATTTAGAAATCCACAACACCTATTTTTCCACAACAAGACAAAGAATTCTTATAAGTAGAAAAGTATGAGCAACGAGACAATGTTATTCAGAACAAATGTCTAGTGTTGTGTGGGTTGCCATGTTAGTTGTAAACATGCCCCACCTCTGGCAGGTCGTGTGCCCGGTGATCATTATCCCATAATAATTACAGAGGTCTGGAAATCCAAGAGCTACTGCTCCACGAGCTCTTTATTTACGGAGTCATCAAGATCTGGACAACTTCATCATGGGAAATAAACAACCAGGGTCGCGTCCTTCACTCGTGAAATATGTCGACTCGTTTGAGAGGCAGCATGTTAATAAAACATTTTGGCACTGAGACATAAAACTCAAATATTGGGTGCAAGGCAAGCACAATCACTAAAGCTTTACAAGGTTTAGACTGGAGTTAACCCACTGCAGTGCAGGACAGAGTCTGAGATAGAGGATTGTAATGCAGGACAGTACTTTCTCTTCATTATCAACATTAAATAAGACTGTACAATACATATCAAAATAATATAACACAAATCAGTGAACAAATTCAAGAACTCGAGGACAACACATTATTATAATTATCAGAAATCAGAATCAGAAAACGGTTTATTGTCATTGTCAGTGAAATTCACAAACATAGGAACTTGCTTCGGCGTAGGTGCAACATAAAGCAATGAATAAAATATTAAAAATATATAAAAGGCATGCATAAAATTAAAAATAAAATAGACTGAGACTATATACAGAATGTACAGTTGGCAGAGTGCAATGTGCATTATTATTAGAAAAAAAGCTAGGATTTGAACTACCACCTTTTGAATGAAGAATCAGGCCTGTATTCATTCAGAACCTATTCATAAAAATAGCAATAACCACCAACAAATTTGTAAAAAATGATTCAACCAAATACACTTTTTTAGTTTTTACAATACAATGTTGTCAAGGATGAAATCACATCTCACAACAAACTATTATGAAATGAATGAATGCATTTCTCCACACACTGACAGCCTGATCTACATTACAATTTACAGCCGGTCCCTTTGTCTGGTTAAGCTTCTCTTGCTTTGAAAACGGCATTTTAAGTGTTTTCACGTGACCGTGTGCATGTGTATGTGAGGGCTGGCTGGACCCAGGGGAAATCTGGCAGTTTGTTTGGCGGGAAACGGTTGCCGTAAACAAAGTGAAGGCAGAGGTGGATTTACGGTTTCCTGATGTGAACATGGGTGTGCGGGAACAGTCCCACCAGCTCCACCATGCCTCATACTGACAGCCTGTGGAGGGGCAGAGGGGCTGGGGAGAGAGGCAGGGGTGTGCCATGTCTGCTCTGTTATTCCACCCAAATAGACTCAAACTGTTGCCGTATATTCAGCGCAGGCACTTGAAGCTAGAGAAGAACAGCTGGAGCCTCTGTCTGTTATGAAGCGTTAAATCAAGCCACACTAAACTTCAGCTGGTCTAATTTACTCAAGAGAAATGTGCATTCGTTTTGGAGATTGGAGGTGAATCCGTTAAAGAGAGTCTTGAATTTTAGATGGGACATTTTGAAAAGCAGGTAATATATGCATTAAGGTACACAGATATTAGACATAGTATTGTGTCATTTCCACATTTCCACCAATAATTTAACTGTATCCATCAAATGAAGTCATGACATAGTGTATGCATTCTTTTGCTAAATCATATTGAGGGTGTAGAAACTAAAGCAATTGAGCTGCTGGAGAGCAAGATCAGAAAGGTATTAAAGGTCCCATATTCTGCTCTTTTCCCCTTTACACAGTCTATTCTAAGGGCTTTGTTGATACATTTTCTCGTTGTGTAATATCCATAACATAACAGTTTACAAAAAACACCCATTTCTTGGACTCCTGCAAAAGCAAACGGCTCACTCTGAGATCTGACCCCCCGAACAGAGAGCAGGCTGCCTCCCCCGCCCAACCCGAGCGCCTCCCCCGCCCAACCCGCGTGCCTCCCCCGCCCAACCCATGACGAAGCCTAGAGTGGAGATGGTGCATGCGCCGTGTGCTCCGGTAAACAGCGATACACAAACACTGAATAAACATTTTATTGTCCTGACGGTGCGTCGTGCTGAGTCCTACGTCCTGGATCTGACCTGGAGTTTGACGTGCTCGTTTGGTAAATAACAAGCTAACTCTTCGATCTGTCGTCTCCATCGTGTAATTACTGTGTAGCATTAGCATTAGCTGTTTTTATTCTTGCGGCTGCGCGCTTCCTGGAGGCGTGGCTTAAACACTGCGTCATCTTAGTGAGGAGCCCCCGTCTGCTGCTCAGCCGAGGGGGACGGAAAAGACAGTTCTCTAGTGAAAACATGAGGGAATCAATCAAAAAACCACTTTGGGCACAACATACGAGGCCCAAATAGCACTGGAGGAAGGTTAAAACCTCTGAAAAGTCCATTTTGCATGATATGGTAGGCTTTAATTCAAGCCTACAGGTTAATGTTACTGAATCTCAAGAGCACACTATATTGTATGATTTCCATAATGCAGATGTAGGATAAAAAGTTCTATTACTTCTAAAGGAAAGTATACATGTATCCAAAGAGACCTTCTGTCACCCGCTTTTACAGTACTATCCTTGAAATTCCACTAAACATTTCTCAAACCATTCATAGAGATATACTTTCTCCCGCTTCTTCATCGCGTCTCTTTGTGTTGATTAAAAAGAAAAAAGATTCTTTATATTTCTTTTACCTATACAGTAAGTAATGTCCCATGTCATTCCTGGACATTGGCTGTAGTCTCTTGTATGTCTCATAAAAAACAAATAAAACACTGGCTAACACGACTACATAGTGCATAATATGCTTTATGTTGGACATTACATTAGCATGCAGCCACTCATGCATTTATTTTTATTATGGCCTCCCTTGACTATAAAGTCTTGCTATTGTAATACAGGCGTGCTTGTGTGGCTGCCTTTTACTGGGAGCTAATAAAAAGGCAAATTCATCTGCAAATGCTTGACAGTTTTCCCTCCAGGAGAAATGCACTGGGCATATTGTAAAAATCCATGATAATTATCTGGCAATATTAGTTTTATCACTGGAGGATGTGCAGGCGACCACATGCTGCGTGTGGTTATCATTTCAGTGCTTCAGCGACACATCGGGAAGGAGGGAAGAGACAAAGAAGAAAAGGACACAAAACTGAGCGATTGGTTGGTTTCACACACACACAAACACGTTTCCTTTAACACGTGATGGAGGAGAATTCAAATTTCAAGTGTTTTTTCTGCTTCGTTTAGTCTGTTCTTGTCATTCTTATTCTCATCATGGCCAGAGGGTAAAAGAATGTAGTATTTGATGGAATATTAGTAGAAGTAAATTGTGTAGCAGTAATAGTTCCAAACATTTACTACGGCCCTCGTCTGTGGAACGGCCTGCCGGAGAACCTCAGGGCTGCAGAGAGCGTTCAGGTTTTTAAGAGCAGGCTCAAGACCCACCTTTTTAGCCTAGCTTTTGTGTATTTATTTATTTATGCTATTTATCATGTTCACTTATTTTAGGCTTACAATTTTAGATTAATTCATGTCCTACTCTTACTCTATTTCTATTCAATTCTCTATTTATTTCTTCAGTATTTATTTATTTATACTTTTATTCATTTTAGGCTCTCCAGTGTTTCCTATGCAGGGCCCTCTGTACCGGGAGCGGTGGTCGTCTGTGGCTGCTGGGCCCTGGCTCATGGGCTCCTGGTGGAGGTTTGGTGTTTGCCTCTTCTCTCCTCGGGGCCCTGAGTCTGTGTCCTGGGGCTGCAGGCGACTCTCTGCTCCTGGTGCAGACGGCTCCTCTGATGGTGCTTCCTCAACTGGTGTATCTGTACTCAGCCTCATGTACCTTAGATCGTGTGTGTGTGTGCGTGCGGGCGTGTACGGGTATGTATTGGTGAATATCTGTGGGGGGTTTGGTTGTGTGGGGTCTGGTGGTTGTGGGGTAGGTTGGGAGGGAAATGGCATTTGGAAATGTTTTTAATGCACTGTAAAGCACTTTGTTACATTTTATGTTTTACTGCCATATTTTTGATTTAATGTTTGTTTTTTGGTAATTTGTGTTTGTTGTTTAGCGCTCTTACTTTGAAATTCTAGTAGGAACCATTGTTCAGGTATTTTAGTTCCGCTATACGCCTAAAAAAATTAGACACACGCTCAGTAAAGCATGGCGTGCATACAAGAGGTTGATCAATAGTTTAAATCAGTGTTTCCCAACCAGGGGTACGGGGACCCCAAGGGGTACGTGAGGAATTACCAGGGGGTACTTAGAATGGTTTCAGGTTTTAAAAGAAGATGAAATGTACTTTTATCTGTAAAAAAGTGTGATTTAGCATCTCTTTGGCTTATCTTGGACCATAAATATCATTAAACTATATTAAACCCATTGATTTACCTGAACTCAAGGTAAGGGGTACTCTGGGTGTGAAATAAAACTTAGGGGGTACTCGAGACAAAAAAGGTTGGGAACCACTGGTTTAAATAGTTAAAGGTTAATTAGTTTGCAATTTGGGGCATCATTCTACCTCCAAGTATGGGTCAGCCAGCGAGGTATGTTTGTATTTATTTTGTCTTTGTTTTATACTTTTACGTATGTTAATTGTACTTTATGTTACTTGTTTTTAGTTCGACGGTGGCATAAAGTGGCACTACTGTGGCAAATGTTGCAATAAAGTTTATTTGGAGCCATCAGTAAAAAGAACTCTTATTGACTACGAGGAGGTGGCGTGATATTATGTATGAAAAGCGCTCTATAAATAAAATTTGATTTGATTTGATGATTTGTCTAGTTAAACTTTCCACAACAGCTTTTCCCACATTACCAGTTGGCATAGAAACACCATGCTTTTTTTCTTCTCCGTTTACTCTTTTTAGCGTGGACTCAGAAAATAATCTCGATAACAGCGTGAAAACCTCAAACTCTTCTGCCGGCGCACTTACTTCTCGCAGGAAACATAGCCGCTTTACTTAGCCCAGAGCCTCTTGTGACAGGAGAATGGAGACAGCGGGAGGGACCACCTCAGAGCGAGCCCCCAGCCGAGAGCAATCTTCACCCAGACTAAACTCACAGCGCCTGGGTCAGCGCAGCCCGGAGCACCCCCCTGTGGAGAACATCACAAAAACATGGCTCAGGATCAAGCCAAAGTGCTGCTGTTAGCGTGCAATTCAGGCTTTGCAAATGGCAGCAATAACATTAACAACGGCACACACACTAGGTATATAATGGTGATTCAAAATTACGCAACGCTATCAGGAGTTGTGAAGTAAGTTTTTGTTCAGCAGTTTTTCCATTTAAAGTGACAGGTTGGACCACTCATGTAACTAAAACACAGGTAAGATAAATATATTTAAAGTTTTGCTAAAAATAATTATACATTTAATCATTTTAAGCATTTTTTTTAGTTTTGTAATATCACTTCCTGGTTGTAAATGATGACATCACACTAGGAAATTACTCCGTACACTGGGCTAAAACTCAGCTAATGTCACAGATTTTTTTGTCCGACAAATCAAAATATTCGTGAACACCTTTATTTTGTTGAATCAATGTTTTAAGGGTAATTTAAGTTGTTTATTTTGGGTAAATTATGCGTAACCTTTGGATGGAGTGAGTCTCCCTAGTGTGATGTCATCAGTTTTTTACTTCCTGTAGTTTTAAGTAGATTTTTAAACTTTTCTTCACAAACCATGGCATGACTGGTGTAAAACAATATTTTTATGTATAATACGTATTAAGACACCAAATAAAATCAAAATTATAAAATCGTTCAAACCTGTCATACGCACTTTAAAGCCCATAGTTTAAGAATATATAGATAGGATGCATCTATAATAAGCCCAGTTTCAAAACATTAGAGCAAAATGACAAAGGTCTCTCAACTCTCAACAAGTGATTAACTCTATTAGACACAATATACAGAGCCTGTAAAGTGACTTATTTGCACAGTGATTACAATTGATTACATTATGTTAAAGTATTGCATATGTTTTTTTTAGGTTTTTTTTTTTAGTTTAGTTTATTTTTCCAAAAGGGGATAGTGCAATTTCATAAAACACATGAATAAAACGTGAGTAAAACAGCCAGAATTAGCCAAAGAGGCTATTTTTCATCTGTAGTCCCCCGGCCATGAGGTCAAAATGGCAATAAAACGGACAAAAACAGACATTGTTAATAAAACACAACATCAACACAAAATATAATACAATATTTACAAAAATGTACAGTGAGCGGCCAAATAGACAGGTTTTTGTATATATG
Source organism: Rhinogobius similis (assembly GCA_019453435.1). NCBI lineage: Eukaryota > Metazoa > Chordata > Actinopteri > Gobiiformes > Gobiidae > Rhinogobius > Rhinogobius similis. The sequence continues at coordinate 1,360,638 of CM033638.1, forward strand.
TAACTTTATAACCCGGCCAATATGAAAGATAACACATTTAAGTGTTTTTTGATCCATAGATTACATATTACATATTCTAAGTTAGCAAATCTCCAAAACAACCATTGCAATGTTATCATTTGTCATATATCTACAACATATTCATGATTCATTAGAAAGTGATACTAAGTTTGTGCTTATTACTACTCACGTTTTCATCCTGACATAGATTGTAGAGTTTATAACATAATGTGGGTTTCAATATTATTTTTTCATTTTTTTTTTTTTTTTTCATTTTCTAGCGCTTATTCCCGTTAGGGGTCGCGGGTGACTGGAGCCTATCCCAGTGACTTTGGGCCTTAGGCGGGGTACACCCTGGACAGTGGACAACTCATCACAGCAAACACAGAGACAGAGACAAGGACAGACAACCATTCACTCTCACATTCATTTACTACGGACAATTTAGAGTTGTCAATTAACCTACACAGTCATGTCTTTGGACGGTGGGAGGAGCCAGAGAACCAGGAGAGAACCCACGGTAACACGAGGAGAACATGCAGACTCCACCCAGAGAGATCGTGTGATGTTGGGGTGGTCCGGGATTCGAACCCACGATCTCCTTATTGAGAGGCAGAAGCTCTAGCCGCTCTGCCACCGTGCACCCCTAAAAAAATGTGTTATGACGGTGACAACGTGGTAACTGGTTTATGAAATCCACACAGGACTGCGCCGTGCATAAATGTCACAGTTGCATGTCCAGTCAGGCCTCAGCACAGTCCTTCTAACGTTTTATTGGAGTATCAAGAAGACTAGCATCACAACGACTGCCATTTCGGAGTCATATAGTGTGGTATGGAAGTGTGTCGAGGAGGGGGAGCGGGCGACAAGTGGCCAGCTCAACAGGCTCATACAAGATGGAGAGAGATGAGAGCAAGGTGTAATTTCCTGGGAGTCCCCTGGAGAATCCCAGCTGCCGCGGATAGAGCGTGCACTGAGGAGGACACACGAGTTTGAATGCTCTCTCAGTGGAAGTAATTGGTTCCAGATGCTGCTGGGGAGAAATGGTGCAAATAAAACCACATTTAATTGCAAAGAAGTAACCTGGTGAGTTCAGTTTGATATTTTCTCCTCCAGGGCCGGGGAATCTAAGACAATGAGGAAATGCATTTGATATGATATACCCAGAATGCACCCTGCAGAGCGGTGAGGTTAATTGGGTTTGTTGACATTCAGAGAGGGTCGGTTGTAACGGTGGTTGTGGTGATGTGTTAAACTTTCACTGAAGGCCTGAAGAGGGCAGACAAGGCAAGTGAACAAGCAGCAGACCAGGCCAGAGGAGAAGATTGTTCCACAAATGAAGGCGGACGTGACAAGAGTTTGGCTTTTGGAAGAGGTGATTCACGAGTGTATTTTTACATTCTCGCTATTGTTAGTGAGCAAAATGTGCATGACATACTCAGGTCAAACTTTAGATTCAAATCACACAGATATAGAAATGTTGCACACTGTTCTCCAGGACGCATTGGTTCTGCTGAGAGGAAATGAGCATTCGGTAGTTTCACATATTTGCAATTTTAGACATTTGATTGAAACGCATGTGGAATCCAGATGATATCAGAACATATCAAAGTAAAATATCAAAAACAGTTGGTATACTTTACAAAACAAAACCTTTATTAAATAAGAAATGTCTGCATATACTGTATTCATCACTTGTACTTCCCTATCTGTCTTATTGCTCAGAAATCTGGGGAAATGCCTGTAAAACATACTTGGATCCAATAATCAAACGACAAAAAAGGGCACTAAGAATAATTAATAAAGCAGGATTTTGTGATCCTACTAATGAACTATTTTTAAAATCAAAAATATTAAAATTTATGGACATAGTTAAGTTAAAAATGTTGGAAATTTTGTTTGGTGCTGTGAGTACGGACCTTCCCATAGGCGTTCAATCTTTCTTTAAATTACAAAACAGTCGCTATAACCTCAGAGGTCGACTTCAGTTTGAACTGAATAAAGCAAGAACTAATGTTAGGCAAAGATGTGACTGTTTTAGGAATCAAACTTTGGAATGAGCTCAGAGATGAATTTAAGTTAATTAACACTCTGTCAAAATAAAAAAAAACTCATTACATACACAAATACATATAAATGATTGTTATAAATTAAAAGATTTATAAGAGAGAGTAGAATTCTAAGTTTAAGATAAAACATAGTGGATTTTTCTTTTTTTATGTCTGTATTGTTGATTTTGTATAATATTCAGGATGGGCTTATATAAGACATTTGCTTCAGCCCAGTCTTTTTGGTGCAAACAGATGGAAATGTATTTTTTTCTCTATTGTATATCATTTTGTTTGGTATATGGACAGCCAAATAAACTCATTCATTCATTCAACATTCTACAGGTCAATAACATTTCATACAGATTGAATTAAAATGGCGTTGTTGGTGTAATAGTGAACTCTGTATTCTAGTCACGAATAAAAATGACCATGCTCAATTTGAGAATGAGTATTTGTTATTAATATGCCCCCTTTATTTGCAGTTCTTCATGAAAATAGATATATTTATTGTCATGAGGAACAACCTTAGTCAAGACACCATCTCTATTGATTAATACTAATAGCTCACTCATCAGCTGTCTAATGTAATTTAGCCTTTACTGGTCACTGGAAAAATAAATCGTGGGATTATTCTCCAGAGGGACAATACTGGGACAAGTTTGACAACACAATAATGCCACTGTTAATATTAATGAATTAGCTTTAACATTATATTTGGAGGTTTACTTGATAACATCTTTCAGGCAAATGTACCTGCAAGTCATTGTACTTTCCCAACAATTGCAACTAATCCTTTAACCTACTAAAGCACTGCTACAGTTTCTCCTGCTCCTACACCTTCAACTGTTTGTGGAACCATATCTCTTCTATCTCCTCTTTCTTTCATGCTTTACGGAGCTATGCAGTAAGCACCACGACACACAATACTGAGCACAGTCTATTGGAAGTGTAAACAAAATATTTATTTCTCCCAAAAATATCCACATTATAAACCCGCAGCAGGCTTCAGTAATCAGATGAAATGGAAACCTATTTCTGTGTGACTATAAAGGGCAGCCATCCACAGACAAGAGTGTAGTGAAACAAAAAGAACACACTGCTCCTTATCTTTATGACTGTGAGGTGGCACCAGCGTAGGCAAAGCTCTCCTGTTATTTTAGGCTGTTTGGACGACAATGGGCAAAGGTATTTTTAATGTTTCAGGACTCAAAATAATGGATATATATGTATGAAAATGTTGGGTTGTTATTTTTTAATTATGCATAAGACGCTCAGATTAGGCGTTTCCAAAACTGTTTAAAGATTATCATGCACACTAGCATATTAAGCTCAGCGTATAAAGCTCCACTACGTAACTTTTCTGGTGGAGGATCCTTGTCCAGTGTTGTTTTTTATGCTGCTGTATGTTGAGGCGGCAGCGCAAGGAAAAGGGACACTCTGAGACTCAATGGGCTCATGAGGAAAGCGGGTTCTGTGGTTGGACTGGGCCTGGACTCTGTGGAGAAGGTGGTGGAGCAGAGGACATTGGCCACAGCGATCCTGTCCAATCAGAGCCACCCCCTGTTCTCATTCATTCATTCATTCTCTACCACTTATTCCCATTAGGGGTCACGGGTGACTGGAGCCTATCCCAGTGACTTTGGGCCTTAGTCGGGATACACCCTGGACAGTGGCCAACTCAGCCACACAGCAAACACAGAGACAGAAACAACCATTCACTCTCTCATTCATTCACTACGGACAATTTAGAGTTCTCAATTAACCTACACCAGGCATGTCCAAACTCAGGCCTGGGGGCCAAATGCGGCCCGCAGACCAATTTTTCTTGGCCCTAAGCTTCCTGGTGAACTGGCCCACATTGACCTACGACACTTTTTTCAGCAAATTTCAGATTTTCTACTATTATAACATAACATTTTGGTGCGATACAGACCTGATATTAAGGCAGTGAGACTGAATGTAGATGTGGTGGTGTTTAAAAATCAGATTAATGCAACTTTTTTGAACGTTTCATGATTGATTTGTGGCCCTCCCCTTGGTCTACATTTCAGTATGTGGCCCTCGGTGGAAAAAGTTTGGACACCCCTGACCTACACAGTCATGTCTTTGGACGGTGGGAGGAGCCAGAGAACCCGGAGAGAACCCACGGTAACACGAGGAGGACCTGCAGACTCCACCCAGAGAGAGCGTGTGATGTTGGTCTGGTCCGGTATTCAAACCCACGATCTCCTTATTGAGAGGCAGAAGCTCTAGCCCCTCCCCTGTACTCAGTCTTTTTCCATCAGAGGAGCTCTGAGTACAGACTCCTCTCACTGAGCTGCTCCACGGACAGGCCTCGTCCATCAGACTCACCTCAGGGAGCGGCAGGAGATGACAAGTTGTGCTGTTTTTAAGACACTGGCTTCGTTCAGTGCCTTTAACTCCCTATGGACTTAAATTATTTTGTAGCTGTTTAGTGTGGTATGTATTAACTACCACCTTTTAATCTTTTATGAGGTCGACTTGAATGTGTCTTTCTCTTTTATGTTTGCATGAATGTGAGCAACGGACAGCAATGCAATTTCCTTCGGGATTAATAAAGTATCTATCTATCTATCTATCTATCTATCTATCTATCTATCTATCTATCTATCTATCTATCTATCTATCATCCATCCATCCATCCATCCATCCATCCATCCATCTACCTTGTTTTGTCTTTTGAGAGCTCAGTGCTAACCCTGGAATGTTCCACAGTATGTCATGAAACCTACTTCTATGGGTTGCTCTACTAGGCCAAGTTACAGATCAGGTCTGTGGAGAGGCATGCAGAAATATTTTTAACACCTGTTATTGAATAAATGCAAGATACGTAGTGTAGAACTTTACGGGCAAAGCCATACCATCCCCATGAAGAATATGCAATTCAAACAGTTAATAATGGCAGAAATTTACAATGTTGGTTAGATTTTGATGAGGGAACATCATTGTAACATGTTAAAAAGCTCAAAAAGCCAATGTAGCATTAGCTGGTACCTCTGAACTGTTTTCCCCCTGAACAAAAATAAGTCATACCCATATGTTGAGCATGAGGTCACTGCTTTGGTCCTGTCTTCACATGTCCTCCACAGTACCATGGGAGCAATGAACTGCAAAAATCTGCTTCCTATAAACTCATTCTGCTGATGACAAAGAATCTAATAAGGCAATTAGACAAGATGGAAACTGTTCTGGTTCTTCCATTAAAAACGTGCAGGAGCAGCAGAAAGTCCAGAGGAGAGAGTGCTGCGGTGACCGGAGCAGACGGCCTGCTTCACTTATCAAACGATCCTTTGTGGAATATGATGTTATTAGGAAAAACAATATCATGTATCGTGCAGTAATAAGGGAGTGATGGAGTCTTCCTTTTGTGTTTGGTCAATGCTGTTAAAATGGCTGCTATTAATTTGTGATACTGTTTGTACACACAATACCAGAAATATTCGTACTTTGATACTACAGCTGCTAGTTTTGATACTTTTGCAACAGCTACTACTAAAATGATTTACAAATTACTTCTTCTACTACTACGGTTGTTACTGCTATTATACTACAGCTACTCATATTCCTCTGCAGTTACTACATAATTTATTACAAAATTTACAACTGCAACTACAATTGCATCTTCTATTACTATAACTAGTACTAACACCTATAAGAACTACTACTACTTCTACCATATTCTACGCCAGTGTTTCCCAACCAGGGGTACGGGGACCCCTAGGGGTACGTGAGCAATTACCAGGGGGTACTTGGAATGGTTTCAGATTTTAAAAGAAGATGAAATTTACTCATATCTGGATAAAAAAAGTGTTATTTGTTGTAAATTTAGCATCTTTTTGGAGTATCTTGGACCATAAACATAATTAAAACAAACATATAATAGTAATAATTGACAATATGTGACTTTTAAACCCATTTATTTGCCTGAAACTCAAGTTAAGGGATACTCTAGAATGTCAGACGAAACTTAGGGGGTACTCGAAACAAAAAAGGCTGGGAACCACTGTTCTACGCCAACTAGTTGATGTGATTCCTTATTCGTCCAGGAGTGTTCCATCGTAGAAAAGGTCTCAGGGGTTGTTATCTGGACGCTGTTTTGAAAGTCGAGACATTTCTTCTATCCGGAAGTCATTGTCAATCAGAGAACTCTGGCTTATATGCTACTTATATGCTGCTTATATGCTTATAGGCTAATAGTTTGCCCTGCTTAGTGTCACCTGAAACTAAACTTGTTGTGATGGCCTCTTGTTTTATTGTCCTATTGTTCACTGACTGTTGCTCCCTCATCATCTACAACACCTACAAAACACTACTACTAGTACACCTACAAAAAAGTACACCCACAACTACAACAACACCTACAAAAACTTCAACAACACCTACTACAACTACTACTACTACTACCACAACTACAACACCAACTACTGTTACCACTACAACACTTAAGAAAACTATAACACCCATAAAAACTACAACTGTAAAAAACTACAACATCTACTACTAGTACTACTACAACTACTACAAAACCAACTACTACTACCACTTACAAAAACGACATCTACAACAACTACAAAAACTACACCAACAGCACCTACAGAAACAACTATCACTACAACAACAACCACCACCATCACTACTACATCCACTACAACTACTACTACAACTACTACTACTACAACCACTACAACTACTACTACTACATCCACTACAACTACTACTACTGCAACCACTACAACTACTACTACTACAACCACTACAACTACTACTACTACATCCACTACAACTACTACTACTGCAACCACTACAACTACTACTACTACAACCACTACAACTACTACTACTACATCCACTACAACTACTACTACTACATCCACTACAACTACTACAACTACAACCACTACAACTACTACTACTACAACCACTACAACTACTACTACAACAACCACTACAACTACAACTACTACAACTACTACTACTACAACCACTACAACTACTACTACTACAACCACTACAACTACTACTACTACATCCACTACAACTACTACAACCACTACAACTACTACTACTACATCCACTACAACTACTACTACTACAACCACTACAACTACTACTACTACAACCACTACAACTACTACTACTACATCCACTACAACTACTACAACCACTACAACTACTACTACTACATCCACTACAACTACTACTACTACATCCACTACAACTACTACAACCACTACAACTACTACTACTACATCCACTACAACTACTACTACTACATCCACTACAACTACTACTACTACATCCACTACAACTACTACTACTACAACCACTACAACTACTACTACTACAACCACCACTACTACAACCACTACAACTACTACTACAGCAACTACTACCACCACCAAAAACTACTAAAACTACTACCACTACAACACCTACAAAAACTACTACCACCACCACTACTTCTACTAAAACTACAACTACTAAAACTACTACCACTACAACTACTACTACTACAGCAACTACTACCACCACCACTACTTCTACTAAAACTATAACTACTAAAACTACTGCCACTACAACACCTACAAAAACTACCACCACCACTACCACAACTACTAAAACTACAACAACTACTACTACCACCACCACTACTTCTACTAAAACTACTACCACTACAACACCTACAAAAACTACCACCACCACTACCACAACTACTAAAACTACAACTACAACAACTACTACTACCACCACCACTACTTCTACTAAAACTACTACCACTACAACACCTACAAAAACTACCACCACCACTACTACAACTACTAAAACTACAACTACAACAACTATTACTACCACCACCACTACTATACTATTTATTCATTCATTTTTCTACGTGTTAGAATTAATTCCATCACTACTACTAAATGTACTACTAATATAACAACTGTACTAGTCACAATGTACACACTAAATGTTTAGTAAATGACTTGCACTCGATATCCTTCTCCATGGTGGGGTAAATAGACAGTAACAGAGCTTTTCCTCTGTGTTTTGTTAACGCCCTTGGAGTGGTGAAAATGACTGCCATTAATCTGCACTAGATATGTCATCACTGAATCCATAATAGTTCATAAATTCCGGAGCAATCATCTCTCGGAGCAATAACAATCCACAATGCCCCTGAAAAACAATGAGCTGGTTGGTGTAAAATGATACGTCTTTGGGTTCCTCTGTGAGTTTGTCTTGTGTGGGACAAAATAATAGCGCCGGGTGCCACTCTGTTCAGTAATATGGTGGAAATGAGAATGAATCAGGCTAAAAGATAAAAGCTTGACAAGCGCCACAGCCGATACCTCAGAGAAACAGCCCAGAACACAGAGCAGAGGACTGGATAAGACCGGGGGGGAGGAGGGGGTTATTGTGAAAGAGGAGAACATCAGGGGGAAGGAGTTTAAAGGTCCCATATTCTGCTATTTTGCCCTTTACACAGTCTATTCTAAGGGCTTTGTTGATAAAATTTTTGCTTTGTGTAATATCCATAACATAACAGTTTACAAAAAACACCCATTTCTTGGACTGGCCCCCCTCCTGCAAAAGCAAACGGCTCACTCTGAGATCTGACCCCCCCGAACAGAGAGCAGGCTGCCTCCCCCGCCCCACTCGTGCCGAAGCGTTGTGTGGAGATGGTGCATGCGCCGTGTGCTCCGGTAAACAGCGATACACAAACACTGAATAAACATTTTATCGTCCTGACGGTGCGTCGTGCTGAGTCCTACGTCCTGGATCTGACCTGGAGTTTGACGTGCTCCAGGGCCTCGACGATGGACGTTGCCGTTTGGTAAATAACAAGCTAACTCTTCTATCTGTCGTATCCATCGTGTAATTACTGTGTAGCATTAGCATTAGCTGTTTTTATTCTTGCGGCTGCGCGCTTCCTGGAGGCGTGGCTTGAGCGCCGCATCATCCTGGTGAAGCCGCGTCATCTCAGTGAGGAGCCCCCGTCTGCTGCTCAGCCGAGGGGGACGGAAAAGACAGTTCTCTAGTGAAAACATGAGGGAATCAATCAAAAAACCACTTTGGGCACAACATACGAGGCCCAAATAGCACTGTAGGAAGGTTAAAACCTCTGAAAGGTCGATTTTGCAGGATATGGGACCTTTAATGTTGGAGCAAAGCCATGCAGTGGTCTGTCTCAACAGCAATGGGCAATTAGATAAATAAAATAAATATTGTACCATTAGGATAGTACTATATTTATGCATTGTGACATTTCGATATTCCCACATTCTAAATACAAAATACATTACATTCTGCACATCCTTTGAGCGCAGCCTTCACATCAGCTACAGCTAAGCAGTGAGGACTGATCTAAGTGAATGACCTTCCATAGAGAGGTCATGGAGGAGCAGTGTTTTATTCAGAGCACTTACTGGGGTGTGTGGCCGACTTATAATCACAAACCAGGTCTTGCCTCAGCATTTGACTGTCTCGGGGGCTGCTGACCTAATCGCTGCAGCTAGCAATGAGCGCACCAATCCATCAATGTGACAGTGGCACTCCCGCCGTGCCCACCCCACATCTCCGCTCATATCCACAAAGCTCAACGCTGACAGCGGGGAAGTGGACGTCTAAAAGGAGGGCACAGTGTTACAGCCTGTACATTACTTTTATTTCTTGACTTCAGGAAAACGCCACTTACTCAAGACAGTAGGTGAAAATAATGTGAATCAGACTGAATGATATTCCTTTACATTTTCTAAGGCATATTGTTGGATGAGAACCATGTGGAACTGTGGGGGATTGTGTGGGCAGGGCTAACAGTGCACTCATTGAGTATATGTATGTGTAACCCAGGTTTAAAAATCATAGAACTATAATAAAACCTGGAAGATGAACCCAAAATGGCCGCCCTGTTTATCCCTGTGGCCTGAGCTCATTGGTGCATGACCCCAAAAAAATGTCTTACTTCCGCATTTACTTCCTGATATGGAGGCGGCCATCTTTGCACTAACTGAGGTTAAACATAAAAATTCCTTGATCAATCGCGTTCGTGCAGCGCTCCATACAAGCCCTGTTCGCTCCTCTCCTGCCAGAAGTTGGGAGAGGGACGAAACAGGACGGCCGCGCAGAAGCCCTACCATTGCATCCTGACGTTGATTGTAGACCGCTGTGCGCCATTTAAGACGGGAATTGGCCAGGTGTGCCAGGTGTGCCCGGTGCCTGATTGGGAATCTCATGGATGTATTAAATGAACTGGATAAGCCACGCCCCCTCTGTCTGTGGTCCCAGATTGATTAGTGGTCATGTGAGGTACTGCAGCCTCTGGGAACCAGCCTTTTTCTAAAATTGCACATATAACATATAACTTTCAATTGATTCATGCATATTTGAGTAATCCTGTACTGCCCAGCCGTCAGAATTACCCCCCACTCTTACCCACTCTGGATCATAAAAGTACGGATCAAAAACGTCACATAGCCATTTTGCATCAATGAAAACAAATGAAAATCAGCTGCTTGTTGCAGTGAAATGTCACTATGAACTATTATCAGTTCTTTAGTTTTGAAGTCAATGAACCAGTTTGTACTATTAAGTCATTATATAGCTCAGTATTGAGGTATTAACAATAAGCAAAATGTAATGTATGTAATTGAATGTATGATCTGGTACTGTGATATGGTATACGCATGGATGTATTAAAAGAACTGGATAAGGTACGCCCCCTCTGTCTGTGGTCCCAGATTGATTAGTGGTCATGCGAGGTACTGCAGCCTCTTGGAACCAGCCTTTTTCTCAAATTGCACATTATAATCACAGACAGTACTGAATTATTATCGGTATTTAAATAAAATAGAAGGAAATGTTCTTTTCTACCGTTTCTAAAATCACCGAAATTACTGTTTTTATATGAAGTGATGTCACACAAACATGTGTGAGTCACGTGAACGAGCGTCGGACGATACAAACAGAAGCTCGTGGAAAAGGCTCGACTAGCGATACCTGTAAGTTGTATTTTATTTCATTTCAGACGCTTCACGTGTGTCTAACATGAAGAACACAATTAGAATCACACAAGCTAACGTTAACACAAAAACTTGCAGCTGCTGGTCGTTCACATCAAAGCATCATGGGGGATTGTGGTCACGTGGCGCCCTAAAGCAAAGATGTCAGCCTCCGTATCAGGAAGTAAAACAAAGATGGCAGCCTCCGTATCAGGAAGTAAAGCAAAGATGGCCGCCTCCGTATCAGGAAGTAAATGCGGAAGTAAGACATTTTTTTGGGGTCATGCACCAATGAGCTCACTCCATAGGGATAAACAGGGCGGCCATTTTGGATTCATCTTCCAGGTTTTATTATAGTTCTATGGGTATATGTAAGAAAAAAGCAAATGTCTTCTTTAGTTTAAAATATCATTGAAGTTGATGATCTCAGTCTGAGATAAGCATTTCTGAAATCTGACCAACTAAAGGGCTCCCAAGTCCAATCCTGCACAGAGCCTTGGAAAAGTAGCACTGATCCTGGTGAAGGCTTGCTCAGTGACATAATGCCAATACTTGGTCCTGAATCTAATCTAAATATGGGCACTTGCATGTAAGCGCAGTGAGTGTCCTTGCTTCCTGTCATCAGCTGTGCCGTATGGAGTCCTGTGAATACGCTAATGTCATTACAACACTCCCAGAGGCCACACCTGCTCACTCTCCAGCCCACAGCCCTGATCTAATCATCGAGTACAGCCTTCATGGATTTGCAGCTGGAGCGTTGTGAATGAGGCTCTCCGCGCAGGCAGGCAGGGGAAATGACGAGTTACAAACAGTGTGTGTGTGTGTGTGTGTGTGTGTGTGTGTGTGTGTGTGTGTGTGTGTGTGTGTGTGTGTGTGTGTGTGTGTGTGTGTGTGTGTGTGTGATGATGTGCGTGACGGTGCAGGAGGCATGTCTCACTCCACTCTGTCATCTGCACTTCCCACTGGGCTCGGAGCGGTAAATCAGTGGAGAACAGGGCTAGAGACACATAGACAATCTCAATGCAGCATCTGATTTGAACTCAGGGCTGAAAGTTTTATTAAGTAGACCAGTGTTTCCCAACCAGGAGTACAGAAACCCTAAGGCAGGGGTGTCCAAACTTTTCCCATCGAGGGCCACATATTGAAATATAGACCAAGCGGAGGGCCACAAATCAATCGCAAAACGTTAAAAAAAGCTGCATTTATCTGATGTTTTAAGCTCCACCACATCTACATTCAGTCTCAGTGCCTTAATATCAGGTCTGTCTCACTCCAAAATGTTAGTTATTTAGGTTGGAATTGTAGAAAATCTGAAATGTGCTGTAAATAGTACTTATCAGGACAATGTGGGCCGGTTCACCAGGAAGACTAAGGGCCGAGAAAAATTGGTCTGAGGGCCACATTTGGCCCCCGGAGTTTGGACATGCCTGCCCTAAGGGGTACGTGAGGAATTACAAGGGGGTACTTGTAATGGTTTTAGGTTTTAAATGAAGATGAAAAGGTCCGATGCACCGTCAGGACGGATAAAATGTTTATTCAGTGTTTGTGTATCGCTGTTTACCGGAGCACACGGCGCATGCACCATCTCCACTACAGGGGAGGCACGGGTTGGGCGGGGGAGGCAGCCTGCTCTCTGTTCGGGGGGGTCAGATCTCAGAGTGAGCCGTTTGCTTTTGCAGGAGGGGGGCCAGTCCAAGAAATGGGTGTTTTTTGGAAACTGTTATGTTATGGATATTACACAACGAGAAAATGTATCAACAAAGCCCTTAGAATAGACTGTGTGAAGGGGAAAAGAGCAGAATATGGGACCTTTAAGTGCCAAGGTCATAATAGTATGCACTGAACCAGGCCGGGATACAAACTGCCAACCTCTCAAACGTTCTGACTCAAGCCAGTGCTGCTCTTAAATTAAATGTCATGTTCTCTCACCATTCTTATAGTTTAAAATCCAACATTATGAATCTTGGTAGTTACATTTGGACACATAAAAATGAATTTGTTATTATATTGTATTACTTCCTTCTAAATAAGCTACTTTTACTTTTACTTTTACATTTTTGAAACTAGGAGATATTTTGAAAACCTAACTACCCATTCAATTTGCTAAGTGTATTAAGTCTGGACTCGACTCTCTGTATGGCTTTTAAATAAAGTATATCTGTAAAAACCTGACAGACAAAATAATTTTATAGAGCAGAAAAATAATTATAATGGCTTTGCTTGACCCCATGTCATTTAAATATACGATACCCATTTAAGACGATTACTGAGAGTCAAAGGTCATGACTTTTTAACTAATGCTTTTAGCCCCTGTCATTGCACATTTACATTGGAATAATAGATAAGTTAATTTTCTATTCCTTCTGTTATTATTTTTTTTTTTGCAATTAACTATTTTTATTCAGCTCTTTGTATCAAATCTTACATCTGTGCCATTTTTGATACCAGACAGACAAATAACAAAACAAAAAATAATACAGATTACAACTTAATAATTGAACAATTTTTTTGAAATCAATTTAAATTAAAATGCTTATAACGCAATAAAAGAATAGAACAATCTTCCCACTGAACTGAAAAGTCAAACAAACTATTCAACGTTCTCTGTAGAACTTAAAAAGTGGTTGTGGAGCTCAGACTTGTCAGCACTGACAGATATTTGCTTCTCCTCAAATAAGCCCAATGTAGCACTTTCTTGTTTCTAGTTCAAGACGTAAACTCCACACACAGTGAAGTATGTGTGTGTATAGTATGTAAATATATATTTATTTGTATATGGAACTGAGATAAGTGGCTTATGGACTGATTTAATAGTGAAAGGTAAATAGGTAGGTCATGTATATTCTATCAGACAAATGTTGTAAATACTTTTTTCTGTTCATGTGTGATGCTGTGAGAGCGCTTGAGTCAGAGTGGAATTTGTGAATTGATCTTACTAATCTTTTGTTGTTTGCATTGTACTATTTATTCTTGTAAATCAGGGACTGCAGATGGAAACTAGCTATTTAGCTCTAATCTGGTGCGGAACATCTCTGTTTTTTATGAGCTTAATGTCTCTGTACATTGTCCCTTCAAATAAAGACTAAACTAAAACTAAACCATAAAAAATAACCAACTCAATTATAATAGCAAAAAAAACCCAAACAAACAAACAAACATACAAGTATGAAAATAATAATGAATAAAATAAAAAAAAAAATGGACAAAACACTCGACAAGACGACATAAGATAAGACAAGACAAAGTTGGACAATACGAACCAATTCAACAAAGACAAGACGGTTTGACAAATAACACAAGACAGACAAATAATACTATTATTTCTACTACTACTATTGTACTACTACTATTTCTTCTGTTATTGCTTATTCATTTGGGATAAGATAAGATAAGATAAGAGATCCTTTATTTGTCCCACAATGGGGAAATTCCACTGTTGCAACACACAGTTTAGAACAGGAATGACTGAAATAGGCACATGCAATAAAAATAGGATAAATAATTACTAAACATGGTAATAAAAATACAATATAAAGTATAAAGTGCACACTCTTATTTACAGTAGGTGGCTGTCTGGGAATAAATAGTAAAAATGGCAAATAAAGTGGCTTAAGTGTATGTTATATACAGTAAGTGACTATGGTGAGGTAAAAGTGTATTAATAGTATGTTAAATTATATTGCACATGATTATAACAGGTGAATGACACATGTTACAGTATTGCACATGATTATAGCGATTATATTATTATTAGATTATATTATTGTTCCATCAGTGAAAAGGAAAGCTCTATTCAAACAGTCTTATATTTCTCATTTTAAGGTTAATCCTGAAAATAAGAAGCAATCCTTTTGATTCTGTCTTCCCTTCAACCAGGAGCTCATTAAACCTTCTCATGATAGCCTTCTTTTGTCTCTGATTGTTGGGGTCAGGCGGCAGCAGGTCCGGGACAAAAGCAGCGGTATGAGACTGTCTGCTGACGTTAGCCCCGCACAGACACACAGGCGGACCATGCCCTCCAGGGACAGCTTAACAACACACATTACAATAATTAGGAAACGCAGAAAGGCCCTGTTTGAAATTAGTCGTAGACATGCCCCTGTGAGACGCCATGCGCTCTTCCATAAACCCCAAGATTAGGGCAAATGCAAGATTTGAAGGAGAGTCGTGAATGAAGGGGGTTGTGCTGAGTCTGAGAAATGTTGCTATGAGTTCTGGACAAATATTTCCAGCGTCGCCTGAACCAAACCAGAGCCATCTACCAGAAAAAGACAAAGATTCATTTTACTGACACAACAACAGTGCTATTCACACAGAAGCATTACTTTTGAGGCATTTTTGTTAATTATATGAAGATGTACTTTTGTTACGTGCCGATGAAGAGAAAAAAAGGCAGAAGCTGTGAAAGTTTAGGGTTATTTATTACATACAAAAAACGGCTGTTTCCCTATCCTTCTGTACCAGCCGAAGTAATTAAAGTGCGTATGACGGGTTTTTATGATTTTCTAATTTTGACTTTATTCAGTGCATTAATACTTTGTGTAAATACAAATTATAGTTTTACACCAATCAAGTCGCTATTTGTGGAGAAAAGTTGAAAAATCTGTTGACGATGACAGGAAGTAAACAAACTGATGACATCACGCTGGGGAGACAAGGGTTATACATAATTTACACAAAATAAACTACTTTTTTGACCCTTTAAACATTGATTCAACAAAATAAAGGTGCTCACATGTGTTTTTCTTTGTCAAATGAACTAAATCTGTGACAGATGAGTTTTGACCACTGTACAGTGTGGTTGCTATGGTAATTTCCTAGCGTGATGTCATACTTTACAAACAGGAAGTAAAATTTAAAACCTAAAAAACAGCTAAACTGGGGTTAAACTTGTAAAGATTTTAGTAGAAATTTGAATATATTTATCTTAACTGCATTTTAGTCAAATGTGTATTTCAACCTGTCATAGGCCCTTTAAGAACGGCGACCCGAAGTGCTTCAGACGGCCAAAACAACCAACCAACAACCTCACAGCAACAAACTCTAAGTGTAAACACTGCAACCCACTCCAGATGGGCACACGGCATAGATCGGGTCGGTTTAGGTCAGTCATTCCCAACCTGGGGGTCGGGACCCAAATTTGGGTCCCCAAAGATTCTGAGGGGGTCCCCAGGAGTTTTTAGAAAAGAGGTCGGAACTAGATTTTGTACATTCTAATTAGGGAATTGAATTTTAATTGCTTAAATAAAGTATTTTATAATCAGTATTGTTATGTTAACCTCTTAATTATTTTAAGAATTCTTTATTAACTAGAAAACAATTATGTCTTTTCTTCAAAGACAGTAGCTTCCCAGGTAGGAGAAGGATGATTGGGTCGCTAACCACGTAAACGGGTGAAATATGGGTCGCTGGGAAAAAAAGGTTGGGAACCACTGGTTTAGGTGATACACGGCTGGTGCAATTTAATCTGGGAAGTGACCTTAAACAAAAGTAACAAGGACAAACAAAAACAAGTAAAAAGTGAGTTAATCCGCCTTCACGGGTCTCGCCTTGGTCACCAGGCGGATTAACTAAAACAAAAGTACAACACAAAAGGACAGCAGGAAGCAATGTAAGCACAAAATACAAGAATGAAGAACACTCAACACATTAGATAGTTTAATTACTTAAAACCACTTAAAAAATATAAACTACCTGTGCGTCATGAGCCCCACACACAGCTCCTCAGTCACAGATTTTCCCTAAAACCGCATGGCCCTCCTGCCACAAAAGAGTCAATTAAAGGGCGTATGACAGTTTTTTAGGATTTTCAAATTTTGACTTTATTCAGTGTATTAATACTTGTTGTAATTATAGGCAAGGCAAGGCAAGTTTATTTGTAGAGCACAATTCGTACACAGGGCAATTCAAAGTGCTTTACATAAACAGGAAAAGTTGCATTAAAATCACAAAACACAAAAAGACACACAGAATCATTTTAAAATCATTTTAGAATAAAGTGCTTTAAAAGAGAAGAGTGCAGATAGATCTTTCAGTCGTATGCACGTCTAAAGAGAACTGTTTTTAGCCTGGATTTAAACATTGTCAGAGTGAGGCCTGTCTCACATCTTCAGGGAGACTGTTCCAGATTTTAGCTGCAAAAAACTGAAATGCTGATTCCCCATGTTTAGTCCTGACTCTAGGCACCAGCAGGAGGCCTGTCCCTGAGGCCCTCAGATTGCGAGATGGTTCATATGGCCCTAACATGTCAGAGATGTACTTTGGTGCTTGGCCGTGGAGAGACTTGAACACAAGCAGAGCTGCTTTAAAATCAATTCTCTGAGCCACAGGAAGCCAGTGCAGAGACCTGAGCACAGGACTAATGTGATCGTACTTCCTGGTTCTAGTCAGGACTCGAGCAGCAGCATTCTGGATGTACTGCAGCTGTTTTACAGCTCGTTTGGAGAGGCCAGTGAACAGGCCCGTTGCAGTAGTCTAACCTACTGGAGACAAATGCAGGATAAGTCTCTCCAAGTCTGGTTTAGACACTATACCTTTAATTTTGGCAATGTTTTTAGGTGGTAAAAGGCTGTTGATGTTATTGATTTGATGTGGCTGTTAAAGTTCAGGTCTGAGTCCATTATTACCCCCAGATTTCTAACTTGATTTGTCGGTTTTAGAGCGAGAGACTGGAGGTGACTGCTGACACTTTCTCTCTGTTTCTGCGGCCCAAAGACGATGATTTCAGTCTTGTCTGAGTTTAGCTGAAGAAAATTGTTTTGCATACACAAGCTGATCTGTTGGATGCAATGACAGAGTGAATCCACTGGTCCATATTCACCTGCCGTCAGTGAGACATAGATCTGAGTGTCATCTGCATAGTTGTGATAAGACACATTTGTGCTGAGTATTAACTGACCTAAGGGCAGCATATAGAGTTAAACAGAAGGGTCCCAGGATTGACCCTTGGGGCACCCCACAGGTCAAGCTCACGTGGTCTGAGACACAGTTACCAATCTCAACAAAGTACTCTCTGTCCTCAAGGTAGGACTTCAACCAATTTAGGGCAGTGCCAGTGATGCCCACCCAGTCCTCTAGTCTCTGTAGGAGGATCTATGATCGACAGTGTCAAAAGCAGCGCTCAGATCTAACAGAATTAAGACTGAGGCTTTGCCCGCGTCAGTGTTCAGGCGGATGTCATTTGTCACCTTGATAAGAGCAGTCTCAGTGCTGTGATGAGGTCTAAAACCTGACTGAAAAACATCAAATGAGTTGTTTATTAAGAGGAAGTCAGTGAGCTGTTGGTAAACAACCTTTTCGAGGACTTTGCCTAAAAATGGCAGATTTGAGATGGGCGATAATTTTTCAGTTCTGAGGCATCAAGACTGCTCTTCTTTGGAGAGGCTTAATGACCTGCAGTTTTCAAGGCCCTTGGGAATGTTCCAGATTGAAGCGACATGTTCACTGTGAGTGAGTGGTGTTAACAAAGTGCTCAGAACAGACTTTAGAAATCAAAAACACATCGAGGCAGCATGTAGAAGAACTCAGACTGGTGATGATCTCTTGGACAGTTTTGTCAGTTACAGGTGCAAACTGAGTCAGCTCTAAATGTGTAGGTGGTTTTAAAGTTATTATTTGCACTGTGGAATTTATGGCATTTTTAATGCCCTGAACATTGTCATTAAAGAATACTGCAAACTCATTTCACTTAGCTGTGAAAATTAGTTCTAATGGCAGCAGAATTGGAGGGTTTGTTAGTCTGTTTACTGTTGCAAACAGAGCACCTTGAGTTATTACTGCAATTTCCAATTATTTCAGAAAAAATCCTTCCCTTGTTTTACATAAAAATGAGGTTGTACATGTACAACCTTTCTCTATAAATCTCTTTATGAATCTGAGCTTTGACTTGCGCCTATTTACGCTCAGCCCTGCGGCACTCCCTTTCTGTGCCCTGACTGTCTCATTATTCCTCCATGCGCCTTCTGCTTATTTTTAACCATTTTAACCTTCATAGGAGCAATGGTGTCCAGAACATTCAAGATATTAGATGTAACAGAATTTAAAAAGTCGTCAACATTTGAACATGAAGGATTTTCTAAAGTTTATCATTTCCATGAAGAGTGCACTTGTGCTGTCATTTATGTGTCTCCTCCGAACAACTGCAGGACCAGTCGGTGATTTGGGAATAACAGACAGGTGTCAAAGAAAACACAGAAATGATCAGACAGTGCCACATCGACCACACTGACGTTTGAAATATTAACCCTTTAGTAATTAGCAGGTCCAGAGTGTGTCTCTGCTGTGAGTGGGGCCACTCACATGCTGAGTAAGACCAAAGGTTTCAAGGACAGCATCAAGCTCTTTAGCGTTTCTGTCGCAAAACATTATCCACGTGAACATTGAAATCACCTGTAATGACCAAACCGTCAAAGTCTGTGCATACAACTGAAAGCATCTCAGTAAAATCATCAATAAAACCTTGGCAGTGCTGGGGAGGCTTGTACAGGACAATGTAGAGTATGGAGGGAGACTGTTTTAGCTCCATTTTAAAAGATAAATACTCAAATGATGAAAGCACCCCAAAGACAACCTCTGGGTAACTATTTTATCTCAAAATTGCTGAACACCTCCACCCTTTTTGTTGTCTGTGTTTCAGATTCAAACTTGAAGCTTCGGTGGAGTCGCTTCTATTAGAACTACATTCCCGTGTTTTTGTCAAGCCATGTTTCAGTTAAAAACATAAAATCAAGATTATAAGAAGATATAAAATCATTAATTAAAAGTGATTTGTTACATAATGATCTGACATTAAGCACAGCAAGTTTCAGATTGGTTTCAATGTGACTGGACGTTATCTTTTCACAGGGAATATGAATTAAATTTCTAAGATTGGACAGTCTAACTGTCCTTCTGTTCTCTGTCTGTGTGACTTGACTACAGATATAACACACAGGGGCCCCGGGTTTGTTTGACCATTTTCATGACCATAAGTCCCGGCAGCGCTGAGACCCACTGCATCCTAGCTATGGGAGATAACAGTTCTGGGGGAGGTGGGGAGGCGGTGAAGGGGAGACCTGGAGGGTTTGGGCAAAGGCTGAGTGGGAGAGCTGGGGGCTTTGGGTGATGGACCAGGTGAAAGGTGAGGGAGTGGAGGTGCAGGTCGTTTTTTTTTGGTGAAGCAGGAGAGTTGAAGCTCCTGGGTGGTATGGTGGGCACAGATTTGTGCGGGAAGAGTTCATCATTGTTGACATCAGAACTCTTGATCTTGCTAAATTAGGTGTGAGTGGAACCATCTTTACTCCTGATTTGATCAGACTTTCAAGATGGTTGGGAAGGTCCCTGGGTGAAGGTGGAGATGAAAAGGAGAGTGATGATTGAGTGGGAGTAGATGTTGCAGGGGGGACCCAGGACTGGTCTGAGGGTAGGGGTGGTGACAGGGCAGCTGCTGGGCCTGACACTGACTGGTCCATTGCCTGTGATGAGGACCCCGAGGGAGGGACGGATGTTGAGCTTGGAGTCCTTCAAATGGCGCGGTGGAGATCGTTGTGGTGCTGCAACTGATGGGCGCTCTTTACTGGAGGCAGTGTAGGAGATTTTGGAGCACAGCTGGAGCTGAATCCTTTGCTGGGCCTGGTGGAGCTGCTGTTGATAAATCCTTTGTGGAGTCGGCTGTTTTGTTACTGCTGATGTTGAAGCATTGACTTGGTCTCTGGCTGATTGATCCGGTGTTCTTCTCTCATTCCTCTCTTCTCGAACTATCTGTTCACGACTCCTGTCCACGGCCATTCTGATGCCTGAGAGCGTGGAGGAGGTTCTCTGTCAGCGCCCTCACTCCACCTCTGCACAGATGTGGGCCCCTTCCCTTGAACAGGTCCTCTCGTTTCCAGAACAGATAGAAGTTCTCAATGTAGTGCAATCCTCTAGGTGCACACTCTTTGGACAACCAAGTGTTCAATTGTAGCAACCGGCTTAAACTTGTTGATCTTCCTGTCAATATTTGGAAGAGGTCCACTGATGAATGTTTTGATTTCTACTTTATCAAGCTCCTCAAATAACTTCATGAAGTCTTTTTCAAAACTTCAGTCTGCTCCTTTCGAATGTCCACTGCACCCACGTGTACAATCAGCTGTTTAACTCCTCTGTGTGTGGACAGTACGTTTGGGAAGCAGTGGCGTAATCTCAGAAACTGTGCCGCTGGGGAAGCTGAATGTTTTAATTCTTCCATGTACAACTCCACTGATAGCACCGTCTCCTATCAAGAGTGTGTCACTGTCCTTGACGTTTGGCACAGACTGTCTGTCTTTCTGCTGCTTTTTATCAACATCATGGTGGCTACAGTTTTCTCGTTCTTGTAAATTCAGCCTCTGATAGTGGCAAAAATCTGTTTGTAAGCTGTATAGCAGGCGACTTTACATTAGCTTTGTATCGTTTTGGTTTGCACCGAGTTTGACCCAAGATGCAGCCGGCTGGTCTTTACCCAGTTTTGGGAAAGACACAGAGTCTCTCCAGTTTAAGTTGAAAGTAGCTTTTCTTGAAAGATATATGTAGACTTCTTACCCTACGGTGACACTGGAATTGTATCTTGAAGTCCTTTTTCAGATTCTAGAGCGAATATCCATGCTTGTAGCTCATTTATTTCATGTTGATATTTCCGACAGCGTTTACAAGAGTTTGTTTGACTTCTCTCTCGGACATGTCGCTGGCTCGTCAGATAGTTTGTTAAAAATGGAAAAAATTATCTTAAAATCCTTGGTTTCCTTCGAAAAGTCATGATCCAAGATTTATAGAGAAAAAAATAGAATTTAAAAGCAAAATAAATAAGAAAACAGCTGTAGCAAGCAGGAGCAGCAAGGAGGAAAGCGTCTGCACTCTTCAGTAACAGGAATATAATATATAATATATATATATATATAGTTTTATACCAATCAGGTCGCTGTTTGTGGAAAAAAGTTGAAAAATATGTTGAAAATTACAGGAAGTAAATAAACTGATGACATCACACTAGGGAGACAAACTTTATACACGATTTATTGATTTTTAGTTTTTGTATTTCTATGGACTGAAGAAAAATAAACTAACTAACTAACATTTTTCAAAATTTGATCTAGACGTTCAGCACCTTCCATCAGATTTATCCCACACTTTCCAATAACGCTCCAGTACTGTACGTCTCTACAGTTCCACAGTCGTGCTTTGATCGCTCCATCTCTATTCCAGATCCCAGTTCTGCTCCACCTCCTCTCCATTTCATGCTCCTCTCTGAACATTTGCCTCTAATGTCTCTCCACAACACTAAACACACCATTGTGCTGAAATTACATGACAATAAAGCCATGAATGATGAGTCATCTTTCACATTCCACTGCCTTCTTATTCAATTAACTTTTCAAATTAAGACTAAGGGTGTCCATAGATTTTACTCAATCTTGCGCGCCAATATGAAGCTCGAATGTTAAACAAGGATGGAAAATCGATTGCTTGTTTTGGAGAAGAGACCCGACTGGTGTGATTTCACAGTAGAAGCTTCTGTAGAAAAACAACAGTAACTGGAGATGTGTGAGTTGTAGGATTCTCAGAATTTATGGTCCACCGGGGAGGGTTAGTTTGAGTTACTTGTGCAGAAGATGGAGGCTTCATGTTCTCCACGGCTCCAGGGAGGGGCAGTCCATCTTGCTTTAGGGCCAACCGAGGAGAGCGGAGGCGGAAGACGTACTCAAGTAAAAGTATTGTAACATCTTTGTATCTTGAAATGTACAATCTACAGTTCAACTATTAATAAAACGAGACAAAAAGACATTTTCTACTAATTTTATCGTCTACGCTTAAAGGGCCTCTGACAGGTTGGACTACTCATGTACCTAATATACAGATAAGATAAATATATTTAAAGTTTTGCTAAAAATAATTATACAGTTTATCATTTTTAGCTGTTTTTTTAGTTTTGTAATATCACTTCCTGGTTGTAAATGATGACATCACACTAGGAAATCACTCTTCACACTGGGCTAAAACAAAGCTAATGTCACAGATTTTTTTGTCCGACAAATCAAAATACATGTGAACAACTTTATTTTGTTGAATTAATGTTTTAAGGGTAAAATAAGTTGTTTATTTTGGGTAAATTATGCAAAACCTTTGGATGGAATGAGTCTCCCTAGTGTGATGTCATCAGTTTTTTACTTCCTGTAGTTTTAAACAGATTTTTCAGCTTTTCTCCACAAACCAGGACTTGATTGGTGTGAAACGATAATTTTATGTACAATACGTAGTAATACACCAAATAAAATCAAAATTAGAAAATTGTTCAAACCTGTCATATGCACTTTAAAGGGCCCATGACATGCAAAATGGACTTTTCAGAGGTTTTAACCTTCCTCCAGTGCTATTTGGGCCTCGTATGTTGTGCCCAAAGTGGTTTTTTGATTGATTCCCTCATGCTTTCACTAGAGAACTGTCTTTTCCGTCCCCCTCGGCTGAGCAGCAGACGGGGGCTCCTCACTAAGATGACGCGGCTTCACCAGGATGACGCGGTGTTTAAGCCACGCCTCCAGGAAGCGCG
Source organism: Rhinogobius similis (assembly GCA_019453435.1). Lineage (NCBI taxonomy): Eukaryota > Metazoa > Chordata > Actinopteri > Gobiiformes > Gobiidae > Rhinogobius > Rhinogobius similis. The sequence goes on from CM033638.1 coordinate 1,384,247, forward strand.
CAGCCGCAAGAATAAAAACAGCTAATGCTAATGCTACACAGTAATTACACGATGGATACGAGAGATAGAAGAGTTAGCTTGTTATTTACCAAACGGCAGCGTCCGTCGTCGAGGCCCTGGAGCACGTCAAACTCCAGGTCAGATCCAGGACGTAGGACTCAGCACGACGCACCGTCAGGACGAGAAAATGTTTATTCAGTGTTTGTGTATCGCTGTTTACCGGAGCACACGGCGCATGCACCATCTCCACTCTAGGCTTCGGCACGAGTTGGGCGGGGGAGGCAGCCTGCTCTCTGTTCGGGGGGGTCAGATCTCAGAGTGAGCCGTTTGCTTTTGCAAGGAGGGGGGCCAGTCCAAGAAATGGGTGTTTTTTGTAAACTGTTATGTTATGGATATTACACAACGAGAAAATGTATCAACAAAGCCCTTAGAATAGACTGTGTGAAGGGGAAAAGAGCAGGATATGGGACCTTTAATATCTATGACTACTACATGACCACCAGAGATGTAGCCATTTAGTCTGTTTATAGGTCAATGATGTACTTGTCGACTATTTATTTTATTTACATTATAAGGATTTGTATGAAACAAAAGCAAAAAGGAGAAGACATGGAGAGAGAAAGCTAAACATTCAAATAAACACACAGTTTCCTGGTACTTTTCTTTATAAATAGTTGTTTTTGCATAAGCTTCCATGCATTTTTACTGTTGTGAGTGCAGTTTGGGTCAGATACACAGAGATATTTAATATTTTTGATAAATTTCATCGCCACGCCCCTTTCTGGTCAACTAATTGATTGGCAGGGTTTGTGTTGAGTCGACTACAGCACTAATGACCACTACTAAAGCAAAATAGAAATAATACGACTACTGCAACTGAAACTACAACTATTAGTTCAACAAGTGGTACTTTTGGTTTGGCAGCTGCGTCAATGACAAGCCAAACCTGGAATTGAACCCAAACAAATAAAGACAAGAATATTTTCTCTCAAAAATTTCAGAAAATATAATAAATGGGTGCACGGTGGCAGAGCGGCTAGAGCTTCTGCCTCTCAATAAGGAGATCGTGGGTTCGAATCCCAGACCACCCCAACATCGTGGTTTCGAATTCTGAACCACCCTGACATCACACGATCTCTCTGGGTGGAGTCTGCTCGTGTTACCGTGGGTTCTCTCCGGGTTCTCCGGCTTCCTCCCACCGTCCAAAGACATGACTGTGTTCAGGTTAATTGACAACTCTAAATTGTCCGTAGTGAATGAATGTGAGAGTGAATGGTTGTCTGTCCTTGTCTCTGTCTCTGTGTCAGCCCTGCGATGAGTTGGCCACTGTCCAGGGTGTACCCCGCCTAAGGCCCAAAGTCACTGGGATAGGCTCCAGTCACCCGCGACCCCTAACGGGAATAAGCGGTAGAAAATGAATGCATGAATAATAAATGAATGCAGATATGAATGTTAGAATTGTCTAGTTTCAATTAATCAAGATTATATATTTCACAGCACAATAATCCAAGACATTTTAGAATAAGCTATTGATTTAGTTATAATTTAAAACATATGTAACAATATTAGGGCTGCAACTAACGATTATTTTGGTAATCGATTAGTCTAGCGATTATTCGTCCGATTAATCGATTAGTTGTTTAGAACGCGAAAGACTCTTGAATATGAAAAGTTTACTCAATTTTACCCAAACAAAGCTGAAGTGAAGGCGTTTGACAAGGATTTTAATCAAAAACACAGAATTTAAATGCTTCCTGTTTGTTTTTTGTATCATTCCTGCTCTGTATAAGTAATAAATCCTCTTCTTTCAGTGCAGACAGTGCTTTGAAGTCTGTTAATCGATTATTTAATTAGTTGACAACCATTTCTATAATCGATTAGTTGCGATTAATCAATTAATTTGTTGCAGTCCTAAACAAAATAATGGTTGGAGTCACTTTTTGAATTCCCTGTGAGTAAAATACTTGAGTAAAGGTATCTGCTTACTTGGAGCCAGCGCTAGCCCTCCTCCTGGTCCCAAAGCCGGGATGAGCTGGCACCGTGGAGCTCCAGGCCCCTTGGATAATTAAAAGAGAGGTATAAATCAGAGTGTAAGCAGTAATCACAGCAGCCCCCTGCCAGCTCCCCACCACCAGCCTCATAAATCTGCACAAAACAAAGCTCCAGCGCTAACAAAGGAGCCGCAATCCCCGCTGATCTGGCCGTGATAGCATTTCACTCAAACCGCACTCAAATAACAGGGCTACGACACTGGAGGGGCTCATGTCGGGTCGATTCACACAGATCGTCACAGAGTTCATTTTCCTGTAGGTTAAATAGGACTGTATAATGTGACCAAAGGCATTTCTCATCTGTGGAGAGTTTCGATTGGCGTTCCCATTTCATATTTTGTGTTTTAAAATAATGTCGATTGTATAACATTCATTCAAAAGTCTTTATCTGACAGTATTCACCTTATTCCCAGTCGTGTTTGTTTCTGACAGCTGCGGATTTGCATTTCTGTCATTTTGGCATTGTTTGGTTTTTTTTTTTTTTGCAATTAACTATTTTTATTCAGCTCTTTGTATCAAATCTTACATCTGTGCCATTTTTGATACCAGACAGACAAATAACAGAACACAAACAAACAAACAAACAAGAAATAATACAAATTACAACTTAATAATTGAAAATTTTTTTTGAAATCAATTTAAATTAAAATAACCAAAAAATAAAAAACTTAATTATAATAGCAAAATAAAAAAAACAACAAACATACAAGTATGATAATAATAACGAATAAAATCAAAAATTGGACAAAACACTCGACAAGACAACATAAGATAAGACAAGACAAAGTTGGACAATACGAACCAATTCAACAAAGACAAGACGAATTGACAAACCACACAAGACGACACAAGACGACACAAGACGAATAATACTGGACCCTTGAAGTTCTATCGATTCCTCCCATGATACACAATCATACATGATCCTCAGACGCGTCGGCGTCTCGGTTGCTAGAGACACCGGCTCCTAAACAAAGTCTATTTCTGCCCTTTTAACAACACTCTTTTCCTACCCTGCACAATCCTGGGGCTTTTAATTGCGTTTTTATCTGGACTAATTTGTTTTAACCCCTGGATGCCAGGATTTTACTGTTTTAACCGCGAAGGCTAGCATAGCTAGGGCTACAGGTGAGCCTTTAACTATGCCTTCACTTACCTCCTCATCCAGCTGTGAGAGCTGCGCAGGCTTGAGCGAAAAAGTTAACGAACTGGAACGACGAATCTCCACGCTATTTAAAATCCAAGAGGATGGCGATCAGGATATAATCCTGGGAAGGACTTACGTCGCTGCCACCAGTTTACAGTTAGCCGACACGGCTAACTACTCCACCACCAACGCCTCCCAAACACGCCGGCTGTCCTCACCAGTTCCACGTACCATCACAGCACTGGTTTCAACAGGGAGCGCGACCCAAAGCTCCAACCAGCTCCACTCCTGTCAAATCAGACCCGTGGACTCTCGTTGGGTCCCGCAGTGGCTCCAGGGCGCGGGATAGCCTGCGCTCTCCAAACACTGGAGCTACAAAACTGGATAACAAGTTCACTGTCCTGGCCTACGACGAACACTTTCCGCCTATGGAAGCTGGTTCTCCCGGACGAGTAGCTCGACACCGAAGATCCAGCCGACCCGACCCGCCGCCAACAGCCCGCTCTCAGACCCACGGATCGGCTGTTAGGTCTCGCCACGGGCGCATGCATTTCACCCCGGCTCCTCAACCTCCCGGGCTGCGGGGCTTGGCCAGCAGATCACCACCACCTCTGGGTCTACTGCATGAAAGTGAGTTTCCGCTGCTGCACTCACCGCCACCTGCTGCTCCATCCCCATCTGGAGGCTCCGTGGCTGCCTCCCCACACACGCCGGGACAGACCGCTCGGCGTGGGTCGGGGGGCTCCGCTGCGCCCCCCGCGCACGCAAAGCCCGACCGCTTACCGTGAGCTGGGCGGCACCTCTACGTCCTCCCAACTCATGTCGAGCTCGAATGTTCGGCGTGAGTCGGGAGGGTCCGCTGCTGCGCCCTCCACGCGCGCTTCGAGCCTGAAAACTCGGGGTGCCGCGGGAGACGGCCGCGCTCCTGCAGGTGGTCCCGTGACGCTGCAGAGTCGGATTCGCAACTCTGCAGATGGCCCAGTCACCGCGCCCAAGCCAAGCCCGTCCGTTCTGGTATTAGGCTCGTCCATGGTTCGGCATGTCCGAGTAAAGAAAGGCTACACCTCCTGTCACCCAGGTGCTCTGGTAAAGGACATTACAGATTCCGCTCCCACCATCCTCCACCACCACCCATCAATATCAACAGTTGTAATTCACGTTGGAACCAATGACCTTAGATTACAGCAGTCAGAGACCCTCATGGACGATTTCAGGACCCTCATCTCCACAATCCACAGTTTAGATAAACAATGCATAGTTTCTGGACCATTCTCACCACCTCGATTTGGAGACGTTAAATTCAGCCGACTAAGACAGTTACACATCAAACTAAAAACCTACTGTAGAGACAATAAAATCCCTTATGTCGACAACTTTCTTACATTCTTCAACAGACACGAACTTTTTAAAAAGGACCACCTTCACCCAAACCACTCCGGATCCCGCCTTCTATCCCACAACATCGAACTCACTCTACAGTCAACATGACAATATAACCAACCACAACTCATTACAGTAATTATCAGCAGAGAGCGGACAAACCATAAATCCTTCAATAAATCAACAGTTAACAAAAATAACCTAAAATATCTTCAGAAAACCTATCCACAACAACCTCCTAGTCCCCAGTCCCCACTCGCAATCAACATGGCTCTTTTTAATGTCCGCTCTCTGCTGAACAAATCTTTTATTGTAAATGATATCATTTTAGACCACAAACTTGATTGTTTGTTTTTAACAGAAACCTGGCTGGGTGCAGATGCACCAGTTGTTCTCACTGAGGCCTCTCCACCTGATTTTAACTTTGCTTTTTCAATAAGGAGTGGTAAAAGGGGAGGTGGCACAGCCTCTATAAGTACAAACACTCTGGCCACCAAACCTGTTTTATTTAACAATTTTGCAAGCTTTGAATATCACTCCATTGTTTTTAGCAATCCCCAAATTTTATGTGTCATCGTTTACAGACCACCAAAGAAATGCAGTCTTTTTATCAATGAATTTTCAGACTTTTTATCAATTTTACACAATTCTTATGAGCATATAATTTTAGCCGGTGATTTTAATCTGCACATCGATGTTTTAGATTCTTCTTCAAATGATTTTTTAAACATTCTAAATTATATGGATTTTACTCAGCACGTCACACAGCCGACTCACAACAGAGGACACACTCTGGACCTGGTCATCACCCATGGCCTGTCCACCAGTGTGTCCTCTGTTGTCGACTTGGCTGTGTCTGACCATTACTGTGTGTTTTTTAACATCACTGGTTTTATTCAGCGAGAGACCTCCGTGAGAACTGTGAGGAAGCGCCATCTGACCCCTGAAGTGGCTGCAAACTTTATTGAGGTTTTAGAAAAAAATCAAATAGTCTTACCTGCCCCATGTGATTTTATTACGGACAATTTTAACAGTCGACTTCGATCAGCCCTCGATCTCATTGCCCCCCTTAAAACAAAAAAGACTGCGACTAAACCGACACCTCCATGGATAAATGAGAAAATCAAAAAATTAAAACGAGAGTGCAGAGCAGCAGAGAGAAGATGGAGAAAAAACAAAACAACAATAAATCACCAACTCTTCAACAATCAACAAAGAATATATAACAATGCAATTAGAAATTCAAGAAACAACTATTTTGCCAAAATAATCACCAACAATAAAAATAATTCCAAAGTCCTTTTCTCAACCATAGACAATATTTTAAACCCTGATTTTAGCACATCTCATTTTACTCCCACGGACTCTCTCTGCGAAGCGTTTGCAGACCACTTCATGGAGAAGATAGACACCATCAGATGTACCATTTTATCCAGTCATTCAACTACTTTTAACACATCTGATTGTCTGTCTTTACCGGAGGAAACACTGGACAGTTTTGTCCTGGTTAATGCTGAGAGTCTTGATAAAGTTTTCTCCTCAGTGAGACCCACCACATGTCTTTTAGATCCAGTTCCTACAAGGTTTTTTAAGTCATTTTATGGATCTTTTAGGGAGGAGCTTTTAAACATGATGAATTGCTCTCTTCAGACAGGGGTCTTTCCCACTGCCTTTAAAGCGGCGGTGGTGAGGCCCCTGCTGAAGAAGAGCAATTTAGATTTTAATGATTTTAACAACTACAGACCGGTATCTAACTTACCATTTTTAAGCAAAATTTTAGAAAAACTTGTTTTTACTCAACTTAATTATTTCTTAAACACACACAACATTTTTGAGGAATGTCAGTCTGGTTTTAGGGTAAACCACAGTACCGAGACAGCCTTGACAAAGATTTTAAATGATTTTAGGTTAAATTATGATTTTAAACAGGTGACAGTGTTGGTTCTACTGGATCTAAGCGCTGCCTTTGATACAGTAGACCACACTATTCTTTTAAACAGACTTAAGCACCTGGTGGGCCTCTCTGGTACTGTGCACAAATGGTTTACTTCTTATCTCACAGACAGAACGTTCATGGTAAGTTTAGATACCTGCTCCTCCAAGGTTCATAAAATCCCATGTGGTGTGCCCCAGGGTTCCATTTAGGTCCTGTACTTTTAACTTGTACATGCTCCCTCTTGGTGGTGTCATCAGGAGACATGGAGTAAACGTCCACCGTTATTCTGATGATACGCAGCTTTATATCTCCATGTCTCCTGATGACACCAGGCCAATGGATGCTCTTTTTAACTGCATTTTGGACATCAAATCCTGGATGGCAGAAAACTTTCTCCAGCTTAACCAGGACAAAACTGAGGTTTTAGTCATTGGTCCTGAGGCCCAGAGAGAGAAACTTTTATCCAAACTGCAAGCACAGTCTTTTAATCCATCGGCTCAAGTGAAAAATCTGGGCGTTATCTTTGACTCTGAGCTGACTTTTATCCCGCACATCAAGAACATCACAAAAATAGGTTTTTATCATTTAAAGAACATAGCCAGAGTTCGCCCCATTCTCTCTCGGGCCAACACGGAGACACTGATGCATGCTTTTATCTCCAGTCGTATAGACTACTGTAATGCCCTGCTCTCTGGTCTTCCCAAAAAGAGTACTGCAGGTTTGCAGTTATTACAAAACTCAGCAGCACGTGTCCTGACTAAGACCAGGGGGCGGGACCACATTACACCGGTTTTAAAATCACTGCACTGGCTCCCCGTGTGTTTCAGGATCGATTTTAAGGTTCTTTTACTGGTTTATAAATGTCTTAATGGTCTTGGGCCTTCTTATCTTTCAGAACTGCTTTTACCATATGAACCCGCGTAGCCCGTGTGCTCCTCGTCATTCCCAGAGTCAGGACACACACTCACGCCGAGGCGTCCTTCCAGTACTATGGCCCTCGTCTGTGGAACGGCCTGCCAGGAGAGAACCTCAGGGCCGCAGAGAACGTTCAGGTTTTTAAGAGCAGGCTCAAGACCCACCTTTTTTGGTCTAGCTTTTGATTAATATTTAATTTATGTATTTGTTATATTTATCCTTCCTATTTATTGTGTTTACTTATTTTAGGCTTACTGTTTTATATGTATTTATTTCCAAGTTTTACTCTAGTTCTATTTATTAATTACCCATATTTATTCTTTTATCAATTTTAGGCTCTCCAGTGTTTCCTCTGAGGGGCCCTCTGTACTGGGAGTGGCGGTCGTCTGTGGCTGCTGGGCCCTGGCTCATGGGTCCCTGGTGGAGGTTTGGTGTGTGCCTCATCTCTCCTCTGGGGCCTGAGTCGGTGTCCTGCGGCTGCAGGCGACTCTCTGCTCCTGGTGCAGACGGCTCCTCTGATGGTGCTTCTTCAACTGGTGTATCTGCACCCAGCCTATTGTATCTTAGGGTATGTGTGTGTAAATACGTGTGTATGTGTGCATATGCACATAGATGTGTATGTGTGTGTGTGTGTGTGCGTGTGTGTGTGCATATGTGTGTGTGTGTGCATGTACGGGTGTCTATGTGACTGTGGGTGGGTTGCTTGGCTGGTGGGAGGCGGTTGGGCGGGGAATGGCCATGTATGGGAATGTTTTTAATGCACTGTAAAGCACTTTGTGTTACATGCTATGTATGAAAAGCGCTCTATAAATAAAGTTTGATTTGATTTGATTTGATAAATATTTAGCAAACATTTATACATAGGAAAATGATGCAGACTGTTTAGAATTCAGAATCATACTTTTTCAGTCCCATCTTATTAATTCCCATTTTTGAAATGTAAAAATAAATTTTTATTCATAGCTATAATTTCCTCAGTTCTGTATTGTAGATTTAGTCTGTTTTTAAAATGTGTCAAATCGACTTTTGTGTTTGCCTTGAATATTAACATTTTACCTATTAAAATAATAGTGTTAGCTAACTTGACATTATGATCTTTAAGATTTCCTAGGATTATATTCATGGGACTATTGTCTAGCCTGATTCTGAATTCTATCAGCCATTTTTGAATCAAGCTCCAGAACATTGACACATAAGGACAATAATAAAATACATGCATTATATCTTCATCTTCCTCCCCACAGAAACGACACTGGCATTGTTTGTTTCTGGTTGAGCGGAAATTCTGTTCACTTAAATCAGGCATGTCCAAACTAAGGCCCGGGGGCCAAATGCGGCCCTCAGACCAATTTTTCTTGGCCCTTAGTCTTCCTGGTGAACTGGCCCACATTGTCCTGATAAGTACTATTTACAGCACATTTCAGATTTTCTACAATTCCAACCTAAATAACTAACATTTTGGTGCAGCACAGACCTGATATTAAGGCACTGAGACTGAATGTAGATGTGGTGGAGCTTAAAACATCAGATAAATGCAGATTTTTTTAACGTTTCAATATGTGGCCCTCGATGGAAAAAGTTTGGACACCCCTGAGTTAAATGGAGAACGAGGGAAAAGTCTAAAAGCTGCTAAGATATGATGTCAAGTAGACTGATTTGTGTAAAACTGATTTGCACCAACAGGTCAACGCTGAACTGTTGCTCTGGGCGGCTTGTAGTCTGTATAGAAAGCCTTATGTGCAAAATAAAAGTGATAAATGTATTTACCACCAGTGACCCAGCAGCTTATTGGGTTGTTCCACGGCTCTTTTGTTTACTTTTTAATGTTCTGGTGTTTGAGCACAAAGTGAGTCAGTGATAAATGTGTGCGCAGTTTGGAGGAACAAAATAAATGTTAAGCAGAGTAGTTAGTTAGTAGTTAGCTAGTTTATATTTGTCATTAGCAGCTCTTTCACATTTTATTATTGAGGTCATACAGGAGAAAATAACATTACTCACCATTAACACTCTAACTCTAAAACAATTTTGCCACTCACTGCCAAATTCCGAATGTGTCTTCTGCCTAACCTCAATGGTTGGGCTTCAGTTCCATCACTTTTTCCTTATTTGAAGGGCATTTTCCAATTCAGAAGATGTTTTGATTATAATTTGTTATTTGCTTGTTTTTTGTGTGTGTTTATGCTCATCTAGTAATCAATTTTAAGTGAAACCTTATTGTGACAGAGTATTACAAGTTTAAAAATACATAAACAACAAAACAATTTGTCTAAAAACTGAAACAAAGTGCAACAGTCATAAGATAAAGTGCCATAGTTAGAAAGTGCTATAGTTTCACAGCAAATTAAGTTCACAATAACAGATTAAAAGCACAAGCCTGAGAGACTGAGACCCTCTGTCTTTTTTGTAGAAAGGAACGAAATGTGTTTAAGGAAACGAGATCAGACCATTTGGTTTCCGTCTGTAAAGTGTTCCAAGAAGAAGGAGCAGAGAAACTAAAAGCTTGTTTTCCAGCTCAGTTCGAACACGAGGAACATGCAAATGATAAATGTCATTTGAACGCAAACAGTAGTGGCTCGTGGAGAGACAAAGCGTTTCCGAGTGTGAAAAGACAAAACAGACAGTCTACTTAAACTATGTACCGTATATTGGTGAAATAATTATATATCATTGAGTATAGTATGGACTTCTATAAATCAAATTATATAGCAGAGGGGACTACAGAGAATGTGGTTCATAAATAATAAAAACGGACAATATTTTTTAAATCTTAAGACTTCTTGACTGTCATAATTGAATCACTTCTACATTGCCACATTTTTAAGCTAAGATAAGCTAAGATAAGAGATCCTTTATTTGTCCCACAATGGGGAAATTCCACTGTTGCAACACACAGTTTAGAACAGGAATGAATGAAATAGGCGCATGCAATAAAAATAGGATAAATAATGACTAAACATGGTAATAAAAATACAATATAAAGTATAAAGTGCACACTCTTATTTACAGTAGGTGGCTGTCTGGGAATAAAAAGTAAAAATGGCAAATAAAGTGGCTTGACTGACATAGCTTAAAGGTCCCATGACAGGTTGAGGTACGCAATTCACAAAAATGTAGTTTAGATAAATATATTTCACATTTTGCCAAGATACTTTACAAATTTTATCACGGTTTGGCAATTTTTTTGGCTTTTAACTTCACTTCCTGGTTGTAAATGATGACATCACACTAGGAAATTACCATAGCAACATCCTGTAAACTGGGCCAAAACTCACTAATGTTGCAGATTTTTTACATTTTTACACATAAAAATAGACGTGAACACCTTTTTTTGTTGAATTAATGTATGAAGGTTAAAAAAACAGTAGTTTATTTTGTGTAAATTATGCAAAACCTTTGTGTCCCCAGTGTGATGTCATCAGTCTGTTTACTTCCTGTAACTTTCTGCAGATTTTTCAACTTTTATCCACAAACGGCCACTTGATTGGTGTAAAACTATCATTTGAATTTATAACAAGTATTAATACACCAAACAAAGAGAAAATTAGAAAATCATGAAAACCTGTCATACGCACTTTAAAGTTACATTACTCAAAAAACAAAACAAAAAAACATTTACTCTTTTGATCAATGGTGAAAACAGGTTCCAGTTCTAAGACTTTTGAGTGAAACCAGCTGAACTGAACAGAAACTGAAGCAGTACTGATCTGCTGTTGGCGAGCGGATGTGGGAACGTCAGAACACCACATAAGGCGTGTATTGATCTCCTCGGAAAAAAATGTGAAAAGTGTTAGACATGAAAAGAAGTTATTGATCCTTAGTGAAATCACGCTGATTAAAGCCGGCGGTACGGGAGGTCAATAACGCTGCTCCAATCAGTGCGTCGTGATAAGGTCAGTGTGCCAGTGTACTGCAGAGAAACAACAGGGACTCAATGCAATTCACCCACTTGTTAAATATGTATAAACCCACCAAGCATATCTTCTATCACGTAAACCCAATCTATTTGAAGAGAGGCCTGGGGACATGAAACACAAGACCAACGTGTAATAAATTATACGGGCTCTTTCTTTGTTCGTTAATTTTACCTTGTTGATAAAAAAATATAGTCAAGGACGTGGAGCTGCAGGGTCAGGATCAAAAGTGTGTGGTGAGCGGAGCGGTGGAGTGTGACGCGCAGAGCCCCAGGACAAAGCAGGCAAAGGAGACAAGTGATTACATTTAGGTGCAGTTCTGGAAGCATTGAGGATCTAGTGACAAGATACCATGGATGTATTAAATGAACTGGATAAGCCCCGCCCCCTCTGTCTGTGGTCGCAGATTGATTTGTGGCCGTGCGAGGTACTGCAGCCTCTTGGAACCAGCCTTTTTCTCAATTTGCACATTATAATTGCAGACAGGACTGAATTATTATCAGTATTTAAATAAAATAGAAGGAAATGTTCTTTTCTACCGTTTCTAAAATCACAGAAATTACCGTTTTTATATGAAGTGGGGGATTGTGGTCACGTGGCGCCCTAAAGCAAAGATGGCCGCCTCCGTATCAGGAAGTAAAACAAAGATGGCAGCCTCCGTATCAGGAAGTAAAGCAAAGATGGCCGCCTCCGTATCAGGAAGTAAAGCAAAGATGGCTGCCTCTGTATCAGGGAGTAAAGCAAAGATGGCCGCCTCCGTATCAGGAAGTAAAACAAAGATGTCAGCCTCCGTATCAGGAAGTAAAGCAAAGATGTCAGCCTCCGTATCAGGAAGTAAAGCAAAGATGGTAGCCTCCGTATCAGGAAGTAAAGCAAAGATGTCAGCCTCCGTATCAGGGAGTAAAGCAAAGATGGCCGCCTCCGTATCAGGAAGTAAAACAAAGATGGTAGCCTCCGTATCAGGGAGTAAAGCAAAGATGGCCGCCTCCGTATCAGGAAGTAAAACAAAGATGGTAGCCTCCGTATCAGGAAGTAAAGCAAAGATGTCAGCCTCCGTATCAGGAAGTAAATGCGGAAGTAAGAAACTTTTTTGGGGTCATGCGCCAATGAGCTCACTCCATAGGGATAAACAGGGCGGCCATTTTGGATTCATCTTCCAGGTTTTATTATAGTTCTATGCAACTGGTTGACCTCCAGTCCTCTAAATATCAGACTATAATGTTTCACTACAAAGCAAGGTTGTGGTTACCAAAACAGAGTAACAGAAAATAATCTTCTCAAGTTTGAGCTTTTTTTTTTGTAACACTGACATCATTTATTTGAAGTAATTCAGACAATGGCTGGAAAACACCTTGAGCCTGGGGGCTGATTTTCTCTAAAATGCCTGACTAAAATGAGCCCCAGTTCAAACCAGTGGGCGAGGCTACCGCGCTCAAATTGAGCCGCAGACTGTAGGCTGCCATGTTTGCAATCTGCTGCTGACCACTAGGGGCTGCTGCGGAAGTAGAATTATTCAATGCAAGTCAATGGGGAGTTAGACGTTTCAAAACCTACTTTAGAGCCTGACTCAAAATACGGCTTTGGTCTCAAACGTTAGCTTACGGCTCTGTGACAACGCTGAGGGGGTGAATGTTTTTGAACCAGGCTGGTTTAGCCTGTGATGTTTTAAGGTTCGTGCATATCTAATGAAGAAGGCGGGCTTTACGCGCCGGAAATGTCAGGGCGCAGCCATACACCTACGAGTGGGCGGTAACCATAGAGGCAACGACGGCAGTACGTCAGCAAAAGGCCGCCCCAAAGTCGCCCTCCCCCCGCCTCCCCACCGAGGGGGAAGTGGTGGGGGCTAACCCGCGGCCATTTTGAATTCTCCATGACTGAGCCGCATTATCATGAAAGGGGCGGAGCCACAACCATCTATCCACTATTTTTGTCTATGGTTCAAACTGAGACTGTTTCTGAGCCCTCTGGTGTATTGACCTTATTCTGCCCCGCCCACTTTTGCAGTTTTCTGCACTTCCGTCTGTAAACGCACTTCCGTTTGACGAGAACTCCGTTAAAGCCAATGACGAACGAGGGAAAAGTCTCCCCGCTAAAATGTTACATAAAGTAGATTGATTTGTGTAAAATGTTTAATGAACACGAGCAACAAGTCACAACGCAACGATTTCCTGGTCAGTCTGAAAAAGGCTTTTTAGGCCATGTAGAACTTATTTTCTGTTGAGCTCGTCTGCTCCGTGTGAACTAATACAACAGAAACAAGACGGCGGCGCGTAAGACAACTTCAGGAATAAGGTCAATAAACAAATGACTGGATGCTTTGTAAAACTGAGAGACAATTGTTTTGGCCTCTGTTACATGATTGACTCAATTATAAGTGCATGAAGAAAATAACCTTTCAAATCCTGCCTAGATTTTTTGGGGGAGGAGTAAAGCTGGAGTTGGGAGGAATGGACTGAGTTTTGACAATTTCCATTTAAAGCTGAAGCTGACAAAAAGTTTGATCTAGGGACTTGTAAAATGACAGAATGCCAATAATATGCCTATTCAAACACACACATAAAATTTGCCTAAAATTCACAAAATTTAAGTATTTATTGATTTATTGACTGAAAATAAGAGTTAGCTTTACCTTTATGTTTCACATGCCCAGGGGCTTATTTTTCTATTTTATCAGATTTTATCAGAACGAAGAAACATCCCAGCTTAACAAGTTAATTTAACAGCTCCAAGACCACTATCATGGCTGTACTCCTATGGCTTTACAACATATAGGTACAAAAGGTGTATGAAACAATGTTCCTATGGATAAATATCATGGGGAGAGTGTGAGAACTCAGCCCTATATAGTTACTTTTGGGATTCCACAAAGCAGTTCCCAATAGCTCGATAGCTACAACACTTCACCCAAACCGGGGCTTTACAAAATACATTCACCGCACGTGCAACAGATTTCTGAAGGATTAAATTCCATCCGAGTTATTAGTACAAACATATTGCACATTAGCCGTTTCCTAATCTGCAGGGATCACAGTATGGTACAAGGATTACCTGCTAATCAGCCCCAAAAAGCACAATTATATTCCACCAGCATGCATGTGTGGTGCCTTCAAAGACCCCAGCGATCAATAAGGCTAAAGCTAAATCAGCCCAGCTTGTGTTCTTAGGTAAACATGCATGTGAATGGGACAGACAGCTACTGCCACTGTTTTCCCAGTCAGGGCCAAGGGATTTTAAACAATAATGACTTTTTAATGTGGACCTGTGATTACATTGTCACGGTGAAATATGACCCTTCTCCAGCGCATTGGAAATGAGGGGCTAAACGTGAATTACAACGCGGGCATAGATTACAACGGCTAGTCAGGTGAGGCAATCTTCATAAATTCAAATCTAATCTTAACAGAGCGGCCGCTGACACCTTAGAAGGACTTAACCAGGGGACGACCAAGGCTGAAAAGACAAAGAGAGGAGCTTGAGCTACTTTGCTAATGGAGACTCATAGTGCGGTAGCGTCGTGTCACGAGTCATGTTTTCAATTACAGAGATGAAGAGTGATTCAAAGGTGTGAGGGATAAGAACAAAGTCTGACAAGACAAAATGGTTCCTATAATAATTTTCATGATGTTGTTTGAAGCTCTTCACTGATCAATGCACTGACAAAGACACACAGACTTAAACTTAGCACAAAGAATTCTATGAACTATGAACTGGATGAACTATCAATGCAACGCCACCATCACTGTCAAGGTCAGGGGTGTCCAAACTTTTTCCATCGAGGGCCACATATTGAAATATAGACCAAGCAGAGGGCCACAAATCAATCGCGAAACGTTAAAAAAAGCTGCATTTATCTGATGTTTTAAGCACCACCACATCTACATTCAGTCTCATTGTCTTAATATCAGGTCTGTGCTGCACCAAAATGTTAGTTATTTAGGTTGGAATTGTAGAAAATCTGAAATGTGCTGTAAATAGTACTTATCAGGACAATGTGGGCCGGTTCACCAGGAAGACTAAGGGCCAAGAAAAATTGGTCTGAGGGCTGCATTTGGCCCCCGGGCCTGAGTTTGGACATGCCTGGTCAAGGTCAACCTGAGATGGACGTTCATCTCTTGATTCACTTTTGAAATAAAAAAATAATAAAACAGAGCATAGAAGACATGCAGAAGTAGATAAAACAGACATATGTGCCCCTGATATGAATGACTGCAATTGTGTCACTACTGAGGAGAGAAATGGAGCCCTGACCTCCAACACTTGAATGCATCTGAAACTGTTGTGAAGGAAGTACAAAGAGGAGCTATTCCAGATGGTACGAGTTCTCTCCAAAGCTGTACGCATCACAAGAGGTCGTTTGCTGCCTCGTTATGGAGAAGGAGGGCCCGGAGAAGAGCGAAGATCAGAGCAAAAAGGCTGATGAGACTGGCAGACGTGGTGTCCAGGTACCTGCAACCATAAACCAACCTCCATCTCCAGCCACCTCAGCCTCTTCATGTCTTTCTCTTCTCCAAACAAACCATAAACCACCTTCACTGCATCAACAACTCATTTTGCCAGGGTCAATGTGCCGAAGTTCATCCATTCAATCAACCGCGCATCAAATGTGTCCACGCTTCTGTCCAGATTTTGATCCATAACGTTTCAGAACATGCCATTTCTCGGGGTAAGAGCCTATATGTTCACACTTATTTGTCTCTTTTGAGCGTTGTTCTATCTGTCAAGGGCACCCGTCACTCATACTACAGCCCCAGAACTACGGTGTCTGGGAGATGACAAATCACGGGGCTTGAATGTGGGGTATCTGTCAGCCCCCTGTCACCTGCCGCAAGCCTTCTTTATCTGCTCACGCCAACCACTACAAGTGATCACAGTTTGATGGCTCAAGTAGGGCATTTCTTATTCCACTCACAATACAACCATCGACGTTTCCGAGCCTATGGGGTGATAATGATAGCAGCGCTCCTATTAGCAGCCTGCGCTCTGACAGTTCTTATCATTACGCCGTCAGTCTCTCACACCTCCAAATACAAATCAGACATGAGGAAGAGGTGGATAAAGTGGATTTTTAACACCTTTAACTTGCAGTAGTCGCTTTGCAAATGGAGCGAAAAGAAGAGCGAGAGTTTAGAATGGCAGATAGGCGCACTTCTCTGGAGAGTTTGTAAGATTTGAAGCATTTGAGAGAGACAGATCGATGAGAGAGGTTCAATAAGAAGCTTCTGTGCACTAAGTGTAATATAGGCATTATTGTGGATGATAAAGCTTTTTGCAACTTGTACCAAAAAATGCCAAAAATCAATCTTATGAAGTGAATATTACCCATTTTGTCTCCAGAGCAAAGGACCATCTCACCTAGACAAGTTGAACAATTCGAAACTGGAACTAGATGCTGTGTTAGTATTATATTAGGTGCAAGGAAAAAATATTCCTTTGGAGAGCATGAAGTCAGCAGGGTTCTATGATTATCCACCATTTTTTTTGTTAGTTTATTTTTCTTCGGTCCATAGAAATACAAAAACAAAACAAACAAAAAAAAGCATATGAATAAAGAAAGAAAACATTTTACAGACCGAAAGGGTTTAGGCTGAAGTTTAACACTTATTTTGCCAAACCCTAGTAACTTAAAGTATGACGTGCCAGACAGCGACAGATGAACATAATAGAAATATATAATCACAGGCACATATAACACTTTTATATCCATAAATATGTTTAATATAAACAGACAAAAACAGTTACTGATCTGTACAAACGCACTCACACAGTCATTCTTTCGATTTCTGGATTTTTTTTTTTATTATTTCAGACACAGCCAGACATTGGAGGGTAATCTTAGACAGACACCTCGTCTCTAAACCTGTCACACTGTGCAACCCTCACACAGTCATTTGAAGCCACGGTGCCGTTCTGTTAAAAAAGACATTGTCACGAGAAAAAAAAACGAAAAAGCATTTACATAAGTGAGAGCTTGATATGAACGATGGATGACAAGAGATTTAAAACATAATAAAAGGCATTGACCAGCTTTGAATTGCAAGAATTTTAAGACAGATGTGCCAGGATTATGATTAGTTTCTACACCTCCAGTCCTGCAGCTGTAATTGGCGAGTATGTTCTGTAGTGTTGCTAAGTGTATCTGAATATCCCCTACAGTTTTTAAATACTAACTAAGGCCTTGCGAACGCTAACCTCTGGGAGACTTTCCACTTGACTACTGCTGCTAATGGAATATAAAATGTAAATGTGCATTTCCCATAAGAAGGTGTATCTATCACCAAGTAGCTCTTCACTGCTACGTCACACATTAACCTTTGCCGGCTGACAAGTCATTAACCGCTCTTATTAACCGCGATGCTCCGGTGGTCAGGGGTGAGCCAACCTTTACGCCCCAGTATCGCCACTCTCCTCGGGGGTCTCTTTCTGCCGTACCACCGGGGGCTCCAAAGAAAACTGTTGTGGTGCGGATTTTACATCTCTTCACAGCAAGACCGAGACTCGAGGAAAGGTCAAAGTATCTACGCTTGGGCTGCAGCAAACAGAGAAAACAGACCAAAAAAGGAGGATTTACTGGCTCACTGCTCACTATACAAGTCAGCCATCTTTACTTCCATCTATCTGACTCTAGATGGATTTCCCGGGGGCAAAAGAAATGGCAAAGTACAACGTTTGACATGTACTGAAATAACTCTTTCCTGGATCATTGAAATTTGAAGGGAGAAAAGTACAAGAATATATTGGTCAAGATGTGTCAGTTTGAAAGGGTCTTGACATGGCTACATTTCTCTACTTACTATTCACCTTATTCCTGAAGTTGCCGTACGCGCCGCCGTCTTGTTTGTTGTATTAGTTCACATGGAGCAGACGAGCTCAACAGAAAATAAGTTCTACTCGACTAAAAAGACGTTTTCAGACTGACCAGGAAATCGTTGCGTTGTTGACTTGTTGTTGCTCGTGTTCATTAAACATTTTACACAAATCAATCTACTACTACTACTGCTACTATGTAACATTTTAGCGTCAGACTTTTCCCTCGTTCGTCATTAGCTTTAACGGAGTTCTCGTCAAACGGAAGTGCGTTTACAACAAAAGTGCAAAAAACTGCAAAAGTGGGCGGGGCAGAATAAGGTCAATATTCAAAGAACATGTTGGACATTACCTAGAGTTGAACAATTTGGGGAAAATATATAATTGTGATTTTTTTTATTAGAGATTTGTGTTTTAATTGGATTATAATCAAAGTTCACATATGTCCTGGGGAACTGACAAACTATGGATTTCAGAACATGAACCGATCCAGCACATAGGGTTAACAGTTTTGTGGAAGAAGAAGAAGAAGAAGAATTTTTATTTATAGAGCACTTTTCCACCTAATAGGCACCCAAAGCGCTTTACAAAACTGGAAGATATTACTTCAAAAATGGTTGACTTTGCTATTTGTTAATTGTGTCTATTCAAATTGCGTTTTGTGCTTTTGCTTTTTATGTCGCCGCCCTATTACCTACCTATAATATGGTTAAAAAAAACTTTTTTTTAATTTTTTATTATTGATTGATTGTTCATGCCATTTACTTTCATTAGCACACATTCAGAAATCAAACAAAGTGATACAAAACAAAGACAGCAAAATGATCACATGCATCATTGGCCTGAACAAAAGGAACAGGAAGAAGACACATCTTATAAACCCTGTACCTTTCTCAAATCGATTAAAATAAAATTTCAATTATGCTCGTTTTAACCCCTCCCTGACCAAAACTGACACCAATAGGAGAATGACCCCCAAATGGTCATCTGGATTAAACGTGAGGCTAAGTTTAAACCGTAAAAAAAAAAAAAAAAAATGTTAAAACCATATTCTTCAAGTAAACACATCTATGTCTCTAAATCTCTGAATTTCGAGAAAGATAGATGACCGTTATGATATTAAAGTATGTCTAATAATAGCCATTTTATACAATTTGATGCATGCCATGATTACACCTGAAGTGCTCCCTGCTCCAGTGTGAGGTGGAGAGCATTGTGAGAACGGAGAATAGGGAATAAAGAGTTGTTGAGTGAAAATGCATCTCCACTCAATCCCCCCAGCCCTTCGCACGTGCCCATTATCCTCCTCGTCTATGATCCTCTGATGTCTCGTATGCTCTGCTAAAGTGCTCCTCTCATTAAAAAACAATGTGATATCTCAGATTTCTAATTAAATAGGACATTATCTCAAAGACGAGCCGGAGCAGGAGTGAGGGCCTCAGACGTGTTATGAAGAAGAGGCTCGCGGCCCCATCATCGTCGCCGAAGAGGTTCTGAATGGAGTCTTTTCGCTCAGCTGATACTAGGAAATAAAGCAGGGTTATTACACAACTAATCTATTCTGTACAACGCCGATGCTTTTTCACAATCCATGGGTAATTTGAGGAGTGGTACTCGGCACAAGATAAAGCCCGGGTGGTTTGAGGCGTTGAAAAAATTAGTTTCAGACTAATAGACTATTGTATTCTGTCTAAACGCAATTTATGTGCACTTGTTTGGGAGTTGAGAACGGTTGTTTGATGTTGTGTAAAACATTGTGGGATACATCTGAGCAAATCATTCCAGAGGTGACAAACAGGGCACCACAAGAGGAAAGGCGTAATTGCGTTTTGTTTGTTTTTGGCACAAAGCTATAGGAGATTGGGTAATTTGTTCTCAAAGTAAGTTGCTCTGTGCCGCAAAGTAAAAATTCCTCGTGTCAATCCCCCAGTGAACTGTTTGGGCTAATCTTGTGCTTACAAACACTTTAGTTCATGAGCGGCAAGAGGTATGCAGCAACTACGGCTGGGCAATATCATAAAATATGAATCCATATTTGTATCAATTTATATTCGTTGTGCTACCAATTTATAATAACTACACTTATTCATGCATTAATAAAGATTTACAAATGATTTAGGCTTGGTTACTCCTTAATTAAGGGCGTTAGGGTATTAATTAAGTAGTTACTAAGCCTGAATCATTCTTAATCAACAATTTGTTCACTGTTTATTAAGCTTCATAAAAAGTGTAGGTATTATAACGTATTAGGGTTTATTTTTATTATGAATGTCAAATAAAAATAGAATTGGAAATTACGATTGATTAACATTTCTTGAATATAAACAACAAAAAAGAGCAAGAGCAAAAAGAGCAATTTAACGCAAAAACTGTCACATCTTGTCTAACAAAATCTGAACCGTACTCTAAACCAGTGGTTCTCAAACTAGGGTTGTCGCGAAATGATTTCCAGGGGTCCCCGATGATGGGGAAACATTTGTATAATAAGGCTTAACACCTTAAAACCTTCAAATGCAGTGGTAAATGTAGATTCCTATTTGTTGGGCAATCAAAGTCATTTTTCTAGGTCTATATTCTCTAAATAAAGTCAAACATTAGATATAAGGCTAATTTATCACTCTGCGTGTCACCTATTTTTTGTGTTTGGGGGTCGCGAATGTAAACTATTGTTATTTTTGAGGTCGCGACTAAAAGTTTAGGAACCGTGCTCTAAACCACTTTTTAATGTCAGGATTGGCAATAAAAAAGGCCAAAGCTGATCATTGACAATTTCAATATCTTGATTAAAATGCCTTTGATTGCACCTGCCCTATCGGCGCCACAATTACGGTGTTAAAACTATTACCATTCGAGTGGTTTCTTATATGACTTGTTGCTATGACTATAAAGGCACACATTCCAGAACAATGCAACCGTGGTTTTCCACTTATAACTGTAATCGCAGTTATAAGTTCTGTATTCTCATTCTGACTTACTAAGGTTAACTTCAACTTGTTGTTGTTGCTCCCAGTCCTGGTCACAAAGATAGAGAACGGGCATCTAATCCTTTTATGACGTCTTTCACTCTGAAATCTGGCTTTAACTGAAAGCACCACTGATGGCTGTTGTTTTTCATGAATATTGATGCTCACATATGTCCTTGCTCTTGTTTCATAATGATGTTTCATGTTGTCTCCTCATGATGTGATAACTATGTCTCCACCTGTGTCTTGTGTATAAAAAGCATGTGTTCTGATTGTCATCGACCAGGGAGAGGTCACTGTGTCAGGGAAAGGCGACTATTCACTTTGGAACCAGTGAATAAATCAACTCATTGATCAGACTCATTCTCTCTGCATTTTTATTGTTTAAGAAATCCACAACAACAATTCTCCCATAACGGTATACGTCAATCACTGTCCTCAAATCGAAGCAGCCTACCTGTTGCTGGTAAACTTCAATAGCTATATTTTAACTAGCGTTCTTGATCTAATGAAATATACAAACGTTCAACACAGAAATTGCACCGCTTTGAAAAGACAAGCATATTTTGTTTGTACTAGGCATAGAAAATAACTTGCTTGACCTCATCTCAAAAGCTTTCGGTGTTCAGCATCAACATTTTTCAAATCAAAGTCAGCCATTTGAGTATCCCTGAAAACTGTATTAGCATCTTAAAGTGCGTATGACAGGTTTTTAGGATTTTCCAATTTTTACTTTATTCAGTGTATTAATACCTCTTGTAAATATAAATTGTAGTTTTACACCAATCGGGTCACTGTTTGTGGAGAAAAGTTGAAAAATCTGTTGAAAATTACTATTATTATTATTAATGCATTATTATTATTATTAATGCATAATTTACACAAAAGAAACTACTTTTTTCACCCTTTAAGCATTGATTCAACAAAATAAAGGTGTTCACGTGCATTTTTCTTTGTCAAATGAACAAAATCTGTGACATTAGATGAGTTTTGGCCAGTGTACAGAGTGGTTGCTATGGTGATTTCCTAGTGTGATGTCATACTTTACAACCAGGAAGTAAAATTTAAAACCTAAAAGAATAGCTAAGCTGTGGTAAAATATGTATAGATTTTAGTAGAAATTGAAATATATTTGTCTTAACTGCATTTTAGTTAAATGTGTATTTCAACCTGTCATAGGCCCTTTAACTTGCACTTCCATTTCTTCCAAATCATATTAAGTTAGCTGGAGAGTAGAAATCATTTAAAACAGTCAATGCATACAATGGTTTAGTCATGGTTGAGCAGTGGAAATAGTGCTCTAGTGCATCGTCTTGTTCCAATCCATTATTGATTCGGTCTTTGTAGTAGTGCAGGCGGAGAGCGAGCGTGTGTGTGTGCGTCTACCTCCACGCCACGCACGGATGATGTCATTCACTGCAGCCCGCTCTACTGTGACTTTACTCTCTGACGGCCTGAAGCACTGCGCCCTGGATCCTTCTGCTAAGTGTTTGCCTGTCAGATCGCATCACTTTCTTCGACCGTGATGGCCCTCTGCTTCCTGTGTGTGTCCTGGAGGTGAGCAGTAATGGGTTAAATCAGCTAAAACGCCAATTGTAGTCAGATGGACAGCTCTGGTAGCGCTGTCAAATGTGGTGTACTCTCAAAAACAGAGACGCAATGTCCAAATTTCTAGGTACAATATTATGATATGCATCTCACTAAATGTATTGCAATATTTTGAAGAGGCTGACAGAATTGTAGATGTGCTACTTTTTTCGGTAATGCTTTAGATTAAGGTTCCTTAGTAAACTATTTATAATGCATTAATAAGCACTTGTTATGTGTTTATAAGCACTTATAAGGCATTTACAAGCATTTATTAGCGTAATAATTGAAAATAATATAATATGCATGTAACCGAGTGACAGTAAGAGACTTTTTTATAATTTAAATTGGTAGTATTTATTTCCCACAGACAAACTTCATGATAAATTTCCAAATAGCAATATTAAAAATGCCTGACAGCCAGAGTTCAAATCAACTGATTAGGGCCATATATAAAGGATCTCTTATCTTATTTAAAACAATTTGTGCAATAGACACCATTAGAGCTACAGAGTAGTTTAATTTCACAGCCACACCAATCTTGATAAAAACAAAAACAGATAGCAGCTCTAGGATAGTCGAGGCACACACCACAGAAAAGTATAAGCCCAAGTATTCCGTATCTGAAGCTTTTTAGGGAAAAACAGTGACCGGCTTTTGTGTGAACTACAAAAGATAAAACATTTCCAATTATAAAACATCACACATTTAACACATTAAAAATAAAACACACAATCACACAACAAGCATTTTCAAACAACCGTAGAGGCCTGCAGGCTGCTTGACCTATATGGGGGGATGTGTTGTAATTAGAATTCTTTTTGTGGGAAATGGAGTTGTTATTTGTGGTAACGGTTCATAATTTAAATATTCACCTTTTTTGTTAAGTTAAGCACAACTCCCAGACAAGGCTTATTCTCTGATGGGGCTTTTCCTGTAGGGTATAAGGTGAGTTGTCATGAAATCAACTTACATCATTTGTTTGCTAAATATTTAATCTTTACCTTTTAAGAGTTCTTTTTGAACACAAATCTGGTGCTCTCCTGATTCTCTGCTTTTTCTCCTGGTTCTCAGCTGCCCTCTGCTTGATTTAATGAGAGGGTGGAGTGAAAGGCCTAGATTTCCCACTCTCTGCCTTTTCAAACTTTTACCCCTCCCACCACTTCCTGTTTCCTGTTTTACCTTTCACATGCAGCTCATTGATGCTCTGTACATGTGGTTTATTCACTCAAACATGGATTATAAACATGTAGAAGGCGTTATAAGTGCATAAACAAACTATTAGTGCTTATTAACGTCTAATAAATAGTTAACTAAGGAACTTTAATCTAAAGCGTTACCATTTTTTCTTTTAAAATGCCTTGACAAGCTTTTGGTACAATGGCTGTATTTTTAAATGCTTCTTGTGGAGTCAAAGATCCTAGTTCCTTCCTACATTATTTTAAAAACTGTTGCGACTTAAATGTTGTAAATACAAGACTATGATTTGCAAGTCTGACATGTTTCGCAAAGCCTTTACTTTGTCTTGTCACGTCTCAAGCAGAAAAGTGTAGAAAAAAAGTGTAGAAAAGTCTTCCTAGTCATGGGTTTAGCAATCAAGCAATTCCAAATCACAATATTATAACTTCTGAATGGGAAAAAGTCCTCACAAAATCCATCAAATCAGGACAGAATCTTGTGCATGAAACCCATGAACATGTACGTACATCAGGCATGTCCAAACTAAGGCCCGGGGGCCAAATGCGGCCCTCAGACCAATTTTTCTTGGCCCTTAGGCTTCCTGGTGATTGGCCCACATTGTCCTGAGAAGTACTTTTTACAGCAAATTTAACATTTTCTACAATTTTAACTGAAATAACTAACATTTTGGTGCGACACAGACCTGATATTAAGGCACTGAGACTGAATGTAGATGTGGTGGAGCTTAAAACATCAGATAAATGCAGCTTTTTTAACGTTTCACGATTGATTTGTGGCCCTCCGCTTGGTCTATATTTCCTTTGCTTAACGAAGAGCAATGACAATACTGGCTTAAATGGTAAAAGAGTGATTTAAGAAGCATGAAATAGTTTGGAGACAGTAAACATAAACATCTATTGTCCTTGAAATCGCTCATAAACATATTTTGAGTGATTTCAAGTAAGTAAAATAAAGTAAAATAGTAAGAAGTTAAATAAATAAATAAAGTGGAATAGTCTTTTACAACACACTATTGATTTTCTAGCGCTGAAGAAGCATCCCAAAAGGCACCTTCCCTGTCTCAGTGCCATTCCTCTGTACCCTGGCATGATACTTTCTGTCCAACATGGCGCCCGCGGGGAAGAAGACAAGGACACACCACTTGTTTGGAAGCCAAGGCTGCCCACGCCCGATAAAAGACCCATAATCACCACGCAGCGTTTATCTGCCCGGGTCAATCCCATCTCTTACCTGACCGTGGAACAAAGAGTCAGGCGCCCGAGCCAGCTTCAATTTCAGATAACATTGTCTGGGCATTTCATCCAGCGTGCAGGAGACGTGGACCGCAGTCAAGCTGAAAATGATGTCCTCAATGATGGAGAGGATTCACGGGGTCTTCTGGAGTGTGGAATTCTATAGAATAAATAAGAATTCAAAGTAATCTTCAAAAATGCACTAGTCCCATCTCTGCTTAATTGTCCACAGCAGCAATGTACAACAAGTTTACTCAAAGTTAAAGGTCCCATATTCTGCTCTTTTCCCCTTCACACAGTCTATTCTAAGGGCTTTGTTGATACATTTTTGCGTTGTGTAATATCCATAACATAACAGTTTCCAAAAAACACCCATTTCTTGGACTGGCCCCCCTCCTGCAAAAGCAAACGGCTCACTCTGAGATATGACCCCCCCCGAACAGAGAGCAGGCTGCCTCCCCCGCCCAACCCGTGACGAAGCCTAGAGCGGAGATGGTGCATGCGCCGTGTGCTCCGGTAAACAGCGATACACAAACACTGAATAAACATTTTCTCGTCCTGACGGTGCGTCGTGCTGAGTCCTACGTCCTGGATCTGACCTGGAGTTTGACGTGCTCCAGGGCCTCAACGACGGACGTTGCCGTTTGGTAAATAACAAGCTAACTCTTCTATCTGTCGTATCCATCGTGTAATTACTGTGTAGCATTAGCATTAGCTGTTTTTATTCTTGCGGCTGCGCGCTTCCTGGAGGCGTGGCTTAAACACCGCGTCATCCTGGTGAAGTGCGTCATCCTTGTGAGGAGCCCCCGTCTGCTGCTCAGCCGAGGGGGACAGAAAAGACAGTTCTCTAGCGAAAACATGAGGGAATCAATCAAAAAACCACTTTGGGCACAACACACGAGGCCCAAATAGCACTGGAGGAAGGTTAAAACCTCTGAAAAGTCCATTTTGCATGTTATGGGACCTTTAATCATTATCAATCAGTATTTTGAAAGGAAAATAGCAAGGGATTATTTGGTGTGTACGAAAAACTGTATACAACTGGAAATGAAGACTGTACACTGGACGTAGAGGGGCCATACTGTCCAGCCAATTGAAGCCCATCACAGCAGTTTTAACAGCTCAGGTTTATGCACTGGAAAACTGAGTGCACGTTTCATCACAACCACAGAGCCAATCAGGAGCGAGGTTGTTGGAGGTACCTCTTCCTGCCTGCACCACTATTTTCCAGCAACGAGGTTTGTAGCAACGAGGCCATGGTTATTATTCATAATAGTGAACTAAAAAAAGGCTCACCAGAACATTTTAAAATGAAAATTCCAAAATGAGAAGTCTGACAGCAGCAGTTACAAAGAAAGATGTTTCAATAGAAAGTGAATGGGAAGCAGACTCCATAGAGCCAATTCGCGCCCGGGCTCACTACTTATTTGGAATGCGGTGGGTAGTGACTTAGCTTTGTCCATTTCTGTCTGTGGAAAGAACAGAAAAAATACTACTTACAGCAGATTTGACAATGTGTGATTGTGATTGTGCTTGTGGCTCTGCCACCGTGCACCTCTGATTTAAATCTAACTCCTAAATCTGCCCACACCACTACCTGACAGTCAGGACTATCTTTTGCTTCATGACCAACTATTCCAGATTTTACTTTTTTTTTTACATTGTTTTGACCCAGTGAAATGCTCCACCCCAACCTTTTTATCTCACTGTGTACTTTTTTCCCCTCCATTTTTTCTATTCTGGGTGTGGCTGGAAAAGATCACTTAAATTGACCTAATCACGGTTCAGTTGTTATGTTAGTAGACACCAGTAGACATTTTTCCTGAATATTCACCTTATTCTGCCCCGCCCACTTTTGCAGTTTTTTGCCA
The DNA here is from genome assembly GCA_019453435.1 of Rhinogobius similis. Classification (NCBI taxonomy): domain Eukaryota; kingdom Metazoa; phylum Chordata; class Actinopteri; order Gobiiformes; family Gobiidae; genus Rhinogobius; species Rhinogobius similis. Next base: position 1,411,244 of record CM033638.1, read on the forward strand.
CAGTTACGCACTTTTGTTGTAAACGCACTTCCGTTTGACGAGAACTCCGTTAAAGCTAATGACGAACGAGGGAAAAGTCTGACGCTAAAATGTTACATAAAGTAGATTGATTTGTGTAAAATGTTTAATGAACACGAGCAACAACAAGTCAACAACGCAACGATTTCCTGGTCAGTCTGAAAACGGCTTTTTAGTCGAGTAGAACTTATTTTCTGTTGAGCTCGTCTGCTCCATGTGAACTAAAACAACGGAAACAAGACGGCGGCGCGTACGGCAACTTCAGGAATAAGGAGAATAGTGCATGGACAAACTTTTTAACAATCAACAATAACATGCAGTTCACTCAATAGCCACCAGGGTACCCCTAAAACAAGTCCTCTATCTAGAGAGAACGCTGCAGGAGCATGAAATAAGAAGCAATCATGAGGCTGGAGTCGATTACTGGCTGTGGCTAAATTGGTATTGATCTGGTGTTTGAGGTGATGAGAACCGGGGTGACAGGCTTTTACACACTGTCATCCACATGTCTCTTCTCAGCGGGACAGCACTTTTTTGTATCGCTGTCTACAGACAATCATATTTCCTATTTGTACATCCACCGTTATCCCTCGACAAGTCTTTATATACCACGCACTTGGCCAAAAACAGCAGACTGAAAAGAATTACCTTGGGAGAGTACATAATAAATTGACTTCTACATAAGTGTGGAGAAGACAGTGGAGAGAGAGGAGGGCTCTATAAGTTTCAGAATCATGGCCTGAATGATAAATGGGTTTAAATCAGTCATTTATATTCATAGTGTCTTAAAAGGGCTGTTACTCCACGGGAGGCAGGTATTCAAGTTATGGACTCACAAGCTCTCAGTCTAGTTTAACATCTTTATTTCAGATGAAGATTAGCAAAGAAAACCATACTTACTGAAAGTCAAATTTAAAGTCATGAAGTTTAGGCATTAATTGATCCAGGAAAACTCTCTCATTCAAGCCACCTATTCCTTATATATCACTGACAACCAATCACAAGCCAGTCATTGAACTTCTTCTTGCCATTTCAGCGACAACCAATCTCCACTGTAGCAGCAGAACCATTTACCTCCTCAGCTTCTCCACTTTAATATCAACCAAGTCAAGATATTTTGCTTAAAGGTCCCATATTCTGCTATTTTGCCCTTCACACAGTCTATTCTCAGGGCTTTGTTGATACATTTTCTCGTTGTGTAATATCCATAACATAACAGTTTACAAAAAACACCCATTTCTTGGACTGGCCCCCCTCCTTGCAAAAGCAAACGGCTCACTCTGAGATCTGACCCCCCCGAACAGAGAGCAGGCTGCCTCCCCCGCCCAACCCGCGCGCCTCCCCCGCCCAACCCGTGACGAAGCCTAGAGTGGAGATGGTGCATGCGCCGTGTGCTCCGGTAAACAGCGATACACAAACACTGAATAAACATTTTATCGTCCCTGGACGGCGTCGTGCTGAGTCCTCGTCCTGGATCTGACCTGGAGTTTGGCGTGCTCCAGGGCCTCAACGACGAGACGTTGCCGTTTGGTAAATAACAAGCTAACTCTTCTATCTGTCATTATCCATCGTGTACTTACTGCGTAGCATTAGCACTAGTTGTTTTTATTGCGGCTGCCAAGGGGCGGCCTCCTGAGGCGTGGCTTAAACACCGCGCGTCATCCTGGTGAAGCAGCGTCATCTTAGGAGGAGCCCCGTCTGCTGCTCAGCCAGGGGACGGAAAAGACAGTTCTCTAGTGAAAGCATGAGGGAATCAATCAAAAAACCACTTTGGGCACAACATACGAGGCCCAAATAGCACTGGAGGAAGGTTAAAACCTCTGAAAAGTCCATTTTGCATGTTATGGGACCTTTAATAAACCATCATAACAACCCGGTGCACATAAAGCTAATCGATCTTGATAATTTGTTGGCTGTAAGGTCGAGATATTTGTAAAGAAAATTCCTAAAGGTTATTGGGGTGACATTGTGCAGAGGCAGCAGCGTGGTAAGCCCGAGTGTTTGCGATAATGAACCATCGAGGTCTCGTCACATAAACAGGAAACTCATTCAACAACATCAATTATGCAAGACGCCTGGCCTCTTGATATCTAATCAGACGTAGCTGCAGGTGATGGTGGTGGGCGTGTAAATGTTTCTCCATGTGAATTACACGCGGCCCTGCAGAGTCTATTGTGGGCATTGATCATTCGGGTGATTGGTGAGATTACGTTTCCTCAATCTATCTCTTCGTGTAGCTTTTATAGAGATGTGTTGTTTTCTAAGCTGATTGTATGGCCATTTTTATTCTTTCAGGAAGTATCAGTACAGGATCAATCAACGTAATAGTGCTAAGAGGTGCAGTGTATTCAAAACGTGTAAAAAAGATTAGTATATAAAAAAGACACGTCAACAAACAATCATTAAACATCTATTCAATTAACAACTTGCAATTTAACCGCATATCCTAAAGAGAGTCCGGTGTTTTGCATTAGATGATCTCCAATCCAATCCCCACCACATCTATAACAACAAACATTCAATCTATAAAGAACCAGGAACTAGACTAGAACCAGGAAGTACGAGTACATTAGTCCTGTGCTCAGGTCTCTGCACTGGCTTCCTGTGGCTCAGAGAATAGACTTTAAAGCAGCTTTGATTGTTTTCAAGTCTCTCCATGGCCAGGCACCGGGATACATCTCTGACATGCTGGTGCCATATAAACCATCTCGGATTCTGAGGACCACAGGGACCGGTCTCTTGCTGGTGCGTGGAGTTAGGACTAAACATGGGGAATCAGTGTTTCAGGTTCATTCAGCCAGGATCTGGAACGATATTCCTGATGTTGTCAGACAGGCCCCGACACTGGCAGTTTTGTTTGGCCGTACATATGACTGACAGAATTTTATATGTATTTTATGTTTTAAAAACTGATTTTATTATAAATATTTATGTTTTTATCTTGAATTGTGTTTCTTAATATGTGTTTTAATGTTTGTAAATCACTTTGAATTGCGGTTTGTATGAATTGTGCTACACAACATAAACAAATACACAAAAAAACATGAGAGATGCAAGAAAAAACTGCAATCCTTTTATGAATTCAACACAAGATTAATGTATAAGGCAAGTTTTCTCACCTCATGTCAACTGGCTGTCTGCGTCAGCAATCACATCTTTCACTTTTCAAGCTATTCATATAAATGCACTCTCGCCTCTCTATTACATTGATATCTGCCCCATCTCCACCATAACCCTCCCAAAAAAATCTTCCACTAATGATAGTCCAGACCAAGGCAAGCTCAAGATCTGGAGATGGGTCCCAAGGTGCTACACTGCGGTGCCCCGGCTCCTGACAGGTTGTCCCAGCAGCACTGAAGGATGGGTCAAATGCAGAGGACAAATTTCCCTAAGGGGAGACAGTAAGCTTAGTAGCACCGGAAAATTCATTGACCTCTGCAGCCTTTTCATCTCCTCCTCTTCACTAACTAACAGGATTTTGGTTTAAATATCTACTTCTTCCGTTCGCTGTGAGGAAATTCGATACCCCAGCTTTGAGGATCTACATGCCAGGAACTGTGTCAAAGTGTACAATCTAGAAGATAAGATAAGAGTTCCTTTATTTGTCCCACAATGGGGAAATTCCACTGTTGCAACACACAGTTTAGAACAGGAATGAATGAAATAGGCACATGCAATAAAAATAGGATAAATAATTACTAAACATGGTAATAAAAATACAATATAAAGTATAAAGTGCACACTCTTATTTACAGTAGGTGGCTGTCTGGGAATAAATAGTAAAAATGGCAAATAAAGTCGCTTAGAAAAGACTGTACCTGAAAATATTGCTTTATTCTTTCCGTACTCCACCATTATTGTACTGTTCCAAATGATCGCAGAAAGCTGTATCTGTCCAACCTCTACACAGCCCTGTCTGCTATTTTCCGACAGAAGCTCAACAGTCAGCAGAAGACGCCCCGTGCGCCGCTACAGTTGCTCCTGGGCTAATGCAGAGTGACAGTGTGTGATCAGATGGTGCAGGTGAGACCAAATGGAGCAGGATTAGAGCCAGGGCCGTGATAGATGAACAGACAGAGGAGGGAGACTGCTGCACTTGTCGGCAGGTCAGCTGTGAAATTAAACACAAAACACACTGAGCTATGCTTGAACCAGATCAGCATGTATAAGTGATGGTGGAACAGAGTAAGGTATAAATTATAAAGTTTAAGGCGCTGTATCTGTCTTTGTACTGTCTTAGAAAAGGGAAAAACAGAAGTAGTTCACGTTAAGCGGTTTGCGGTGCTTTAAAATGATTCTGACGCATTCTAAGCATCCTAATTATTCACAGCTATGAGTTTATAAGCGCTTTTTGCAACTTTAAGAAGCCAGAGCAGACTTTTGGAATCACCGTAATGCTAATAACAACTAGCATGCAAAGAGCGCACCATCATTACTTCCTGGTTCGAGAAAGACGTTGTATTGACCTTATTCTGCCCCGCCCACTTTTGCCGTTTTTTGCACTTTTGTTGTAAACGCACTTCCGTTTGACGAGAACTCTGTTAAAGCTAATGACGAACGAGGGAAAAGTCTGACGCTAAAATGTTACATAAAGTAGATTGATTTGTGTAAAATGTTTAATGAACACGAGCAACAACAAGTCAACAACGCAACGATTTCCTGGTCAGTCTGAAAAGGCAAGGCAAGGCAAGGCAAGGCAAGTTTATTTGTAGAGCACAATTCGTACACAGGGCAATTCAAAGTGCTTTACATAAACAGGAAAAGTTGCATTAAAATCACAAAATACAAAAAGACACACAGAATCATTTTTAAAATCATTTTAAAATAAAGTGCTTTAAAAGAGAAGAGTGCAGATAGATCTTTCAGTCGTATGCACGTCTAAAGAGAACTGTTTTTAGCCTGGATTTAAACATTGTCAGAGTGGAAGCCTGTCTCACAGATATACGGCTTTTTAGTCGAGTAGAACTTATTTTCTGTTGAGCTCGTCTGCTCCGTGTGAACTAATACAACAGAAACAAGACGGCGGCGCGTACGACAACTTCAGGAATAAGGTGAATAATTCGATGCAGACAGCACACAGTGGTTTCATTTTGAATCAAAAAGCTGTTATAAGTTATAATATATCTGTACTGGGGCAAGACAAATGTTACTACTTCTGCTGCCATTAGAACTAATTTCCACAGCTAAGTGCAATGAGTTTGCAGTATTCTTTAATGACAAGGTTCAGGGCATTAAAAATGCCATAAATTCCACAGTGCAAATAATAACTTTAAAACCACCTACACATTTAGAGCTGACTCAGTTTGCACCTGTAACTGACAAAACTGTCCAAGAGATCATCACCAGTCTGAGTTCTTCTACATGCTGCCTCGATGTGTTACCCACCAGATTTCTAAAGTCTGTTCTGAGCACTTTGTTAACACCACTCACTCACATAGTTAACATGTCGCTTCAATCTGGAACATTCCCAAGGGCCTTGAAAACTGCGGTCATTAAGCCTCTCCTAAAGAAGAGCAGTCTTGATGCCTCAGAACTGAAAAATTATCGGCCCATCTCAAATCTGCCATTTTTAGGCAAAGTCCTCGAAAAGGTTGTTTACCAACAGCTCACTGACTTCCTCTTAATAAACAACTCATTTGATGTTTTTCAGTCAGGTTTTAGACCTCATCACAGCACTGAGACTGCTCTTATCAAGGTGACAAATGACATCCGCCTGAACACTGACGCGGGCAAAGCCTCAGTCTTAATTCTGTTAGATCTGAGCGCTGCTTTTGACACTGTCGATCATAGGATCCTCCTACAGAGACTAGAGGACTGGGTGGGCATCACTGGCACTGCCCTAAATTGGTTGAAGTCCTACCTTGAGGACAGAGAGTACTTTGTTGAGATTGGTAACTGTGTGTCAGACCACGTGAGCTTGACCTGTGGGGTGCCCCAAGGGTCAATCCTGGGACCCCTTCTGTTCAACCTCTATATGCTGCCCTTAGGTCAGTTAATACTCAGCACAAATGTGTCTTATCACAACTACGCAGATGACACTCAAATCTATGTCTCACTGACGGCAGGTGAATATGGACCAGTGGATTCACTCTGTCATTGCATCCAACAGATCAGCTTGTGGATGCAAAACAATTTTCTTCAGCTAAACTCAGACAAGACTGAAATCATCGTCTTTTGGGCCATCGCAGAAACAGAGAAAGTGTCAGCAGTCACCTCCAGTCTCTTGCTCTAAAACCGACAAATCAAGTTAGAAATCTGGGGGTAATAATGGACTCAGACCTGAACTTTAACAGCCACATCAAATCAATAACATCAACAGCCTTTTACCACCTAAAAAACATTGCCAAAATTAAAGGTATAGTGTCTAAACCAGACTTGAGAGACTTATCCATGCATTTGTCTCCAGTAGGTTAGACTACTGCAACGGCCTGTTCACTGGCCTCTCCAAGCGAGCTGTAAAACAGCTGCAGTACATCCAGAATGCTGCTGCTCGGGTCCTGACAAGAACCAGGAAGTACGATCACATTAGTCCTGTGCTCAGGTCTCTGCACTGGCTTCCTGTGGCTCAGAGAATTGACTTTAAAGCAGCTCTGCTTGTGTTCAAGTCTCTCCACGGCCAAGCACCAAAGTACATCTCTGACATGTTAGTGCCATATGAACCATCTCGCAATCTGAGGGCCTCAGGGACCGGCCTCCTGCTGGTGCCTAGAGTCAGGACTAAACATGGGGAATCAGCATTTCAGTTTTTTGCAGCTAAAATCTGGAACAGTCTCCCTGAAGATGTGAGACAGGCCTCCACTCTGACAATGTTTAAATCCAGGCTAAAAACAGTTCTCTTTTTAGAGCGTGCATACGACTGAAAGATCTATCTGCACTCTTCTCTTTTAAAGCACTTTATTCTAAAATGATTTTAAAATGATTCTGTGTGTCTTTTTGTGTTTTGTGATTTTAATGCAACTTTTCCTGTTTATGTAAAGCACTTTGAATTGCCCTGTGTACGAATTGTGCTCTACAAATAAACTTGCCTTGCCTTGCCTTGCCTACTTTATTACGTTAAACAGAATATAAAATGACGGAGATTGAATGGTAACACTAAAAATAACAGATAATGAACCAAGATTTGTCTTTTGGATATTTTTAAAGGAGACAGATTGTGCAAACTCAAAATGAATGAGCTTTTAAAAAAGTACTTCCTCGTTGAAAGTTGTATTTTTGAGGCTCAAGCGCTTAGAAAATTCACCTATCTCCGTCCACATCCTGGAATGGTGTTGCAATTATTTAAAAACTAAGATAATAAAGTGATACAGTCTGGTTCTAAAATGTCACGTAATCACTTTTCAAAAATAAAAACGGATCTGCTGCTTGTTACGGTGAAATGCCACTATGAAGAGGAAGGCCTAATACTTTCTGCTGTTTTGAACCGAGGAAGTCAAATGGACCTGTTTCCATTACCAAACCGTTTTAGTGGTTTAACAAAATGTAAAATGATGATCTACTTATAAGACAACCTGTATGAACTATAGGGGAAACATAGCAGTTAGAGAAGCAAATACATTTGAAATATTGTCTTGAAGGTACCAGCTTCCCTTTCAGGTGCCCTTTCCAACCCAAGACTTGAGATGAACAAATTGAATCGAAGGAGGAACTGACTATTTCACTGCACTGAATCAAGCCGACATCCCTTATTTTCAGGAATGGTTACTATGGTAGTCGCATGGAACACGGAAGACAATACCTTGATAACTGAATTACCATCTATTCAATATGGATTCCAACCACGAAAATGAATGAAAACATCATAAGTTAGCACTAGTCTGAGGGAGATATTGATTTTTGATCCAAGTTTTGTGGAAAAAGAATGTTTTCTAAGCAAGAACCATCCATGACCACCAGAGAATAAGTGTAATCTTGTTCAGAAATGCACCAGCAGATATGAAGTCCAAGGCCAGTAGGTAAACAGCATTTGCCACCAGCAGCAATCACAGCCTATATATCACACTGGAGTGAAGGGAAGCCATCATGCCAGTGTCTGCTCGCAGTATACTGTATATGTATGTATGTCTATGGCAAAATACTGGGGGTGGGAGATGATCGAGGCAGAGCATGCTGAATTATTGAGTTGAATTTTCACGGGCTGAAGGTCAGTGTGCTGAGTGGGGGAGAAGAGAAATCCTTGCTTATTAAAAATACATGTTTTCTTATTGTCTGCCAGAGCTGGTGCTGAAAAATCTCCAAAACTGCACGTGTCAACAGTAAATCAAAATACACAAGAATGGACAGAGATGAAATGGAGAAATTCAGGCGCAAATTGTGTTATAATTCAGCAATCATTATTATGAAGCTTGCGAAATGTATTCCTCCCATGTGCTGCCGAACTTCACAATCACGACGACTTCTCAAGCAAGGGAAAAATCCATTGCACACTAATTGGATTATCGGCTGAAAATTACAAAATGATCTAGTCTCCTAAATGAGCTCTGTCCTCGTAAACGTAGCACTGGGCCCTAATTGATATTTCATTAGAACCTTTGTATTTATGATTTTAATGGCTTGTTCGGTATCGTACTACAGGGGGAGGCTGTCAGATATATTGTCAGCTTCATCATGGCAAAAACGAGCTCCAATAAAAACAGGACCGATTTATGTTTTTACCCTTTGCATGGTGGTTTACTGGAGCCGGAGTCGTTACGCAGATTAAGATACCCCTTGTCCTTCAAGAGCATAAATAGCAAGTGATGAGTTGGGCATTTTGAGCTGTAAAACAGTCACGAACGCTTACTGGACATATTATTTGTTAGTGGGGATACTTCAATGCAATATAATCTGCAGTACGGCTGGTCCAACAATAAAATATCATACTATCAATCAAAAGCTTAACCAGGATGGGTTACAACAGCAAAAATCACACCACTTCTGTCAGCTCCTGTCGAGTTTACAAGAATTGGACGCAATAAGCATTATCCACTAACAGGGAGCCTTAGGGAAGATCCAGGACATGCTAGAGGGACTACATCTCCCAACTGGCCTCGGACAGCCTTGATTCCCCCAGAGGAGATGGAGGAGGAAGGCAGGAGAAGATCAATAGATTGACAAATGGATTGGGAAGTCTGCTCTGTTATTCAGATTCGGCTGAAAAGACTGAATTATGTTATTTTTTTGCCTTGAATGTTTCCTGTGCAATCAACGCATACACATTTTTACAGGCAAAGCAAGAACATATCTGTGGAGACTAGGGATGGGACAATAAACAATAATATCGTGATAAAAAGGGAAGACAATAATCGTTTGTGCTACATTTTGTCTAATCGTGATCATCGCCAACAAAGATAATCGCCATTTTGTCACCAGATTGTGCAGAAAAAAAGCAACTAACCCTTTATGTTCTCTATTTGTTTTCACTTATAATAAAGTACAAATGTGTCAGAACTTATTCATAATGAGAAAGTAATGTCTTTATATGTCACATTTTCAAACTGTCAACAGTTGTGATATTATCGTTAATCGCAATTATTTTGGCCGTGATAATCGTGACATAAAATTTCAAGATCATCCCATGCCTAGTGGAGACAAGCAGCCACCAGAGAAGTGCCCCTTTAAGTACCTGATACGGGTGGATTCACTTTAGCCCTGGTTTAGTTTTGATGTAGAATTGGGCAGCGTTCACACTTGCACAGTCCAACCCGCGAGCCTCCCCCGCCCAACCCGCACGCCTCCCACGCCCAACCCGTGACGAAGCCTAGAGCGGAGATGTTGCGCATGCGCCGTGTGCTCCGGTAAACAGCGATACACAAACACTGAATAAACATTTTCTCGTCCTGACGGTGCGTCGTGCTGAGTCCTACGTCCTGGATCTGACCTGGAGTTTGACGTGCTCCAGGGCCTCACTGGACACTGCCGTTTGGTAAATAACAAGCTAACTCTTCTGTCTGTCATATCCATCGTGTAATTACTGTGTAGCATTAGCATTAGCTGTTTTTATTCTTGCGGCTGCGCGCTTCCTGGAGGCGTGGCTTGAGCGCCGCATCATCCTGGTGAAGCCGCGTCATCTTAGTGAGGAGCCCCCGTCTGCTGCTCAGCTGAGGGGGACGGAAAAGACAGTTCTCTAGTGAAAGCATGAGGGAATCAATCAAAAAACCACTTTGGGCACAACATACGAGGCCCAAATAGCACTGTAGGAAGGTTAAAACCTCTGAAAAGTCCATTTTGCATGTTATGGGACCTTTAAACTCAAGGCTGATCATGATTCTTGTCATTGAGTGTTTCATACATGATCAAATAAATGGTCAAATATACATAACTCCCAACCCGACTTGAATTCATCGCTTTCATCATTGCTGCATTTAACCTAATTTATCCCGCGCTCATTAAGAAGATTCAGTGGGACAAGTTCTCAATGCTACATAATCTTTTTACTGCTTGATAAATGCTAATGGCAGAAGAGGAGCTTTGTGCTTTGTGGGTCTGCAGTCAGAAATGGGCGTTAGTGTTCAATGAAGAGGAACTGTTAGAGCACTTAATAGATTTGGGCTGCCAAAAAGGATCCCTCTCCTCCGCTCTACACCTGTCCCGAGCCCTTAGACCGTCGGGCGATTTGTCACGCTCTCCTTTTCTCCTCCTCATTTGGACGGAGCTAAGATGGAGGGTAATGGCTGCTCAGGATGTTGGGTCACGCTTAGATGCCGCGGACCTCATTAAGGGTTCATTCATGGCTTATTTCTACAGTAGAGCAAGCACAGACAATGGGTTGAAGACAGATTAATAGGGAACGGATAGGTGTCTGTCTTGAGTTTTTATACAGATAAAATTGAGTTTGAGTCAAGCTCAAGCGCACTTTATCGCTGTGTCCCTATAGGAGGCACTCTTGGCGTTCACTACAGTTATAACACAAATAATAAATCAAATACTGAAAGTGTCTTATGTCAACTGTGCAACAAACTATAGTCGAGCTGTCCAGTTAATCAAATTTGAATCAAACGGAGACTCGTTTCAAACCGAAATTATGTTACGTTATTTGGAACAGAATTTGGATTTTGAAAGAAAAAAAAAATCATATGTATACATTTCTTTATTAGCATGTGTTAGCTAGGGGTTAGAGCCGTTAGAGCTCTTGCCCCCCCAATAAGGAGTCTGCATGTCCTCCTCGTGTTACCGTGGGTTCTCTCCTGGTTCTCTGGCTCCTCCCACCGTCCAAAGACATGACTGTGGAGGTTAATTGGCAACTCTAAATTGCCCGTAGTGTGTGAATGTGAGAGTGAATGGTTGTCTGTCCATGTCCGTGTCTCTGTGTCAGCCCTGAGATAAGCTAGCCACTGTCCAGGGTGTACCCCGCCTAAGGCCCAAAGTCACTGGGATAGGCTCCAGTCACCTGCGACCCCTAACAGGAACAAGCGGTAGCGGTAAATGAATGAATGAAAAAGGTGAATGAATGTGTTAAATAGCACTGATTCAAAGTGTGTCTGGGGAAAGAGAAGTCGAGGCATCTCTCTAAATGGATGGAGTTCTCCAGTCACTTCACTAGACCAGTGGTTCTTAAAGTAGGGGTCGGGACCCCAATGGGGTTTGCGAAATGATTTCCAGGGGTCCCCAGATGATGGGGAAAAATGAATACAATAGTCTTAAACAAGGCTGAACACCCTTCAAATGCAGTGGTAAATGTTCCTATTTGTCGGCCAATCAAAGTCATTTTTCTAGGTCTATATTCTCAAAATAAAATCAAACATTAGATATGAGGCTAATTTATCACTTTGCGTGTCGCCTTTTTTTTATGTTGGGGGTCGCGAATGTGAACTATTGTTATTTTGGGGGTCGCGACTGAAAAAGTTTGAGAACCACTGCACTAGACAACCCTACACACCTGGCCGGCCAAACTTTTTTGGCATTGGCATATGTAATCTGACATACATGATCTGATTCAAAGTCTGTTTTGAAAATCATATTTAATCAATTTGAAAATTCTTTTACATGGGTCATATCACCTAAGTCAAAACTATGTCATATCCACAGCAATAAGAGCAGGAATAGCACAAACATCAGCATCTATTGACCTTATTCTGCCCCGCCCACTTTTGCCGTTTTTTTGCACTTTTGTTGTAAACGCATTTCCGTTTGACGAGAACTCCGTTAAAGCTAATGATGAACGAGGGAAAAGTCTGACGCTAAAATGTTACATAAAGTAGATTGATTTGTGTAAAATGTTTAATGAACACGAGCAACAACAAGTCAACAACACAACGATTTCCTGGTCAGTCTGAAAACGTCTTTTTAGTCGAGTAGAACTTATTTTCTGTTGAGCTCGTCTGCTCCATGTGAACTAATACAACAAAAACAAGACGGCGGCGCGTTCGGCAACTTCAGGAATAAGGTCAATACTGGAGCAAGATAAATGATATAACCACAGCTTGAGGATTTATAGACTTAATCAAATACAAAAAAGTGTTTTACTACAGAAAAGTCCCTCTCAAAAGCGCTCCATCCTGCTTGCGGTGAGCTGGAGGTATCCCTTGTTTGGAAGCACAGGCGCTCCTCCCTGACACATGCTGTTTGAAGACGTCTTGCTTGAGGTAGCGTCCACACACAGTGAGTACAGTGGGAGTACTGAGCAGTGGCACAGTGAATCAGGCCTGATCAAAGACAGGAGACTTTGATGAATGCTCTTCATTAGGCACACACCAGTGAGCTGGGAGTGAGCGCTTACAAACACCAGGGGACCAATACATGGAGAAGAAACTGTGCTACTGAAGTCTCACATGAGCAATATTATGCAACTACGTCGAAATACATGACACGTTACATTAGTGGCCACATTATTAGGTACATTAGGAATAAGAAGAGGTCTTAGCTTGGACACCTGGGAGGAGTTCTGACTAGAGCCACTGCTCCAGTTGAGGTTGCCGTCAGTTGAGGTTTCCCACTTGACACGATTAAAGGGCCCATGACAGGTTGGGCTGCTCATTCAACCAAAATTTGTTCAGACAAACATATTTCAAAATGAGCTAAAATTCTTCACAAATTTTACACCGTTTTTTTTGCAATTTTTAGCTTTTTAATTTTACTTCCTGGTTGTAAATGATGACATCACGCTAGGAAATTACCATAGCAACAACACTGTAAACTGGGCCAAAACTCATCTAATGTCACATTTTTTTGATTTGACAAATAAAAATAAATGTGAACACCTTTAATTTGTTGAATAAATGTTTAAAGGGTCAAAAAAGTAGTGTATTTTGCGTAAATTATGCATAACCTTTGTCTCCCCAGTGTGATGTCATCAGTTTGTTTACTTCCTGTAATTGTCAACAGGTTTTTCAACTTTTCTCCACAAACAGTGACCTGATCGGTGTAAAACTATAATTTCTATTTACAACAGATATTAATACACTAAATAAAGTCAAACTTAGAAAATCATAGAAACCCGTCATACGCACTTTAAGTCCTAAAATTGTTCTCAGGACTTACTGGAGAAAGTGTCTTTAGGTTTGGCATGAAACTTTGTGGAATGAACCATAAATTAAAAAGTGGCGGAATTATCTCTAAATCAGGCATGTCCAAACTCAGGCCCGGGGGCCAAATGCGGCCCTCAGACCAATTTTTCTTGGCCCTTAGGCTTCCTGGTGAACTGGCCCACATTGTCCTGATAAGTACTATTTACAGCACATTTCAGATTTTCTACAATTCCAACCTAAATTTTGGTGCAATACAGACCTGATATTAAGGCACTGAGACTGAATGTAGATGTGGTGGAGCTTAAAACATCAGATAAATGCAGCTTTTTTTAACGTTTCACGATTGATTTGTGGCCCTCCGCTTGGTCTATATTTCAATATGTGGCCCTCGATGGAAAAAGTTTGGACACCCCTGCTCTAAATGAATGGACTGGTTTCTCCAGGTCCTTCTTAAGAAACATTACATTTGTCTCAAGCATGTGAACATATTTTATTGGTACTGGCATAAGTGACAGTTCAATCCCTTATCAAATGTGTCACATCTATAAAAACATGTGCTTGCTGCGTTGTTGTGCACAATAATCCCCAGCACTTGACTCAAACTGGCCTGCTACACCAACCACAATGTCAAGTTGGAAGCATAAATACTCTTTCTGTTTGAGCTCTAACAGAGGGGTTCCCAAACTTTTCTGCCCGGGACCCCCAAATTAGCCATGCAATCGACTCGGGACCCCTAAATCAAAATGAAAATGACAGTAGCGATAATTTTAAGTGTCAAAGCGTGTTAAATCAGGTTTAGTATTGGTTATTTGAATAGTTTATTGTCTTCTTGTACTCTATTTCACTTAAAGATACTGTTTTTAATAAAAAAAAAAAGAGCAAATACAATATCATATTAATTAAAATGAGATCTTGAAATCATCTCACGACCCCTGGCTCACCCCTCGCGACTCCCCGAGGGGTCCCGACCCCCACTTTGGGAACCACTGCTCTAACACATCTACCTAAATGCATTTTTAGAAGCATTCAATAGGTTCCCCTCCCGGCGTTCTCTCCAGGCACTACTGATTGTACATTGGCAGTACCTGTAATGGCCAGCGGGTGGAGACAGCTGTCCTGTGAGTGCAGCGTCCCTCAGCTCTCAGCATGTCTCCTGCACAGCCCCATGACCTGTATTAATATGAAATAAATGGGGCAGTGTGTCAGCAGAAGCAACAACAACAATAATATCTTAATGTGAGGATATGAATAATGAGTGTCCATTAAAAACACGCAGCACAAGGCTAGAGGAGGGCAAGGCGGGCTGACTGATGGGCTCTTGAATGAAGTCTGACTCCCACAGAATGGGGAGTGACACGCCGAGTCATCCTTCACTCATTAATATCTACAATTACATTACAATGTGAAATTAGGGTTCGGTGCCAGTGTGCAGAATGCTTGATGGATTTCAGTGACAACAGAACGGACCCATGTGTTTGATTGTAAGGAGGAAAAGTGCAGTCATTCAACTCTTTGCTTGAAATAATTATCTAGGACTATTCCAGGACATTTTTAGTCATGTAATCATTAATCACGGTGTCTCCAAACACATTACTTTGTTTTTTATACTGCTTTTTTTAAAGAATATGTGGTGAAGGCTATACTCGAAGTCCACGATGATTACAAATGAAATACAAGTCAAGTCGAACACACTATATTTAGCTATGTAGATCATTGGGTCCCAACCTTTTCTGTCTCGAGCACGCCCTGAATTTTATCTCTCGCACACAGTACCCCTTCACTTGAGTTTTAGGCAAATAAATAAATAAATAGTTACACATATTGTCAATTATTACTATTATCTCTACATTTTTCTTTTATGAATGGTCCAAGATACTCCAAAATGATGCTAAATTTACAACTAGTAACGCTTTTTAATTCAGATAAAATTACATTTCATCATCTTTTAAAACCTGGAACCATTCCACGTACCACCTGGCAACTGCTCACGTACCCCCTGGGGTCCCCGTACCCCTGGTTGGGAAACACTGATGTAGATCACCAAAAATATTATGCAGGGGTTGAACTCAAATTAGATAGAGAACACATTTGAACTCACTTATACTGACTGAATTTAAACATGCATGGTCATCTCTAAAGCGATGATGGGGGGTTTGGGGGTCCTCCCTCAATAAATCGTGTACATCTTGAGACATTTTTTCTCTTGTCTTTCTTTAAACCTAACTGCTCTTTTTACTGAGATGATGAAAACAATACTGTTTTCTGCATACATTTTTCAAAATCAAAATGTAGCAGAAAACAGTATTGTTTAGATCTTCAACAGCATGGAATCAGCTTTCTGTGAGAATAAGGCAAATAAGCAATAGAAATCATTTTAAAAAGACATTAAAACAAAAATGTATAATCGAATTGCTGTGAATATTAAGTTTTAATTTTAATTATTATTGTAATTAGTGTAAATGTAAAGTTATTTGCATGATCCATTGTGACTTTACACAGTATGTGATTGTATTTTATGTTGAATGGACCCCAGGAAGACTAGCGACCATTCAGTGGAAGCTAATGGGGTTCCAAATAAATAAATAAATAAATAAATAAATGGCAGAAGCAGTCGTCCAGGTTTTTTCAGATGCGTGGGAAGCCTGTGCAATGTTAATTATGCTGATTTTGTAAGGTTGAATACATAGATCAGGACAGTGGACAGTGATATTAATGTAAATCAGGACTTTCAATATTTTAGTTTTTTTTGTTTTTTCTTTTAGGAAAAAAATCTACCTCTTTTGAAAGACATGAGTGTCCATCAGCTGCTTTTCTCTAAATCAAAAAAGTCTAAAATTGAGCTGGAGCAGACAAAAGAATTGAATAAAAGATTCAAAGATAAAAGTAAAAGATTTAAAGAGCAGATTTAAAGAGCAAAATCAATCGCTTGATCCACATGCAATAAAACCAGACACAAAGGGTAATGTCTTCTCTGTCAGCACAAATAACGATAATCAAATTCTAAAATGTAAACCCAACCTATATAAATATATAGTATTACATGCCCTAAGACTGGTGCATGAACTAAATTGTTATTCCTCTCCGCCTACACCAAGCAGAAAAATAAACGCGCAGAACTAGATGTCACAAGAAGTTTTCTGAGATATACCCGAGATTCAATTCCACAGATATGAATGCCATTTTCAGATCCGGTGCTTTGGAAATTAAATGGACAGACAGCGGCAAATGGGAAATTGCTTTGGTTTGAACTGTTATTTGAAAATTCTGCGCTCATAGGAACCTCTCCCCTTATATCCTTAATCTAATTCCACAAGCAATTCGATTCCACTTTATTTCACAAAGATAATCCACAATATACGTGCTGCCTCTGAGGTAGACCTGGATACATATAGAATGAGGGAAAAAAACACAAAGCAGTACATCAGGAGAAGAGGCATTCATAATACCAGCAGTGTATGCATGAGGGGCTCTGACCATGCAAATAAACTGTGGATAAACCAACTATAAGTACTGATCTTGACTAAATATACAAGAATGCTGCTTTCTTTTTTATATTGGAGAGATGTAGTTCTGCATTTTGTTTTTGCTTTGTAGTCATAGATTTACGATTTCCACATTTTATTTCTAAGTAAAAAAAGAAAAAAAGTATTGCCAATTACAACTCCCAAATGGTTGCCCAATTGATATTTCAGGCTGGGTCAAGCGCAATAAGTTACCGTATTTTCCGCACTATTGACCTTATTCTGCCCCGCCCACTTTTGCCGTTTTCTACACTTCCGTCTGAAAACGCACTTCCGTTTGACGAGAACTCCGTTAAAGCTAATGACGAACGAGGGAAAAGTTTCGCCCCTAAAATGTTACATAAAGTAGATTGATTTGTGTAAAATGTTTAATGAACACGAGCAACAACAAGTCAACAACGCAACGATTTCCTGGTCAGTCTGAAAACGTCTTTTTAGTCGAGTAGAACTTATTTTCTGTTGAGCTCGTCTGCTCCGTGTGAACTAATACAACAGAAACAAGACAGCGACGCGTACGGCAACTTCAGGAATAAGGTCAATAAGGCGCACTGTCAGTTTTTTCAGAAAATTGAAAGCTTTTAGGTGCGCCTTATAGTGCGGAAAATACTGTAGTTGCTTTATACCATTTGAAACGGAAGGAGGGATTTTTAGAGACAAAATCTGCTCCCTCTGTGCGACAAGTGACATGGTGACTCTCCTCCTCCATGAAGTGTTCCTGTCTCTGCCCAGATCTTATTATACCTCTATGGTCTGTACAAGCAAGATTTACATCAGAAATGGACTTCTCCCATCCACGTTTTGTATAATATGTATGTAATAAAAACAACAGAAGCGGGCTGCCGCCGAACGAACCGCTGTATCTGCCGACGACGCAATCATTTCACTTTGTACTTCACAAGTTATTTTTCCCTAACATTATTGCTGATACAAGTGCTTGTCTGTCAGGTATCACTCCTCCTTTACATCAGTTGTGCTGTTTTATAATGCTCAGAAATCAGGACTGAATTACTTTTACAGCAGGGGTGTCCAAACTTTTTCCATCGAGGGCCACATATTGAAATATAGACCAAGCAGAGGGCCACAAATCAATCGTGAAACGTTAAAAAAAGCTGCATTTATCTGATGTTTTAAGCGCCACCACATCTACATTCAGTCTCAGTGCCTTAATATCAGGTCTGTGTGGCACCAAAATGTTAGTTATTTAGGTTGGAATTGTAGAAAATCTGAAATGTGCTGTAAATAGTACTTATCAGGACAATGTGGGCCAGTTCACCAGGAAGCCTAAGGGCCAAGAAAAATTGGTCTGAGGGCCGCATTTGGCCCCCGGGCCTGAGTTTGGACATGCCTGTTTTACGGCTTAAAAAATGTATATGGAACAGAAGAAAAACATGAGATTTCAAAGCTATGATGTCTTGTGCTATAAAACACCCACATTTACCTCTCCCATGCATGTAAACATTGTCTAACTATTACATCCATAAGCCTCTCCAAGCACTTGTGCTAAGCTTTATAGATTGTTCAAGGACAGTGTTCAGACACGACGAGTGCGAGATGTTCTTCTAAAGGTAACCGCCAGGTAATCCTTTACTCATGACATGACATTTTCATTAGCGTGCGCTGCCTTTGTTGATTTAAAAAAAGGGATGAGTGTTAAGCAAACAGAGTGACAGGCAATTAGCTTCCCCTGACTTCATCTAAATTACATATCAATTATGTGATAATGGGAAATTAGAGCCACTCATATAGTCTGCTGCTGGGGGACGACGAGGAAGGTATGGAAAGGTGATGGACTAACTAAGCTAAAGAGGGAATATAATGGAAAGTAGATAAATATGTGTATATTAAAGTAAGTAAAACATTCTGTCACCAACCTTGGCGTCACTATTGACAGTGATTTTAAACTTAACAAACACGTGAATGCGGTCGTCAAATCTGGTTTTTATCATTTGAGGCTTTTATCTAAAGTCAAACCTTTTTTATCTTTTAAATCCTTTGAACAAGTCGTACACGCTTTTATCTCATCTCGTTTAGACGACTGTGATGCACTTTTTTACGGCATTAGCCACCACGCACTTTCCCGCTTACAGTTGGTCCAACGTTCTGCAGCGCGCCTTTTAACTGGAACCAGAAAACGAGAGCACATGACTCCGATTTTAGAGTCTTTGCACTGGCTTCCTGTTCATTTTAGAGTTGATTTTAAAATGTTATTGTTTGTTTTTAAAGCTTTGAATGGACTGGCCCCACAGAACATCTCGGACCTCGTACAAATGTATCGCCCCCCTCGCTCTGAGGTCCGAGGGCCGGCTCCAGCGTGTGGGGCCTAAGACCAGACTTAGAACCAGGGGGCGGGGCTTTCTCTGTGGTCGGCCCCAAACTCTGGAACGCTCCGCCCCCCAGGTCTGAACGGCCCCCACAGAGGAGCGTTTTAAGTCTCGTCTTAAGACCCACTTTTATTCTCTGGCTTTTAACACCGCGTGAGTGTGTGTCCTCTGTGTTTTATCATTTTTAAATTTATTTATTCTATTAATTTATTTCTATTTTATGGTTTTATCATTTTGCTTGGATTTGATTTTACTGGTTTTACAAGCCGTAAGATCAAATTGAGTTGTTATTTCATACAGTGTTTTGCCGTTTTATGTTTGTGTCTGTGCAGCACTTTGGAAACAGTTCTGTTTATGAAATGTGCTACAAATAAAGTGGATTTGGATTAAAATATACTGTTAAAAATATGTATTTTTTTTACATTGGTGGTAGAGTGTAGTAGCGGATGTGCAAAGGATAGACAATGATAAATAGTTTCACATCGAATGTATTTGCAGAAGTTGTATGTAGTTTGTAGTACATGAAGTTGTACTATTCTGTGTTGATAACAGTCAGAGAAGATTTAGTCTCTCAGGAAGCGAGGCTCATGAACTGCAAGTGGATCCCCTGACATGGAGAGCTCAGAGGGGACGACGTGAAGCTTCTGTGGTCAAGGTCTCGGGATGTACTTCCAAATATCCTGCTTCTAATTTCAGCAAAAAATCAGATCGTGATTTATCTGAACAAAATAGGCGTCTGCAATGTGCTCTACTTCAAAAATGTGTTGAAACTTTAGTCTGTATTACTGGAGGTATACAATACTACTGAACTATTTTCTCTGCATTGCACATTGGTCTGCAGAGTGTCTATCTGAAAGCGGTTACAGTCAGCATTCTGGTTCTGGGGAGAAGGCTGACATTTGTGAAATACACTTGTTTGTTGTCTGGGCCTGGGTTAGATGTGAGGATCAATATCAATTCCTCTCCTTCCAGAACAAAGAGTGGTGCAGGGAGTGTTTGGTGTGGGTTAGATGGGGCCAGCCTGCCAAAACATACTGGTACAAGCAACGTTTGAGTTTTGGCCTTTTCAAAGCATTTCCGCTTGCCATTTACCATTGTGATCTTTCCAAAGCAATCAACAATCACCTTCAAGTTACAAGAAACAGAGTAAGCCTCAAGCAATCCAGTCAAACCATGAACAGTCGGCACCAAACAACACACTAGCTTTATTGTTAGCTACGCCTGTTCATCTTTGCTAACAGATAATCAGTTAATACGAACTCATTTTGTCTGCTAAATATGTCCACTCCCTTCAGAAAGAGCAGATTAAAATGAAAGTGAACAGAGTAATCATCCACATATAACATTTCTGCACTTTTGTGGTTTAAGGACACATATTATGCAATTGATATTTTAACTTTATTTCTACATTTAAAAAGGAACCGCACTTGACCAAAGTGCTGAACAGGGACATTTTTTAATCTTTATTGTTCTTTAAACATGCTCTAGAGCAGTGGTTCAAAGCAAAGTGGGGGTCGGGACCCGTCGGGGGGTCGCGAGGGGTGAACTGGGGGTCGCGAGATGATTTCAAGATCTCATTTTAATTAATATGACCTTGTATTTGGCCTATTTTTTAATTAAAAACTGTATATTTTAGTGGAATAGGGTCCAATAAGACAATAAACTATTCAAATAACCAACATTAAAGGGCCTATGACAGGTTGAAGTACTCCTTTTACTAAAACACAGTTAAGATAATTATATTCAAGATTCTGTTAAAAACAAAACAAATTTTATCCCAGTTTGGCAGTTTTTTAGGTTTAAATGTTTACTTCCTGGTTGTAAATCATGACATCACACTGGGGAATTCTGTAACTGTTGCCTAGAAACCATGTTGTACACTGGGTCAAAACTCCTCAAATGTCACAGAAATCATTATTTGACAAATAAAAACACATAGAAACGCCTTTATTTTGATGAATTCATGTTTAAAGGATCAGAAAAATGTGTTTGTTGGTTGTAAATTGTCCCTGGTGTGTCTCCCTAGTGTGATGTCATCGTGTTTTGGAACTCTGCTCTACTTCCTGTAAAGTTCAACATATTTTTCAACTTTTCTTCACAAACTGACACCTGATTTGTGTAAAACTGTCATTTATGTTCACAACAGGTTTTATTCCACCAAATAAAGTCAAAACAAGAAAATCATAAAAACCTGTCATACGCACATTAAACCTGATTTAACACGCTTTGACACTTAAAAATTATTGTACTGTCATCTTCATTTTGCTCTGGGGGTCCTGAGTCGGTTGCAAGGCTATTTTGGGGGTCCCGGTCAGAAAAGTTTTGGGAACCCCTGCTCTAGAGTACCTTCTGCAGCTCATGTTTTACAACTGAAAATCTACTGAATGAATACATCACTTTATAGCTGATAGGAATACCCTGATCAGGATTTGTGTTAGCACTCCATCGGCTGGAAGCAGGATGAATTACAAAAGGAAATACACAAAACTATCTTGCCCTGAAAATGCATGCACGCGGTCGGGAGAAATACTCAACAAGTCCAACGATGATTAAAAAACATGACTTGTAAACACAACTTTTCGATGGAGGAACAATGTTAGAGCATGGTTAAAAACTCAAAGACAATTTTGCATGATATGTGTCCTTTAAATTTACAGTCCATTCACAATATCTGTGATACTTGAACCTCAAAAGATTTGTTTTAATTTTAGAAACAACGCACTCAGCCACCACTCAACCGTGAAGCTAGACAACACCGTCATTGTTAGTCAGGCTTCAAGTACCTTGGTACAATAACTGATAAAAAAAAACTCTCACGCTACAGCTAAGTTTGCAAAAACCCAGCAATGTTTGTATTTTTTAAGAAAATTGAGGATTGACGATATTTTAACTTAACTAAGCAATTTTAGGGAAACAAATGGAGAGTATCTACTCTTTGTCAGACAAATATACTTTGAATCTTGATCAGAAGATGGACACACACCCTCCTTTGTGAACTGAATACTGTCTCCTACCATCTCAGACTGTTACTGCCACGATGCTCCACCGAGAGACACAGGAAATCATTCCTGCTGTCGCCATCAAACTACTGAACTCTGTGCTGTAAATCCGCTTGTGAAGTCATTGTGCAATATTAAGTCCACTGTGCAATATTAAAGGTCCCATAACATGCAAAATGGACTTTTCAGAGGTTTTAACCTTCCTCCAGTGCTATTTGGGCCTCGTATGTTGTGCCCAAAGTGGTTTTTTGATTGATTCCCTCATGCTTTCACTAGAGAACTGTCTTTTCCGTCCCCCTCGGCTGAGCAGCAGACGGGGGCTCCTCACTAAGATGACGCGGCTTCACCAGGATGACGCGGTGCTCAAGCCACGCCTCCAGGAAGCGCGCAGCCGCAAGAATAAAAACAGCTAATGCTAATGCTACACAGTAATTACACGATGGATACGACAGATAGAAGAGTTAGCTTGTTATTTACCAAACGGCAACGTCCGTCGTTGAGGCCCTGGAGCACGTCAAACTCCAGGTCAGATCCAGGACGTAGGACTCAGCACGACGCACCGTCAGGACGAGAAAATGTTTATTCAGTGTTTGTGTATCGCTGTTTACCGGAGCACACGGCGCATGCACCATCTCCGCTCTAGGCTTCGTCACGAGTTGGGCGGGGGAGGCGCGCGGGTTGGGAGGGGGAGGCAGCCTGCTCTCTGTTCGGGGGGGTCAGATCTCAGAGTGAGCCGTTTGCTTTTACAAGGAGGGGGGCCAGTCCAAGAAATGGGTGTTTTTTGGAAACTCTTATGTTATGGATATTACACAACGCAAAATTTTATCAACAAAGCCCTTAGAATAGACTGTGTAAAGGGGAAAAGAGCAGAATATGGGACCTTTAAGTCCACTTATAAACTGTACATGATCATGTGAATATGTAATAGACAAGGATAGTAGAGTTAAGCTCATTGTAAATTGTTCATATCGGGGGTTTAGTTGATTAATAAAGATACTTTATAAGTTAAGTTAAATGGGGTAGACATTATATAGAGCCATTGTATTTTATTTTTATTTTATATATATCTTATTTTGTTTATAATACTTTACTGTCTCTACTGGTCGGTTGCACATGTAACAATAAGAATTTCCCCTTGGGGATAAATAAAAGTAATTCTGATTTTGATTCTGATTCTGATTCTGCCAAAGGTTTGTGATGCATCAAATGAAGACCAAGAGAGGCATTACATCCTTTATCCCCCGCAGTATTCATCTGCTCAATAAACTCTAATCCTGGTCCTCTGCTCTGACACATGGATTGTATTTTTGTCATCTATCAGTGTTCTTCTGCGGCCTCTATGTTTACCTTACCTTGTGTAGGTTGGACTTTATGTGCTCTCGTGGACTAGACAAATTCCCCTCGGTGCAGTAAAGGTATAATTCCTTCATTCATTCACTCAAGACATTTAGAAGCATGCTTTGGCACATTTCTGAAGGATTGTCAAATTATTGTTGGGATATCGTCATCGGGAGAATGCCAATAAATATTTAGATATTGTCATTCTTTATACAAAAGTCTTGTCTTCTACCAAACATACGTAAGCGTAGAACTGTCAATGGAATGGGGGATAGTTATTCTGACTTATTTTTATTCTAACTTTTTTTTTGGATAGTTATTCTGACTTTTTTTTTTTTTTTTGGATAGTTATTCTGACTTTTTTTTTGGATAGTTATTCTGACTTTTTTTTTGGATAGTTATTCTGACTTTTTTTTGGATAGTTATTCTGACTTTTTTTTGGATAGTTATTCTGACTTTTTTTTTTTGGATAGTTATTCTAATTTATTTTATTTTATTTTGGATAGTTATTCTGACTTTTTTTTTTTTTTTTTTGATAGTTATTCTGACTTTTTTTTTTTTTGGATAGTTATTCTTACTTTTTTTTTTTTTTTTTTGCAAAGCTTTATCTTAAAGCTTGAACAGGAAATGACTACTTTACAACACCAGGAGGAATCAAGAGGGCGCATGGCGTCTGCTGAACACTGTAGACAATATTGTCATGAGTATGAGCACCTTGAGACTTGGTCTGAAAGTCAGAATAACTATCCCAAAAAAGAAAAAGGCAGAATAACTATCCAAAAAAAAAAAGGCAGAATAACTATCCCAAAAAAAAAAAGGCAGAATAACAATCTAAAAAAAAAAAAAGTCAGAATAACTATCCCAAAAAAAAAAAAAGTCAGAATAACTATCGAAAAAAAAAAAGTCAGAATAACTATCCCAAAAAAACCCCCCACAACATTGACAGTTCTACGCTTCCGTACAAACATCTCAGATCTAATCCCTGATGCAATACCTGTCACAATTAAATATTCCCAAATTTGTATGTATGCATTACAAACTAATCATTGCAATAAAACCTCTAAACACTCCCCGTATGTTCCTTCAAAAAGACCTTGTAATGTAATCATGTGTCTCCAAGTCTCACAATAATATCCTCAGTCGGCTGATCAAATGCACATATTGACAACATTGACCATATTGTAGAGTGAGAATAGCTAATGATATGCACTTCACACATACATCCCCAGGAGAAATCTCATGTTTAATGCATGATCATTAAGAATTAAACCAGGAATGCCCCATGGTACTCCGATAACCGTGTTGATCTAAAGGAATGAGATACAGACGACTTTGACTACACTGCAAATATTACAGATGTGGATACATGTGGATTACGGTTTAATTGTTTTTTAATCTATAATTCATATCCAAATCCAAAGAAAAGTGAATAGTCAGCTGTTCGAGCGAGATTTAAACCAATTAGCGCAAATGAATACAGAAACATTACACTGGTGTGACTCAACCTGCACGTAATGATAATGTTGATGGCTTATTGATTGTGCTATTGAACAGAATTCTGAATTCTCTTGATAACAGACAAGAGCAGCAAGGCAGGCAGATTACTTCTCTAACCTTTTATTTTTGTCTCACCAGACTCTGGAGGCTGTGGGTTTGGCGGGTTACAGTTCAGCTTGATCATAAATGTTTCTGCTCTTCCTTGCGAAATAACCAGCACGGCAGGACAGTGTTCCGCTGTGTCTTTATTTCTTGATCACCACAACCATGGATGTACTAAAAGAACTGGATAAGGTACGCCCCCTCTGTCTGTGTCCCAGATTGATTAGTGGTCGTGCGAGGTACTGCAGCCTCTTGGAACCAGCCTTTTTCTATAATTGCACATTATAATCACAGACAGGACTGAATTATTATCGGTATTTAAATAAAATAGAAGGAAATGCTCTTTTCTACCGTTTCTAAAATCACCAAAATTACTGTTTTTATATGAAGTGACGTCACACAAACATGTGCGAGTCACGTGAACGAGCATCGGACGATAGGCAAGGCAAGGCAAGGCAAGTTTATTTGTAGAGCACAATTCGTACACAGGGCAATTCAAAGTGCTTTACATAAACAGGAAAAGTTGCATTAAAATCATAAAAACACAAAAAGACACACAGAATCATTTTAAAATCATTTTAAAATAAAGTGCTTTAAAAGAGAAGAGTGCAGATAGATCTTTCAGTCGTATGCACGTCTAAAGAGAACTGTTTTTAGCCTGGATTTAAACATTGTCAGAGTGGAGGCCTGTCTCACATCTTCAGGGAGACTGTTCCAGATTTTAGCTGCAAAAAACTGAAATGCTGATTCCCCATGTTTAGTCCTGACTCTAGGCACCAGCAGGAGGCCGGTCCCTGAGGTCCTCAGAGTACGAGATGGTTCATATGGCACTAACATGTCAAAGATGTACTTTGGTGCTTGGCCGTGGAGAGACTTGAACACAAGCAGAGCTGCTTTAAAGTCAATTCTCTGAGCCACAGGAAGCCAGTGCAGAGACCTGAGCACAGGACTAATGTGATCGTACTTCCTGGTTCTTGTCAGGACTCGAGCAGCTGCATTCTGGATGTACTGCAGCTGTTTTACAGCTCGTTTGGAGAGGCCAGTGAACAGGCCGTTGCAGTAGTCTAACCTACTGGAGACAAATGCATGGATAAGTCTCTCCAAGTCTGGTTTAGACACTATACCTTTAATTTTGGCAATGTTTTTAGGTGGTAAAGGCTGTTGATGTTATTGATCTGATGTGGCTGTTAAAGTTCAGGTCTGAGTCCATTATTACCCCCAGATTTCTAACTTGATTTGTCGGTTTTAGAGCGAGAGACTGGAGGTGACTGCTGACACTTTCTCTCTGTTTCTGCGGCCCAAAGACGATGATTTCAGTCTTGTCTGAGTTTAGCTGAAGAAAATTGTTTTGCATCCACACGCTGATCTGTTGGATGCAGTGACAGAGTGAATCCACTGGTCCATATTCACCTGCCGTCAGTGACACATAGATCTGAGTGTCATCTGCGTAGTTGTGATAAGACACATTTGTGCTGAGTATTAACTGACCTAAGGGCAGCATATAGAGGTTGAACAGAAGGGGTCCCAGGATTGACCCTTGGGGCACCCCACAGGTCAAGCTCACGTGGTCTGAGACACAGTTACCAATCTCAACAAAGTACTCTCTGTCCTCAAGGTAGGACTTCAACCAATTTAGGGCGGTGCCAGTGATGCCCACCCAGTCCTCTAGTCTCTGTAGGAGGATCCTATGATCGACAGTGTCAAAAGCAGCGCTCAGATCTAACAGAATTAAGACTGAGGCTTTGCCCGTCAGTGTTCAGGCGGATGTCATTTGTCACCTTGATAAGAGCAGTCTCAGTGCTGTGATGAGGTCTAAAACCTGACTGGAAAACATCAAATGAGTTGTTTATTAAGAGGAAGTCAGTGAGCTGTTGGTAAACAACCTTTTCGAGGACTTTGCCTAAAAATGGCAGATTTGAGATGGGCCGATAATTTTTCAGTACTGAGGCATCAAGACTGCTCTTCTTTAGGAGAGGCTTAATGACCGCAGTTTTCAAGGCCCTTGGGAATGTTCCAGATTGAAGCGACATGTTAACTATGTGAGTGAGTGGTGTTAACAAAGTGCTTAGAACAGACTTTAGAAATCTGGTGGGTAACACATCGAGGCAGCATGTAGAAGAACTCAGACTGGTGATGATCTCTTGGACAGTTTTGTCAGTTACAGGTGCAAACTGAGTCAGCTCTAAATGTGTAGGTGGTTTTAAAGTTATTATTTGCACTGTGGAATTTATGGCATTTTTAATGCCCTGAACCTTGTCATTAAAGAATACTGCAAACTCATTGCACTTAGCTGTGGAAATTAGTTCTAATGGCAGCAGAATTGGAGGGTTTGTTAGTCTGTTTACTGTTGCAAACAGAGCACGCAAGTTATTACTGCAATTTCCAATTATTTCAGAAAAAAATCCTTCCCTTGTTGTACATAAAATGAGGTTGTACATGTACAACCTTTCTCTATAAATCTCTTTATGAATCTGGAGCTTTGACTTGCGCCATTTTCGCTCAGCCCTGCGGCACTCCCTTTTCTGTGCCCTGACTGTCTCATTATTCCTCCATGGCGCCTTCTGCTTATTTTTAACCATTTTAACCTTCATAGGAGCAATGGTGTCCAGAACATTCAAGATATTAGATGTAACAGAATTTAAAAAGTCGTCAACATTTGAACATGAAGGATTTTCAAAGTTTATAATTTCCATGAAGAGTGCACTTGTGCTGTCATTTATGTGTCTCCTCCGAACAACTGCAGGACCAGTCGGTGATTTGGGAATAACAGACAGGTCAAAGAAAACACAGAAATGATCAGACAGTGCCACATCGACCACACTGATGTTTGAAATATTAACCCCTTTAGTAATTAGCAGGTCCAGAGTGTGTCCTCTGCTGTGAGTGGGGCCACTCACATGCTGAGTAAGACCAAAGGTTTCAAGGGCAGCATCAAGCTCGTGGAAAAGGCTCGACTAGAGACACCTGTAAGTTGTATTTTCTTTCATTTCAGACGCTTCACGTGTGTCTAACATGAAGAATACAATTACAATCACACAAGCTAACGCTAACACAAAAACTAGCAGCTGCTGGTCGTTCACGTCGCTCAAAGCATCATGGGGGATTGTGGTCACGTGGCGCCCTAAAGCAAAGATGGCCGCCTCCGTATCAGGAAGTAAAGCAAAGATGGCCGCCTCCGTATCAGGAAGTAAAGCAAAGATGGCCGCCTCCGTATCAGGAAGTAAATGCGGAAGTAAGAAACTTTTTTGGGGTCATGCACCAATGAGCTCACTCCATAGGGATAAACAGGGCGCCATTTTGGATTCATCTTCCAGGTTTTATTATAGTTCTATGACCACAACATGCTCTCTGCGCTAACTCTTTGTGTGCTCAACAAATGCGTTCTACTAGAAACAATAGGAACCAAAATAATGCGGCAAAGATAAATTAATAAAATGTACCCAAAAATAATATATAATTAGAAATCAATATATATGAACCCCCAAATTAATATACAAAATACAAATTACCCAATTAAATGTAAATAAATGTGAATAATAACTTACACATAAATCAAAGGTTACACTTCCAATAACTGAACCTGATTTGAAATAGTACATTTAATTGGAAATATATAATTGATTAATGGGAACATGATATACTGTAGCTTCTTGTCTGGAGAGATGCAGCAATGAAATGCACTTGGATAAGGTTTGACCAGCCACTCACTGGTTGATGGGTAAATAAAGGAGTAACTTTTCTTGTGAGGGGTCCGCCACTTGCTTGTTTCCAAGATGTCAATGCTTTGCCTGGAATGTTCCACAGTATGGAATTAAACTGACCTATTGGAGGAAGACGTACTTGTTAACACTAAGTCAGCCATGTCCAAACTCAGGCCCGGGGGCCAAATGCGGCCCTCAGACCAATTTTTCTTGGCCCTCAGTCTTCCTGGTGAACTGGCCCACACTGTCCTGATAAGTACTATTTACAGCACATTTCAGATTTTCTACAATTCCAACCTAAATAACTAACATTTTGGTGCCACACAGACCTGATATTAAGGCACTGAGACTGAATGTAGATGTGGTGGAGCTTAAAACATCAGATAAATGCAGCTTTTTTTAACGTTTCGCCATTGATTTGTGGCCCTCCGCTTGGTCTATATTTCAATATGTGGCCCTCGATGGAAAAAGTTTGGACACCCCTGCTCTAAGTATAAAAGGACCTCCTTCACTACCAAGCACTGTGTGTCCATGTCATAAAATGAAACAAGAGCCACTTTGGAATCCTCTATCCTTTCAGTCAGGATTATAACTCTTTGGCATCTCATTAAAACCAATTGAAACAGTAGGATTAGGAGCAAGAGTAAAGAGTGACAGTGAGAAGTGTGGGCCTTGATAGCAGATGAGCCGATATCCGATTGCGACTCTGTGGATGAGGCTGACTGCTACAGCAGGGCTGAGCTGCTGGTATTGTGTCTGGGAGTATTCATCGCAGCGTAATCCCATATTGAGGAGTTATCCACGGGCTGAGCAGTCAAAGGGAGCTCAGCCAGGCCTAACTCGAGTGGTGTGGGGATGTGCCTGTCTTTACGCTGTCTGCAGGGTCAACAGGAGGTGAACATGGGGCATGCTTAGTTCAGCAAGACAGGTTCACTTCTATAGAGCGGGGAACACCTGGATATTTGAGCACGTATATGCACAATAAAGGCTTTATGCTTATACTCTTATACTTATTCTTATATTCTTATACTTTATTAAGGCATTTTGTTCCATTTGAATGTCAGGATCTCAGTTAAATTGGGATTTAAGACACAACAAATAGTAAAACACAATACATAAAGAGTTATTGTGATATTCTTGTGTATAAATACACTGGTATGAATCATTTTGTTCTCTTATCTTTCATCCATTACATGTGACATCACCCCCATATTCCAGCAGAACGTGTACACAAACAGAAAAGGTGAGGCGAGTGTTTTGTGAAATTCTTTGCTTGTAATATAAAAATCATTAGGATGATCAGCCAGGCTTGATACTGCAGACATCTCAAAGTCTCATCTCAGCCATGGGTGTATAGGATGCATTCAAACGCTGTTGGAATTTTGATTAGTTGGCATTTGTTGTGTGCTCAGCGGAAATCACCGGAGGCTCTCGGAGTACATGCACAAACACACTCCGATAGCCTGGCATATGGTGGACTGATTGACTTGTTCTGCATGCATCATTCATAATTCCAAAGTGTCTGGGAAACATATATTCTAAAGGGAGGAAATCCCCCACATCAGCACTCTACTGTAATTTGGGCACAGCCCGGGACGCTGCACAACTGAATGGCAGGCCAAATTGCAGCAGGAGCATTATGTGGGAAAGGTGCCTCAGACGCTGTGAGACAGGGCTATTAGCGCTGAAGTGAGCCCAATGATACGCTGATCCCCTGGGAGCAGGCGGCAGGGGACGAGCTCTTACCATCTATCTGCACCAAGGCACGTACCAATCAACACGCTCAGATCACATATCGGATCTTCAAGGTAAATTCTGATAAATTTAAAGTTTTTGGTTAAAGGGCGTATGACAGGTTTCTATGATTTTCTAATTTTGACTTTATTTAGTGCATTAATACTTGTTGTAAATAGAAATTATAGTTTTACACCAATCAGGTCACTGTTTGTGGAGAAAAGTTGAAAAACCTGTTGAAAAATACAGGAAGTAAACAAACTGATGACATCACACTGGGGAGACAAAGGTTATACATCATTTACAAAAAATAAACTACTTTTTTGACCATTTAAACATGAATTCAACAAAATAAAGGTGTTAACATGTATTTTTATTTGTCAAATCAAAAAAATGTGACATTAGATGAGTTTTGGCCCAGTGTACAGTGTTGTTGCTATGGTAATTTCCTAGCGTGATGTCATCATTTACAACCAGGAAGTAAAATTAAAAAGCTAAAAATTGTGAAAACGGTGTAAAATTTGTAGAGAATTTTAGCTAATTTTGAAATATGTTTATCTGAACTACATTTTGGTTAAATGAGTGTCCAACCTGTCATGGGAACTTTAAATATGTATATCCAAAGTGTTACTACTCAGTGTCTACTCATAATCTCTTGCCTGTTTGGAATCTTTATCATTATTTCACTTCACTGCATGGAGGATACAAAGTCTTGTAAGATTTATTATTTGCCCTGAACTGTAAAACAACAATTACCAAAGGCTGCTTAATTAGAGTCTTAACAGCAGTTTAAAGCCTATGTTCAGTATATGTCAGATGTGTTTGTATGCTGTGTATGTTTTATGGCCTTCTTGTTGCAGAGGACAAAACAATGTAAGTGTTACTGGGACACAATGTTGGAATATGCAGACAATGTTTGAACCATCTGCAGGTTATTGTGTAAACAACCCACTGTTGTTCAGAAGCCAATTCACCTTATTCTGCCCCGCCCACTTTTGCACTTTTGTTGTAAACACACTCCCGTTTGACGAGAACTCTGTTAAAGCTAATGACGAACGAGGGAAAAGTCTGACGCTAAAATGTTACATAAAGTAGACTGATTTGTGTAAAATGTTTAATGAACACGAGCAACAACAAGTCAACAACGCAACGATTTCCTTTTCAGTCTGAAAACGGCTTTTTAGTCGAGTAGAACTTATTTTCTGTTGAGCTCGTCTGCTCCGTGTAAACCAGGGGTGGGCAATTATTTTGACGCAAGGGCCACATTGGATTTTTACACTTGCCTGGGGGCCGGACCATTTTGCACACATACTACTACACATAGACTTAATGCCTAAAATACACAAAAAATTACTACAGAATAGCAAAAATCATTACCTTTATTTAGTGGGAACAGTGCAGTTGATCACTCCTTTGATCCAATGCATCAAAGTCTGGTGTTATTCTAGTGGTGGCTGTTCTCAAAACTGATTTTTAATGAACAAGCAGCTGCTCAGGAAACTATAAAATGACAAACGCACCACACCTAACTCATACAATTTTTTATTGAATGCTTTGCGGGCCGGATCAAAATGCCAAAAGGGCCGCATGTGGCCCCCGGGCCTTAGTTTGCCCCCCTCTGGTGTAAACTAATACAGAAACAAGACGGCGGCGCATAAGGCAGCTTCCGGAATAAGGTGAATACTACCATTTTGTAAAGCAGTGTTTCCCAACCAGGGGTACGGGGACCCCAAGGGGTACTTGAGAAATTACCAGGGGGTACTTGGAATGGTTTCAGGTTTTAAATGAAGATTAAATATACTTTTATTTGAGTAAAAAAGTGTCATTAGTTGTACATTTAACATCTTTTGGAGTATCTTGGATCATACATATAATTAAAATAAAAAATATAATAGTAATAATTGACTATATTCGACTAGTAAAGCCATTTATTTGCCCAAAACTCAAGTTAAGGGGTACTCTGAGTGTGAAACAAAGCTTAGGGGGTATGCGAGACAAAAAAGGCTGGGAACCACTGTTGTAAAGGAATCAGTTTATCAATGGATATTTCCTGTTCCTGTCCACCAACAATCTAGTCTGGCCAGCCAAGACCTACCTACAGCAGTCTGGATTCTGGTTGGCTGTGATTGGTTCAGCACCAAGCATGTGCAGCACTGATTTGTTATGAATCTTTCCAAAAGGAAGAACGAGGGGTGAACAAGTTACTTTCTTCAAACAAACTTTTTTTTCCTTCTGAAATGCTAATTGTAGTTTACAAACTCTTGGTGCAGAAACAAATAAAGAGTTGGTCTGCGGCACATGGCCCACACCACAACTTGGAAAGCTATCACACACGATCAGATTACAGGCTGTTGTAACTGGGAAGGTGAACAAAGCTTACAATTCACACAATTACATTTTGGAATCACCCTTGTCCTTTTGTGTAAGCAGCACCAAACCACAACACCACAACTATAAAAATAAAATCATAAAGTGCAAGCAACCTGTGGCAAAAGTTATGCATTGACGCAGACTGGAGCCCCTGAGGCTGTCCGCATCGGCCTCGACTCCTACAGGTTCACCTTTCCAAGTCTTATCACTATTATGCAGACTACAGGCGTAACAACAAACCCGTAATCCTCTTAAAACACTCCCTCCACACAGCGGCATCACATTAACACACTCAGACAAGAGCTCTCACTGCTCAATAGAGAATTAATTCAACCTGTTAACGCATTAGTGTCCATTAGAGCGGGGCAGGCAGAGCGCTGTGGATGAGAAGTTCTGGAGGAGTTTCAGGCAGATACAAACTGTGGTAAAAGATGAGGCAGCACAATATCTATAGTGCTGCTAAACACTTGTGAACATTAATACTGCCTATCTTAAGACACTTCAGGCTTTTTGTCCTCATTCCTTCACATAAACAATATCAACTAAATGTTAAGTTGCTCATCAACTAAAAGGAAAAAGATTAAAGGTCCCATATTCTGCTATTTCCCCCTTCACACAGTCTATTCTAAGGGCTTTGTTGATAAATGTTTGCGTTGTGTAATATCCATAACATAACAGTTTACAAAAAACACCCATTTCTTGGACTGGCCCCCCTCCTTGCAAAAGCAAACGGCTCACTCTGAGATCTGACCCCCCCGAACAGAGAGCAGGCTGCCTCCCCCTCCCAACCCGTGACGAAGCCTAGAGTGGAGATGGTGCATGCGCCGTGTGCTCCGGTAAACAGCGATACACAAACACTGAATAAACATTTTCTCGTCCTGACGGTGCGTCGTGCTGAGTCCTACGTCCTGGATCTGACCTGGAGTTTGACGTGCTCCAGGGCCTCAACGACGGACGTTGCCGTTTGGTAAATAACAAGCTAACTCTTCTATCTGTCGTATCCATCGTGTAATTACTGTGTAGCATTAGCATTAGCTGTTTTTATTCTTGCGGCTGCGCGCTTCCTGGAGGCGTGGCTTAAACACCGCGTCATCCTGGTGAAGCTGCGTCATCTTAGTGAGGAGCCCCCGTCTGCTGCTCAGCCGAGGGGGATGGAAAAGACAGTTCTCTAGTGAAAGCATGAGGGAATCAATCAAAAAACCACTTTGGGCACAACATACGAGGCCCAAATAGCACTGGAGGAAGGTTAAAACCTCTGAAAAGTCCATTTTGCATGTTATGGGACCTTTAAGATTTTTTGTTTTGTTATTAGCCTTTAAACATGCTCTTGAGTACCTTAAGTTTGGCATCTCATATTGTAGAACATTTTTATTTTTTTTATAAAAACAAAAACAAAAAAACATCTGTATCTGATTCTATTTGCCCTGACACTTACTGAGTTTAGGTGCCATCTACTGGCTGCATAGCGTTTACACAAACTAAACATGCATTTATAATAAATGAGACTTAAGCTAGTTACAGTGTCGTGTTTAGACGGCAGAAATGCTCACAACGAGTCTGGTGATGATATAACGACTTAAAGCAGCAGCAGATTCTCGGATAAGTGACGTCTAAAATTGGAAAAAAGAGAGTTCAGCAGGGAGTGTTTTTGACGGTCGGAGGGGACGATTTTCTAACCAGCACTCCACAAACTGGTGTGAATGAAGCTAAATGTAACTCCAGGTATGTTATTGATGACAGAACAGTGTTAGAACATGGTTAAAAGCTTAAAAAAAGCTTAAAATCTAACTCAATATGACTTCCAGATACCAGGAAGGTGGCTGCTTAGATCTTCAGCTCTTCGTAAAAAATAAAAAAACAACAATACTTGATTACAACAACTGCAAGATAAGATGGAAAAAAAGTGGAAAAGGTGTGACAGTCACTCAATACTAACTATGATTCCCTGTGCTTTGGTAGCAAAAGCAATGAGCAAGAGGCAGTGCAAAGCTAAAGGCAAACAAAAAAATGTAACGTCAGCTTGGAGTGGCTCCTCCAGGAGACGTCACACACTATATATCAAACTATAATATATGTTATTATTCATTATTATATATATTCTAGGTAATTTGAAAATGCACATTCATCAAATGTTGGCTGTAAACAGATAGCCTTTGTTGTATTTGTTTACCTTTTTGTCTCTGTGTTCTGTTCTTTGTAGTTTTTGTTTTATACAACACACATCTTTCATTTTCAGAAATAAAAATATTAATAAAATGTAGTACATATTTTGTTGTCAGTGTAGCCAGATTCCGATGCATTCTGTCAATAAATTCCAACCTAATTACCCTCCCAGAAGAGTCGTTACACGATACTCATAAGAGTTCTAGTACATCTGACTGGGAAACTTTTAAGAAGCGGCAAACTCATTCTCTTTTTAGAAATGCAGTTCTGCTCCTGAAAAGAAGCTCTAACAGGCGCTTTGGGTGCCTATTAGGTGGAAAAGCGCTCTATAAATAAAAATTCTTCTTCTTCTTCTTCATCTTTCCTTTTTTCAAGCTCATCATCTACTCAAATCAACACTTTGCATATTGGTTTGACAAATTAGCCAAAATTTCCCTTGGAGGAAATATTGTTAACCTTCTTTAATTTCACGGCTGGATTTGACATTTCAATAAATCTCTGGTGACAGCGGTCCAGACATGTTGGCATCTATAACTCCACATCTGCGTGTGTGCTAATGACCTTGAGTGTCTCCTGCATGCCTCCCTGTCACCGGCTGCCACCCTTTTTGATTAGGACTAAATTATGCTCCCACATCTGGTAAAGGACCCCCCTCTACCTCTGAAATTCTGTCTCCCTTCTTATTTTTTCACCCATTTCTCTTCCCAAAACAACACGGCAAATTATTGATTAAATGTCCGCCGTTGAGCTGCGGGTTGTTAAACACATTCTCCGTACTAACTTAGCTTAGGTTTGTGTGTCACTGTTGATATGAGGAATTCTATGTCACTGTCACCTTAGCTTTTGATCACTGCTCCGTGCTAACCAGCCACTTGAGCGTGCCGGAGATGAAACGCCGGTATTTTGGCAGAGCGTGTTACCCGGCGGTGATCCCTATAACCAGACAGGGCTGTCCCACGAGGTGCACACCCTCGAAGGAGAACGGCAACTGCAGGGAAATAAACAGTTGGTTAGAAAATGCCGCACTTCAATTACTGGCGGCAGATGTGTGGAGTTGCAGAAAGGGCACGGGGCTGCTGTCGGGACAAGGGTCAAAAAGTTAAAGTAAGACTGTGAGGGGGGATTTAGTTTATATGAATAACTTTATATTTTGTGTTAATTACTCATGAGTTAATGCACAATAAGCGATGAGGTAAAATCATAGAACTATAATAAAACCTGGAAGATGAATTCCAAAATGGCCGCCCTGTTTATCCCTGTGGAGTGAGCTCATTGGAGCATGACCCCAAAAAAGTTTCTTACTTCCTGATACGGAGGCTGCCATCTTTGCTTTACTTCCTGATATGGAGGTTGCCATCTTTGCTTTACTTCCTGATACGGAGGCGGCCATCTTTGTTTTACTTCCTGATACGGAGGCTGACATCTTTGTTTTACTTCCTGATACGGAGGCTGCCATATTTGCTTTACTTCCTGATACGGAGGTTGACCATCTTGCTTAGGGCTAATGTGACCACAATCCGCCACTTCATATAAAAACGGTAATTTTGGTGATTTTAGAAACGGTAGAAAAGAACATTTCCTTCTATTTTATTTAAATACCGATAATAATTCAGTCCTGTCTGCAATTATAATGAGCAATTTTAGAAAAAGGCTGGTTCCAAGAGGCTGCAGTACCTCGCACGACCACTAATCAATCTGGGACCACAGACAGAGGGGGCGTACCTTATCCAGTTCTTTTCATACATCAATGGGTAAAATAGGAAAATAAACCATTGAACATTGATTGACATTGTGGGCTCACTGGATACATATTTACAAAGGAATAATAAAAATGCTATCCATGTTTGTCTGGGTCAAATGCGGCATGATTCAAAGTCTGGTTTGGTTTGGAGATGGCCGATATATACAGTATATTATTGAAAACTCGGCTCATATAACATTTTTTGGGCGGTGTCTGTGTTTGCCCATGTGTAAATCTCAGTTTGAGCTCTGTGCATCAGATTTGTCTTTTTGAACAGTTATTAAAATATTGCAGTATGTTTAAACAATCACGCCACAAATTATTTTACATTCAAGTGAAACGTTTATTTATGATCTTTACTTCAAGATTTGTTCTAGATTCATGGGTCTTGCTATGGATTTTTAAATCTAAAATCAATATCGGCTACAACAGCAAGCCAAATATATCGATATCAGCTCCAAAAATATCCATATTGGACCATCCCTAGTTCGGTTAAAGAAAAGTCTGTAAATGTAAATGAATACGCCTTTAATTCATGCAGATATCCAATTGACAAAAACAGCAGACCCTTTACAGAGAATTCAACAGAGATTAAATTTAGAGGCAGAACCAAAAACAGCCTCTAGACCAGTGGTTCCCAACCTTTTTTGTTTCGAGTACCCCCTAAGTTTCGTCTGACTTTCTAGAGTATCCCTTAACTTGAGTTTCAGGCAAATAAATGGGTTTAAAAGTCACATATTGTCAATTATTACTATTGTATGTTTGTTTTAATTATGTTTGTGGTCCAAGATACTCCAAAAAGATGCTAAATTTACAACATCTTTTTACAACATTTTATCCAGATATGAGTAAATTTCATCTTCTTTTAAAATCTGATACCATTCCAAGTACCCCCTGGTAATTGCTCACGTACCCCTAGGGGTCCCCGTACCCCTGGTTGGGAAAGACTGCTCTAGACAATTGGAAAAGCATCAGAAAATAAAACAAGAGCAGGTCTTCATCACTTTGAATGGATTTTGCTCGCCCTGCTGACATTTATACAACGCTAAAGCCTTGTCTTTTCCTAACACACCCTCATTTGTATTCCACGTGAAAGCCCAAGAAAAACACGCAAGGTCAAGTTGCACAGGCTAAACCATAAATAGGCTCACTCCTGGACAACGCGCAGCTTAACTGTCAACACGGACCAACCGCTCCGCCCCCTACCACCCCCCCACACACACCTAGCTCTCCATCGACCCTCGTGGAACAGTGTGTGCCTGGATCAGGAGGCCAGGGAGCAGCTGATTGACCACCGAGAGGGCCATGTCCAGCCATTATCACTCCCAGCATGAAGCCACACACAGCCCGGCAAAGTGAGACGCCCAACTGCGATCATCTGCTAAAAGCTCTGGTGTCGGCCCCTGCACGGCATCTGTGGCCCATTCACGCGCAGAGAAATCTATAAGTGAGTCAAAAGATTAGTCTGTGCAGTATGGATTTATAATTGCCTGCTGCTATGGAGGGTATAATTTTACTTTTATGTATTCACGGATTTAAGAGAACTGTTCACTTACTGGAGTTTAGTGGAAAATGAAAAATATGTAAGCCTTTGATGGTGTTGAGTTTAAAAGAAAAAATATGATGCATAGTTTTTAGCCTTTAAACCTGCTCTTGAGTGTCTTCAATAAAAATAAAATGCTTTACAAAAAAAAAAACATGACTTTATAACTGCATTGGGAGATGCCTTTTGGCTTAGCTGTGGCTCCATCTACTGGCTGTAGAGGCAATTACACACATGTAAATATATACCCACAATGCACTGCAATAAAGAGTGGATCTGACGAAGTTGTACTTATCGCGATTAGACGGAAGAAATGTTCAGAGCGAGTTTGACGATGATTTAAGGACTTAAAACAACAAAAGTACTATCATCTAAGTCAGTGGTTCCCAAAGTGGGGTCGGGACCCCTCGAGGGGTCGTGGAGGATGAGCTGGGGGTCGCGAGATGATTTCAAGATCTCATTTTAATTAACATGACAATGTATTTGCTCTATTTTTTTAATTTAAAACAGTATCTTTTAGTGAAAGACAATAAACTATTCAAATAACCAATATTATACCTGAATTAACAGGCTTTGACACTGTCGTTTTCATTTCGCTTTGGGGGTCCCAAGTCAATTGCGTGGCTGATTTGGGGGTCCCGGGCAGAAAAGTTTGGGAACCCCTACGTCTACGTCACCTATCGAAGGAGTTCAGAACACAGTTTCACAGAGGATTTTCAATCGAGTATTCATCAAACAAACTAAATGCTACTCCAGGTATGTTTTTGACGATGGAACAAAGTTAGACCATAATATTTGTCCTTTAAAACCTTGAGGTTACATCATGTTTATGGTTACGTAAACGGAGTTTGTGGCATTTACTTGGAGCATCCTTGGCTTAAGCCCTTAACCTTGCACTGGAACGTGAAGTTGTGCTTTCATGTGGAACTCTATAACTTTGCGTCTACATTTATTTAGCAAGAGGAAAAAAAGATGTTGCACTTTCTTGTGAGACTCATTTAAGGGCCACAAAACAAACAAAATGTCAATATTTAGAACACACATGCATGGAAAATTATATATGCAGAAATGTTTGTCAAGGCAATTATTGTTATAACTACAATTTTATATCCATGTGCATGCTTTAATATTTAAGAAACAAAATTGCGTGTTACTGTGGATCTGTTGTTTTTGCAGCTAATCTGTGTTTGCATCAGGTTTAGCAGGGGAATGTGTATTTAGAGATGCCATTTGTGTGGAAGTTGCACAGATAAATATTGAGCAGGGACCCACACAGGTGAAAGGGCACAAATGCATGAGCGCATGAGTAAGCACTGCTCTCCGTCCTGCCTCAATTACAGCCTGGGAGCACTGGCTGGAGTAATTGTGGATGCAAAATTCACTGGGAGCAACTAGAGCAAACTGCAAATTGGGTTTCCACCTACATGATAACTAGTGATGGCTTGACCACTGGACTGCTCCCCCCATCTCCCACTAATGGCCTGTTATATTTGGCCTGTCAGCCATGATGGGTGACTTTGTGGGTTTAGCATATTTCATATTCCCGTCGACTGCCAGTGCACGTGTGATAAAGTCCAAGATAACTGTAATTCGAGAGGTAATCATGAGGAGATGTTTTGGCTGCCCACACAGAAGTTGTCTGGTGTTGGCGGACTATTAGGCAAACAGACAGTAAATCAGGCTGGCCGGGATAAGGGCAGGGTTTAGCTGTGAGAGGCGCCACAGTGCATTAAGAGCTGTTGGGAGTGATAAGACTCAAATGTGCTGGGCCTCCTGCATGGTCTGGAGACAAACCTGCTGTTGCTGCACAAAGGCAACTGTGAGGTGTATAAATGTAATGGTGGACAATAGGCTGGAGTACAGAGCTAGCAAGTTAAAAAACAGCATTTGTATTTTAATTAATTTAGTCTGATCTAAATGAATACATGCACTTTTTATTTTGAGACTGTTTTTTTTGGGACAGTTGAAATAACCATTACTACAATGTACCACGAGCAATTTCAACCACATCCAGGGTCTTCATAAATGGATCCCTGATTCATGAGGATTCAAGAGACGGGTTTGGAAGCGCTTCCATTTACATCATTATCTTTTGCTAGAAATTACTGTGATAAAACGTTAACATTGTTGGACAGGGTGAGTGGTTGCAAGCTTCAGTAGTGAGGTACAGTTTACTTTGTACAAGTCCTTTGAATAGTAATGAAAAGTGTCATGCTAGACTTAAAGTGCGTATGACAGGTTTTCACAATTTTCTAATTTTGACTTTATTCAGTGCATTAATACCTGTTGTAAATATAAACTATAGTTTTACACCAATCAAGCAGCTACTTGTGGAGAAAAGTTGAAAAATCTGTTCAAAATTACAGGAAGTAAACAAATTGATGACATCACGCTGAGGAGACAAAGGTTATGCATAATTTACACAAAATAAATTACTTTTTTTGAACCTTTATACATGAATTCAACAAAATAAAGGTGTTTGGAACATGTATTTTATTTGTAAAATAAACAAATCCGTGACATCTGAGGAGGTTTGGCCCACTGTACAGATTTCCTAGTGTGATGTCATCATTTACAACCAGGAAGTAAGAGGCACTTTAAAGGTGGACTATGTATGGAAAGAAAATCAAGTCAAGTATTTACAAAACAGTTTGTGCATGACTTAGTGTAGTTATAAGTGTAAGATATTGATTCTTCTGTGACTTTAAATAGACATATGCATCATTTTTTGTTGTATGGAGTATGTTGTATGTTTTCATTTCATTCCTGAAGATTCAGATGATCAAAATTAAAAATGTGCAGCGCTTGCACACAATAATTTTACAGATGCAGAAAACTCTTTTACACACAGCACATTCACGCTGCAGATAGTGCATTCAGGGCCCTAAAGCTGATCGTAGACCACAAAGTTATAGTACAACTTTAACTGTATAATATTGACCTTATTCTGCCCCGCCCACTTTTGCTGTTTTTTGCACTTTTGTTGTAAACACACTTTCGTTTGACGAGAACTCCGTTAAAGCTAATGATGAACGAGGGAAAAGTCTGACGCTAAAATGTTACATAAAGTAGATTGATTTGTGTAAAATGTTTAATGAACACGAGCAACAACAAGTCAACAACGCAACGATTTCCTGGTCAGTCTGAAAACGTCTTTTTAGTCCATGTAGAACGTATTTTCTGTTGAGCTCGTCTGCTCCGTGTGAACTAATACAACAGAAACAAGACGGCGGCGCGTACGACAACTTCAGGAATAAGGTGAATATTAAAAGCCATGTGATGAACTATGGACGGCCCCTCTTTTCTATTGTATGTGTGTGATGTCATGGTGAACTGGGCTACAATTCTTCTCTCATGGTCACACAGAAAGCCTCGACAGCCATAAATCTCCCACATCACCACCAGGAAAATTGGATTTGATAAAGTGAGTCAGTTTGGTGGAGACGGGACGATATTTTTGCAGTGAAAGAAGCATTAATGTTTTAGACCCAAGTTGAGGTGACGATTCAATTTAGAATGTGCCGTCATCGCTCGATCACGGGGAATTGAAAGCCAATACATCTACGGCTCGCTGAGTAATTAGAGCTCGAAGGCGATCTTAGATGGATCAAGACATTAACAGCCACTGGCCAAGGAAATGAGCCCGATCCACACCATTTATACCGCTCAAACAAACGGAGGCGGAAAGCGGTGGTCCCGAACTGAATCTCCATTGTTCTGCATTCAACTGGTCGAATTAGCTGATTTTCATTTCAGTACAAACCACCACCCGTTTAAATAGAATAAATACACAGAGGATATTTAAAAGCAATCAGGCCTGTTGAATTATGCAGTTCAATTGGTCCTGAGCTTGACACTAAAGCGGCTAGTTCAGGAAGCAGCCCGGGATTGTGATTTATAAGATTAAATAAATGCAGGACAAAGAGAGGAGGATAGGGGGCATTCGCAACTCAAGAGCTAGAACAGAATATGGGAGAAAATGAGGGGAGAGCAAAGATTCCATGTGATCTTGAAGAATGCAAAACCATTACAGAGAAGCTTAAGAACCATCAAGCTGCCATAACATTTATACTTCCTACAGACATAAATTGGGTAGTTTGATTAGAAGTACATTACATTATTTGGAATGCGGTATGTAAAGTAAATACAAGGGTTTTTTCATTCCTTTTCTCTGGATCTTCTCTGAATACCATCTGTGTGGACGGAAGTTGATTTACGAGTGAATTTTAAGAAGCCTGTAATGTAGCAAAACGGTCAGGACAAGACTGAGGAGAAACTCTGCTCAAAAATATGTTTACTTAAAGGTCCCATATCATGCAAAATGGACTTTTCAGAGGTTTTAACCTTCCTCCAGTGCTATTTGGGCCTCGTATGTTGTGCCCAAAGTGGTTTTTTGATTGATTCCCTCATGTTTTCACTAGAGAACTGTCTTTTCCGTCCCCCTCGGCTGAGCAGCAGACGGGGGCTCCTCACTAAGATGACGCGGCTTCACCAGGATGACGCGGTGTTTAAGCCACGCCTCCAGGAAGCGCGCAGCCGCAAGAATAAAAACAGCTAATGCTAATGCTACACAGTAATTACACGATGGATACGACAGATCGAAGAGTTAGCTTGTTATTTACCAAACGGCAACGTCCGTGGTTGAGGCCCTGGAGCACGTCAAACTCCAGGTCAGATCCAGGACGTAGGACTCAGCACGACGCACCGTCAGGACGAGAAAATGTTTATTCAGTGTTTGTGTATCGCTGTTTACCGGAGCACACGGCACATGCACCATCTCCGCTCTAGGCTTCGGCACGAGTTGGGCGGGGGAGGTGCGCGGGTTGGGTGGGGGAGGCAGCCTGCTCTCTGTTCGGGGGGGTCAGATCTCAGAGTGAGCCGTTTGCTTTTGCAAGGAGGGGGGCCAGTCCAAGAAATGGGTGTTTTTTGTAAACTGTTATGTTATGGATATTACACAACGCAAAAATGTATCAACAAAGCCCTTAGAATAGACTGTGTAAAGGGGAAAATAGCAGAATATGGGCCCTTTAAATTTTACAATATTTTCAACCGCTGGTTTCAGATCTAAAAGTGCCTGACGATCATACATCAATATAGATAAAACATCGGCAGGGATAGTTGATAGAAACAACAAAATAGCAAAAAGTGCCGACAGGGACAGACAGCGGGCCAAATACACTGGCGCCATCTTGCCATCTGCGAATGTTCGAATTAGGGCTGGGCGATATGGTGATAAAAATCGAATCGTGAGCTCGTCCCTGTGACAATCTGCTTTTTGTGAAATCGACGTATCGTGAGCATGCAGCTGTCTGTTCAAACACACTTTTTCTCCTGTTGTTTAGCCTCTGTAGTCTCTGAGCAGATGACTATTTACCTCTTATAGACAAGGGCTGCACAATTCAACGAAATCGACACAAAAAGCAAAAAAAAAGCGCGACCAAAAGAGATAAAAATGCGCTCAAAAGCAACAAAAACTCGCCTGCAAGAAACACAGCTCAAGCACGACAAAAACGTGAAAAAACTTGACAAAAACCTACAAAGACTCATTTATTTTATTTCAGTTATATTTAAATATGACAAACACAACTGAACATGACTAAAACTAAAAAGCAACAAAACAGAATCCTATTATTCAAACCTAAATTGCAAATCTAATCTTAATTGCACGGGTCAGAAAAATCACAATTAGATATTTTCCCTAAATGGTGCAGCTCTACTAAAGGCAACAGAAAAAAACAAAGTGAACATGAATCGTGATCAAATCGAAATCATGATCTGGCCCCAAGGAAATTGTGATTCTAATTTTTTGTCATATCGCCCAGCTCTAGTTGGAATAAAACCTCAAAAGACTATTTCAAAAGCACCTCTAGTGGAAGTGAATGCACTGTATATTGGTCAAAACAGAAGTCTTATTGCTCTCACTTCCTACTTCTTTCTATCAACTCCTTTTATATATTTCTTGGCTTTTAAACTTGCTGCTCTATTTGAAGTGGTGCTTTCACTTGGTACGGCTAATGAGTGATTGTGAAGAGGCTTTCCGACTGACCACAGCGCACGGGCCGCTAATGGTGCATCCAGCCCTCTGTACCAGCATGTCGGGGCAACACAAACGCCCCGGGAATGATCAAAGACAAGTCTACTCCACATCAGAAAATATCCTTTACCCAAACACTTAGAGCCAACATGGATGTCCACCAACACAGAACGCATTTCCCCGAGAGATCACCCCATTTCCAAAGCGAGATTACAGCCCCGCTGGTTTGACGCTGATTGAAGATTATTTAATCATCTTGCTGGGAATGTCTGCGCATAACTTAAAGCCGCAAAGATCCACATCGTATTCTGGTCAGGAGCTCTAATTATGGAAATCCGGAACAGAAATATTGGACTAATCAGTTGTCATTTACATGGTCGAAGTAAATGATATGTTACATCTGCTAAAACAAGCATTGG
Organism: Rhinogobius similis; assembly: GCA_019453435.1. Classification (NCBI taxonomy): domain Eukaryota; kingdom Metazoa; phylum Chordata; class Actinopteri; order Gobiiformes; family Gobiidae; genus Rhinogobius; species Rhinogobius similis. Next base: position 1,456,187 of record CM033638.1, read on the forward strand.
GAGGGGTTTTTAATAAAGAACTGTCCGGGATTTTTTGGTATTTCTGATGTATTTGTTTTAGCCGGATGTGTGCATATACAAGCACTCTCAGCTCACAGTAAGAAGGTCAGATTCCATGTGTAGGAGTCTGTGTGTTCTGCCCATAGACTGTAGATATCAGTGGACCATGTTAGCATGCTAGCCGCCGCGCTCCAAATAGGAAGCAGCTCTGGAGGCTCCTGGCTCCATAAAGCCGAGCTGCCATTCACTTTCTATTGGGACACTGGAGCCTTTACTCTGTAACTGTTTCTGTCAAACTCACATCTGGAACTAAAACGTCTGTTTTGACTCACTCCACATGAATCGGGTGTTTTTTTTCTCGTTGGTTGTTCATAAATCAAGTTATTAGCAATAATAACTGACCAATCAGGTGCTTCCTTTTCCAGGGGCCGTTTTCGCTCGTGTTAGCAACAGGTTTGATTGACAGCTAGCGCCGCACGTTGCCGCCGTCTCCTCCCACCGAGGGGCGGATACCGTTAGCAACCGCGCTCCTGATTAGTCCGTGTGGTTGCCACGATACGCACTCGGATTTAAATATGGAGTCTGGCTCCGCTTTAGCCGCTATAACTGCTAGCTCCACTTTAGCCGCTATAACTGCTAGCTCCACTTTAGCCGCTATAACTGCTAGCTCCACTTTAGCCGCTATAACTGCTAGCTCCACTTTAGACGCTATAACTGCTAGCTCCACTTTAGACGCTATAACTGCTAGCTCCACTTTAGCCGCTATAACTGCTAGCTCCACTTTAGCCGCTATAACTGCTAGCTCCACTTTAGCCGCGATGGGCTTCATTTGGCTGGAGGCAAACGCTATGGGTGACGTCACAATCCCATAGTCCACTGATGTACAGTCTATGGTTCTGCCTGTGTCTTGATGACTTTCCTCCATCGACCTAAGCACGGCACAGCAAGTCGTCCTTATTTGAATAGCGCGATTCACAACTTTGAAGTGCCTTAGAAAACATGGACGTAAACGTATAAAAAAAGAGATTATAGAATGTACTTAACCCCCTGCCTGGAGTCACAATGGTAGCGTAGCAACAATATATATTATAATTATTTGGAGCCAAAAAATATGTACAATGATTCCATGTGCAATTGTACCGTTTCCAACAGCTGCAAAAGAAAGAAAACTAGGATTGTTTTGCAAGGTATGAGTAAGTACGAGGCCACTGCTGCTTCAATAATAAGCATATAATTCTATTTTTTATAGCACACCACAGCTTTATGCTTTTTATGCCCAATACGTTTTAATTAACAGTAAATAACGCGGTCTCATCTGAATACACAGTAACAATTACCTCTATACGCTTACATTTCCTCTCCATTCTACTTTACATTCACTGCTTCTTGTCCACTTCCTTTGTATTTACTTGTTATACTTCTTTTGCACATTATGTTTCGTGAACAGGTTACGGTGACGTCTCCGTGCACTCTGCTCCTTTCTTGTTTAATTACATTTTGCTTCATGCAATGTGCACTTTTAATTATGTCTTCTTGCATACAGTTAAATTAAGAAGGAGTAGTGTTGCATTTGGTGGCACCGGAGAAAAACAATCAAGAGGAAATTCTACAAATTTATTAAAAGGCGGCATGCAGTGAACACAGCATAACGAGCAAGTAATTATTTTGTGTGACTTGAGAACACACATATAATTAAAGAAACTATAGGTGAGAATGTAAGCGTGGGCTGGGAAACTGTATGGTTACAACACGGTGGTGAGCCGAGGATAGAGGAAGTCTTGGTAGCAACTAGGACAAAGCTTTAGAGATTTATAACTTATTTGACTTTATTATTTTATCAATTAATTTAACATGTCTTTGTACAGGAGGGCAGCCCAATTTGGAAAGCATGATTTTGTTTACGCTTGAGTAATATATGCACCCAAAGGCCTAGCACCAAAGTACATCTCTGACATGTTAGACTTGTACCATCTGAACATGAACACATGAACCATCTCGTACTCTGAGGACCTCAGGGACCGGCCTCCTGCTGGTGCCTAGAGTCAGGACTAAACATGGACCGGCCTCCTGCTGGTGCCTAGAGTCAGGACTAAACATGGACCGGCCTCCTGCTGGTGCCAGAGTCAGGACTAAACATGGACCGGCCTCCTGCTGGTGCCTAGAGTCAGGACTAAACATGGACCGGCCTCCTGCTGGTGCCAGAGTCAGGACTAAACATGGACCGGCCTCCTGCTGGTGCCTAGAGTCAGGACTAAACATGGACCGGCCTCCTGCTGGTGCCAGAGTCAGCACTAAACATGGACCGGCCTCCTGCTGGTGCCAGAGTCAGGATTAAACACGGACCGGCCTCCTGCTGGTGCCAGAGTCAGGACTAAACATGGACCGGCCTCCTGCTGGTGCCAGAGTCAGGACTAAACATGGACCGGCCTCCTGCTGGTGCCAGAGTCAGGACTAAACATGGACCGGCCTCCTGCTGGTGCCAGAGTCAGGACTAAACATGGACCGACCTCCTGCTGGTGCCTAGAGTCAGGACTAAACATGGACCGGCCTCCTGCTGGTGCCTAGAGTCAGGACTAAACATGGACCGGCCTCCTGCTGGTGCCAGAGTCAGGACTAAACATGGACCGGCCTCCTGCTGGTGCCTAGAGTCAGGACTAAACATGGACCGGCCTCCTGCTGGTGCCAGAGTCAGGACTAAACATGGACCGGCCTCCTGCTGGTGCCTAGAGTCAGGACTAAACATGGACCGGCCTCCTGCTGGTGCCAGAGTCAGCACTAAACATGGACCGGCCTCCTGCTGGTGCCAGAGTCAGGATTAAACACGGACCGGCCTCCTGCTGGTGCCAGAGTCAGGACTAAACATGGACCGGCCTCCTGCTGGTGCCAGAGTCAGGACTAAACATGGACCGGCCTCCTGCTGGTGCCAGAGTCAGGACTAAACATGGACCGGCCTCCTGCTGGTGCCAGAGTCAGGACTAAACATGGACCGACCTCCTGCTGGTGCCTAGAGTCAGGACTAAACATGGACCGGCCTCCTGCTGGTGCCTAGAGTCAGGACTAAACTTGGACCGGCCTCATGCTGGTGCCTAGAGTCAGGACTAAACTTGGACCGGCCTCATGCTGGTGCCTAGAGTCAGGACTAAACTTGGACCGGCCTCATGCTGGTGCCTAGAGTCAGGACTAAACATGGACCGGCCTCCTGCTGGTGCCAGAGTCAGGACTAAACATGGACCGGCCTCCTGCTGGTGCCAGAGTCAGGACTAAACATGGACCGGCCTCCTGCTGGTGCCAGAGTCAGGACTAAACATGGACGTGCCTCCTGCTGGTGCCTAGAGTCAGGACTAAACATGGACCGGCCTCCTGCTGGTGCCTCCACTCTGACAATGTTTAAATCCAGGCTAAAAACAGTTCTGTTTAGATGTGCAAACAACTGAAAGATCTATCTGCACTCTTCTCTTTTAAAAGCACTTTATTTTAAATTTATTCTGTGTGTTTGTGTTTTGTAATTTTAATGCAACTTTTCCTGTTATGTAAAGCACTTTGAATTGCCTTGTGTATGAATTGTGCTCTACAAATAAACTTGCCTTGCCTCGCCTATTTACATGGACAGTCCCAATGAAGTTCCTCTGTGCGTAATGCTTGACTGGCATTACAGAAGGTTAACGGTCCAAGCTGTAAAATGGTCAAAGTAAATGATTGTGAACAACATTCTCTTGCTATGCCGATCACATGTTCTGTTTAGCCTGGACTTCAAATGCACTTCCCCTGTGTCTCCTGGTGGACATGGATGAAAGGGAATGTTGACTTACACAAAAGCACCCGGCAAATGAACACATTTGCATAATTGAACATTCAAAAGCTTCAATTCAATTCTGGTGCATAATTCATACGGCGCTAGGTGTCGAATAAAATCGTATTATTATTGAACTAAGTCTAAATGGAATAAGGAGGATGAAACAGGGCCGTGTGGAAGCATTCCGGTGGACTGCCTGCTGTACAGACGTAGCCTCAGGAAATGGACGACCATGCTGTGGAAATTTGCATTTAATTAGCCTAATGTTGTATGTTAAAACTTTTCTCGACATTGCAGATGAAAGACACGAGCGGGAAGCTGGTTTTCTGTCTGTTTGCACTTGTAATCCTGCCTTCGGATAGAATATGGGACTGGTCATGGGTGAGGCACAGGCGCTATCAGGAAGCTTAGCTGCAGACGGAGCGTTCAACATGTAAACACTTCACACTAAACGTTCTGCAGTGAGAAAAAAATCTGTGTAACATTAACTCTAAACCAAAAGCAATATTCTGGATGCTGTATTTGTAAAGAATGACCAAAGGCTTCAGAATTCATGGTCATATCGCTTGTGTATAACATGTTTGCTTTTGATGAGCTAATTGAATTTACTGGAAACTACTATTACCAAATCAAATGCATGATTTGTATTTATTTTAAGTTACTGTTTTTGTTTCATAGGACCACCTTTACTTAAATTACATTAGGCAACCACAACAACCAGTGAATTATCAAAAGCCCAAGTGGAGGAAACAATAATAACAAATAATTAAACTTAATTAAAAATGCACATTGCATGAAACATATGAACAAATCTTGAGTCTGGCTGTTCAGGTTTAAAGTGCAAGTGACTTTAAAGTGCGTATGACGGGTTTTTCTAATTTTCTAATTTTGACTTTATTCAGTGTATTAATACCTCTTGTAAATATAAATTGTAGTTTTACACCAATCAGGTCACTGTTTGTGGAGAAAAAGTGAAAAATGTGTTGACAGTTTCAGGAAGTAAACAAACTGATGACATCACACTGGGGAGACAAAGGTTATGCATAATTTACACAAAATAAACTACTTTTTTGACCCTTTAAACATTAATTCAACAAAATAAAGGTGTCACATGTGTTTTTCTTTGTCAAATGAACAAAATCTGTGACATTAGAGGAGTTTTGACCAATGCACAGTGTGGTTGCTATGGTAATTTCCTAGTGTGATGTCATACTTTACAACCAGGAATTAAAATTTAAAACCTAAAAACAGCTAAACTGGGGTTAAATTTGTAAAGATTTTAGTAGAAATTTGAATATATTTATCTTAACTGCATTTTAGTTAAATGTGTATTTCAACCTGTCATAGGCCCTTTAAGATTGAAGATTGAGTTTGGATGGAAATAACCTGTGGTAGTTATTATAGTTTAACATCAGTTAAGTTTCAGTCTGTGAAAAAAAACTGAAAAATAAAAGTTGAAAATTACAGGAAGTAGTAGGAAATGGAATCCCTTGGTCTATGTGAGCAATTAGCGACATTCCATCAACAATGCAGGAAAAATTTACATGCAACAAACACATTTTTCAGATATTTTAAAGAATCATTTCACAAACCAAAGTGATTATCAGGTATTGTTTGTCAAATCATTACTATTGTGTAATTTGTATAGATTTTGGTCCTTGTTTGCAGTCTGGTTGCTAGGTAACAATTTTGTGTGTCTGTTGCCCACGTCCAACCAGGAAGTTCAATTATAAACATCACCGAAATCGTCAAACTGGGGGGAAAAAGGTAACGTTATTAGTAAACTCTTGCATAAAATTATGTTAATACATTTTAGTGAAATGTACAATACATAAAAATCCTCCCAATTTTGTTCTACACAAGTACACCCATAGAACTATAATAAAACCTGGAAGATGAATCCAAAATGGCCGCCCTGTTTATCCCTATGGAGTGAGCTCATTGGTGCATGACCCCAAAAAAATGTCTTACTTCCGCATTTACTTCCTGATATGGAGGCGGCCATCTTTGCTTTAGGGCACCACGTGACGACAATCCCCCATGATGCTTTGAGCGACGTGAACGACCAGCAGCTGCAAGTTTTTGTGTTAGCGTTAGCTTGTGTGATTGTAATTGTATTCTTCATGTTAGACACACGTGAAGCGTCTGAAATGAAATAAAATACAACTTACAGGTGTCTCTAGTCGAGCCTTTTCCACGAGCTTCTGTTTGTATCGTCCGACGCTCGTTCACGTGACTCGCACATGTTTGTGTGACGTCACTTCATATAAAAACGGTAATTTCGGTGATTTTAGAAACGGTAGAAAAGAACATTTCCTTCTATTTTATTTAAATACCGATAATAATTCAGTACTGTCTGTGATTATAATGTGCCATTTTAGAAAAAGGCTGGTTCCAAGAGGCTGCAGTACCTCACACGGCCACAAATCAATCTGGGACCACAGACAGAGGGGGCGGGGCTTATTCAGTTCATTTAATACATCCATGAGTACACCTATTTTGAAAAACAGACATTTTGAAGCAGTAGTAGTAGTAGTAGTAGTAGTAGTAGTAGTAGTAGTAGTAGTAGTAGTAGTAGTAGTAGTAGTAGTAGTAATTCTTTATCCTACATGTAATCTCAGACAAAATGAGCCGCATAGAACATCCACAGTCCTCTTCAGCTTTACATGTAACCGTCCAGAATTGATGTTTGAACCTGCTCAGCGCTCAGGTGTGTGCTATCACAACAAAGTTACTTAAACACACAAACTCACTGCCGCCGTAACAATCATTTACAGCCGCTTCCAAGCATCGCTCCCCAGCAATGAAAGCCGCAGTCCGAAGGGAGCCAAAAGTAATAGGATTGCTCAATTAGGTGCCAAATGGCTTTCAGGGGGCCAGTATTTCACCAGCACTGCCACAGCGAGCAAAGTGGAAAAAGAAGGAAAGGTGTGCCTCCACATCCGCTGCATACTGGAGTGATTTTTACTGCCTTTTAAAACATGCCTGGAACACTGCCGGGCTCTCAAGGTCTATCACACAAACTGATATAAGATTAGGCCCAAAACATTCAGCGTGGACCAAACAGCACTGATGGTATGAGAGGGAGATTGCATTTTCATGGAAGGCTGTGCAGTACAAGTATTAAAGGCAGAGGGAAAGGGCACTAGACAGAAATTATATAGACATGCATTCCACACAAAATGGCAGCAACGAGCGGCGGTAATGGCCACTGATCACTGCAGCTTCTCTCTACATCAAATTCAATTGCTGCTCTTAAATAACAGAATGGACGGACTGCGAATACTGGCACGAGCGCCTTAAAACCTTCTAGTCGTACAGCCACGCACAGACAAATGTGTTTACCGTTTAAGAGTTTGTAACAAGGATATAAGAAGTCCAATTCAGCTAGAAGAGGTGGAATATAGTGGTTTTGTCGCACAGAGTAAAATCTATGTAGGATTAAGGGGATGTCTCTAGAGTTCTTCACTTTTAGGTCAATTTTGAAAACTAAGCTGAAGTAAATCAGTGCATTCTGGTGCTTTTTGGTGCCATTTTGCTGATAATTATTGTTCTCAGCTGCAAGTTTACTCCACATACTACATTCCTCATAAATTATTGAAGTATCCTTGAAGTACTTATAGAAGAATGTAATTTGTTTTAGTTTAAACTTATTATCAGAAAGGTCTTATGCCACTTTTTTTTTTTTTTTTTTTACTTTATTGCCATAAATACAAAATTACAGGCAATTTACATTGTAATGAACAATAACAATAACAAGTGTCGAGATTGGGCTTAAACAGAATATCCTGCAGAAAACAAATGAAATATACAGGTACAGAGACAAAAATCACTCAAACAGAATTGGTACACGTGACCATCGCCTTAGAAAAATATCAATTTTAAGTTGTAGTTGAGCAGTCAAACACTCCATTAGATAGACATGTTTCAATGTTTGGGCCCATTGGGTAATGGTGGGAGGGCCTGGTTTAAGCCAGTTTAGAGTGATCATTTTTCTTGCCACCAACAGAAGCACGTGTAGAATATAACACTGATCTTTAGTAAGTATTTCCTCAGGGTACAAGTCAAATAAAAACACAAAGGGGTCCATTGCAATGTCTGTTCTTATAATGTCCTCAATTTTCTTCTTGACATTCTCCCAAAATGTTTTTGGTCTTATGCCACTTTAACAATATATTATATAAGAACTATCTATTTGCACTACCTGCCAACTGTACATTCTGTATATAGTCTTAGTCTATCTTAGTCTATTTTATTCTTAATTTTATGCATGCCTTTTTTATATATTTTTTTATATTTTATTAATTGCTTTATGTTTAACCGTTTTAACCGTTTTCTGATTCTGATTCTGATGAGCCAGAGCTTTACCTGCGTTTCTCCTGTCAATATGCTTGTCGTGCTGTGTCGACTCGTTCAGCAACCACAATACAAACAATTATTTATTTGGTAAGGGCCAAATGAAATGCTTGGCTCCTTACTTTGACAACATGCAGCGCTGTAAAGCCAGCCCATTTCACCTCAACTTAGGACAGGTCCAGGATAAAGTCATAACTAAAAGGCACAAAGCTGCGGCGGGCACAGAGTGAGAAGTTGAATCGACACCGACAGCTGTTGCTTGGTGCTTCAGGAGACGGGTATGTTTTTTTTTTTCTGACCATATTGCGCTTGCCACTTAAAGGTCCCATATTCTTCTATTTTCCCCTACACAGTCTATTCTAAGGGCTTTGTTGATAAATGTTTGCGTTGTGTAATATCCATAACATAACAGTTTCCAAAAAACACCCATTTCTTGAACTGGCCCCCCTCCTTGCAAAAGCAAATGGCTCACTCTGAGATCTGACCCCCTCGAACAGAGAGCAGGCTGCCTCCCCCGCCCAACCCACGCAGCTCCCCCTCCCAACCCGCGACGAAGCCTAGAGCGGAGATGGTGCATGCTCCGGTAAACAGCGATACACAAACACTGAATAAACATTTTCTCGTCCTGACGGTGCGTCGTGCTGAGTCCTACGTCCTGGATCTGACCTGGAGTTTGACGTGCTCCAGGGCCTCGACGACGGACGTTGCCGTTTGGTAAATAACAAGCTAACTCTTCTATCTGTCGTATCCATCGTGTAGTTACTGTGTAGCATTAGCATTAGCTGTTTTTATTCTTGCGGCTGTGCTCTTCCTGGAGGCGTGGCTTAAACACCGCGTCATCCTGGTGAAGCGCGTCATCTTAGTGAGGAGCCCCCGTCTGCTGCTCAGCCGAGGGGGACGAAAAGACAGTTCTCTAGTGAAAGCATGAGGGAATCAATCAAAAAACCACTTTGGGCACAACATACGAGGCCCAAATAGCACTGGAGGAAGGTTAAAACCTCTGAAAAGTCGATTTTGCATGTTATGGGACCTTTAAAATCCCTCCGCGACACAGCAAGAACATGCAAACTGTTACTCCAGCATTCCAACTGGTAGCACTGTTTCATCCACCACATTCACATTCATTCGACCGCTCCACAGAAATTATCCTCCATGACTCCAGGCTCTTCTGCAACACCTTTTTTTATTTATTTACCATATAACTAATGGCGTGCAGTCTTGTTATCTGGCCTTGTGTAGCCCACTCCTCCAGGGATCCATGGCATAATTGTGTGGAGCAGATTTGGGGCGGAGGGCGGCAGAAATCCCTGACCGGGGCACAAACGAGAATATCAATAAAAACACACTGTGGATGATCTTTGCTCACGGCAAAACTGCTCAGCTCTGGATGTAGAGCTTTGTAATTACATTCCCGTGAATAATTGAAATGACTGTCCCGTAGCGTTCAGCTAAGCCGCTCTTCAATATGACTATTTTATATATGATGGGTTTTATATGGCCGTGCTGGGAGACATTTCTAATGCCACAGAGAGCATTTGAGTCAACACAAGATGGTGGCAGCACAGGTCAGCCCAACACTCTACACGTCATACTTCAAATACACTATAACTACAGCTGTGAAGTGCAAGATTATACTCAAATTGGAACAGCAAGTATGGCTTTATCAGGATAACATCGTAAATTAAGTGAGAGCCCTGTGCTAGACATCTTAATGAATCATCTAGATCTCTGCAGTGAAAGAGTAGAGTGGAGAGAAATGGTGGGTCAGGATATAAGAGAGAATAAATCCTTACATTTACATAACAGGGGTTATCAACAGGGGTGCACGGTGGCAGAGCGGCTAGAGCTTCTGCCTCTTAACAAGGAGATCGCGGGTTTGAATCCCGGACCACCCCAACATCACACAATCTCTCTGGGTGGAGTCTACAGTGATCCCTCGCTATATCGCATTTCGTCTTTCACGGCTTCGCTGCTTCATGGATTTTTTTACAGTGCATTGTGCGCTGAATCCTGATTGGCTCAGGGGCTTTACTGTTGTCTAGAAATAAAATATTGACGCTGTACTGTATTGGTTTTTCACTTGTCAACAGTTTTCGTTTCTGTACATTCTGCCAACTTTACGTTTGCATTTTTTCTCTGTGACAAAACCCACAATGTCGAAGAAATGCTCTGCGCCGACAACGTAGAAACAGAGGCTACAGCGGAGCGGAGTCAGGACCAAGAGGCACAGACTGTGAAATACACCAATGACAATGTTTACAACCTTGTATTACTATATTAAAATTATTGTTTTAAACAAATTTTGGGCTTTAAAACAGGTTTTGATTTTTGGTTTCATTACATAGTTCAGTATTGCATTGTAAAATAATAAAAAATAAAGCTGACTACTTCACGGATTTCACTTTTCGCGTGTTATGTTCATGGGCGCCTTGTAGTTTTACATTAGCGCTAAAACATTGGTACTGTAATTGCTAATGACTGCTATAAAACATATAACCAGACTTTTGGCAGGTATAGATAAGCGACAACTCATTACAACTCAACTGAGTAATTGATTTTTAGACATTCTGGGGAAGTAGTGTTGTCAAGGTACCAACATTTCAAACTCAATTTCGACAATAGCAATTAAAACAAACTATGACAAACAAAAGCAATTTTTTAAGACAACAGACATTATGGTTTCCAATGGGATTCAAGTACACACAGTCTTCTCCAGATGTGTTTATGGGATCTGGGATAGCTTTGCATTTTGGAAATCCTGTTTAAATTGGAGTAGGCTGTTTTCCTGAGTGCTTGTAAAGGTAGCAAGTATATTAAACAAAGCATTTAAAGGTCCCATATTCTGCTATTTTCCCCTTTACACAGTCTATTCTAAGGGCTTTGTTGATACATTTTTGCGTTGTGTAATATCCATAACATAACAGTTTCCAAAAAACACCCATTTCTTGGACTGGCCTCCCCGAACAGTGAGCATGCTGCCTCCCCCGCCCAACCCGCGCACCTCCCCCGCCCAACCCGCGCGCCTCCCCCGCCCAACCCATGACGAAGCCTAGAGCGGAGATGGTGCATGTGCCATGTGCTCCGGTAAACAGCGATACACAAACACAGGAATAAACATTTTCTCGTCCTGACGGTGCGTCGTGCTGAGTCCTACGTCCTGGATCTGACCTGGAGTTTGACGTGCTCCAGGGCCTCGACGACGGACGTTGCCGTTTGGTAAATAACAAGCTAACTCTTCTATCTGTCGTATCCATCGTGTAATTACTGTGTAGCATTAGCATTAGCTGTTTTTATTCTGCGGCTGCGCGCTTCCTGGAGGCGTGGCTTGAGCGCCGCGTCATCCTGGTGAAGCCGCGTCATCTTAGTGAGGAGCCCCCGTCTGCTGCTCAGCCGAGGGGGACGGAAAAGACAGTTCTCTAGCGAAAGCCTGAGGGAATCAATCAAAAAAACACTTTGGGCACAACATACGAGGCCCAAATAGCACTGTAGGAAGGTTAAAACCTCTGAAAAGTCGATTTTGCATGTTATGGGACCTTTAATTGTTTTTGAGCCAGTGCGGTCCAGGTCCTTCTTCAGCCCTGTACATCACAGTTTAAACAGAGCCTCGCCCGCTGTTAGCTGACATTAGTTGACATTAGCTGACACTACATCCAGGAAGTGCTGGCTTGTGCTTTTCACCCGAGCGTTGTGAAGGTGCTCTGGTCACCGCGCTCTCGTAAATCGCCGGCGGGTTTATGGGGTTGCCGTGGTGGAGCTGGTCTTGTCAGTTCATTATCACAGTAGTATAGCTTTCTGTTTTCATGATGTGTGCTCCTGCTGTGAGGATTTACACACACACATGTGTTTATGATGCTGCTCCTTCTCTACTGAATACATGTCAGTAAAAATTAAGCTTATTTAACTTGGGATAATTTCACTTGCATAAAAGCAGCTTACTTAGAAAGAATCTAACTATTAAATCCAGTCTTGAGTTACAGGACATCCAAGAAGATTTGGTACAGAATTCAAAATTAGTTGGGACAAAAATCTTGACTACACAAGATAAAAACTTTCATTCAGATGTTCTCAATAAACTAAAATAGTGCTTTATTCTTAAACTGTGTTGTGGACATGGATGTATTAAATGAACTGGATAAGGTACACCCCCTCTGTCTGTGGTCCCAGATTGATTAGTGGCCGTGCGAGGTACTGCAGCCTCTTGGAACCAGCCTTTTTCTATCATTGCACATTATAATTGCAGACAGTACTGAATTATTATTGGTATTTAAATAAAATAGAAGGAAATGTTCTTTTCTACCGTTTCTAAAATCACTGAAATTACCGTTTTTATATGAAGTGACGTCACACAAACATGTGCGAGTCACATGAACGAGCGTCGGACGATACAAACAGAAGCTCGTGGAAAAGGCTCGACTAGAGACACCTGTAAGTTGTATTTTATTTCATTTCAGACGCTTCACGTGTGTCTAACATGAAGAACACAATTACAATCACACAAGCTAACGCTAACACAAAAACTTGCAGCTGCTGGTCGTTCACGTCGCTCAAAGCATCATGGGGGATTGTGGTCACGTGGCGCCCTAAAGCAAAGATGGCCGCCTCCGTATCAGTAAGTAAAGCAAAGATGTCAGCCTCCGTATCAGGAAGTAAAGCAAAGATGGCGCCTGATCAGGAAGTAAATGCTGAAGTAAGAAACTTTTTTGGGGTCATGCGCCAATGAGCTCACTCCATAGGGATAAACAGGGCGGCCATTTTGGATTCATCTTCCAGGTTTTATTATAGTTCTATGGTTGTGGAATAGCTTTCAGCAGCACAGTTAGCAAGGCTCTGTTGACAATTGTGATTACATACATTTTCAACACTGGTCAGCAAACAGCTTAAAGCAGAAATTATGTGAGGCGGCAGTAGCTGAGATAATACATCTGCCTGCCAACTGACTGACAGAGTTGGCAGTTTGATCCCCACTGCAGGCACACTGTTAATAGTCGATCAGAAATGACACAATTCTGCCCAAAAAGTGCGCTGACATAGATGACACAGTATTAGAACGTCTCTACTGCACACTTGCCTGAAAGAATCTTGCTTTTCTTAATTTTTACCCTTTTCATTTACCTCAGACGCTGACCTTTACAGAAAGAGTGTTATCTCTCCTGTTTAATTAGCAATCCGCGCGCCGATGCCTTTACACTAGTGCAAATATGCTTACATCATTACAGTGTTGTTATCAGACATTAGAGAGCCTAATATCCTTTACTTTCTCATTAGCGTCACAGCGGCAGTGGGAAGGCCAGTGTGCGGAGAGAGATAGCCTGAATGTGACTTTCTAAAAGCATCTATATAACGCTTCTTGACTTGTTACAGTCGAATCAGATAGAGATAATGCTATGGAAGGCACATGTAAGCAGAGGGGCCTAATTGTACTCAGAGGATTCAATTATGCGCTAATGAAGGTCACGATAGCATATAGGGAATTATGAGAAATATGTATTGATCAAAAAGGGAAAATATAACATCAACTTGGGTTTATGGTGTGGGAATTATAGATCCGAGAGATGAATAATTTACTATGTATGTATGTGAAAGTAAGATAACATTTTGAACTCAAGGAAGCAATCATCATGTGTATATCTGAATTTGAAGCTTAAAGTGCGTATGACAGGTTGAAATACACATTTAACTAAAGACTAAGATGAATATATTCAAATTTCTACTAAAATCTGCACCAATTTTACCCCAGTTTAGCTGTTTTTTAGGTTTTAAATTTTACTTCCTGGTTGTAAAGCATGACATCACACTAGGAAATTACCATAGCAACCACACTGTACAGTGGCCAAAACTCCTCTAATGTCACAGATTTTGTTCATTTGACAAAGAAAAACACATGAACATCTTTATTTTGTTGAATTAATGTTTAAAGCAGTGGTCCCCAACCCCCGGGCCGCGGACCGGTACCGGTCCGTGGATCAATTTGTACTGGGCCGCACAACAAATAATTAATTTATTATCAGAGTCTGAGCAATCACTTATTTTGAAAAAGGACGGGATTCTCTAGTCTAGGATACATAAGATCTTAGATTCTTGGCCAGACCCGAACCCGACCCGCAATTTGGGCCGGGTTCGGGTCCACGTTTTCCACTCTGCTGTGGCGCATGTTAGTCGGGCGGCCCCTAACATGCGCTCCACGGCGAAAGAGCGCGTGAGCAGCCAGTGTGTGTTGTTTTCCTCCTCATCCTCGAATAAAGTGGTGAAAATATGTGACGTGAGAAAAGACGTTAATGAAAGTGCGGCTGCTACACGAGCGGAGGAGAGAGAAAGAGCAGCGGAGGAGAGAGAGAGAAGAAAGGAGCGAGGGAGAGAGATCATGTGGTCCGGCGTCAACGGAGGAACAGGCCCGTCTGGGACAGGAGGCGTCCCGTTGGTGCAGGTAGAACACTAAACACTTGAAGCCCTGTCAGGCGCTTATTCTGCCGATAAAACTCTGCAGGAACTCAGTTTACGTAACTCCGGTTCTACACGTGCGCGACCCGGGTCGGGTTCGGACAGTATCCGCGCGGACCCTGGTCGGGTTCGGACAGTATCCGCGCGGACCCTGGTCGGGTTCGGACAGTATCCGCGCGGACCCTGGTCGGGTTCGGACAGTATCCGCGCGGTCCCGGGTCGGGTTCGGACAGTATCCGCGCGGTCCCGGGTCGGGTTCTCGGGCTCGGACAGTACGCGCGCGGGCTCTGCGGGTCGGGCTTGAATTTTTGGGCCCGACGATGGTCACATCTTGGTCATTTGAGCTAAAATTTAACCCACAAGCAACAAAATGAGTCAGAAACAAGACAATACCAGGATTCCTGCGTGAATCCTACGGCTCTAATGAGGCAATGACGCGTTCAAAGCTGCTTCACTTAGAGACCAAGCCCCCTGGATTAAAAGACAAGCCCCTGGACTATTTTGAAAAAAACAAAAAAAAAACAAAACAGGTACACAGTGGATTCACGTTTATTATGATAAACGCCCCCTCCCCTACCGGGCCGCAGTAAAATTGTCAAGCGTTGACCGGTCCGCGGTGATAAAAAGGTTGGGGACCACTGGTTTAAAGGGTCAAAAAAGTAGTTTATTTTGTGTAAATTATGCATAACCTTTGTCTCCTCAGCGTGATGTCATCAGTTTGTTTACTTCCTGTGATTGTCAACAAATTTTTCAACTTTTCTCCACAAACGGCGACCTGATCGGTGCAAAACTACAATTTATATTTACAAGAGGAATTAATACACGAAATAAAGTCAAAATTAGAAAATCGTAAAAACCCGTCATACGCACTTTAACATAAGTAAACATTTTCGGAGCTGGTTAAAGACAACCACATCAGGAATTATTGATAATTGTGTCAATAATTGCAGCGAATGTGTGCAAAATTTGAAAATTCTAATCTTGAATATGTACAGATAAGACCAGTTTAATCCTGATGTGGACTTGCAGTTTAGTTTTGATTTAGTCCAGGTTCAGTTCTGGGTTTTGTCGCAATTTAGTCTCCGTTTTGATGTGGGTGAGAACGCAGTCCAAGTGTCCGAACAGAGCTTCTGAACATGTCCAAAACACGGCGTTCAATAATGAAGTAATATTCAACAAAACTCAACAACTGATCCACCTAAATGTCTCTTTCTTCTATTTATCACATGGTAATTGCGTAGTCAGCCAAGTGCTAATCTCCAAACCAAATTATGTGGAATAACTCTCTAATTCAATTGAAAGGAGCAGATCAGGAAAAGCTCCACGGTTCACTTAATGACCTGACCAATGAGTCTGAATGTGATTCTAAGCCTGAGATTTAATCACGCTCTGCCGTACTGAGGGACCTCCATTGCCCATGCAAACTGGGGGAGAGTGTGACCTTGGTTAGCACTTGCACACGGCTCCTGGATTAAATCACCTGAGGGAAGAATGGAGCGCACTGACCTGGGGCCCCGAAGAGGAGGAAGATAGCTGTTTTAAATATGTCTCATTAAATACAGCGCGGGCTAATGTTCCTCGCTAGCATAACTGTGATGGCTAACCCTGCCTCCCCCGCTGACCCGATTCATATTTTACTAACCATCGGTCGCCCATTATGCTCGTTGGAGACTTGCCGTTATATTGTACGCTCCATGGCACGTTCTACACAATAGTCAATGGTTGGTTGAATTATGCTGACGATTCAGGAAGACCAGCAACCCAGCGCAATGCAATGTAGATTAGTGCAATGATTCAGCATGATTCCATTCAGAAGTTATAAATATGAATGTAATTAGGTAGGCATGCATCCGTGTTTCTCAGACTTTTTAAGATCAACACAAAACTAAAACAATCTATCCTTCAAAAATCCAATATAAACAGATATTGGAGTTTATAGTGATAAGAATGAGAATGAATTTTGATCAGACTACATTCTCTCTTGTTTGGATAGCACAACATTTTTTGGGGAACATAATCACAGTACCGCAACAAACACTGGATGACACTAAATGGAACAAATAAATGGTTGAAAAAGGATCCAAGTATACATCATTTGCATTAAGTGCTGTCTAGAATACAAAGTCCCTGGTGCAACTCGCTCCGAGGCGGTGCATAATCCCCTCTCATGGTCAAACATCTAACATCCACACATCTCCGTGGGATGTCTCTCCCAGGGGACCTCTCCAGCTGCATCTCCACTTGTAAACAAATGAAAGCAGAGGCTGGTAGAAAACAGCTGAATGCAAATATATACCTCTACATCCCAGGAGATTCTACATGTCTCTCCACTCTGAATGAGGGACAAGCCTGTTGGTCATATAGCCGTGGCAAGTTTGCACAACGTTTCTGAAAAGCGTATGAAATCTCCACATCGGCTTTGTGTTATAGTAAGGTGCTTTTTGCTATTCATACCAGGGGGATAAAAGCCAGCAATCTCACGCATCGGAGAGCCTTACTGTTAGCACACAGGCTTTTGCTTGTGCCGCTCCATGGATGAGCCCTAGTAGTGGCCACAAAGCCCCTCAGATAAAAAAAAGTAAGAGAAAAGAAGAGAGGAATACGGGATTACCTCCTTCAGGTGACCTTCCACTGAGGCAGAGAGAGACAAAAAGCAGAAGAGGCATGAAGGAGAAAGAGGCTAAGGCGCATAATCCGAGCTCCTCTTGTGGTGAGAGCAGGGCCGGTGAGGCATGCGGGATGGATGCTGATGGTGCATGCTGACTACAGAAGACGCATTTCACACAAGGGTACATCCAACGGGCTTAATCCGACCAGCGCATTATGGGGTATCAAAGAATCTAAGAGAACAATGTATAATGAGCAACACTATGAGATGGTGAGGAGAAGTAGTTTAAGGAGTAGAAAATAATTGGATAAGTATTTGAAGAGTTCATTTGCAAAAACAGATAAATGCCATTAGATACAATTTTTGAAGATTTACAATTGACTCTTTGTCTAGTCCAGAAGTGGTTTCAAAAGCCATATTTTAGTGCAATAAAATAATATCCCATCGCTTTCTGAGCAAATCCTCTCACCTATACTGTTATTAATAATGTGTAGAAGATGGGATCAAAAATAAAAACTTTCTGACAATTTTTCAAACTGGAGAGATCTGTTTTTGCAAATGAACTCTTCATTTATATATGCTATTTTGAACATTTGGTAAGTAAAAGGGTCCATTATTTGCTATATTTCCTGTTTCATAGTATACCCTAAGGACATTTATGATAATATTGTGCATTGTCCAACATTCATCACATATAGTTGCTGTCTTGGCTTATTTCTTCCTCCGATACGTGACTCTGTTTCACCCCATCATGGTTAAATCCAAGTGCTTGTGGTATCAGCATCAATGTTGGAGAAAAATAACCTCAAAGTGAAGAGAAATGAATGCGATGTGGGCAGTTACAATTATCCGTTTTCTTTTGCTGGGGCGTGTCTCTTCAATAGACTTATCATTTTTTAATTACATACTGTACACAACTCTGGATGGGAAACACAAGTGCATTTCTGATGTAAATCTTGCTTGTACAGACCATGAAGTATAATGAGATCTGGGCAGAGACAGAAATACTTCCTGGAGAGGGAGAGTTACCACAGCCCAGCATCACTCAGAGGGAGTAATTGTTAGCTCCCCACCACCCAGTTTGAAATGATTAAAGCTAATAAATGCACAGATGAAAGAAATACCATTTCAGGGGTTGTTTTGGGGTACAAGTTACACCAACAGAAGGTTAAAAGCTCACAAAAGTCAATTAGGCATAATATGAGACCTTTAATGCAGTGCGTCAACAGTATTGCTATTGGTTTTGCATATGTTTGTTTCTTATGACAGTTAAAACATCACACATTCAGACAATTTAAACTGAAATAAACAGTTAATCTCATGCTATTGAACAGTTAATAGCATAGGATTCAAATATTTAGGACCAATTTACCTAAATTGTACCTTAATGCTAACATTATTATTGTATTTATGGCACTTATGTAATCTAAGCCAGAGGTTCCCAAACTTTTCTGGCCAGGACCCCCATAATAGCCATGCAACCAACTCGGGACCCCAAAGCGAAATGAAAATAAATATAGTAATAATTTTAAGTGTCCAAGCGTGTTAAATCAGGTTTAATGCTGGTTATTTGAATAGTTTATAGTCTTATTGGGCCTTATTTCACAAAAAGATACTGTTTTTAATATGAAAAATAATTTAAATTAGATCTTAAAATCATCTCGCGACCCCCAGCTCATCTCTCGCAACCCCCCGAGGGGTCCCGACCCCCACTTTGAGAACCACTGATCTAAGCAAACCTAAATAAGAGTATAGTGCTGGCCCAGTGTTCCATGACATGGATAAAAACCACAATCGAGGTTCGACTATCGGTTGGATTTTCCTCTCCAGAACACCGGAGTAGACTTTACTAGGGAGGCTGAGGACTGTGATCTTTGTGTAGTTGGAACAGTTGCCCATTCTCAAACAGAGGGACCGTCAGAGGTACTATTTAGGGACAGTACCTAAATAAAACTAGCCTATTATTTTCCTTCATTAGACTGAAGAAACAATACTGTAATTTAAAGGTCCCATATCCTGCAAAATGGACTTTTCAGAGGTTTTAACCTTCCTACAGTGCTATTTGGGCCTCGTATGTTGTGCCCAAAGTGGTTTTTTGATTGATTCCCTCATGCTTTCACTAGAGAACTGTCTTTTCCGTCCCCCTCGGCTGAGCAGCAGACGGGGGCTCCTCACTAAGATGACACGGCTTCACCAGGATGACGCGGTGTTTAAGCCATGCCTCCAGGAAGCGCGCAGCCGCAGAATAAAAACAGCTAATGCTAATGCTACACAGTAATTACACGATGGATACGACAGAGACATAGAAGAGTTAGCTTGTTATTTACCAAACGGCAACGTCCGTCGTTGAGGCCCTGGAGCACGTCAAACTCCAGGTCAGATCCAGGACGTAGGACTCAGCACGACGCACCGTCAGGACGAGAAAATGTTTATTCAGTGTTTGTGTATCGCTGTTTACCGGAGCACACGGCGCATGCACCATCTCCGCTCTAGGCTTCGGCCCGGGTTGGGCGGGGGAGGCAGCCTGCTCTCTGTTCGGGGGGGTCAGATCTCAGAGTGAGCCGTTTGCTTTTGCAGGAGGGGGGCCAGTCCAAGAAATGGGTGTTTTTTGTAAACTGTTATGTTATGGATATTACACAACGAGAAAATGTATCAACAAAGCCCTTAGAATAGACTGTGTGAAGGGGAAAATAGCAGAATATGGGACCTTTAACATATATATTGTCTGTCTGTCTGTCCCATTTTCATATTCCAATCCCACCATGTTTTCTTTTCTCTTTAAATAACAAAATAACATATGTCGTTATTTACATTGTGCTGAACATGTAAATTAATTAACTAAAAGAAAAAAAAGTAATATATCCATTGTACTCTACAGGGCCCTAGTTAATTGAAGCACTGTGCCATATGGATGAACAGAGCACAGAATCATGTATGTCGGAATAATTTACTAGCACTCTGACAGCTACAGCAGTGAGTTTTACAAGGCCTGTGAATGCGTCAGGATATGAGAGTCAGAGGGAGGTGTTAAGGCTCACCCAGGGACTCAAAGCCTCTCCGAAACACTGTCTTCCCAAAGCCTCCTCTAACTCACAGCTCAATAAATATGGATATGAGCCCAGATTTATTGACAGAAATTGGTAAATAAATCCCAGGAACGGGAAATTGGCGTTGAAATATTGCGCCCCGGATCAGCTGCAATGCACTATTGTTAGCGGCGTGATGAAATGATTTGTTTTGCCAAAGCAGGTCGGTAGTCTAATTAGGCCTCTAATGCTGTCTTTATTACCTGGTTTTGTCACAGGAATTCTCACATTAGGAAACGCACAACAGGCTTTCCGGAAAACTGAATCTTCCAGTGAAGGAATGAGTGGGGTGTGCGAGCAAAAACAAATTGAAATGCACCACGTAACTTTTCCAGTGCAGCCATCGACTTTTTTTTCCATGTTATTTCTTTTGCCTGAAATCCATGAAGACAAGTTACAGGTCAGGTCTGTGAGGAGGTGATTCCACTAAGGACATTTTACGTATTGTATGTATGTACAAGTAAATCACCAGCAATTGAATCGATACAAGATGAATATGTTTATTGCCACACTGTGAAATATTCTAAACAAAACATTTCCTTGACGGTGAACAGATGGTGGACTTCCAAGCAGAAAAGTTGCATGGTGTATCGATTAAAAAACAATTTCCGATTTACTCTGAAGTTAAAGTGCGTATGACAGGTTGAAATACACATTTAACTAAAATGCAGTAAAGATGAATATATTCAAATTTCTACTAAAATCTTTACAAATTTAACCCCAGTTTAGCTGTTTTTTAGGTTTTAAATTTTACTCTCGGTTGTAAAGTATGACATCACGCTAGGAAATTACCATAGCAACCACACTGTACACTGGCCAAAAGTCATCTAATGTCACAGATTTTGTTCATTTGACAAAGAAAAACACATGTGAACACCTTTATTTAGTTGAATCGATGTTTAAAAGGTCAAAAAGTTTTTTATTTTGTGTAAATTATGCATGTCCTTTGTCTCCCCAGTGTGATGTCATCGGTTTGTTTACTTCCTGTAATTGTCAACAGATTTTTCAACTTTTCTCCACAAATAGCGACCTGATTGGTGTAAAACTATAATTTGTATTTACACAAGGTATTAATACACTGAATAAAGTCAAAATTAGAAAATCATAAAAACCTGTCACACGCACTTTAAAGTGCGTGTGACAGGTTTTTATGATTTTCTAGTTTTGACTTTATTTGGTGGAATAAAACCTGTTGTGAATATAAATGATAGTTTTACACCAATCAAGAGTCAGTTTGTGAAGAAAAGTTGAAAAATATGTTGAACATTACAGGAAGTAGAGCAGAATTCCAAAACACGACGGCATCACACTAGGGAGACACACCAGGGACATTTTACAACCAAGAAACACATTTTCCTGACCCTTTAAACATTAATTCATCAAAATAAAGGTGTTCCTATGTGTTTTTTATTTGTCAAATAATAATTTCTGTGACATTTGAGGAGTTTTGACCCAGTGTACGACATGGTTTCTAGGCAACAGTTACAGAATTCCCCAGTGTGATGTCATGATTTACAACCAGGAAGTCAAAATTTAAACCTAAAAAAACTGCCAAACTGGGATAAAAACTGTTTTCTTTTCAGCAGAATCTTGAAAATAATTATCTTAACTGTGTTTTAGTAAAATGAGTACTTCAACCTGTCATGGGCCCTTTAAACATGCAGAACAGGGAGAACAGTATAACTTGAGAGAAGAGTCGTGAGCAACATTTTAAAGGGCGTATAACAGGTTTTTACGATTTTCTAATTTTGACTTTATTCCGTGTATTAATTCCTCTTGTAAATATAAATTGTAGTTTTACACCAATTGGGTCGCCGTTTGTGGAGAAAAGTTGAAAAATCTGTCGACAGTTGCAGGAAGTAAACAAACCGATGACATCACACTGGGGAGACAAAGGTTACGCATAATTTACACAAAATAAACTACCTTTTTGACCCTTTAAACATTGATTTGACAAAATAAAGGTGTTCATATGCAAGTTAACAAGTCTGTGACATTAGAGGAGTTTTGGCCACTGTACAGTGTGGTTGCTATGGTAATTTCCTAGCGTGATGTCATACTTTACAACCAGGAAGTAAAATTTCAAATCTAAAAAATAGCTGAACGGGGGTAAAATGTGTACAGATTTCAGTAGAAATTTGAATATATTCATCTTAACGGCTTTTTAGTTAAACGTGTATTTCAACCTGTCATGGGCCCTTTAAGCAAACAGCATCATTAATAACCACAAGACTCTTTCGATAGACATGAGTTCAGTTAAAGTGTACGAGCTTTAATGCAGTAGCAATTCCTGATTGAATTTTCTTAAGGAGACAGTTAAAGCTAAGCAATTAATGTGCATCTGTTCAGAATAATAAAATGAAACGCTTCCTATAATAAGATGACGGCAGTTACATTTTCTCATCCCGCATGAAAACAAACTGTCTACTCCTGAACGTCCACAAGAATAATCAGAGTAGCGCTAGCACTAATGTAACGGAGCGGAGTGGCGCGCTCGGAGCAGGTGGGTAATCAGAGCGGCGTGGACAGGAGCCAGGGTTTCATCCATCCAGCCTCAGCCCAGTAGAGCAAGTCCCTGCACTTTGTTCATCAGAGCCTCAAATGGCTATATTACAGACAGGCTTTCAGGTCGCAGGATTAAAGTGTGGCTGTGCTCGCTGAGTGACTGGAAGGAGACTTTTAACCCGACTTAAACACCTCCATCCATCACAGGAGCCGGCCCGGCGCTAAGAGGTTAGGCTGCAGTTACAGGGCTGACACGCGGACCTAAGACGACTCTGTGCAGCTGTGCCCGATAAATCTGAGTCCTGACAGGAGCCTCCAGCTTTCTCAGGCCACTGCACTCTGTATGTCCCACACGCATGTTCAGCCAATGTAAAAAATGGACAACATAAACAACATGGTAATGTCTGGCACGGTAGGCCTTTGGAAACTAGCTGACAAAATCGAGTAAATAAAAGATCTGTTTGAAAGAGCAACAAACA
The DNA here is from genome assembly GCA_019453435.1 of Rhinogobius similis. Classification (NCBI taxonomy): domain Eukaryota; kingdom Metazoa; phylum Chordata; class Actinopteri; order Gobiiformes; family Gobiidae; genus Rhinogobius; species Rhinogobius similis. Next base: position 1,479,452 of record CM033638.1, read on the forward strand.
AACGACATGTGAATAATGTGGTCGGTCATAAGGAAAAGTATAATGACGATCAAAAGTTATTCAATACAGTGATCCCTCGTTTATCACGGGAGTTGCGTTCCAAAAATAACACGCGAAAAGTGAAATCCGTGAAGTAGTCAGCTTTATTTTTTATTATTTTACAATGCAATACTGAACTATGGAATGAAACCAAAAATCAATCAAAGCCCAAAATGTGTTTAAAACAATCATTTTAATATAGTAATACAAGGTTGTAAACATTGTCACTGGTGTATTTCACAGTCTGTGCCTCTTGGTCCTGACTCCGCCCCCTGTAGCGTCTGTTTCTACTGAAGGCGCACGAGTCTTTCTTTAGTTGTTGGCGCTCTTTCTTTTTCTGAGCAAGAAGATTTTTATAAACGGATATGCCACCTTCGATTATATTTGAGAACGGCAATGAACGACTCGTCAAAGGGTCCCGTTCTTGTGCCGTGCGCTGAAGTTGAAGCTAAAGTTGGCAGAATGTACAGAAACGAAAACTGTTGACAAGTGAAAAACCAATACAGTACAGCATCAATATTATATTTTATTTCTAGACAACAGTAAAGCCCCTGAGCCAATCAGGATTCAGAGCACAATGCACTGTAAAAATATCCCCACTGTAAAAAAAAAAAGCAAAGCCGTGAAAGATGAAACGCGATATAGCGAGGGATCACTGTAATTCTGTAACATTATGGCAGCAAGAGCAAGAGAATTAAATATGTTTGTCTTATCTAGAACTATTACTTTACTCTTGGAGGGTATGAAAATATGTTGATTCTGAAGATGAAAACACTCTGAAGTGCATAGCAGTTGAATGACAGCCTGCCCTTCTCCAGACTGGATTTGAATTCCAGGCGGACTCCTTTGACCACTGCTCTTCGACCCTAATACTTGTTGCCTACAGAATCTCATAATGTCCGTGCCGCTCGCTCACCTGACAGCGTGTTATTCTTACGTCCATCTTCCCCAGTGAAAGAGCCGCCTCCAGCCTCCGATGAGTCTTTCATTAAGGTAACTGTCAGAGCTGAGGCCAATCCCACATCTCTGTCTCACAACCGGCCACTGCCAAATTGTTTAAGGATGGATGGTCTGTCAGAGAAAAGAGGGGGAAAGAGGGGCTGAGCAGGAGGAAATAGAAACATCCCAATCCATCACCGCACACTGTGACCAAGCAACAAATGGAGACATCAGCTCCTAAATGTAAGCCTCATCCTGTGTATCATACCTGCTGCTGTTCTGAGGCCACACCACTATATCTCAAGTGGGATCAGGAAGCCTTGTGTTTTTAGAACAGAAGATTGGTCTCCACGGGCAAAAACAGGGCTTTCATATCAAGGACTCCCCCTCCGCCGGTGCACTCGTTAGGGAGCCATTAACCAAGCTAACGAATGAGCCTGTTGAACAAACATTGTTTTTGTAAGAGAAACACAAGATGTGTGTGAGAACAGGTGGGTGCGTCCTGCAGAGACCTACAAAATCAACATACATTAACAAGACATACATACAAGACATACATTAAAACATATTGTTTATTCACAGATAACTGATTGTTAAATAAAATGTTGCGTAATCGTCTGATTGATAACGTTGTGCAATGTAATCCCCGATATACAATGTTTGGGTTGTCGTTGTGCACTTGTGATGAACAAAAGTGTACAGTGAGTGAGTGTATAGATATAGGCTTAAAGTGCGTATGACAGGTTTCTATAATTTTCTAATTTTGACTTTATTCAGTGTATTAATACCTGTTGTAAATAGAAATTATAGTTTTACACCAATCAAGCAGCCGTTTGTGGAGAAAAGTTGAAAAACCTGTTGACAATTACAGGAAGTAAACAAACTGATGACATCACGCTGAGGAGACAAAGGTTATGCATCATTTACACAAAATAAACGACTTTTTTGAGCCTTTAAACATTAATTCAATAAATTAAAGGTGTTCACATTTATTTTTATTTGTCAAATAAAAAAAATGTGACATCAGATGAGTTTTGGCCCAGTTTACAGTGTTGTTGCTATGGTAATTTCCTAGTGTGATGTCATCATTTACAACCAGGAAGTAAAATTAAAAAGCTAAAAATTGAGAAAACGGTGTAAAATTTGTGAAGAATTTTAGCTAATTTTGAAATATGTTTATCTGAACTACATTTTGGTTAAATGAGTAGCCCAACCTGTCATGGGCCCTTTAAAGGATATAATGGAGCCACCAGAGTGATGCTCACAGCGCGGCATCAATAGCATCTGCAATAGTTGACAAGACCAACAACCTCATTTTAATCTTGAGAATTAAGTATGCACCTGATGTTTTAAAGTCTTGGTTTTCCAATTACAATAGCTTACAGGCAAAACAGTTTTCCTCCCTGGCATGTAAAGACAGACAAACGCTAAACCGCATCATCCGTCAATCTCTCAACACAGAGAAATGATCAGCAGTCAAAAGGATGGGCCCTAAAGGCTCCTGTTATGTCTAAGGCCCAACCCACCATGACAAGCCTGGACCCACCTTTGACCTGCAAGACATTACTGCAGCCTCTGAGCATGTGATGGAGGACAGAACGGTTTGGGGATAGAAGAGGTGATGGGACGGTCGGCCATGTTGGAGAGGGGGTTGATTGGTTTGTAGGTTGGTTGGTCAGAAAAGATGGTACAAGGGGGGCTGCTTTGGGGGACTTGTGGAGGTCAAGCAGTGTGGGTGGTTATTATAGTAGACCCCATAAAATGCTGTCCGGCTCCATGATTACACTGTCAGGTTGGAGGTGGGGGTCTGCATGGGGGAGGAGACGCACAGACGCATGGAGAGGCAGACGGCAGTTTATGTTGTCATCTGTAAAAGACTTCAAATATTCTAATTCCAAACATAAGTCACTTGCTTAACTGTTTACAGGGACTAATCTAGGGATCTAAGAGGTTAACTGCCACATAACCAATGTAAACATTTGTTAGAGGTTAAATCCAAATATTTCATTATCTAACATGTTTAGAGGCATGTGTAGAATGTTAACATTGCTTTAGCCTTTTGTTTAGCATTATCCATACTGCTAACGTACAAGTTAATTCAGATGGAACATTCTGTGGTCAAAATCCGTAATGTTCAAGAGGGATAAGCCTGCATGAATTCAAGTCCTGTTATTATAAAACGTTACCCATTCAATAAATATAAAGGAAAAATATAATGCATTTTTCATGTTGTTATTAGCCTTTAAACATGCTCCTGAGTACCTTATTTATTTATTGACCTTTATTTAAACAGGAAAAGTTCCACTGAGAATCTCTTTTTCAGGGGAGTCCTGGCCCCAGAGGGAAAGAGCACTGTACAAGTTTTTAGTGGTAGGGAAACCGGAGCACCTGGAGGGGACCTACGCAGACATGGGGAGAACATGCAAACTCCACACAGAAAGACTCCTGGCCACTTGGGAGTTGAATCCAGGGCCTTCTTGCTGTGAAGCGAGTGTGCTAACCGCTGCGCTACCGTACTGTTCTCAATGACTGTGTGGATATATTTGAACTAAGCCTGTGCTTTTTACTAATGTGTGTGTGTGTGAGATACTGAGTGAGGGATGTGTGTGAGAAATTGTTCTATATTAATTACTACGTTTAATTGTTAAACTGCACTGTGACTGCTATTGAAATATGAATAACTGTTTTATATTACTTTGCACTGTGTAACTTATTTTTGTGCCCCAAGGACTGCAGATGGAAATGAGCTGTTTAGCTACAATCTGGTGCAGATCATCTCTGTCTTACGAGCATAATGTCTCTGTACACTGTCCCTTCAAATAAAGACTAAACTAAACTAAACTAAACTAAACTAAACCGTGCACTGCGTACAGCCAGTAGATGGCGCCAGCACTATATTCAATCTAGTGAACTTAGCGCTGAAAGGACGCTATATGGTGCAGGTTTGCTGCAGCAGTTATCGTGTTTAGATGACAGAAATGCTCAGAATGAGTCTAGAAATTAACATTTTGTCACAGAAAAAGGGAAAAAACAGTAGTTGAAAAGCTGAGATGGACATTATTAGAAGCACTGATTGGACATTTTTAGTATAATTTGCATCATATACTGTGCTAATCTGGAAAATGTTCATTTTTACAACAACAACAGTTTATGTTAGCCCTCTGTGTTTGTATACAATCTCCAACAGAAGTCCTAGTCTACAGACTTTTACTATATTCCATTTGAAACAACCTTCCCATGGTCAGCCCTGACAGATGAAACGGTAGCACCATCCCTCCCTCTCCAGTGCTCATAGCCCAGCACAGCCCAGGGCAACACACTGCTACTGTTCTCACCCAAATCTAAACACATGCAATCTATTCTGCTGTCAAAGCCCCCTGATCCACGGAAAGCTGTTTGACACGGTTATAGGGAGTCAGGGCTGTAGGCAAACGACTGCTGAGCGCTCCCAGATGGACACACAGCTCAAGTTAACTTAATATGACCGGGACAATGGACATGCAACACACCCAAATAAGCTGTCTGCAGTTTGGGGGCATAACCTGTCAAAAAGAGAAGATGATGATGGTGAGAAGATAGAGAACACAATTAACTCACAAATGCTACACTCAGGATCAGTGCTGTGCAAAATGTGGGTTGAGTAGAGAAAAAATAGAAGTCAAAACGATATACATTTCTGGTTAATTGGAGGCTGTTATTATGGATTAACATTTTAGACACTGTAATGAAAATGACAAATGGTTCAGTCTCCTCTGTGCTGTGACAGTGTGGCTTGTGTGGAGAAGTGAAGGGCAGCTTGAGGACAGATACAAGCTCTATAAATACAGGAGTGAACAGGAGCCTGGTCCACAGGGACACACTCAGACGGAGAAGGACACAGCAGTGCTAAGGTTATCATGATGGCACTGGCTACAAACTTTAACTATTGACACGGGCTCTACTGCAGTTTCAACCAATTGGAAACAAGGGGTTTATAAATAGAGGTCCATTACAGTTTCAATGTAGTGCTCGTCAACAGCAGCTTGCACATACACATGTAAGCGAATAACAAAGCTTACAGTGTGACAGTGGTCTGGTACAACACAGTCTGGTTCAGTGGACTACTAGACCCAAATCGAAAAGATGTTCTGTAATATAAAAGTGAAGAGGTGCCATTAATGGGAGTTCAGGCACAAGGCGTTCCATGGCCACTTGACAGATATTCATTTTTCTTTTCTCGTTTTCTTAATAAGAAAGCAGATCACAGCAGCGTGCTGTGTAAATCAATTATTTTCAGCAAAGGATTTGTAAAACCAGCTCTACTCTTGTAGGTGTGGCGATGGGAGACTGATGGCAACAGCTTAGGCCACAGCATTCCTGCGCTGTGGATATTTTAATGATTGTACATATTGAACACCCCGGGGAGGAGCATGTGGGCTGTATGAAGGCCGAGGGACAGAGGGGTGTGAGCGCAGAATTGACTTTTCTCAAAAGACATTCTCAGGTAATCAGTCATTTTGACTGGCAGTGTATGTATGCCTCACATTCATGGTGTGTCCCTTCCTGCTTGGAAATTATTTTGTGATCTTTTACTCCAACCCCTACCAAACAACACAAAAGATTGAGTCTGCTCATGTGCTTTGGCTCAACTTACATCTTGATACATAAACACCAGCTGCATTATTTTTCAGTTAATGCCATAATTTCTGTGTAACACCCAGAAACATCTTCCTTTTGTAAGGTTACATGATGACAATGAGACAATACTACAATCTACGGACCACAAAACACTCTAGTCTCCCACTGTTCAAGTGCTTTCTCTTATAGAACCTGTGACTCATGGCAGATAAAGCTATAGGTTGCTGTTTGAATTGTAGTTGAACAAAAACCTCCCGTGTGCTCCCTCAATCTTATATCTCTGATCACGCAGGGTGCAAACTAAACTTGTCAACAAATAACCATTCAGAGAGAGGAGGTCACCTACTACACCCCAGCCTCCCCATCTGTGCCCCACCCCGGTAATGATATCCTAAAGAGAGAAATGGCCACATAAACAAGATAAAGCCCATACAGCAAACACTGGCACTGCTATATCTGTGGAGCGGGGAAACACATTATTTAGGCCCATTGCAGCAGTTAGATAGATAGGGAAGAGAGAAAATGGGATTTTGGTTGAAAAACAAATGAACTCGACTGATGGAAGTTATTTTTAGATGATTCAATTCACTTTTTCCTGTACATTCAAGAGCAAAGAAGAATTTTTATTGACAGAATCCTTGAAATCAAACTATAAGAAAATATCTACTTTTTAACTGTTAATCTGTAACACAAAAAGTCTTCAGCTATTGCACATTGTAATGAAACAATCTTTGCTCTGTACCCATACTGTTTACGTTGAGGATATATCATTGTCTAACATTTACTGTAAATTAAATCATACATGCAACCAGTACTATCCTTGTTTTCACGTAAAAGCAGATGAATTATCCTACAATGTACAGGTCTGTACAGATCTAATGTGTAAAAGTAGAGAGTTACTGCATCTGATTAAACAGGTTACTAACTCTAAACTTGGTTCTCACTGGGTTAAGATTCTTAACTGGGTTTCCAATGAAATCTAGACCAAGCTCGTGCCAAAAGATTGTGAAACACTGGCATCATCAGTCTGGCAGCTTGAATGGTTTCACATAAAAGTTATTACAAGAGCATCAGTTTTCCTTTAGAGTGTGAGAAGAACAGGTATAGCCAACCCAATATACAGTGGAGAAAACTATCATCTCCAGCCACGAGGCAGTCATTGACCAAAGCTCTCTGGTTCAGTGACACGTAGAGAATGATTTGGTGACAGGCCATTACAGAGCAGCCCCTCCATTCTGATGCGCTGCACACCCATCAGTCCGAGGTAGTCCGTGTGGGGCGTATGATTGACGTGACCGGTGCAGCTCTGATGTCCTCCACTCTGCACAGCGCTCAGCTCTGCCAAGGACAATTACCACACCGCCCGCTCGGCAGCTGCACGACAATGTGCTGCTGCAGTGTGCTGCTACATGGAGCAGAGTCAGGCCGCTACAGAGACAATCTGACAGCAACAGGCAACTTATGAGTAGTGTTTGTTAATGTTCAGGAGAGAAAGACAAAACAACTGCACTAGGTGGAGATAGATACGTTCATTAATTCATTTTCTACCGCTTATTCCCGTCAGGGGTCGCGGGTGACTGGAGCCTATCCCAGTGACTTTGGGCCTTAGGCGGGGTACACCCTGGACAGTGACCAACTCGTCGCAGCAAACACAGAGACAGACAAGGACAGACAACCATTCACTCTCACATTCATTCACTAGGGACAATTTAGAGTTCTCAATTAACCTACACAGTCATGTCTTTGGACGGTGGGAGGAGCCGGAGAACCCAGAGAGAAAATGCAGACTCCACCCAGAGAGAGCGTGTGATGTTGGGATGGTCCGGGATTCGAACCCACAATCTCCTTATTGAGAGGCAGAAGCTCTAGCCGCTCTGCCACCGTGCACCCCTGGAGATGGATACAGTTCTGTAATAAGGTAAAGAAGGATGCGTTTGTTGCAAGATTGGGCTCTTTTCCATGATGGCAGTCTGGATTGGATCGGTACAGTCTTAAAGTGTTTCTATTGACAAAAGTTTAACTATCCGGCCTGTGTGACTGGGCTGAAGCAGCCCACTTGAGGTACTGCTGAAGGGTTTCAGCTCCAGGTCTGCTTTGGCTAAAGAGGCACTACACACAGCACTGTTTGATTGATTGAATGGTGAAGAGAGAACGCAGACTTAGTTGAAAACCAAATGACAAAAAGCAGCTATTAAGAGAGAATCTTTTTTCACCTAAATCTTGCGATGAACCGTCATATTTCCAGTGATGGGAAGTTATATGTCTGACATGATTAGCAAAACAAAGCTAGCGCAAAATAGATACAGCCGTTCTCACCGCAGGCAGACATTAAAACACGGTGTAGAGGCACAGAGAAGTGAAATTAGTGCGAAAAAACACAATAAACCAGAAACAGTTGGAATGACAAAATCTACCGTTTGAATAAAAAGTACAATTTAGATGTTATTTTAATTATTAGAAAACATTTGTTATGTTTGGATGTTATGTTGCTTTCATAGCAGACCCCTGCTTACTGGACCAGGAGCATGGAATCACAACCAAGGAAAACAGATCTGGTCACCAGAGCCAGTGAAAATGCTGCTTTAGTGAACAAGGGGTTAACAGCGTCTTAATTCTTAATACTTTGTCCTCAAATATGTCAAAATATGACATCTTATGAACAAACTAGGACTTGCTGCAAAGTCCAAGCTTGCATGTTCTCCTAGTCCTATTGTTATACATTGCCTCCAAGTAACTGGCCAAACAGCTGAAATACACTCTCTTTTCTGCTATGTATCTATGCTTGTAAGTTGTACAAGATGAGAGACTTAACGGAAGAGCTTGGTCACATTAAAATATCAAAATAATTATTGCAGAAATATGTCAACCTTTAGGCAAAATCTAATAACAGTGTGTTTAATAAAACTTCATATAAAACGTTGCACCTGCATTATTACTGCACTCTCACTCTGTCTGTATAAAACAAACAGCTGCAGGGCCTAAAGTAAAGACTTAAAATCCTGTTTTAATGAGACTTTAGCTTATGAAAGTATCGCAGGTGAACAGGTTCAGAAACACTACAATATGTAATCAAATTTATCCTCCAAGGCCTGAAGGCTGCGTTAACCCTTTGTCGAAACTAGGCCACATAAAAATACCTGCTGCATTAGAGAAAAAAAGCACAGCGCTCTGGATGAGGACAGCCAGCTCATGCCAGGGATAATGATAGTGATGTGGGATAATTACAAATGTGCCATCTTGTAAAGTTGTCATTGGTGATGCACTGTATAACCTCAGCTCGTGTCCTGTCTTGTGGAGCCTCTCCCTCCACACTGTCCTGTATCAGAGGATCCTTTCAGAGGAGCTGGCTCTTCCCTCTTTAACCTGCCCTCAACCCAAACGCCGAGAGGAACCCTGTAATCACCTGCTCTCCTGCTATGTTTACTGCTGCTGAATCAGGGACGCGGCATACTTACCCATGGGCCTCCTCAGAGCTTCTTCCCAGCATCCGTCTGACAAGAACAGGCACGGCCCTCCCGCTAATGACAGCCCAATCACGACGCACTGATGGATGGCTGTGCCGGTGACAATAGGCGATGGTAGTTTTGGAAGGAAACTGACAATATGACAAATGATTGAGAAAATATTTAGGTCAAGTCTACATAGATAACTACAATCAACTAAAGCGGATAAACATTCCACAGAATGTAAGGATTATGTTCTGTTGTTTTCAAATCAAATCAAATCAAATCAAACTTTATTTATAAAGCACTTTTCATACATAGCATGTAACAGAAAGTGCTTTACAGTGTATATTAAAAACATTCCCTCACATGACCATTTCCCACTCAACCGCCTCCCACCAGCCAAGCAACCCACCCAGTCACATACACACCCGTACACACACACACACGCACACACGCACACACGCACACACACACATACACATACACACCCATCTATGTGCATATACACGTATTTACACACACATAACCTAGGATACAATAGGCTGAGTGCAGATACACCAGTTGAAGAAGCACCATCAGAGGAGCCGTCTGCACCAGGAGCAGAGAGTCTGCAGCCTCCGGGCCCTGAGGAGAGATGGGGCAAACACCAAACCTCCACCAGGGGCCCATGAGCCAGGGCCCAGCAACCACAGACGACCACCGCTCCCAGTACAGAGGGCCCCTCAGAGGAAACACTGGAGTCTGCTACCTTTGCGTAGTGTTTTGATTCGTTTAATAAGAACTGAGGGAAAGATGGAGGCTGTGAAAGATGAGATTCGAGTATGCAAACGAGAAGCGATTGTTTGGCAAAGGTGGGGCTGCAAATTAGGAAATAGTCTTCCAGGTTGACTTTCCGCTTCAGCAAACATAAGTAAACTTCCTGTGAATATTTCTCTGATGAAAGCCAGGCAGTCAGTCCCACATGGTGCGTTCTGGCGCTGTCATGTTCACACTCTCCGCTAGTGTTGCCCACACAAACGCATCACTTAAAATCGATGCTCACTCCGTTTGTCACGCGGGAATCGGAAGCACTTTTCCCTGCTCCGTGACTGTCCCGTGTTCTGTTTTCTTTTTCTTATCTCGCCCTCTACCCTCCATGGGCTCGCACTCATGTTAGAGACTCCAAATCAGACATGCAACTCTAGCCTGGGAGTTGAAAGAACCACATCTATAGCGCATCTAGCGAGAAAAATCAAAATCAAAAGACCTTGGAAGCAAACTCATTACAGTCGTATTCCTCGGTGGATCCAAATTGTGATGGAGAAGATTTCTGAAAGTTTGCAGCCAAGCGTTCTCCGTCTGCTAGATTAATGTGGGATAGGATGATCGCAGCAGGTATGGCGGCGCAGAGGGAACGCGGAGCATGCAGGGATTCTCGGCGCGCTACAATATGGCAATGTTTACACTTGCTCCGAGCCGTGTAATAGAAATGCTGGCCCGCATAATCACTGCCTATCTGGAAGTTTAATTTAATTCCCTTTAGTGTATCACCTGAGAAAAATCGCATCCAAACAAGCAGAACAAACTACAGAAGGATGCCAGTGGAAATGTAATCTCCTCAATGAAAGAATGATTAATTTAGAGGCGGTGATTTGAAAAAGCGTTTGAATGAGCAGTGTTTCAGAATCTTCAAAGAGGATTTTTCATGAAGTTGGAAGAAATGCATCGCCCTGGCAGCCAAGCCCAAAACAATTTATTAGCTTTGCCATTGTCAAACAAGGAAAGTTTTTGTGCAGGATTGTTGGTTGGCTACATATTGCGCTTTTAGAAAAACAAAATGGTCTGCAATTAATTTCTTATCTGTGATCTATCATGGCAAACGTGAGTTCAGTGTGTTCTAAGTGCTTTCAATTTGTAATGTTTGGATTCCTTAAATATTTCAGATACCATCTCATCTGTACTATCTGAATTAAGAGCCACACTAACAATATACTTTATATTGCACAAGATATCCTTTGGGCCAACCATTCAAAATGCATGAGCTGTCTGCGCCAATCACAAACACTTCCATATTCAGCATCTGATACAGTTGTCCAGCTGTAAGCAATTTAGTCCTGGTGCTTTTGATTTTCTTCCGAGTGCGTGCCATTCCTCTCCACTTCTCATTTACCTGACGTTATTCAGGAGGTGAAGCCATTTCCTCCTCTCATGACCCCGGGATGTCTTGTCAGCTGCACATTATCTGACATCATGGCTCCAGAATTTAATTTCGTCACAACAGAGCATCCTGCCAAAGGAGCGCAGGGATCTCTAATGCCATCCGTGTTCAGGGCGACACGTTATTAGTCAGTACAATGGAGGCAGTTTATATCCTGATAAAACATTATTGTGTTTACCTTGCTGAGGCACTGCACACTTACTGTTACATAGATGGGTTTGTGGGCAATATCTTCAGGTTAAGTGGTGAGCAACTAGAATGGGGGACCCAACATGAGGCTGTCCCAGTGTTTGAAAAGGGCAGACAACACTACTATTTACAGTTTGGATAACAAAAGACAGCCATAACATAATGCACAATCTTGTTTTAAAACTTTTCTCAAATGGGGTCACACAGCAAACCAGCTGAATGGCATTAGATTTAGCAGAGTGCCCTTTTGGATAACCCTTCCTTTGGTCCGAGAATGGGGCACCATAAAAACTAGACTGTTAAAAGCAGTTGGATTTTACAATATAAAATATAAAACCTTCTAGAAAAAAAGTGGTTTCGTTTTTGTGAAAGTGCGCAGCAGAGACCTCGATCTCACTCTGTCAAGTGGTGCACTGCCAGAGCACTGCAATCCCCATTGCTGTCAACTCTTAAGTGAATGTAACTTACTGGCCCAGAAACCTTTAAGACCTCAGTGAGAAGTATTTCCTGCAGCAGCAAACATTATGAATGTCCCAGACTCTAAAACAACTCAAAAAGCGGCACCACAAAAGTTAGCAAAGCCATTATTGTGCTAACGATGTGAGTTATGTTCAAAACGGTCCTGCGTACATAAACCCAAATTAGGACATCCAAATATGCATGCACCAAAAAGTAGAATATTATGTTCTTGTGCAATATTATGTTCCAGGAAATTACACTTTTTTTATTATACGTCGATGTAAACCCTCATTCGTCCAGTGTCGGCTAATTTCCTGGCTGTATTCTCAAGCTCCCGTACCAGATCTAAGGTACCTTGCCCAAAATTCTCCAGAATTCGTCGATGTAAACCCTCATTCGTCCAGCGTCCGGATGACAACCTCTGAAACCCTTTCTACGATTTTTTTTTATTATAATACCAGTATACACAAGCAAAGGGAACTTTTTGTTGTTGTTGGGCCAAATATACAGGTTTTTCAATGTCTGGGTGTTGTTTGAGATTAAATCAAATTGAAAAAACATAGCCACATGTTGGTTAACATTTAATTATCCACAACATGGCAGAAAGCATGTGGCTGTTCGCTTGTAGCATTGTTTTGTGGCCGCCTCTTGGGAAATCAGCTGGGAGAAAAACAGGCACAGTAATCTGTCTATAACTGAGGATAATTTAAACTACACACGCCCATGCAAACAATATCTACTCCAAACTGTTTGTTATATGGGATCTATCAGCGTAATTGGACCCAGCGTGTAATCGATGACATCCCTTAACAAATGGCGTCACAAGAGCCATTTTACACCATTGTCAATACACTTTTGAACAAATATATATTTACTGTAAAATCATTCACATCAATTCAATCTGTATTGCTACAACTATTGATTGGGCGTGTATTAAAAGCTTGGAATTCATTGTTTGGCCTAGATCCCATATGCTGTATGGCCTGTGCCTGAGGAAATGTCTTGCGGTTTGCGATTCAGGGAAACATTTTTCCCCAGCCGTTCATTTCAAATTCCCATTGTGGATGCTAGTGCAAGCTGTCATTGGGATGCTCAGGTGTGGCTAGGCTATCATTAGTGGTCAGTGTTTCGGGAAGAGGACAGGAATGAGGAGATGGAGGCATGTTGGAGTGGAGGGCTGTTTTTTCTTTTTTTTCTTTTTTCAAATGGCTCATGTTTTCCACCTCTTGGGTAATAGCTATGGATTGCTATGTAATCACAGGTCTTTGTTATGTGTTGCGACTTGGCTGCTGCACTATGATTGGGAGGATGGTGTTGGAAAGGGTGTTTGAAAAGAGATGCCAGTGCAAATGTCAGGTTCAAGAAAGGAATGCTTGGTAAATGAAAGCATAGATAGGACGCGGAAAAGCAAGAATGCCTGTCCTATTACATATTCAGAGTCACAAATGAGTTGGTTTTTGGAACGTTCGGTGCAGCACAGGTGACCTAGAAAGACAAGAGGAGAAACAAGATGGAGGATGTCATTTTTGAAAAGACAAAGGATTATTTTGTGTTGAGTTACCATGATCTGAAAAAAGCAAAGAAGCCCTATAATTAATCTTTGACTAGATGTGGTCTAGTCAAGTGCTTCCTAGTTAATGAAGTTAGTTTTGTTCAACAAACACAAACAAAAATTCAAAATATTCACCTCTGCCTGCTCTACTTACCAAAGATTTTTCTCCAACTAATATGTACTGTTTTGATTGGAAGTCAAGTAAGTGTGCAACTGCAAAATTATAAAAAGAAACATGCATGCTGATTCAAATTCCTGAGTCAAAAGTTAGTGGATTTTGTGTAATTCCTGCAAAACACAGGTGACCCAAAAAAGCAAGCACAGACACTGCAAATGAAGTGTGTTGATAATTAAAAAGGCAAAGAAATGGGAGTGTGTTGCGGCACCCTGAAATCCAAATGTTATGATTAACATTACCATAAAAAGAGGCCACTGGGTGCAAGGCAAATGTCTTCCCTCCGACAGATTTATTAGAGGGCACGCACTCAGAATGAAAGTGAGAAGATGCTTTTATTTATTTTTGCCGTGATTTACAACTTGGCAAGTATCTATTTGAATACAGCCTGCAAGACATTTCTTTAGTATTTGGAGTGATGGATTCATAGTGAGGCCATTGTCAGTGCTGAAATACAAATCTACCATGTTTTCATTTTCACATGTAGGTCGTCATATAATTGGAAAAACATTGGGTGTAAGACAATATAATATTTCAATGTGGATTTTGTTACAGGCCTGGGGTGTTATATCTGTGACGGAAAAGGGTGGAATGCAAATAGTGGCATTTCGTTTTAATTCAGAAGGTTTTCTAATAATCACTAATCGGTTTTAAAGGTCCCATATTCTGCTATTTTCCCCTTCACACAGTCTATTCTAAGGGCTTTGTTGATAAAATTTTGCGTTGTGCGATATCCATAACATAACAGTTTCCAAAAAACACCCATTTCTTGGACTGGCCCCCCTCCTTGCAAAAGCAAACGGCTCACTCTGAGATCTGACCCCCCCGAACAGAGAGCAGTCTGCCTCCCCCGCCCAACCCGCGACGAAGCCTAGAGCGGAGATAGTGCGCATGCGCCATGTGCTCCGGTAAACAACGATACACAAACACGGGAATAAACATTTTATCGTCCTGACGGTGTGTCGTGCTGAGTCCTACGTCCTGGATCTGACCTGGAGTTTGACGTGCTCCAGGGCCTCAACGACGGACGTTGCCGTTTGGTAAATAACAAGCTAACTCTTCGATCTGTCGTATCCATCGTGTAATTACTGTGTAGCATTAGCATTAGCTGTTTTTATTCTTGCGGCTGCGCGCTTCCTGGAGGCGTGGCTTAAACACCGCGTCATCTTAGTGAGGAGCCCCCGTCTGCTGCTCAGCCGAGGGGGACGGAAATGACCGGTCTCTAGCGAAAGCATGAGGGAATCAATCAAAAAAACACTTTGGGCACAACATACGAGGCCCAAATAGCACTGTAGGAAGGTTAAAACCTCTGAAAAGTCCATTTTGCATGTTATGGGACCTTTAACAATTGGTCCCGTTTGAAAATGACAAGGTAAACCACATGGTCTTTCATCAATATATTCAAATGTAATTCAAATACACAGTACAACCTTTTAGTGCCACAAAAAGAAACTTGCTTTGTAGAGAATCATGCCCTCTTTCACTATATGCTACCAACAATCTTCTCTAAGGCCTCAAAGCTTTTGTTACAGTGATGTTGGATCTGTTTGATGCCCATGTCACTTGTGTAAACAGCACAGTGAAAATGATTAATTATTCATGAAGTCTACATACACAGCATACCCATGTAAACCCTACAAATGTTTAAAAGGCTACAGAAGAACACAACACAATTAAACTCGTCAAAGCCCACACAACAGACACTGTGGCTCTACTGTGGGATAGTCACAGATTTGTGTAGTCCTGTGTACCCCGTGTGCATAAATGTCACAAGCAAATAGAGGTGCTTCAACACTTCCTCTTTCGGGATTATGCCAAAGCCTGTTCAAATATCTAAATGTCAACCGCGCATAAACACTTTGCAATTACAGCCTGCGAGCAGCAGCTGGGGGGCGGGGTCACTCTGGCTTTGACAATTCCCAATGGGTCCCAACACACACGCCATTCAAGCCTGACAGAATGGACATATCTAGCCACTCAGCGGTTTCTAATCCAATGTAAAATGTGTCTGTTTACAAATGTCTTTAGCTAATGTTGTCTTATGTTGTTCCTGATGATGTGGTGTCATCACGTGCCACTTTTGCTCTGCCACACAATGGTACATTAGAGGCTCGGTGGTGCAACAGGCGTGCCCGGACCCTCTCTGACCCGCTGCTAATTGCACCCTCAGGACAAGAAGCCAATCAGAAAGGGGCGTTTGGATGTCTACTGTCCAACTGAGAGCGATCCTGCCTGCCTGCTGCTCAGATTCGGGGCTGTCCTCCTGTGCACGCTTCCGCAAAATCGAAGCAAATCAGCGGAGACACTTTCCTACAGCGTCGGGAGTGCGTGCAATGAGTGTAAAAAGTAGAATATTTAGGAGGTCAGTGCGATCAGAGTGTCCGCTGGTGGGGAGTCTTTGAGCTGAATGCAGATGAGGACTTTTTTAGTTGTTTCCACTTGCTAATTGCCCCGTGCATTAGCATAAATAGCAAGCCTCACTCCCTGGACTGGGAAAGAGAAATCCCGGCCTAATTATTAGAGCCACATGCAGCGACAGTGGCGGCATGTACTCCCTGCAGTCTGGTTAACACTAGAGTTGGCAGCGCTTCATATTCTGTACATCTACCAAATGTGTGACGAGATGTGTCTGCAACATGACTTTCAAGTGACATGCAATGATTTCGTACACAAGAAGCTTTTACATAGACCAGATGTCCACCAACATCTCCATCTAGTCATCTTTAGTTAAAGGGCCTATGACAGGTTGAACTACTCAATTCACTAAAATGCAGTTCAGATAAATATATTTCAGTTTCTGCTAGAATCTTCACACATTTTACCCCAGTTTAGCTATTTTTTTAGGTTTTTAATTTTACTTCCTGGTTGTAAAGTATGACATCACACTAGGAAATTACCATAGCAACCACACTGTACACTGGGCCAAAACTCATCTAATGTCACAGATTTTGTTCATTTGACAAAGAGAAATACATGTGAACACCTTTATTTTGTTGAATCAATGTTCAAAATGTCAAAAAGCTATCTTCTTTTGTGTAAATTATTCATGACCTTTGTCTCCCTAGTGTGATGTCATCAGTTCGTTTACTTCCTGTAATTTTCAGCAAATGTTTCAACTTTTCTCCACAAACAGTGACCTGTTTGGTGTAAAACTACAATTTATATTCACAAGAGTTATGAATACACTGAATAAAGTCAAAATTAGAAAATCATAAAAACCCGTCATACGCACTTTAAGTGGTTATCCTTGCATCCAAATTCCAACTCATTAATTATTTAAAGCTTATTTTTTCAGACCAGAGTTTGTGTGTACCTGACAGTTTTAATTGCTCACTCACTCTTCTTCAGAGTATAACTTGATGTTGCTGTGACATGTCTTGCCATGCCTCTACCAGTGGAAAACAGCGACAAAGAGTAAAAAGGCCCCCCTCAACCCGGTTTATTGTCCCTGTATTTCCAGAGACGATGGTTCCTCTATCCCAGGCATGTCCAAACTCAGGCCCGGGAGCCAAATGCGGCCCTCAGACCAATTTTTCTTGGCCCTCAGGCTTCCTGGTGAACTGGCCCACATTGTCCTGATAAGTACTATTTACAGCACATTTCAGATTTTCTACAATTCCAACCTAAATAACTAACATTTTGGTGCAATACAGACCTGATATTAAGGCACTGAGACTGAATGTAGATGTGGTGGTGCTTAAAACATCAGATAAATGCAGCTTTTTTTAACGTTTCACGATTGATTTGTGGCCCTCCGCTTGGTCTATATTTCAATATGTGGCCCTCGATGGAAAAAGTTTGGACACCCCTGCTCTATCCCAACGAGGTTCGCTCCATCTCAGTCCATAATGTTATTCTGTCTTGTACAGCGATAAAAAGATGTGTGTTGTTCCTGTTCTGCTTTGTGTTTTCAGGTGGCAAGAGCAAATTAACCTCATTGGACTATCATGAAGTTGTTGCATAAATTCAACAAGATTCTATTTTCCCACCTTCTTCCTAAATCTACCGCAGCAGTAGAGCCATTGGCCTACTCAGCCTGTCACTCTCTTCCTCATCACCATAACTGGTAATAAAATCTGTGTCTGCTTAGCTTTCTCCCTGCCACTGTACAGTTTAAAGTGGTTTTCTACATGTTTGCTAGACTAAGAACAACACAGTCCTATTTCATACACAGTACAACAGTATATCTCTTTATATTTCCACTTATTTTTAGTTACAATACTCTATGGGCCAACAAACTGCCATGGCTTTATGTTATATAGTCCTTTAAAGAGTTGGCAGGGGAGGCATTCTGTGGCATAAACTCTACCCCAGTAAGTGAGATGGCAGATTGTGTAGCAGAGAACATCAGTGTCTGATTTAAAGATTAACAAGAGGAACACTGTTAATCAGCTGTTTGTCATGTCTGATGAGAGGTTAAGTGGATATCTGACAGGAGAGTTAAGTATAGTAATAGACTCTGCACTTTCTAACTTCACCCAAAAACACAGCATTTCAGACTCCTCAGCAGGTTTCTGTTGCACTTCCAGACTCAGATCCCTTTCCTCAGGCGGCTGAAGGTGCTGGCCTTGAGCCAGATCAGATATGTGTGTGAGTGTTCCTCTGCTTTCTGCTAAAGACATGCTCAGAGTACAAATTAGCCACTATACTCCCCGACCAGCCCAGCCCTAATCCCTTTGTCAGAATGATGGCTGATCTGCCAGGCATCGGAAGCAATAATAAGGCTCACTACAGGTGCATTCTGGGTAATCAACAAGAGCTCAACAATACAACAAGCCTTCATGTGTTATTGTTATCATGTAAACAGATTCAAGTGTCATACAGACACTGCACTGTCTGACAAACGACACCAGGCAATAACAGTGGCAATAAAGATAACTTTATAACTAAATTAGTGGTTAATACAAAGTGATTAGTGCAGCTCCCATACAATATCATTACCAGCCTAATGCTGGTTGTCATTATATTGATTAATTCATCTACATTTGGTCTAACTACTTGTCACTAATTCAAACAGTAGCTAAACATTAACCTGGACCTCCCATTAGGCATGATGCCCGGACACAACAGCACAATGTAAAGCTGTGGTTAGTGAGAACGAATAGGAGGCTGAAGACAGAGTGATAAAACTCACACTGTAACAGGACAGTTATGGGAAGCTATTGTTAATAGTACAGTTGTTCATGTTCCAAATTAGTGATGATGTTTATCTAGAGGTGAGCAACATACTTTTCATTATATCTTTGGCTTATTTTGTGAGCATTTTCTTTTAAGTAAACCTGGCTATTGTAAGAGTAAAAAAAGAGTATTGAAATCATGCACCACACCACTATGCCTTTCCCTACCTTGTCTTTCACACTGTAAAATATACAGTTCAGACAAAAACATTGCTGTAATGTAATAGATGATTTTTGTGACAGAGATGCAATCCTTTCCCCGGCCTGAATGTAAGTATGTGCCCAACAATGCTGCCGATAAGAGCAGTCATTTTGTTCTTGGTTGGGGCATAACAATCAATCAAAGAACAATATTATGTTTCCAGCTTCCTCCATCCTGTTACCATTTATCTCTTTAATATCCTGTACTCCTCTGATGAGCCGGGGAGGGGGGAACTGACCTCCTGTTTAAATCCAAGCTGATGGTCCCATTTACCGCAGGACGACCAAAATGTGCCGATAGAGGGCAGATAAGGCTTAGAGGACATCCCACCTGGCTTTATTGGACCATTCATGTGATGGCATACAGTCAATGGGTATACTGTATGACTGTATATTTTCTATATGAGCCATTGGGACAATAGAATACAATGCACAGGGAGTTATGGTCAGCTCCAGCGCAGGGACTCCATTTCCCGATAAGGCTCAATCTGTCCCGGCGGACTAGAGGCTGTCAGATAAGAGCAGACAGCTATCGGTCCATAGTATGAGGGTGGTCAGGCTGAAAGGGAGCGAGGTGGGGGGGTGTAGGGGGAGAGTGGTACAAGGCTCGGGGATCTGTACGGCACAAGCAGGCTTATCACACCTGCTCTGATGTCTCTTTACCAATGCACGACGATAAGGGACGCAAGGGAATAAGATGGAAGATCAGATATCCATGCAAGTAACATCCTAGTTTTGAAGATTAGCTTTGATGCATATTTATGTACAGTCAATATTAAGAAAAACCAGTAAGAGAGTTTATTACTTAGCAACCACTCCTTGACACTTCTTTACTTAAAGGACCCATATTCTGCTATTTTCCCCATTACACAGTCTACTCTAAGGGCTTTGTTGATAAAATGTTTGCGTTGTGTAATATCCATAACATAACAGTTTCCAAAAAAACACCCATTTCTTGGACTGGGCCCCCTCGTGGCAATAGCAAACGGCTCACTCTGAGATCTGACCCCCGAACAGAGAGCAGGCTGCCTCCCCCTCCCAACCCGCGCGCCTCCCCCGCCCAACTCGTGCCGAAGCCTAGAGCGGAGATGGTGCATGCGCCGTGTGCTCCGGTAAACAGCGATACACAAACACTGAATAAACATTTTCTCGTCCTGACGGTGCGTCGTGCTGAGTCCTACGTCCTGGATCTGACCTGGAGTTTGACGTGCTCCAGGGCCTCAACGACGGACGTTGCCGTTTGGTAAATAACAAGCTAACTCTTCTGTCTGTCGTATCCATCGTGTAATTACTGTGTAGCATTAGCAGTAGCTGTTTTTATTCTTGCGGCTGCGCGCTTCCTGGAGGCGTGGCTTAAACACCGCGTCATCCTGGTGAAGCCGCGTCATCTTAGTGAGGAGCCCCCGTCTGCTGCTCAGCCGAGGGGGACGGAAAAGACAGTTCTCTAGTGAAAGCATGAGGGAATCAATCAAAAAACCACTTTGGGCACGACATACGAGGCCCAAATAGCACTGGAGGAAGGTTAAAACCTCTGAAAAGTCAATTTTGCATGATATGGGACCTTTAATTAAAGACAAAGCTTGAAATCATAACAAAGTATTAACTAAAAAACTGGTGGAGAATTTGCCGAAGAAAGGTTTGGCCCGTAGGCTTTTGAGACAAGACAGTATAGGGTGAAAAGGGCAGCACAAGAAAGGTGACTTTTAAACCTGGCGGTGCCAAACAGCTGCTTAGATCTTCCAGACTTTAAAGGCACAACTATCTACAGGGGGGGAAATGGTAAGACAAGCTGGAGATGAGAGAAAGCGACTGGTCAGAAATAGCTGTCTTCACCTTAACCAGGAATCCATTTTTGTTTAACTTTTTAGCTAGATGCTGCTGCTGCTGACGAGATTGTCTTCCATTTTCGAGGCATGATCCACGCACTTGGAGAACCTGACAAGAAAAATCGGTTCCAGTTTGTCCGATTACGATTTTCCCCCTTGACAGTAACATAATCTTAATCGACGATCAGCTATATACAGCATCTTTATGTCTGACTACTTCAAAAACAAAAAACATAGTCGGATGCATGTCGTTTAGATAGCATATCCAATCACTTTGAATAATAAATGAAGTCTCTATACATCCCTCATTAACTTCGAGGCTGCAGCAGATAATAAAAAAGAGCGTAGCATTGAAGCCTCTGCATATTCAATTTTCCATACGTCTGACCTTGAAGCCACTGACCTAAGGCTTGTAAACAGGAGGCAATTTGGAGACTGCTCTTAAAACGAAAAGCAAATTAGTAGTAAAAGGTACGCGGTAATGGAAGTGTGCCATGAATATGTAGCATTTGCTGAGCTAATTGGGAGCACTTTTATAAGCAGCGTTTATGCATTCGTGCCAGCATATACTCAAAGAAAGCCACTAGCTGAGGAAAGCATAAAAGATTAATAGATAGATAGTAAGTAAATACAGGCACTAATTGTACTTTGGATGAAGATCAAACATGGAGTGCTATATCCACATCCTACCAAGTGCACGATGCATAAGTCATATTCATAATACGCTTAGTACATCCTGTGTCTTTGTTTAATAGAGTTTCCGCAGGACTTGGCTTTGCACTTCTGATAAACTTCAAGTGATATGTCTGCTATAAATGAGAGCACTTAGAAATATCCGCTTATTTATTTCCTTTTACATATTACATAAATGGATAATGCAAGTATTAATGTATTTTTAAAGAAGCCGTGCCTTACTGTGAAAGATGATCCAGGTATAATAGTTCAACACAATTTTTTCAAAGGCGCAGTACCAGATTTTTACGGTTTTGAAACATGAAAAACATAACTAGTTCATGGATCCAATTTTTTGCATGTAATAAAAATAAAATCTGTGTTGCCCCAGTACAGATATATTGTAAAAGCATCTATTTGGGTGAAAATGAGACCATAGCGCTTTCTCTGCATCTATTTATGCAGAAGCAGGAAGTGCACCATAAGCATGCTAATGTTTGTTAGCTACTGTAAACTACTGTACAAACAAGTTCTGTTTCAAAACTATGAACATCAGATAGAGCTCCTTTAATGAGTTTTTTTTTTTTTGTAGCTATGAAAAAAGCAGAGAGAACTACAAAGACCAAAACACTGCACTATTTCAGGCCAGCAAAATTAGGAAATACACTTTTAAAGGTCCCATATCATGCAAAATGGACTTTTCAGAGGTTTTAACCTTCCTCCAGTGCTATTTGGGCCTCGTATGTTGTGCCCAAAGTGGTTTTTTGATTGATTCCCTCATGCTTTCACTAGAGAACTGTCTTTTCCGTCCCCCTTGGCTGAGCAGCAGACGGGGGCTCCTCACTAAGATGACGGCTTCACCAGGTGGTGTTTAAGCCACGCCTCCAGGAAGCGCACAGCCGCAAGAATAAAAACAGCTAATGCTAATGCTACACAGTAATTACACGATGGATACGACAGATAGAAGAGTTAGCTTGTTATTTACCAAACGGCAACGTCCGTCGTTGAGGCCCTGGAGCACGTCAAACTCCAGGTCAGATCCAGGACGTAGGACTCAGCACGACGCACCGTCAGGACGATAAAATGTTTATTCAGTGTTTGTGTATCGCTGTTTACCGGAGCACACGGCGCATGCACTATCTCCGCTCTAGGCTTCGTCACGGGTTGGGCGGGGGAGGCTCGCGGGTTGGGCGGGGGAGGCAGCCTGCTCTCTGTTCGGGGGGGTCAGATCTCAGAGTGAGCCGTTTGCTTTTGCAAGGAGGGGGGCCAGTCCAAGAAATGGGTGTTTTTTGTAAACTGTTATGTTATGGATATTACACAACGCAAAATTTTATCAACAAAGCCCTTAGAATAGACTGTGTAAAGGGGAAAAAAGCAGAATATGGGACCTTTAACCTCAGTGACTTTTAGACCATACAGTATATTGCTTTTATACAAAACTATAAGTCTCTTCACAATATCACAAATAATGACCTTTTCGGTTAACTCCTCAAGTTGTTTAAACCTTACTGTAAAGATTGATATTGTCACGCTGCATTGCTAGCACAAACAAATCGCTATATGATTTTACACTACACAAGAAAACATTTTTGCTGCCGTTTTTGTGCACACCTGGAAAAACGAGATAAGCCGGCATTCTGATTATGATCACTGCTATAACTTTTTCCCTTTTTAAATCACGTCAGTAAGCATTTATGAGTTAACATTTGCAGCTGCATGTACTGAGACCCAAGTGCTATCTCCACACACTGCACTGCCACCTCTATCCACTTTGTAATTGTGGCGAAAGTCATTTACAGATTAGGATCAACAGTTGGCTTGTGTCCAGACGGCGGCCGTATCAGTCCTTTGGTCCAAATGTCAAACAGGACGTTCTGAGTTCCTCTTGGACCCCCCGCCAGCTCCACGCAGTAAAACCATTAGATTCAATTTGCCTTTGTAAACGATGCACTGGCGCCGTGGCTCCCATTCAAGGTTGCCTGGGTTTTAATTACCGTTAATTACGATTTGCATAAAGCTTTTTTGGAAATGGCTCCAGAAGCGGCTGTAACGATTATACATGTAAATGAGCGGTAAGCTGATAAAGCCTTGCGACTACAGGGCCGCTCAAAGAAGAAGCATCTGATAAGTGGAAATTAAAAAGAGCGAAAAGACTTGGATTGTGTTCAGAGGCGATGTAGGAATGTTTATGGACGACAACCGGAAGCAAAACAGAAAAACAGTGCAACGGTGCAAATTGGATTCAAATGTCATTGTGGCTATTATTGCTAAACCAGGGAAGAGTTGGTCACTGATTGTCAAGATAGATGAAGAAAACGTGCCATTCTAACAAGCTAAACGTTAAAGAATCACTGTGGAATTTGTATTACCGTTTTCCATGCTTTCCAGTATCAACCAAAAAAACAACAACAACAAAAAACTGCAAATTGGCAACTACTATTAAAGGTCCCATATTCTGCTATTTTCCCCTTTACACAGTCTATTCTAAGGGCTTTGTTGATAAATTCCATAACATAACAGTTTCCAAAAAACACCCATTTCTTGGACTGGCCCCCCTCCTTGCAAAAGCAAACGGCTCACTCTGAGATCTGACCCCCCCGAACAGAGCGCAGGCTGCCTCCCCCGCCCAACCCGCGACGCAGCCTAGAGCGGAAATGTTGCGCATGCGCCGTGTGCTCCAGTAAACAGCGATACACAAACACTGAATAAACATTTTCTCGTCCTGACGGTGCGTCGTGCTGAGTCCTACGTCCTGGATCTGACCTGGAGTTTGACGTGCTCCAGGGCCTCAACGACGGACGTGCCGTTTGGTAAATAACAAGCTAACTCTTCGATCTGTCGTATCCATCGTGTAATTACTGTGTAGCATTAGCATTAGCTGTTTTTATTCTTGCGGCTGCGCGCTTCCTGGAGGCGTGGCTTAAACACCGCGTCATCCTGGTGAAGCTGCGTCATCTTAGTGAGGAGCCCCCGTCTGCTGCTCAGCCCAGGGGGACGGAAAAGACAGTTCTCTAGTGAAAGCATGAGGGAATCAATCAAAAAAATCACTTTGGGCACAACATACGAGGCCCAGATAGCACTGTAGGAAGGTTAAAACCTCTGAAAAGTCCATTTTGCATGATATGGGACCTTTAACTAGCACCCACTGTTATTAAAAATATCAAAACACTCTCAAACATAATTTTCGCTGTAAACTTTGACTTCCTGAAAACTTCTGCTTGTTATGCTGCACTCAAACTCCCCATTTATCATTTATGTGCTAAAATGTGTATCATTAGGCTCCACATTGAAAACAAACCTGCTCATGTCGCTAACAAGGCAATCAGCATTAGCGCATCCTTCAGTCATGTTCGCCTGGGCCATGTGTCTGTGCCAACCGCTGCAGTTGTAAGGTGACACTAAATGAATTGCTGTGGACTGAGATAACTATGGCTGAACAGTGAAATCACATTTGATGGCAGTCATTAGCTCGGCTCGTTGGCCAGATACATCACGCTGTCACAATTTTGGCCCAAACGATTCTATTAAATGCCATTAGTGAGGAACATCTGAAGGTGGCAAATTACCCATGTGTTACAGGGGTGTTAGCCGCAAAATACTGTTTTCAATCGCCGGCATAAAAGCTGTGAAAATGTGTGAATTAATAAAGTGTTGTTGTGAATAATCAGACTCTGAATGCAAAAGATCAAACTGTGAGGCTTTTTGTGTTATGTTTTATGTAGTTGCAAAGAGAACGTCTGGTTAATTGAAGCTAAAAAGTGAATATGACTTTAAATTAGTTTAGTTTAGTCTTTATTTGAAGGGACAATGTACAGAGACATTAAGCTCATAAAAAACAGAGATGTTCAGCACCAGATTAGAGCTAAAGAGCTAGTTTCCATCTGCAGTCCCTGATTTACAAGAATAAATAGTACAGTGCAAACAACAAAAGATTAGTAAGAACAATTCACAAATTCCACTCTGACTCAAGCGCTCACACATGAACAGAAAAGAAGTATTTACAACATTTGTCTAGGGCTGCAACTAACGATTATTTTGGTAATCGATTAGTCTAGCGATTATTCGTCCGATTAATCGATTAGTTGTTTAGAACGCGAAAGACCCTTGAATATGAAAAGTTTACTCAATTTTACCCAAACAAAGCTGAAGTGAAGGCGTTTGACAAGGAGTTTAATCAAAAACACAGAATTTAAATGCTTCCTGTTTGTTTTTTGTATCATTCCTGCTCTGTATAAGTAATAAATCCTCTTCTTTCAGTGCAGACAATGCTTTGAAGTCTGTGTATAGACCAGTTAACGATTAATCGATGATTTAATTAGTTGACAACCATTTCTATAATCGATTAGTTGCGATTGATCGATTCATTTGTTGCAGTCCTACATTTGTCTGATAGAATATACATGACCTACCTAATTACCTTTCACTATTAAATCAGTCCATAAGCCACTTATCTCAGTTACATATACAAATATATATTTACATACTATACACACACATACTTCACTGTGTGTGGAGTTTACGTCTTGAACTAGAAGCAAGAAAGTGCTACATTGGGCTTATTTGAGGAGAAGCAAATATCTGTCAGTGACAAGTCTGAGCTCTCCACAACCGCTTTTTAAGTTCTACAGTCATTTGATTATTGTTTGTTTGTTTGTTTTATTTATTTGAATGGGACAGCATGTATTAATGAACAGCTTACACTGTAAATACACCAGATTTAGCTCAGGGCTAATTTCCATCCGTAGTCCCATAAGACAAAGAATAAAAACAAATAAGTGTACAACTGTATACGATGCACACATATAACATTACATAAAAAAGAAACAACGCACACATAGGGCTGGGCAATATGACAAAAAATTATAATCCCGATTTTCTTGGGGTCAGATAATGATTTCGATTTGATCATGATTTGTGTTCACTTTGTTTTTTCTATTGCCTTTAATAGAGCTTTAGGAAAAATTGTGACCAGTTTTGTGACTGTGATTAGATTTTCTAATCAGATTCACATTTTAAGCATAATTTTGTCGCTTTTAGTCACATTTTTGTCACATTCAGTTGTGTTTGTTGTAATTAGTTTCGCTTTTAGTTGTGTTTTGGTGCATTGAGTTGAATTATTGCACTTAAGAGGTGTAAGAGGTAAACAAAGTCATCTGCTCAAAGGCTACAGAGGCTAAACAACAGGAGAAAAAGTGTGTTTGAACAGACCGCTGCATTAAAGAGAAACAGTGAATCACGATACGACGATGTCATAAAAATAGCAGATTGTCACAGGGACCAGCTCACGATTCGATTTTTATCACCATATCGCCCAGCCCTACGCACACAGTTAGACAAGGCAATATACATATTAGTTAAAATGACATGAATCTTGGTATTTTAGGTAGTAAAATGAATTTAAAAAGGTATTTTAAATTGATAACTGTGCACTACTACAGCACGCACATACACTCACACACACTCATACATTCACACGTGTCAATGTTTTCACACATGATCACATCTTTGACAGTTAATAAACCATTCTTTTAGTTGTTTCTTAAAGGTCCCATATTCTGCTATTTTCCCCTTTACACAGTCTATTCTAAGGGCTTTGTTGATACATTTTCTCGTTGTGTAATCTCCATAACATAACAGTTTACAAAAAACACCCATTTCTTGGACTGGCCCCCCTCCTTGTAAAAGCAAACGGCTCACTCTGAGATCTGACCCCCCCGAACAGAGAGCAGCCTGCCTCCCCCTCCCAACCCGCGATGAAGCCTAGAGCGGAGATGGTGCATGCGCCGTGTGCTCCGGTAAACAGCGATACACAAACACTGAATAAACATTTTATCCGTCCTGACGGTGCGTCGTGCTGAGTCCTACGTCCTGGATCTGACCTGGAGTTTGACGTGCTCCAGGGCCTCAACGACGGACGTTGCCGTTTGGTAAATAACAAGCTAACTCTTCGATCTGTCGTATCCATCGTGTAATTACTGTGTAGCATTAGCATTAGCTGTTTTTATTCTTGCGGCTGCGCGCTTCCTGGAGGCGTGGCTTAAACACCGCGTCATCCTGGTGAAGCCGCGTCATCTTAGTGAGGAGCCCCCGTCTGCTGCTCAGCCGAGGGGGACGGAAAAGACAGTTCTCTACTGAAAGCATGAGGGAATCAATCAAAAAACCACTTTGGGCACGACATACGAGGCCCAAATAGCACTGGAGGAAGGTTAAAACCTCTGAAAAGTCCATTTTGCATGTTATGGGACCTTTAAATGAGGCGAGTGTAGGGCTGTCCCTAATTAAAGTTGGCAGAGTGTTCCAGCTTGTGCAGCCCTTCACAGAAAGCACATTTTGGGAGAAAGTGCAGTTCCTGAAATCCCCTCGTATATTATTATTATAGATTATTCATGTAAAACGTTCCAAAAGACACCATCAGTGAATTGGATATTGTTTTTTTGAAAATGCATAACGCTAATATTCATAAATTGGGGGTAAACGGCAAGTCAAAACACTATGACAAGGAATGTGACGTGTTTTGCATTCAGGCTAGCGCGTTGCTTCATATGCAAAGCGGTGTCTGGTAACATTTAGGTCACATTCAATAACGCTAACCTTCGCCTGTCAGCCCGTAGCCAAGTCCTGCCCGCCCAGACAGGTGCAGTAGTGATCTGGACTGGTCAGTGGATCAGACTGAGCCAGTGTGTCAGTGCTGCCAGTGTCAGGGGAGGAACCATGCGGTGACCTTTGCTTAACTAATGGCTCCTTCATCATCCCCTATGCCACCAGCACCAGACCGCTGTTTATTGCTCTTTATTTTAAATTAAATCCACAGCCGTGCCCATCCATCATGGTCTCGCGTGACCTTTAGTGGAGGTGATGACTTGGCCCTGGAGATCGCTGCCTTTAAAGCCTTCAATACACTGATGGTGACAGTGTCTTTTGGAACGTTTTACATGAATAATCAAATGACGTGTTCAAAGCAAGGGTATTTTCAAGGTTAGTTCTTGAATTATTTGGGATGGTCTGATAAGCATTATTCCAGCCAATATTGATATCCTAAGGTCAGCAGATCAGCTGCAGCTTGTTGTCCCAAAAACAAAACGCGAGCTTCATGGGGACCGTGCTTTTTCAGTTGCTGCTCCGCGACTGTGGAATCAGCCGCCTTTAAAGATTAGGCTCAATCTCTGTCTGTTTTTAAATCACTTCTAAAAACGCACCTTTTTTCCGTAGCTTTTAATACTATGTGATTTTGTTTGTTTTGTGTACGACACTTTGGCCGACTGTAAAAAGTTTTTAAAGTGCCTTATAAATAAAGTTGGTATGGAATGGTATGACATTTGTCTTGCTGCTGTTTCTGAAAAACAATAAGTTCAGTTCTGGTCAAGTTTACAATTTAACTTTTGCAAAATATTCAACTGAATTCAATTTATTATTGTAGCGAACAAAATAGCCACAGTTGCCTCGATGTTCACAAAAATTTGACAAATGGATAACTATAATAATAATAATTTTGATTGTCCATGATTAGATAAGATAAGAGATCCTTTATTTGTCCCACAATGGGGAAATTCCACTGTTGCAACACACAGTTTAGGACAGGAATGAATGAAATAGGCTCATGCAATAAAAATAGGATAAATAATTACTAAACATGGTAATAAAAATACAATATAAAGTATAAAGTGCACACTCTTATTTACAGTAGGTGGGTCTGGGAATAAATAGTAAAAATGGCAAATAAAGTGGCTTAAGTGTATGTTATATACAGTAAGTGACTATAGTGAGGTAAAAGTGTATTAATAGTATGTTAAATTATATTGCACATGATTATCACAGGTGAATGATTATCATTATGATCATGATTATGTAAAAATGCTTATGTATTTGCCCTTCAGCATCCATTTTAACTCACTAATCATCAGATGTACACAGGGCACAGAGACTGGGGCAGCTTAGAAAAAATAATAATAATAATACAAAAGCCAACCAATACCGATATCTGGCAACCCCCTCTGATATCATTTTATAATACATATTAACACTGATACATCAACTAAGAACGATCCTATTGCTCTTGACTGCTGGGATTGCTCTTGATTCCTGGGATAACCTGAATTCCTTCACGTCTCTGGTCTTTACTTGGACTTGTCCCAGTATTGACCAATCTAACTTCACAAAACCTTGGTCCAAGTCTTTATGCTCCTCACTACAGCCTTGTACAATATATTCAGCCACACTGTTCTTTTTCCAATAATACTCGTATCTGTACAGAAGCACTCCTCTACCCTCTGTATTTCTCACAGAATCTATTTCCCAGTGCAGTGTGATGAAATGGGCTGGAGTGGTTGATATGATCTTCCCTCCAGGTTTTCTCACTCACATGGAAAGAAAAGGAGAGGCTGCATGTTCCGACGTTCAGTAAAAGCTTCGTCATTTTCTTCGATCCATCAACACACTTAATGGTTTGTCATGTCGTATAAAGCAGCCTACAGATCAGCTCGGCCCTGAACATTGCGTTGAATCAAAGGAAACGCTGCAGACTCGCGGACCGTGTGATGTTATTGCCTGTAATAGTGCACTTTATCTGTCAGAAAGCTGAGTGTTTTTGTCATCTTTTCTACTAAATTGCTATTAGAAACGCATCCTACAAATTATTTTCTTTTTCACTACAAATGCTCTACAATCTGTGTATAATTAAGCCAAAGCCTTTTATGTCAGGATCTCCTAAAACTGACATATTATACTTCCATGTTTGTAGGTCGAGAACTGCATGCAATTACTGAGCTATCCCTTATGCTTAAGATAAAGCAGAGGTGCAGAAAAATCAGTATCATAGTTGTTGATGGCTAATGGGATAAATATAATCAGTGGTATTAAATGTATTTGATCCCAGGTCCTGCATGTGCATACTACTGTTGTGCCATTGGGAAAGAAAGATACGAATGTGCAGATGAATTGGTGGTTGAAGGGACCGAATGTGCAGAAAACCTTGTCTAGAATGGGAAATTGTGTTCAAAAGGTTTCCCTCAACAAACAAATTGTAACATGATTGAAAAATCCATGAAAGTACAAATGCGGGAGCAGAAGGGGAGTTGACCAATGCCGTGCAGAACAGCGTGTGAAGTGGCTGACCGAGACTTTTATGGATGTTCATTTGAGCGTGACTGAGGAATATCTGCCACGCTTCTGCTTCAATCGCTCATATTTTACACATTTTACAGAAACAGCAGAACAAGTCTAAGCAATCAATGTTCTATCATAAATACCTTTTACTGAAAACATGTTGATCTGGTAAGGTGATGTGAATGAAAACCCCAAAACAAACTCTTCAAATGTGTAACATGGTCAACATATTGTAATAAACATAACAGCACAAGGAACGGCGCCTTAAAGATTATTAATGACCAATTGTTACAGTCAAAGCTGCTATTCATTTCTAGTCGCTGCACTGAGAATAAAAAGGTAAATTATGGGTCCACAGAGAAAGTCTTTAAATTAACCCCAGATTAGAGTGTGATCCATTGTCTTCCCAACATAATGCTTTTGTTATGAAACCTCCAGACATGACGACCACATGCACAGTACTGTAGAACATCTAACATAAATCGTGTCAACAAACCACAGTCCTCTCCACGATCCCGTCCAACATGCACTATCTTTATGGCGCAGTTGTGCACATACAGCGTAGAATCTGTGATTAAATGCATATTTTAGGGTCGGAGCTGTCAATCATCCTGCGGGGGGTGAAAGCAAAATGCTGAGAGGGGATTTTAATCTTCTTCAAAACCTCAATATGCTGAAAAACCCTTTTTGAATACCTCTTTTGAGTAATTTATTTGAAGTTTCAGTGCATATCTTGTTTGTTATCTTAAATCTCGATGTCTTGTATTCCTGAAAACAGCCCAATTTCCACTGTAGCTTCCAGTATCCCAAAGTGAACTGGATTTGACAAACCTTATGCATTTTTTCTTTTCAATTTTTCTTCATTGCTCATCTGTCAGCCAGCTGCTAGCCCCCTCTCATACACTCCACATGTTGTATGGTCATTAAACTGTCGGCAGGGATTTACTCCAGGTGGGAGGAGCCAAAAACTCCAAGAAATGATCTGATGGAGAGGGACAAAGGAGGCAAGATGGAGGCAAATAATGTGTGAAACTATAGTGCAGTAAGGCGACAACAGCTCCAGATAATGACAAATGGATAAAGTACAAAATAGGTTTGACAAAAGGAAATTTGAAAATGGTAGTGTTATTGCCATCAGCGCTGTTCTCTGTACCAGCACAGTGGGACTTTTTTTCTTCTCCACACTACA
This sequence comes from Rhinogobius similis, assembly GCA_019453435.1. Taxonomy (NCBI): domain Eukaryota; kingdom Metazoa; phylum Chordata; class Actinopteri; order Gobiiformes; family Gobiidae; genus Rhinogobius; species Rhinogobius similis. The sequence continues at coordinate 1,511,232 of CM033638.1, forward strand.
TTAACTTTGGAATCATCTTTTTTATCTGAAACCAGAAATTCTACAGTGGACTGATTCATATTCATGGTTTAATCAAAAGATATAAGAATAAAAATGAGATCTTTGACTTCGGTACAGAGATTTGAAGACAAAATAGTACAGGTTATTTAAAAGAAAGAAAAACGAAATAAAATGGTTTTCAATTTGTCTTGGGCTTTTAAAGGTCCATATTCTGCTATTTTCCCCTTTACACAGTCTATTCTAAGGGCTTTGTTGATACATTTTTGCGTTGTGCAATATCGATAACATAACAGTTTCCAAAAAACACCCATTTCTTGGACTGGCCCCCCTCCTTGCAAAAGCAAACGGCTCACTCTGAGATCTGACCCCCCAGAACAGAGGGCAGGCTGCCTCCCCCGCCCAACCCGGGGAGGCGATACACAAACAGCGATACACAAACACAGGAATAAACATTTTCTCCTCCTGACGGTGCGTCGTGCTGAGTCCTACGTCCTGGATCTGACCTGGAGTTTGACGTGCTCCAGGGCCTCAACGACGGACGTTGCCGTTTGGTAAATAACAAGCTAACTCTTCTGTCTGTCATATCCATCGTGTAATTACTGTGTAGCATTAGCATTAGCTGTTTTTATTCTTGCGGCTGCGCGCTTCCTGGAGGCGTGGCTTAAACACCGCGTCATCCTGGTGAAGCCGCGTCATCTTAGTGAGGAGCCCCCGTCTGCTGCTCAGCCGAGGGGGATGGAAAAGACAGTTCTCTAGTGAAAGCATGAGGGAATCAATCAAAAAACCACTTTGGGCACAACATACGAGGCCCAAATAGCACTGTAGGAAGGTTAAAACCTCTGAAAAGTCGATTTTGCATGATATGGGACCTTTAAATGTAATTGGTGCTGTATATGAACTTTCCTTTAATGCCACTGTCAGGACCAGAGAGCCCAGTGCAGAGGGGAACTACCAGGATGTAGTTCTAGTTTCCTTATCCTGGATGAGCTTGCCTTTATCTTTCTGTCTTGAGAGGACTCTCTCTGCAGATGGAGGCGCGTCAGTTCTGGTCACATCTGCAGCCTGTGCGTCCGTGGGAGTCAAGCTCTCTGTCACTGTGGGTTTCCTCAAGGTTTCTGTTTTTTCCCACTGTTTTTTTTTTTTTTTTTTTTGTAAGAAGGAGGCTCTAAGGACAGGGGATGTTCTTGGACAGTTACTTGCCGGTTTATCTGTTTGATTTTCTAATATTCTATTGGTTAAATCAACAAAAAGTCGTGCTGTTGTGATTTTGGGCTCCAAAAAATAAATTAAATTGATAAGATAAGATAAGAGATCCTTTCTTTGTCCCACAATCGGAAAATTCCACTGTTGCAACACACAGTTTAGAACAGGAATGAATGAAATAGGCGCATGCAATAAAAATAGGATAAATAATTACTAAACATGGTAATAAAAATACAATATAAAGTATAAAGTGCACACTCTTATTTACAGTAGGTGGCTGTCTGGGAATAAATAGTTGAAAGATGGAATTCAAGAGTATTTGTTTTAGATTTAACAACAAGTAACAACAACAACGACCAACAACCAGCACCAACACAACCAAACTTGAATCTGATGTCTGTTTAACGACACCGCATTCCACAAAGTTGGATTCAGGGTTTATAACTTGAATAGAGGTGGCTTCAGCAAGTCCAACAACGATTTAGTGTAACATGCAGCAATATCAGCTACTGGTAAAATGTGTCTACAACAAGACAAGTTTAGGTTATTATAATTCAAAACAGTTCGATATCATGGATGTATTAAATGAACTGGATAAGGCACGCCCCCTCTGTCTGTGTCTCAGATTGATTAGTGGTCGTGCGAGGTACTGCAGCCTCTTGGAACCAGCCTTTTTCTAAAATTGCTCATTATAATCACAGACAGTACTGAATTATTATCGGTATTTAAATAAAATAGAAGGAAATGTTCTTTTCTACCGTTTCTAAAATCACCGAAATTACCGTTTTAATATGAAGTGACGTCACACAAACATGTGCGAGTTACGTGAACGAGCGTCGGACGATACAAACAGAAGCTCGTGGAAAAGTCTCGACTAGAGACACCTGTAAGTTGTATTTTATTTCATTTCAGACGCTTCACGTGTGTCTAACATGAAGAACACAATTACAATCACACAAGCTAACGCTAACACAAAAACTTGCAGCTGCTGGTCGTTCACGTCGCTCAAAGCATCATGGGGGATTGTCGTCACGTGGCGCCCTAAAGCAAAGATGGCCGCCTCCGTATCAGGAAGTAAAGCAAAGATGGCCGCCTCCGTATCAGGAAGTAAGAATTTTTTTGGGGTCCTGCGCCAATGAGCTCACGCCATAGGGATAAACAGGGCAGCCATTTTGGATTCATCTTCCAGGTTTTATTATAGTTCTATGTTCGATATTTATTCCTGCATTCTACATGTTTATGCCAAGTGGTTATAATGACAAGCTGCTGAAGTCAGTGCAGTGCAAGGAGGCAGGTCAAAGCTCCCATACTTATTTATAAAAGTCCTACCGACATGCAGAGAGGAATAAACAGTGACAGACAGAATGAGGCCAAGGATGTAGGTATTGATGGCTCTATCAGACCAGCGGAGCTCATAAGGCATCATCCGCTCCGTAAGTGTGTAATCCTGACAGCCAGAATAATAATGGCTGCCACACATGAGCGGAGGAGCTGCTGGACCTTCACAGCCCCATAGTGCATCAGGCTCGTTTACCTAGCATGTTTTCTGCCTAAAAATGGTGGGTCAGCAGAGCTCGGGGGGTACGCGCCAAAGCTGGAGCGGTAGGAGGAGACGCGCTCATATGAATTGCAAAGGACGGGTTGTGGAGTGAAGGATGCTAATGATTCTATGTGTGCACTCATTATTTCTGACAAAAAAGTGAGACATCAAAGTCAGAGGCACAAAGGGTGAAGCCCAGATTTACTGTGCACCGTAATAAGGAATCAGCTAAATTATACATTCTTGGTTGTTGTTCCAAAACTAAGAGCCAACTCTTATGCTGTACTTCCACTGTCACATTAACTTTAGCAGTAAGCATAATGGTACGACCTACGATCAGAGACCCATTTAATCATGAAAGAGAGTAGTCCACACAGGCTTTAGACATTGGGATGAAGAAATCAACCCTACATAGATCAGTCCAGAGAAACAATCAACAATCAGGCAATCGGAGGCGGGACTGTTAGCCACTCTGCCAGTGTAAACCTCGTGCAGATTTACAAGCATGTCTGGCCGGTTGTGTTATTTCTAAATCATAATGCCAAGGTCATCTGCAGCAGATATTAAAGACCACTCACTTTCACAGAGCTTAGGCTGTGAGCGTGCACACGGCACTGGTGTATTGTTCTCACTGATATCTGCTGAGACAATACTCTGAAAGGAATTATATAAGCCTATAATTATTATTCATAGAAAACACAATCTGACAAAGTATGCATTTCCTATCTTCAGGAGGAGTGCAGAGGAAACGTGCTGTGCTTTATTGACAGCCCAGGGGAACTCCGTTCCCTTCAATGAATATAATTTGGCATAGGGTGCCTTCAATAATTTACAGTATTGATTGGAGACAAAGTCATACAGTGTGAAGTGGTGCAAGCGTACAGTGGTCCCATTTAATGCTTGTGCGGCTCCTGCCTCTGTACACAGTGGGACATGAGCACTGGCTGGGCCTGTGGGACTGATGACATAGGCAAATGTCAAAGTGAAATAGTGAGAGGAGGAAGAAAGATGCTGCTCCATACAGATTCTTTATTTCTGACAGCAACAAGCTTGATGAAATACATTATGTGACCAATAAACACAGTATAAAAAGAAATCACTTAATCTACATTTGCTGAAAAAGTCCTGGCGTTATTAATGGTACAGCCCATGCCTTTTGACATTCCCAATCAATTACAGATCGTATCCAGGTGATTTAATTCGATTTTGTGTTGCAGCGGGGCGATTTTGGGATGTGCAACATTAATCACAGAATTATGCACAGTCAAACTCAGGGGAGGCCTGTTGTCACTGTTACAGCCAAATCAATCAAGTGTACTCTGAAAATACATGCCATCCTTTACCTCTGACGCAGGTACTTACACCGGAGCCCTAACTGTTTACTGTCTACTCTAAAACTGTCAGGATTTATGAAACTAAAGGAGACATTACCATGTTTCCTGTGAGTTAAAACTGCAGGAGACAACTAAAACTTTTTTTATGGAACACATATCATTTTGATACAAATACTATGTGAGGTTTCATTCTCATTCCCAGCATTTCGAAAAACTCTTGGTGAGACATGTGACTGCACTGATCACAGAGTGGACTTTCATACTTCATCTTCTGATCTTCTGTATGAATATGTGTGTGTGTGAGTGAGATATGTAAGTGTAATGTGTTATGGGTACAAAATGCAATGACAAGAAAATAACTGAATGCATTTTTCCATCTTTGCCTGACAGCTAGCATCTTCAAAGCCTTATCTTTGGGTTGTTTGCAAACAGCATACATGTACATGTGTGTCACAGTGGCTTATGCCGGTTTAGCTAAACAGAACAAAACACAATTTTCCAGCTACAAACTAATATCTGTATAAATGATTCATAATTCTCTGCAAGCAATTCTCACTAGCACAGTTTTCATTGTAGTTTGTCTGATCCCCAAACTGATTCTGATTCTCGGCCTGCCTAGCACCCAAGAGGGGAAGTGTTCTTCAGACCTGTCGGTTTCATGTCAGAGCCTTTCTTCTGGTCTGGAAGGAGAAACCCGACCTGTGACTCCGCCGAGATCTGCTTCCATTTGCACCTCTGAATGACACACTTCATCCACACTCTGAGAAGACCAATAAATTATTCACTCACACTCTATCTACTGCTCTTCAGGAAAGCTGTCAAGAAAAGACACAAGGCCTTAGTAACATCAGTGCATTGGATGATCCTTGAATTGAGAGTGATAACACGGAACAAACGCGGCACTAATAACCCAGAGTGATCCGTTTTAATTTGAGGAGATCGAATACAGCCGCTCTTATCAGCGCTGTCATATGTTCTTTGTGATGCCTCTCCAACAACAGGCTCGCAGCGGGGAGTGCAGGATTAGAGGAGGATTGTACTGATGTGTCTGCAAGTGCACCACTCAGCAGCTGTCTGGAGCCGGGCTGGCACGGCCCAGGCCTCTGACTGAGGAAGAGCCGAGCGGACGGATGGGCTTCCGCTAATTAGCCTATTCAAATGGTCCAAGTGCACGGAGAGCAGCTATATGGAGATCAAATGCATTCAGAACAAAAGCCGTGGGCAATGGCAATGTGAGTTCATCGTATTTACTATTTTTACAATATTTCTTAAATCAATAAAGATTCAATGGCAAAGGAAGTGCAATGGGATCAGTATTTGTTCACCTCACCCATGTGTTATGTCGCTACTGTTGCTGAGTTTTATTTGCTGTGGACTCCTAAGACTAAATTTAGGATGAAATGGTGATTTAGAACAATTGCTCAAAATCAAACAACGGATTCACTTCAAAATTCTCCTAACCACTTTCAAAGTTGTCCATAACCTGGCTCCACCGTACATCTCTGACCTCCTCCACATCTCCACTCCCTCTGGTCCTCCTCCTCTCTCCAGCTCTCTGTCCCCTCTCTCTGCTCCTCAGCTCTGGAGCTCTCTCCCTCCTGACCTCCTTCCACTTTTCAAGTCCAGACTCTAAACTCACCTGTTCAGACAATCCTACGCCACAGAACTCACTCCAACACCATCATGCACTTCTGTTTGTGGGTTTGATTCTGTTGTTTTCATTTCTTGTTGTCATGTACAGTGTCCTTGGGTGTTTTGAAAGGCGCTTATAAATAAAAAGTATTATTATTATTATTATTATAAAATCGTTTTGAATGCACCTTCATTTCACACATAAGGAGTACAACTTCTACAAAGTGGTAGTTATTACAGTTTAACAAGCAAGCTTTTGGTTTATACATGTTCACACACTTAGGAAGTTCACCTATTGACCTTTCTCTGACAGGACAGAAAAGTATTATAAAAGAGTCAGAATCTTAGACTGTACAAAAATCTACATTCATAATCTACAAATGGACTTTTAAGTAACCACTAGATTAGCTTTAAAATGCCTGACAGTGGCGTATTCCCCCAGTTTGATAAAGCAGCGGTTTGCCATCATTAAGTGCTGCAGCGGAGAACATTGCTCCTGGTGAGGAATGGCGTCCCATGTGCTCATCACTTACAGCAGACATCACTCTCTGGTATAACAATGTTGAATCACTGGCCGTATCAAGCGCCAGCAACGACAAAATTAAGCTCTTAAATTTCCTTAACAGTGTCTGATGACGGATGGATCCTGTGGCTGCGGGGCTCTCCCATTCTTTACCAGAGACATGTTGATTGTCTGGAGAGCGTGCCCTGTCTGGAACATAGACGGATAGAGCCACATTCTGCATGCTAACGGTACAGCAATAGACCATTTCATTTTACCTGGAATCTTCAAATGGTAATGGGCACATATTACTAAAGGGAGCCGCCAACCTCTTCTCATTCCCTAGGCATACAGCCCTTGTTCAATGGGCCATCTCATACATAGTGATGCTCAGGGTGTACCTCTAAAGCACCTTCTAGCATATGATATCGAATCGAATCTATATGCATCAAATGTATGCTTTTTGAGTCTAATAATTGCAGCAGTTGTGTTGAAAAGTATAGAGGCAAGACCATTGTGCCTTCTAATATTCTATTTATCTTTAACCTGATATAAAACTGAAAACTCCTACTAAGAGAACGTGAGATCAGTTTTAATATATTTATTTTAGGTGTGTGTGTGTCTTAGTGAAAGGAATCAACATAAATATTCACCTTATTCCAGAAGTTGCCTTACGCGCCGCCGTCTTGTTTCCGTTGTATTAGTTCACATGGAGCAGACGAGCTCAACAGAAAATAAGTTCTACTCGACTAAAAAGCCGTTTTCAGACTGACCAGGAAATCGTTGTGTTGTTGACTTGTTGTTGCTCGTGTTCATTAAACATTTTACACAAATCAATCTACTTTATGTAACATTTTAGCGTCAGACTTTTCCCTCGTTCGTCATTAGCTTTAACAGAGTTCTCATCAAACGGAAGTGCGTTTACAACAAAAGTGTGTATCTGTGGCAAAAAACAGCAAAAGTGGGCGGGGCAAAATAAGGTGAATACACTTTATAGATAAATGTTTGCCTTGTACTAGTCTTTTACTGAAAACCCAAAGTAATAATGAATAGTTGCTGAGCTACTTTTTATAATAAAATGGTGTATCGAAGAAATGTTCTGATACATAAATGAAATGAAGAAAATCAACTCTACATACGCTTGTGGGTATCATTCATTTTCATTTTCATGGAGACGTGCGAGAAAAAACAACTGGGTTTTGTAAGTGAACGGAACAAATAAGCTCTTGTTTGAAATACCACTGGCTTTCTGTGAACACTTGCAACGTTAGTCAGGACACCTGAAGAATACGAAATACTTCTCTTCCTAAACTGTGCTAAACTGTGAGAAGCACAATTCATGTGCAGACTGATATCTTCATGCGTTTGAGTGAGCGGCTGAAAGTAGCGCGCTAATGATGAACGTTTAACACATGACCTGAGGAGACACAGCACCTTTCTGTTTGAGAACACTGGATGAAAAATGTACAGTCCACCTCACCTCAATCAATACTCCCATTAAGCACTAATCAATTGACCATTAACAAGCTGTTACCTGCTAAATTGCCGGGCCAAAGATCAGTCCAGAGGTGTTACACAGAGCGAAGCAATACTGTAAAAACATTCTATAGTTTATGAGTCACATCCAAGTGAAGAACATGTTTTCAATGTAAAAGGTTGTCACATTCATTTTCCTGCTCACACCCAGATATTTATTTAATCAAGAGCAATTGTACTGTGCACAACTGCACAAAACACTAGTGGTTCTCAAACTGTGGTACAGATACCAGTTGGATTTTGTTCAAGATTATGAGTTTGTACTCTGTGGGGCTAAGTTTAATGCATTTTATTAAGTTTGTTTTAGCCTCAGTTCTGCTTTAAGCATTGAGCTTGTTTAGTCAAAATGTAGTACAGCTTTAGTCTTTATTTAGTATTGGTGGTACTTAAATATACTGGTTAGTTTTAGGTGTGAATTGTTTTACTTAATAAAAAAGCCCCTAGACGCTAATATCACTTTCATTGCGCGATTCCTTCACTCCACATCAGTGGTGGTGAGGGGTTATTGTAGCCACAGCTGCTGTGGGGCAGACTGACAGAAGTGAGGCTGCCAGTCTGTTCCTCTGATCATCATCACTCATCGCCCCATTCATATTAGACAAGGAGGATGGAGAGTCTTGCCAGTGGACACAACAACAATTTGCACGAAAGCCACTGCTGCCCCGCTGCAGCACCTCGTGGTCTCCCATGACCAGGTCCAATCCTGCATTTTAGAACCATAGCTATGGAGATATTAGATTGAAGTTCTTCACAGTTTAACTTCTCAAAGCAGAGATCATTTTTCAGTAGAACGCAATGAGGACCATTACAAAAGCCACTGACAAAAGTCTGTGACTGTAGATGATAAAAGAAAGTCGACTAAAAACATTCTCTGTGCATGTTTAGTTGACAACCACAATTTTTGGTTGACTAAGACGCCATCAACCAATGAATCAACAAAACAACTGAAGACTGACAGCACTACAAAATGCAAAGAAGACTTTTTAGGATAGAGCAAAGAATAACGGAAAAGGCATACATATTTTGCATACTACATATGAGTTAATATCATGGTGTCTAAATAATACATTTGAAATTGATGATGGTTGTCTGTAGTATTTGCAGATCAAACGTGGGATTTTGGACAGCCTTTGTTGGACATCCTATTGTCTGATAAGTCCAGTGACTTCACTACAGCCTTCTTTATGAACATAAAAGACTAATCCCGTCCACAGCAGGCCTGCAATCTCCATAGACAAGTAGACAAAGTGAAGTGTTTATCCTGGCTCTGTGTGCGCTGCAGAGGTGTGGGTGCAGAGATAACCACAGAAGAGGGGATTAAAACGTCTCAAATATGGGGGCTGTTTAATTGAAACCTCCCCAGGGACCAGAGTGGGTAGAGTCCACCTCACGTAAAAAAGTAGAGGTGAAGCCATTCCCTGGTCACCTTTCAATAACAGCTGATGAATTGTGTGTCGACAGGGTCCCCAGGGTGACATAGAGGTGCCAGTGGCTGCTGGTACAACTGCATTTTGGACGGCCATCATGGCAGAGATGGAGTGAAGGGGCGGAGCTTGGAAGGGATCAATAATTAATCAAGACAGAGAAGCATTTTGGGAAAAGCTAAATGATCCATTTATCTTATAATGAGGAATGTTGTAAAGATAGGACCCGAAATAAATGAAATACGCTGCATGCACTTTGGTTGGAACTAAAGCCTAAATCTGACGGCAATGTGTCGTAGGAAGGACAAGTTAGCATCACGGCATATACACTGAGATATTCACTTTATTCCGGAAGTTGTCTGAAGCGCCGCCGTCTTGTTTCTGTTGTATTAGTTCACACGGAGCAGACGAGCTCAACAAAAAATAAGTTCTACATGGACTAAAGGCGTTTTCCAGACTGAAAAGGAAATCGTTGTGTTGTTGACTTGTTGTTGCTCGTGTTCATTAAACATTTTACACAAATCAGTCTACTTTATGTAACATTTTAGCGGTGAGACTTTTCCCTCGTTCGTCATTAGCTTTAACGGAGTTCTCGTCAAACGGAAGTGCGTTTACAACAAAAGTGCAAAAAAATGCAAAAGTGGGCGGGGCAGAATAAGGTCAATAAAGTGGCACAAAAACACGACTATAAGTGACAAAAATGTGGCTAAAAGTGACAAAAACCCTGCGAGAAGCGACAAAAACATGACCATAAGCAGAAAAATTCTATATAGCGAGAAAAACGGGACTAAAAGCGACAAAATTGTGACAAAAAATGACAAAGTGAAAAAAGAACATGACTATGAGCAACAAAAATGCTATTCACCTTATTCCTGAAGTTGCCGTACGCGCCGCCGTCTTGTTTCTGTTGTATTAGTTCACACGGAGCAGACGAGCTCAACAGAAAATAAGTTCTACTCGACTAAAAAGACGTTTTCAGACTGACCAGGAAATCGTTGTGTTGTTGACTTGTTGTTGCTCGTGTTCATTAAACATTTTACACAAATCAATCTACTTTATGTAACATTTTAGCGTCAGACTTTTCCCTCGTTCGTCATTAGCTTTAACGGAGTTCTCGTCAAACGGGAGTGCGTTTACAACAAAAGTGCAAAAAACTGCAAAAGTGGGCGGGGCAGAATAAGGTCAATACTGTATAACAAGGCTTTTGAAAACCAAGTGAATACAAAAGTATGCACAATATTAAATTAGCTGGAAGGCTACATGTAAAATGTCAAGGAGTCGAGCAAAACAGAACCATGGTAGATGACACATTTGATTAGCGTATGAGATTACAAATTATTACCATTCATTTTAGTTATTTTAGACAAGGTATACTCTATTTCACTTCTGACCCAAGAGAACAATGAGGAGCAAAATATTTTTTCTATTAACACTACAATCAATTAACACAATTTAGCAACTTTAATGCTGTAACTGACTAATATGTCTATGCCATTTGCTTCTTCGACCACACAACTAGACAGGTTTCTCATCACGAACAACATTAAAGTGCGTGTGACGGGTTTTTATGATTTTCTAATTTTGACTTTATTCAGTGCATTAATACTTTGTGTAAATACAAATTATAGTTTTACACCAATCAAGTCGCTATTTGTGGAGAAAAGTTGAAAAATCTGTCGACAATTACAGGAAGTAAATAAACTGATGACATCATGCTGGGGAGACAAAGGTTATGCATAATTTACAAAAAATAAACTACTTTTTTGACCCTTTAAAGATTGATTCAACAAAATAAAGGTGTTCACATGTGTTTTTCTTTGTCAAATAAACAAAATCTGTGACATTGGATGAGTTTTGGCCACTGTACAGTGTGGTTGCTATGGTGATTTCCTAGTGTGATGTCATACTTTACAACCAGGAAGTAAAATTTAAAACCTAAAAAAACAACTAAACTGGGGTTAAATTTGTAAAGATTTTAGTAGACATTTGAATATATTTATCTTAACTGCGTTTTAGTCAAATGTGTATTTCAACCTGTCATAGGCCCTTTAAGTAGAGCTCCATATAAAAGAGTCAAAGAACATATGAAATTTAGAGATAGGATTCAGCTTTCAATCTATCACTATGGCTTTGATATAATAGCTCTATTCTATAATAAAGTCCAAAAGCGTGTGAGTGACATCGCCCCTGACTGATGGCTTTTGTCAAATCAATGAGATGTGAACAAGTGCTGTGATAATGTTGTTAGCCGGCATCATTTTCACCTCTTCTTGCTTGAGTAGGTGATTGATAGTCGGGGCGGCCACGTTACCCAAGGTCAGGAGTCTGAGGTGCCGGACACACGCTTAGCTGCCTCGGACGTGCCCTTGACATGCAGAGGAATCATGGCTGCAATTATTAATGTGAACAAATGTATTATCTGGACAAAAAAAACATATAAGTAAAGTGCATAATGCTTGAATAAGAAAATATATAGAAAATAACTTATGACAATACAGAGATACTGCATCACATTACTTTAGAGTGGTGTTAATAAAAGGAGAGGCGTCTGCTGCAGACTTTAATCCAGAGTCGCCTCTCCGCAGACCTTAACCAGGAGGCGCCCACGTGACCCGTACCTTAACCCAGAGGCCCTACCAGAGCCCAGATGTGTCAAAAATAACGAATATCAAAACGCACGGCACCTTATGTTTTTAATTCAATCCTCTTCTTGTTAATTTATAACTAGGTGGAAACTAAATTAAATATTTGTCTGTCCGCTGATTAATCTTAACAAAATGTGGTGATTAGACTTTGTCTCGTGCTGTGAAGTGTATATTTAGATATTACAGCACCACACGCTCTTTAGGTTATCACTTCTAACGTTAATGGCGTTGAAGTGGAGTTTTAAGTAACATGTTATGAAAAACTAGGGCTGAAGTTTACTGTTAATCACAAATTTAATGTGAATTTGTAGAAATAGATCCATCATCAATAAAGATGAGACTGGAATCTGACAAAGAAGAATAAAGGAGGAGCTGGAGCTTTTTAAAATCGTATTTGTTTGTGTGGAAGACGTGGTGGATGGAGGGGCTTTGTTTTTTGTGAATGTAATGAGATGAATGAGTAATGAATGTAATCTTTCTTTCAAGTTTTTAATTTTTTCAATACTGTTTTTTTAAATTTTCTGATTATAATGTTCAATATTTTGATCTGCAGTGTTTTCTGATTGTTTTTAAACATATTTTTTACTAACCTCTTACTTAGGTTAGTATCTTATCTTATCTTAACTCCGGTTCTACAAGTGCGCGGGCTCGATTCGGACATATGTGTGCGGCCGGTCGGTCGAATCATGCGGCAAATGACGCCGAGTCAGGTTTGGACAGTACGGGCGCGGGCTCAGGCAGGTCGGGCTTGAATTTCTGAGCCCGATCTAAACTCTACCCTAGAGGCTGTTCCCGGAAAAATACATAAATTAGCTGCATCGCTGTATAAGCCGCAGGGTTGAAATCATGAGACAAAAGTAGTGGCTTATTGACCTTATTCTGCCCCGCCCACTTTTGCCGTTTGTTGCACTTTTGTTGTAAACGCACTTCCGTTTGACGAGAACTCTGTTAAAGCTAATGACGAACGAGGGAAAAGTCTGACGCTAAAATGTTACATAAAGTAGATTGATTTGTGTAAAATGTTTAATGAACACGAGCAACAACAAGTCACAACACAACGATTTCCTGGTCAGTCTGAAAACGGCTTTTTAGTCCATGTAGAACTTATTTTCTGTTGAGCTCGTCTGCTCCGTGTGAACTAATACAACGGAAACAAGACGGCGGCGCGTACGACAACTTCAGGAATAAGGAGAATAGCCCGCATTTTACGGTATTTGGATTTAGTTCCTAAATATGTGCAATTTTGTGGTAGATTTTACAATTATTTCTACATAAAAAGAGAACACGATGCAAACATTTTTTCTTACATTTATGAGAGTGAACAACAGTTAAAGTTATATAAAATGATATCTTTTAATTTACAATTTGTTTTTCTTCACCTGCAGTGTCTCGCCTTAAGAGTAATAGAAATATTACAAATTTACAATCAATATGTAGACATTCTCCTCCTAATTTATGGTAATCACCTGGAGCATGCTCACGTGCTCTTTATAAATATTCCAGTAGCAGGTACAAGGCTGTGGACATGAGCGAGTTATTCCTGGGAGATGCATCTTATCTGTAAAAAGCATCTCTTCTAAGTGCACTGTAAAAACAAGCGCCGAAGAGGTTTTAACTTATCACTTTTCATTAAATGCTAAACACGTGGCATTTAGCTCTCGCTTCAAAAGTGCTTTTAGAGCAAAAGTGACAGTGACTCAGAACAGCTATTTAATAAAGAGAAGTCTCTGCTCACACTTTTGTCAATATGCGCCTTCATTCAGGGAACTATTGCACGTGCTTCATAATGAGACCACATATAGAAGAACTGTACCAAACCTGGCTGCTATAAAGCCAAACTGCCAATCTCGCCACATATCCAAACTCACCAGAGAGATTTTAATTGCTAAACTACGAATATTAATTAGATTGGAGAATACTATAAAACAGATTAGAGATGCTTACTCGGTTCTCAATTAGCCGCTTAAATAAAGCTGTTTGTGTGCGGAGCCGGGTTGGTTCCAAAGCTAATACGGGTATGCAAATGTTGCACGCACAGCAGCAGCAGCAGCGGTTAATTCAACAAGCCAGACAGAAAACAAATGGATGTGTCTGCTCGCTTTGATCAACAGGGAATCAAAGCAAGCGGCTACTTTCAAACACAAACTCTGACAAATTGCTTAGAATCATCAGAATACTGCATTAGAGCATTGTTTACCATAAGGTTGGTTTAGGCATTTATTACAACAATAGACCGTTGGGTTTTCTGTTAAGGATTGCAGGAAACAGTTGAAAAAAAACTACTGAATTAAGCATTTCTCATACTCAGCAAAAAGAGTTCTGTACAGAATTTCTGGGGAAAACACGTCTGGCTGCACAAGCAACTACTGTAGGGACTGTTACTATTGTTGTGAACGTCACATGTGTCATTCACCCGCTATAATCATGTGCAATACTGTAACATGTGTCATTCACCCGCTAGAATCATGTGCAATACTGTAACATGTGTCATTCACCCGCTATAATCATGTGCAATACTGTAACATGTGTCATTCACCCGCTATAATCATGTGCAATACTGTAACATGTGTCATTCACCCGCTATAATCATGCGCAATACTGTAACATGTGTCATTCACCTGTTATAATCATGTGCAATACTGTAACATGAGTCATTCACCTGTTATAATCATGTGCAATACTGTAACATGTGTCATTCACCTGTGATAATCATGTGCAATACTGTAACATGTGTCATTCACCTGCTATAATCATGTGCAATACTGTAACTGGGACACCAAGGGGTACGCGAGCAATTACCAAGGGGTACTTAGAATGGTTTCAGAAGATGAAATGTACTTTTATCTCAATTAAAAAGTGTCATTAGTTGTCAATTTACCATCTTTTTTGAGTATATTGGACCATAAATCAAATAAAAATATAGAGATAATAGAAATAATTGACAATATGTGACTATTTAACCCATTTAATTGCCTGAAACTAAAGTTAAGGGGTGTGAACCAAACCTTAGGGGGTACTGGAGACAAAAAAGGTTGGGAATCACTGTAATACATCACTATTCAAGTATGTGACCAGCATTGAATAAAGTGTCTGAGTGATTGAGTAAAAGTGAATGTGATATTTAAAGGGCCTATGACAGGTTGGACCACTCATGTCGCTAAAATACAGTTAAGATAAATATATTTAAAGTTTTACTAAAAATAATTATACATTGATCAATTTTTCTAGTTTTGTAATATCACTTCCTGGTTGTAAACAATGACATCACACTAGGAAATTACTTTGTACACTGGGCTAAAACTCGGCTAATGTCTGAGATTTTTTTGTCTGACAAATCAAAATACATGTGAACACCTTTATTATGTTGAATTAATGTTTTAAGGGTAAAATAAGTTGTTTATTTTGTGTAAATTATGCAAAACCTTTGGACAGAATGAGTCTCCCTAGTGTGATGTCATCAGTTTTTTACTTCTTGTAATTTCAAACAGATTTTTCAACTTTTCTCCACCAACTACGACTTGACTGGTGTAAAACAGTAATTTTTATGTACAATACGTATGAATACACCAAATAAAATCAAAATTAGAAAATCGTTAAAACCTGTCATACGCACTTTAACTTTTTGGAGAATAGTTAATTGAAATAATTATCTTTGCTTTAAAAAAAAAAAAAAATACAACAAGTTTTTACTTTTATTGTGATCTGAATAATCTGAATAATTATTGATGATATCCCTGCTTGTGCCCAAAAATCAAAAACCATCTACATATTTGATTTGATTTGATTTATTTATTTTCACATAATCAAAAAAAAACAAAAAAACAGAAGTCCATATAAAACAAAACAACACAAACGTGATGGAGTGTGGCAGAAACCTGAAAGGGCTTATCCTTAAAGCCACACCCCTTTAATTGATTATTTTAACGAGCTCAAATTAAAAGCTGTCTGGTCAGATGATTTACAAATGAAAATCACACGATAAACAGAAAACAGCCCTCACAACCACAAAACAATGAAAATGTACTGGATTTTGTACATTTTATTATTATTATTATTATTTAATATTATTTTGTATTGAAGTCGGCCTCCAGTATGTTGTATCTAGAGCTCTGATTACATAATAAATCTGCCTCTTTTATTGCACTATTGCCAATCTCAAACTTGAGTATTGAAGACAGTGCCATGTTCACTTCTGCATGTAACCATCTGGGGGCAGTCTTCCAGCTCACACAGGCCCCATGTGTTCTGAGTGTAGGTCCCATAATGAGGGTAAGAGCTGCCAGGGCGACTGAACAAAGGCTTTGTGATGGAGATCATATCCACGTCATCTTTACATCTGTACAGTCTCCAGCAGGACGTACAGTGTGCATTAGCTCTCAGGGACAGAGCAGTCAAACAAGGACACTGATAGAAATGCTAATGAACGGTTACGTAAAGCAAGGACACTACTTTTACTGAAGCTGAGTGATTTGTCTTAGTTAGAAAAGCTCCAAACGTTCCCTTGACCCAAATAAAACTGAAAATTCAAATTCTTAATTAGGCATGGGACGATATTGAAGTTTTATGTCACGATTATCTTGGCCAAAATAATTGCGATTAACGATAATATCACGATAGTTATTAAAATTGCTGACAGTTTGAAAATGTGATATATAAAGACATTATTTTCTCATTATAAATAACTTCTGACATATTTGTACTTATAAAAATGATCTAGAAGAGAACATAAAGGGTAAGTTGCTTTTTTTCTGCACAATCTGGTGACAAAATGGTGATGATCTTTGTTGGCGATGATCACGATTAGACAAAATGTAGCACAAACGATTATTGTCTTCCCTTTTTATCACGATAAACGATATTATTGTTTATTGTCCCATCCCTATTCTTAATTCTTTCTTTCTTTCTTTGTTTATTAGGACAGTGTACAGTTACATTAAGCACATCCTCTGCCCTCGTCTCCTCTGTCCTCGTCTCCTCTGCCCTCGTCTCCTCTGCCCTCGTCTCCTTGTCTCCTCTGTCCTCGTCTCCTCCTAACGATTGTTTGTTGGACTCTGATGTTCTGAACTAATGAGTGTAATGTTGTTATAAAGACTTTAGTTCAATTTGATCATGTATTTTCAAGTTTTTTTTTACAAGATTAAAACCAGTGAAGACATTTTCAGTTCATATATTTTCATCTTAAAACTATTCTTGCAAAAACATGATCTTTATTTTATGAAGTTGTAAAATGTGTCAAAAACATGACACCAAACAAAGAAAGAATTTCCTTAAAGGGCCTATGACAAGTTGAAATACACATTGAACTAAAATGCAGTAAAGATGCATATAATCAAATTTCCACTCAAATCTTTTCAAATTTTACCCCAGTTTAGCTGTTTTTTAGGTTTTAAATTTTACTTCCTGGTTGTAAAGTATGACATCACACTAGGAAATTACCATAGCAACCACACTTTACATTGATCAAAACTCCTCTAATGTCACAGATTTTGTTCATTTGACAAAGAGAAACACGTGAACACCTTTATTTTGTTGAATTTATGTTTAAAGGGTCAAAAAAGTAGTTTCTTTTGTGTAAATTATGCATAAACATTGTCTCCCCAGTGTGATGTCATCAGTTTGTTTACTTCCCGTAATTGTCAACAGATTTTTCAACTTTTCTCCACAAATAGTGACTTGATTGGTGTAAAACTATAATTTATATTTACAAGCGGTATTAATGCACTGAAGAAAGTCAAAATTAGAAAATCATAAAAACCTGTCATACGCACTTTAAACATTCTAACTGTACTTGATTGATGCAAAACAAATTTCCTGATACTGAGAAAAAGCGTAATCTTCCCAGTGATAAATGAATCCAGATTGTCCTTGTGTGATATACGTGCGAGTGTAATGTCGCTGACTGTGCTGTGCAGACGGTGCTAATGACGGCCGTATGGAGCCTGTCCACTGTGCCACATGTGGACAACAGCAGCTAATGTCTCTCCAGAAGTCACAATGGTCCTTGTTGTGAAAGGACTCTGGCCGAGCCCCTCATTCTGTTTGAGTGGCAGAACCCCCCCTTTCCCCCCACGCCCACTGGCCCCCCTCGACTCCCCCCTGGTTTCACCCCGGTCCTAATGAGCCCTCTCCTGGGGCACGGGGCTAAAGAGGCCATCATGTCTGCCGTCTAAACACCGCACACAGCCAGGACTTCCCCCTAATTGTGCCGCTTGTGTTGGCTCATTTGTTTTTGTCGTTAAATTTGCACCCTCCATATTCGCCCCTCCCCACTAATAGAGCTGCTTTTGAGGAGCGCAACACGGCGGCTACAGGCTTAGGGGGGTGCTTTTCCTTCTGAAGTATAGGGAAACACACACAGAGACATGAATAAAAGGCAAACTTGTAAAGAACAATTAAAAAAAAAATATTTTCTTTTTGAACATGCAAGCACAGGGGCTTCCACAAACACTTCAGAGAACCCCAGGGACTGTTTGTGCACTGAATTTCAAAGTAGCACACATCAAAACCAGACTGGCTGTGACCTGTAGGTAAGAAGACCTTTAGCAAGCGCATTAAATATTGATGAGCTAAAGATATGCAGATTGTTTATTGACTGGCCCCATAGAATAAATGGGGGAGGGACATTTCCACAACCAGCTTTATTTGAGCTGGAATTAGTTTGATTACTATAAAATCAAGACGTAGCGCGCTAATCCTCGGAACAAACGAACATTTAAGTAAATAATGAAGAAATACGCAGCTTTCCTAAAGTGCTGCTCCAGAGTAATGCCTGTGCGCTGAGTAGATCCGGGAGAGAAGAAACAATTAGAGCATAATGCCTCAATCATGCACAATTACTGCTGATTCAATGTAAACACAGGCTGTCTACGGTGACTTGACATTTGCCAGGTGCCACTTGCCGTACCGCGCGTTCATTATTATCAGTCTAATACCGTCCAAGCATCTTGTGCCAGACGAAACGCATTTCTGAAGGGGCCACAATCACACACTATACAATTAATTCTCCCATTCGGAAAACAAGCCTGAGAGCAAACATAACGCATGAGACTATGGGCCGATATTGAACGTTTAGTGCAGATTTGTAGCTGAGGACTGATGATGAGGCAGTTCATTCATCACCTCCGCGTCATTAACTCCATTCACTCAGCGCCTTAACTGATGGCACACTTGATCTGATGTGCCACTCTGTCAGAGGTCTGTGTCTCCTAATAATAAACAACCGATTCATTATATATTCACGTTGTGGGTGCAATGCTCAGTAAATCATAAAAGTCAAATGCAAGCTCAATCGTCTGTTAATGCAAATACTTCATTAGCCAGACACATAACGGCTATTTGACGTAACGATAAAAGCTACAGCAAGAAAGTGGCTTTGGAGCCCTTTTATACATTTTGCACGGCATCTGGCAGTTTACTCATATTTTGACGTATTTAGCTTTAGATGTCATTCATTTATCTCTCTTAATTTATTATCTAAGCTAGGGACAATCAAAGTAGTACAATGTGTATCAACAACCTTTTAAAATGGGATAATATTGTGCATACTACAGTAAAGTCTCCTGTGGGTTAAGTTTATTAGGGCTGCAACTAACGATTATTTTGGTAATCGATTAGTCTAGCGATTATTCGTCTGATTAATCGATTAGTTAACGCGAAAGACCCTTGAATATGAAAAGTTTACTCAATTTTACCCAAACAAAGCTGAAGTGAAGGCGTTTGACAAGGATTTTAATCAAAAACACAGAATTTAAATGCTTCCTGTTTGTTTTTTGTATCATTCCTGCTCTGTATAAGTAATAAATCCTCTTCTTTCAGTGCAGACAATGCTTTGAAGTCTGTGTATAGACCGATTAATCGATTATTTAATTAGTTGACAACCATTTCTATAATCGATTAGTTGCGATTAATCGATTAATTTGTTGCAGTCCTAAAGTTTATGTTTAGTAACCCTTACGTAGCTGATTCAATTCCTGAGCGTTGAAATATTGATTTAAATTTACAAAATCCAGTCCATTTTCATTGTAAAAATGTTTAGTTTTGTTTTGTGGTTGTGAGGGCTGTTTCCTGTTTATCGTGTGATTTTCATTTGTAAATCATCTGACCAGACGGCTTTTAATTTGAGCTCGTTAAAATAATCAATTAAAGGGGTGTGGCTTTAAGGATAAGCCCTTTCAGGTTTCTGCCACACACTTGTGTTGTTTTGTTTCATATGGACTTCTGTTTTTTTTTGATTATGTGAAAATAAATCAAATCAAAATCAAATCAATATTTGTGGTTGGGACAGGAAGGGCATCTGGCATAATAAACCAGTGTTTCCCAACCAGGGGTACGGGGACCCTTGGGGGTACATGAGCAGTTAGCAGGGGGTACGTACAATTGTTTCAGGTTTTAAAAGAAAATTAAATGATAAGATAAGATAAGATAAGATAAGATAAGATAAGAGATCCTTTATTTGTCCCACAGTGGGGGAAATTCCACTGTTGCAACACACAGTTTAGAACAGGAATGAAAGAAATAGGCGCATGCAATAAAAATAGGATAAATAAAATGTAATAAAATGTGATAAAATGTACTTTTTTCTGAACAAAAACATGTTATTAGGTGTAAATTTTGCATCTTTTTGGAGCATCTTGAACCAAAAGTATGATTAAAATAAAAACAGAATGGTAATAATTGATACTATGTGACTAATAAACCCATTTATTTGCCATAAACTGAAGTTAAGGGGTACTTTGAGTGTGAGACAAAGTTTAGGGGGTACGCGAGACAAAAAAGGGTGGGAACCACTGTAATAAACGACCAAATCACTATGCTGCTGCTTCACTGTGGCAAACAAAAACAAAATAAGAATGAGAAAAGTCCACTCTATCCATTCATTCAATAATCAAGCCACAAAAAAAACCTACAGCCTCTTGGGTTTTGTCTGGCAAACTGATAAAAATGGTAGGGGGATGAGTAAAAGTGATAGATATAATGAATTCTCAAATATCCTAAAATGAATCTTTATGCCGTGATCTTCTTAAATCCTCCCCAAAACAGTCTAATCCTTTTATCCAGACAGACAGAGCCGCCTTCCTCTGAGACACATCCCATTGTTAAATCGGCGCTGGTGTAAATGAATACGCCTAATGAAGGAAGCAGACACCATCTCCTTCTCCAGCTCACCTGCCGCAGACAGACAGCCAGCAGGGGTGAGGAGCGCGAGGAGGGGAAAGGGGGGACAGGCCGGGACACACGCTCCCTCACGCTCGTGCTTAAACAATGAGCTGGATCTGTGCCACAGGTTTTGATCCGCAGATAATCTCATTTTTATGCTAACATCACATTCGCCGGTACTGTGTAATGCGCCGTCCATGTGGAAGCTCATGTCTACCATTAGGCGTCGTGAATGATATTACAAATCACATCATTTGCAATAAAGATTTAAACGCCGCGGGGTAGATGGAGTCACACCGGAGTGCTGGCTGGGTGAGATCGGTGAGAGGTTGGTTTTGGCACCGGCGCAGGTCTCTTGTGCCTGGGTGCTGTGCAGTGTTGTGGCATGTCCTGACCTTCTGTTCGTATCACCCTCCCTGTATGGGACCAGGACCCAGGCCAGCTAGCATCGCGCCGCTAATCTCCTGATGATTCTATACTACATTCTGCACACACCGCCCGCGCTCTTCCCTCTATCTTCTTGTATTTCTAAACAGCTACTTGCATCTTTTGTATGGATTACTTACAGAATACAGCTACCTGCTATGTCTTGTTTATGTCTTGCTTATTGTATGTTTTGTTGTAACGGCAACTGTAGTTCCAACTGTGTGTCTGCTCATTGTTTATTGTCTATAAATGTAATTGTATATGTTCTGTTGTAACGGCAACTGTAGTTTCAATGGTTTGTAAAGCGCTTTGGGTGCCTATTAGGTGGAAAAGCGCTCTATAAATAAAAATTCTTCTTCTTCTTCTATACAGCCAATACAGTATCTACACAGAAAATACAAGGGATGTCAGTCTTTAGTTTAGCTGATTATTCAGTGGTGTTTTAGTCCACGAAAAATGTGTATTTAGTCGACTAATAATTTTATTGCGACATGGAAGAAGCTAGCTGAAGGTTTGGCAGTTAACCATTAGCTTATTCTGCCTTTTTACCATGGATGTATTAAATGAACTGGATAAGCCACGCCCCCTCTGTCTGTGTCCCAGATTGATTAGTGGTCGTGCGAGGTACTGCAGCCTCTTGGAACCAGCCTTTTTCTAAAATTGCACATTATAATCACAGACAGTACTGAATTATTATCGGTATTTAAATAAAATAGAAGGAAATGTTCTTTTCTACCGTTTCTAAAATCACCGAAATTACCGTTTTTATATGAAGTGACGTCACCGCAAACATGTGCGAGTCACGTGAACGAGCGTCGGACGATACAAACAGAAGCTCGTGGAAAAGGCTCGACTAGAGACATCTGTAAGTTGTATTTTATTTCATTTCAGACGCTTCACGTGTGTCTAACATGAAGAACACAATTACAATCACACAAGCTAACGCTAACACAAAAACTTGCAGCTGCGTGGTCGCTCACGTCGCTCAAAGCATCATGGGGGATTGTCGTCACGTGGCGCCCTAAAGCAAAGATGGCCGCCTCCGTATCAGGAAGTAAAGCAAAGATGTCAGCCTCCGTATCAGGAAGTACAGTGATCCCTCGCTCTATCGCGTTTCATCTTTCACGGCTTCGCTGCTTCACGGATTTTTTTTACAGTGCAGATATTTTTACAGTGCGGATATTTTTACAGTGCACTGAACTTCAGCGCACTCACAAGAACGGGACGCTTTGACGAGTCGTTCGTTGCAGTTCTCAAATATAATCGAAGGTGGCATATCCGTTTATAAAAATCTTCTTGCTCAGAAAAAGAAAGAGCGCCAACAACTAAAGAAAGACTCGTGCGCCTTCAGTAGAAACAGAGGCTACAGGGGGCGGAGTCAGGACCAAGAGGCACAGACTGTGAAACACGCGAGTGACAATGTTTCCAACCTGGTATTACTATATTAAAATTATTGTTTTAAACAAATTTTGAGCTTTAAAACAGGTTTTGATTTTTGGTTTCATTCCATAGTTCAGTATTGCATTGTAAAATAATAAAAAATAAAGCTGTGACTACTTCACGGATTTCACTTTTCGCGTGTTATTTTTGGAACGCAACTCCCGCGATAAACGAGGGATCACTGTAAAGCAAAGATGTCAGCCTCCGTATCAGGAAGTAAAACAAAGATGGCCGCCTCCGTATCAGGAAGTAAAACAAAGATGGCCACCTCCGTATCAGGAAGTAAATGCGGAAGTAAGAATTTTTTTGGGGTCATGCGCCAATGAGCTCACTCCATAGGGATAAACAGAGCGGCCATTTTGGATTCATCTTCCAGGTTTTATTATAGTACTATGCTTTTTACTTATAAATACAAGTACTTTTTTGTTTAGAGTTGTTTTTTGGATCAAATCAAATCAAATCAATTTATTTTTATAATGCCCAAAATCACAACAACAGTTGCCTCGATGGGCCACAGGTAAAAGCAGTTCAGATAACTGTCCCAGAATGCCCCTGTCCTTTGACCCTCCTTCGCGGCGAGGAAAAACTACAAAAAACCCCATGGGAGAAAGTAGAAACCTCGGGGAGAACCACAGTGAAGGAGAGATCCTACTCCCACGGATGAACTCACTTGTGGTCTTGTGAGTGCAGTTTAGGACAGATATTTGGTTGGATCATAGATACTTAATAGTTTTGAGAGCTTTTGCGATTTTCTGTCCCTTTTCGATCGATTGGCAGGGAATGTCTTTAATCAACCCAGAATTTGTAGTCAGTCAACTATAGCCGTTGAAAATATAAGATTTAACCATTTGTTTCTTCAATCCTGGGAGTTAACAATGACTAAGGTGACGCTAAATTGAGGGTAAATTCTAGGACAGATTAGTGGTGATCAAAAATCCTATAACTGGGAGTGATTAGATAATTGCAATACTCAATCAAAAACTCACTCCTGCGGTAACAAGAAATAACCAACAATCTGACAGAACAAGAGCATTTATCGCTGTAACTCGCAGTACTTGCTAGTAAGCTTTATATCGTTGCATTGCGTCTATTGTCATCAACATGTCATTATAGTTTATGCGGTTACCTCATGGAAATACCTCCCTTTTAGTGCATTTATTGTAATAGTCCAAGGGCAGATAGAGCGGGAAGACAATGATGCAGTGTTTTTGCCTCAGGTAAGACACCTGTTACAGTTCGACATGACAGAAAATAAAAAAAGAGAGGCTCGGGAGAATGGGCTTTGTGTTTGCATTACTAAGCTACCATTAGTGACACAGCTGTTCATCCTAGACCCTCTTAAAACAACAATGCAAATATACGTGCACTCCAAACTCCTCCAGCTATAACACCTACACGCAGACGATCACAAGCCCGGGCAGAGGTCCCTTCTCGACACCATATCCCAGCGTGAGAATCGATAGCTTTACAACTCTCTCCTCTACTTCCTTGATTTGTGCGTTTCTATGGATGTCAGCTACTGTAAATAAAAAAGCCTGCCAGAGACAACACATGAGCAAGTGGGTAAATCGATGCTGGCAGCCACGCTAGAGTGAACACACATTACACCCCGGCTCTTTAAATCTCTGTTTAGGTAACGCTGAAAATACCAATATTGCGTCTAAAATATAATGAATGCCTGCTCAAGAGAGGGACACTGGTGTTGTTGGTGTAGAGGGAGTGTGTAATTGCAGGGGCTATAGGAGGGAAACAGCAGCAGGTGAAGTGAAGGAGGTCTATGGGATTAGCGTGACAGCTGATTGGCATGCAGGCGCAGTGCCACTTTTCTCCATGCAGCAATATTGTGCACTGCAGCAAACCCACTGACAAGCAGCTGCCACTCAAACATTCCAGCATTGTTTACTCTTTTGGATGGTTATGATCCAACATCCACACAGCCATGAAAACAATTCTTTATTAATGAAGACAACATCCAGTTTGCTGTGCTCATGCAAACCAGGATGTAATGACACTGAGCAGGAGTTAAATGAGTCGACAAAGGCAGTGCGTATGGGAGAGTGTCTAACATGACAGCTTACAGTGCGACACACACAGCAGCTGCTTCAGGAGTAACTTTAGTTCACAACCTGCTATTCACATTTATAAAGAGCCCTAAAATGTGTCACACTGAACATGAATGTGTCACATCTAACATGTAAAAGATGTTTGACTTTCTTTTTATTGTCTTTTTTCACATTTTCAACACACATCAAACAACACAGACATGGGATGAGTTATCACAGCAAAGTATAATATGACTTTTAGATTTAGTTAACAACATTTGTCCATTTTGTCCATTTCTCTTGACACTGTTCTTCCTGAGTCCTCAGTCTATGTGTCATAATTTCCATTTCAAATATCTTGTTCACCAGTTGTTCCCATTCCTCACATGTAGGCATCTATGTTTGACATTTTTAACTGATTTTACATGAGCCTGAAAGCTCTGGTTTCTTACATTTCAAGTGATATGCCACTCTGACATCTCTCTGACTTTGTGAGGCATTGTTGGCTTTTTAGTCCATTTGAAAGCTACCACACTTACAAAATTATAATACTGAAGCGATTCAGGTGAAGCAGGGATTCTGCTTCAAAAGGAACATACATTGAAGAGCCATTAAAGCTACATTATATGACCCTACTCACTCACGATGCACACTCCAGTGTTAATTTTGACAAGGAATTTTAATTTAGTTTTAGTCTTAGTCTTTTGACTTAAATTATTTTTAGTTTTAGTCTCGTTTTAGTCATCTTATTTGTTTTAGTTTTAGTCTAGTTTTAGTCGACTAAAATGTCATGCAATTTTAGTCGACTAAAATTAAAATAGATTTAGTCGACTAAAATCTTTTTTTTTTCATGAGGTAATAATTTTGACCTTCTGTATCAGACATAAAACTATACTTTCTTAAAATTGAGATTTTAATGTGCAAACATAGTTCACACTGTTTATTTCAACACACCTGCCTTTATTGAAACGTTTACTGCCTTTATTGAACGTCCACATGAACTTAATGGTAACGGTAGCTTACCTTTGAATAAATATCAGGGTGACTAGCAAATGCCGTTTCAATTTGCAAATTGGTCGTGTTTTTCCCCTTTATCGAGGCTCCACATGGTGCACACGTCGTCTTGTTTTCTTCAGCCCGTCTCTTTCTTCCACTTCCAGCCGCCAACATTTTTCATTTTTGGCAGTTTGCAGAACCACTTGTTGCTCTGTTGTCTCCTGTTAGCTTCTGGGCACCGCCGCGTAAAAACAAGACGCGCTCTGATTGGCTTTGGTGACTCATCCCGCCCGTTCCTCTTCATCTTTCCCTTCTCCTGATTGGTTTTCGTCACAAGTTGTTTTCGTCTCGTCTTTTATTAGTTGACGAAAATGTCAGTCTATTTAGTCATCGTTTTAGTCATTATGAAGTATTTTTTATTTAGTTTCCGTTTCATTTTCGTCCGCAAAAAACCTTTGTTGACGAAACATTTTCGTCATAGTTTTCGTCCACGAAATTAACACTGGAACACTCACAAAAATGACACAGCTGCTGATCATTGTTAAAATTTTCAACAAGGCAAATATTAGCAGAACCACCATGGCAAATGTAAATTAGATCCATCTTGGCGTTTGTAATGCAGTTTTTCCAAATTACTGAAATGTCAATACTGATACACGTCTGACAAAGCCAGTATTGCAAAAGACATCTTCTCTTAAATATTGGCATCTATTAATTTAGTATTGAGCTGAATGGAGAGAGCAGTCAATGGAGGTGTCACAGATTTTAATTGGATTCTGTGAAACACCAAGGCTTCTAATGTGCTTGGAAAATTGTCAAGAAGTTCCTTGGCAAAAGGAGTTTCTGTACTAGGGCTGGGCGATGTGACAAAAATGATTATCACGATTTCCTTGGGGCCAGATCATGACTTCGATTTTTATCACGATTCATGTTCACTTTGTTTTTTCTATCGCCTGTAATAGAGCTGCACCATTTAGGAAAAATATCGAACTGTGATTTTTCTGACCAATGCGATTAAGATTAGATTTGCGATTTAAGTTTGAATAATAGGATTCTGTTTTGTTGCTTTTTAGTTTTTGTCACGTTCAGTTGTGTTTGTCATATTTAAATGAGTCTTTTTTGTCACCTTTTTTCATGTTTTTGTCGCGCTTATGTTGCGTTTCTTGTTTGTAAGTGCGTTTTGGTTGCTTTTGAGCACATTTTTATCACTTTTGGTCACGCTTTTTGGGTTAAATTGTGCAGCCCTGGTCTATAGGAGGTAAATAAAGTCATTTGCTCAGAGACTACAGAGGCTAAACAACAGGAGAAAAAGTGTGTTTGAACAGAAAGCTGCATTACAGACAGAAAACAATGAATCACGATACGTTGATTTCACAAAAATAGCAGATTGTCACAGGGACCAGCTCACGATTCGATTTTTATCACCGTATCGCCCAGCCCTATTCTGTACCTATAAAAGCAAATATATGTGAGATTAACTACTGCAGCCACCATTGAAATTTAGTTGGTTTTTGAACATAAGACAACCACATCATGATTAGAAAAGCTATTAGCGTGGTAGGTGTTGGAGCTTCCCCACAAACTGACTGCTATCAAGCCCCATTCTGGTCTATCTGACCACATCGTGTGCTCTCAGTGTCCTTTAATCCACTTTATCATTATTGCTCCTTTTCCCCCTTGTTCCTGTCCTGATCTCACCTCAGACAATGAAGTGACTCCTGACCCTATAGGTCCAAGAGGTCAGCCCAAAGTCTAATGCCATTGAAAAGTGACAGTCCAATTTCACCAATAAATCACACTGAGGAGAGGTGACAATGAGTGAAATTTTAAACCTGAATAGGATTAAGGTGAGGCTGAGAAATCAAATTAAACACTGCATTTCGCTTCGGCAGCTTCCTTAATGCAACATAGGTTTTTCTATCAACACCTCCGCAACCTGGAGAATACATGAAAGCAGATGTGAGCACAGATTGAAGAGCTTTTATAGAAGAAAACAGCGACTGAACAGACTGCAGGGGGACTGTACTAGACAGGGGCACCTTTATTTTATTTCATTTTAAAATGTTCACGTTAAGGTAAGGTCTATTCCAGGGTACTGGAGAGGAGAATCCGACCGATAGTCGAACCTCGGATTCAGGAGGAGCAGTGTGGTTTTCGTCCTGGTCGTGGAACACTGGACCAGCTCTATACTCTCCATCGGGTGCTCGAGGGTTCATGGGAGTTTGCCCAACCAGTCCACATGTGCTTTGTGGATCTGGAGAAGGCATTCGACCGTGTGCCCCGGGGCGCCTTGTGGGGGGTGCTCCGGGAGTATGGGGTCCGGGGCCCTTTGTTAAGGGCTGTTCGGTCCTTGTACGACCGGAGCAGGAGCTGCGTTCGCATTGCCGGCAGTAAGTCAGACCTGTTCCCAGTGCATGTTGGACTCCGCCAGGGCTGCCCTTTATCACCGGTTCTGTTCATAATTTTTATGGACAGAATTTCTAGGCGCAGTCAGGGCGTGGAGGGTGTCCGGTTTGGGAACCACAGGATCTCATCTCTGCTGTTTGCAGATGATGTCGTCCTGATGGCTTCCTCAAATCAGGACCTGCAACATGCACTGGGACGGTTTGCAGCCGAGTGTGAAGCGGCTGGGATGAGGATCAGCACCTCCAAATCCGAGGCCATGGTTCTCGACCGGAAAAAGGTGGCTTGCCCTCTCCGGGTGGGTGGGGAGTCCTTGCCTCAAGTGGAGGAGTTTAAGTATCTCGGGGTCTTGTTCACGAGTGAGGGAAGGATGGAGCGTGAGATTGACAGGCGGATCGGTGCAGCGTCTGCAGTGATGCGGGCGTTGTATCGAACCGTTGTGGTAAAGAAAGAGCTGAGTCGAAAGACGAAGCTCTCGATTTACCGGTCAATCTACGTTCCTACCCTCACCTATGGTCATGAGCTTTGGGTAATGACCGAAAGGACAAGATCGCGGATACAAGCGGTCGAAATGAGCTTCCTCCGCCGGGTGGCTGGGCGCTCCCTTAGAGATAGGGTGAGGAGCTCAGTCACACGGGAGGAGCTCAGAGTAGAGCCGCTGCTCCTCCACGTCGAGAGGAGCCAGCTGAGGTGGCTCGGGCATCTGTTCCGGATGCCTCCTGGACGCCTCCCTCGGGAGGTGTTCTGGGCATGTCCCACCGGGAGGCGGCCCCGGGGTAGACCCAGGACACGCTGGAGGGACTATGTCTCTCGGCTGGCCTGGGAACGCCTCGGGATCCCCCCGGAGGAGCTGGAGGAAGTGTCTGGGGTGAAGGAAGTCTGGGAGTCCCTGCTTAGACTGCTGCCCCCGCGACCCGGCCCCGGATAAGCGGAAGAAGATGGATGGATGGATGGATGTTCACGTTATCCATTTGTGACTGGATGGAATTCTCTGCCAGATGTCTTCAGCCTCTGTGACTGGCGTAAATGATATGGGTCAGGTGCCTTGCTCAACGACACAACAGTATGTGCAGAGGCATAGGTTGAATTGTTAATGGCAAGCACTCAATCCACAAGCCCAACTTTGATGCCTTTTCTGCAGCGCACTGGTTTTGAGCGGGAAAGCTAACGATTTGGTTAGTGTAGCCTTTCCAGGGGCACGCGGCCAATACAATGATTCAACACTTTTATATTTGATATTTCTGCATTACTCGGGCATTTCAGATAAAATGTGTGACAGGAACAGAGTCACAGAGTAAGTGCTCTAGTTTATAACCACTGCTGCTGTTTTGGATCCTGGGGGGGCTCTCACCAACATGCTGACACCGTTTTATCCATTTAGTTGAAAATGAAAGGAGAGTGCCTTGCAGTTTTACAACCATATCCCACTTGGCAAGATTTCTGTCGCTTCTGGTATGTCTAAGGCCTAGGGCATGGAGCAGGGAAAGTATGCTCTGGTTACAAACTCCCATACAGTACTTCTATGTCTCCTCCAATGCGTTTTATTATCTCCAGTATCTCCAATTAAACCACCTTTCTGTCATCTGACGTCCTCTCAGACTGGGTGAGTTTCAAGAAGAAGTCAGACGAGGTAGAAACTTTCTTTTAAGGAAACAGCAGTATACAAGGTACTCGCTGAATACAAAAATAGAAATATGACATGTGAAACAATGATTATAGAGAGGAAATCTCATCATAGTTAATCATTTTGTGGGATAAAAAGTTGGACAGGTTAGGTAGAAGCTACAGTGTGTCATTTATGTCGACATTCAATTTGTATGTTCAATACAAAAACATACTGTGGAAGATTGTAAAACTATGATGAGATTTCAAATACAAAAGTGTATATAATAATAAAAAATAGAATTATGTCACAAACATTGGTGTAAGGAGTTATTACTTGGCTTTATATCAATAGTACAAACCTGTAACTTTCAAATATCAATGTATATGTTGTATATTTATATTTATTTTAATCAGTGTTGTCTTTATACTCATTTACTGAACTGTTGTATGCAACTCACAGTAAATATCACATTTATCATATAGAAAATTGGATAACAAGTCTGGATTTGGGGTTGTATTATCAAGACAAAGAACCACCAGAGATAACATGTCATAACACTCCACTCTGAGAAATGTGGATGTCCTGGGTGTAAATTACCACCTATGCACCCCTGGGCTCTCAGTTAGGTGACAACTCTAGATATACCAGACATCCTGCTGCCTCTGTTCAGTTACCTGTACAGCTAAAATACCACTATCCCAGAGAAAATGAGCGGTGGACAGTGCAAAATGACTGTATAGAATTTTCACTTTGAAGGGATCATCATTCTATTGCCCATCTACACATATTTAGCATTTTTTGATGTTGCATGGGTGAACAATATATTCACTGCATAGTCCTTTGAAAAGTATTGGCAAAATTCTGTTGATATGTGATAAGGGAAGCAGGTTTAGTCCAAACTTAAAGGTTGTTAACCCTGAAAAGAGATCAATTTTCAGCTTCAGCTGAGTGTTAATGTAGACCTTGAATCAGTCACCACAGTGACTCACTCTGTGATCCGCTGGAGCAGGTTTTATTCCTCTATTCCACAGTTTGCTGCTGAAGGCGAGCTCCAAGTGGACAGGCCACCTCCTCATTCACAGAAGTATTGGGAGGAACAGCAAAAACAAGGATTTATGATGAAGATTTAATGTTATAGTCAATTCAGTTTACATGTTAGAGGCTTCAATTTAAATGGTATGATATAACACATCTCACTGCTTCCAATTATATCTTTCTGATTTAGTGAAGTTTGTCAAATTTAAGCAAGTTAAATGATATCTTACTTTGTATTTGTTTTGTTATGTCTACTAAACTCCATCCTTGAACTTTAAACATTTATCTTTGAGCATGGGGCAAAGCCACAGAGTTTTGGAGCTGTACATCATGGCTGCTACGACCCTCCTCACATCAAGCATCAAGATTTAACCGGGTGCAGGCTGCGTATCATTGAGTGTACCGAGCGTGTACACGAGGATAGTGCCACGCCATATGATCAGCATAGCCGCAAATAACTTCACAGAGCTTGTATGACTATCCTGTGTCATTTCCAAACAAGGACAAAACCTGGACTAAAGCAGATCTATCCCCACTGCAGAATAGGGACCGATAAGGGTGGTGCTTAGAACCACTGAGTCAGAGACACAGTGCAGCTCTCGGTCTCGCAGCCTTGGACAGTGATCACTGCTTTGCCTCTACAAGCTCAGACTCAGGGTAAACAAACGCGCACATCAGAGTGTCCACAATCTAACGCCCTTCACCTCTCAGCGGCTTTGCCTCACAGCCCGAAGGCACAACCACCCTGGTCCCAGGGAACAAACCTGCTTTGCTTGGCACTTGCCAGAGTTTAAAGGGTTGCTCGCTCCCTAGGAAAAACATTGGCAAATAGCTACTAATTTCGATTTACAATGATTTATAATTCCCATTTCAAAACGAAAATCAAATGGCCAGCAGGTACACGGACCCAAAGCGCATATTAAATCCATCTCGGATCACACAGAGAACTTGTAAGACAGATGCACAGAATGCCATGAAAGCCACAAGACAACAGGCTCCAAATCCCCGCTCCACTGCAAACTTAATAATCATTTAGCTCAGCCAGTGACAGTTGAGCTTGTAACAGGAATGTATGCGCCTGGTTATCCTCCATCTGTGGCGGCATCTGCTTCCGATTGTGTGCGTTTGTTGTTTGCCAGTGTTTGGCATCAGAAAGTCTACACTGTTCGTTCTACATGAACATGGTCAAAGCTCCTCTCAACATGGGCTGATTCAACAGAATATGTGAGAGATAATCAGTACAAGGTTATGGGAGCCAGTTATGGGGATAATGTGCGCAGTCACTACTGGGTTCAGATTTAGTGAGAGTGGAAACCTGCAATATTGAATAATGATGCTCGCTAAGATCAGTACAAACTCCAATATAAGTGTGTTGCATTTTACTTTCTTATTTTAATGTCTGATCCAAATTTGAATAACATATACAGTGAAAAGTCTCGCTTAGAACTTGGAACTCCTAAATTTGATTTCTCTAATTTACGTCACACTGGACTGTTATTTTGTACAATATGTAAAGATGATTTTTTTATGTCCAATATAATTAAATTTAGAAAAAGTGTATCATTGATCTTTGTAATGACTTGTTGTATGAATCACAATGCTACAGCTCAGTCAGGGTCAATGACAGAGGTCTTCACTGTTCAAAGACCCCTGACTAAAATGAAGACCGCGGACACAAGACGAGCTATATTCTGATGGATGTCCATCTGTGCACTTAGCCGTGGGTCAGGACCCTGCACTTTACATTTCATCTAATAGCAACAATGTGCCACTAAGTGCCAGTTTCATGTTCATATTCACTTTGGAATGCACAGTGGTAGGTTATGAGAAAGATCATAAATTTCAAACATAAAACAGTCACCTGATTGCTTTTAAATAGTTACATATAAACTCTTGTAAACACAGATATATGTTTGAAGGGAATGTGGTGGGTGCTTCAGTAAACTGAGCTGCTATCCCAAACCACTTTCAGCCACACAAGATGAACATAAAAAACTCATTCTACTGAACTGCGGGCAACCCTGCACATACATTTTGCCTTTAAGCATGCTCCAGATTGAAGAGTAATGGAGCCTATGAAATCAAAAGGGCGCTAGCCACGCTAAAGGAATATGAAGTGGGATTCACCACACATCATTTCACCCACGGTGAAAGGCAGGTATGGGCTCCTCACCAAACCTATGCATTTATACACAGCCAAACCTCCTGAACATATGGGGGATGGTGCGACGGCAACCATGAAATGAGCCATTTCAGAAACATGTTAGCTTAAAAGAAACCCACACAACGCAGCATGCCTTTAGGGCCACAGTGTCAGGTTAGAATGAACCTCAAGGTGAACCCAAAATGCCACAGTAGCATTACCATTGCTTTACTGTTAAAGATGGGGATCATGGTCCAATCTGACACACAGACTATGTACATATAATACAGAACATTATTTGGCAATATTGAGAAGACACATTACAGTTTATAAAAACAGCAAACCTGTGAAAAGCAACTGCATGCCAATTTTGCTTTTTCATGTTCATGTTAAAGAACTCACTGGACTGCAGGTATATTCCACACACAAAAACACTTACTCATGCTATGCTAGATTATACATTTTAATCAAATTCAGCTAGTGACATAAAAAATGAAATGTGGGAAATGCGGATTTACTAGGTCATGTGAAGGTCACGTTTCAAACATACTGTGACTTCAATCGCTCCAATTAAGCAGAACCTTTTCTTATTGCACAGAGGAACTAGTTGAGTCAGAGCTTCTTAAGTTAATATTCCAAGCAGTAAACTCATTTTTATGTCGACTTTTATGAGGCGCGACCACTAGTTTCTGCTTACCACCCAACAACCTCTGATCTGAGTCACCCCTCCACTCCTGCGACCAGCTGCAATCCAGGAAGTGCTTTTGAAGTCAAGCATGATTAACACGTAATAACATGCTCGACTTTTAACCAATCATGCCCCTGATGGCTGCATTTGCAAAGGCATAAAACACTGGGAACACACTATAAGCTGCCTTTATGTGACAGAAAAGCCACTCATTTATGTGTGGATTTATAGGGACCACTGCAATGGCGTTATTGGCCACAAAGTGACTAATGAGCGTGAGGTGAGAAGTGAAACTCGTCATTAGAGGAAGAAATATGGAGAAGGCCAGTCAAACAGTACAAGTGATTGAAAGTGGTGCAGAGTCAAAAAGGTGCGATGATTAAACTGGAGGGACAGACATTATGGCCTTTCCATCATTTAGCACGCTGATTGCACGTCTGCCATGTTCCTGTCAGGCTCAGACCGCTTCATCATTGGTCTTTGTCTGGAACAAGTGCCCTGTTTGGTCCCAGGACACTGCCCTACAGTCTGGACACTAGTCAGCACATGACATGGACAAATAACCCAAATGTAATAAGTTATAGTGTTGGCCAAGTGTTTGCATACAGAAAGATGGTCTCGATGTGAAGGATTCAAATATAAAACTAAGAATTGTTACAGTGGTTTACCGTTTTGCATTAATTAACTTGAAGTTGTATTTAGATTGACTGTTATGGAGTTGTTTGCCTTGCCTGCACCACCCAGGCCCTCTGTCTGTGTCCCAGATTGATTAGTGGTCATGCGAGGTACTGCAGCCTCTTGGAACCAGCCTTTTTCTAAAATTGCACATTATAATTGCAGACAGGACTGAATTATTATCGGTATTTAGATAAAATAGAAGGAAATGTTCTTTTCTACCGTTTCTAAAATCACCGAAATTACCATTTTTATATGAAGTGGGGGATTGTCGTCACGGGGCGCCCTAAAGCAAAGATGGCCGCCTCCGTATCAGGAAGTAAAGCAAAGATGGCCGCCTCCGTATTAGGAAGTAAAACAAAGATGGCAGCCTCCGTTTCAGGAAGTAAAACAAAGATGGCAGCCTTCATATCAGGAAGTAAAACAAAGATGTCAGCCTCTGTATCAGGAAGTAAATGCGGAAGTAAGAAACTTTTTTGGGGTCATGCGCCAATGAGCACTCTCCATAGGGATAAACAGGACGGCCATCTTGGATTCATCTTCCAGGTTTTATTATAGTTCTATGGTCCACACGCAGATGATGGCCGTGGGTCCTGCTGCAGCATCTCCTTTTTGTTCTTCGGCGTTGTTTTGTTAGTTACTTTTTGTCAGAGGAACTTTTGGTTTGTAGCACTTTCTCATTTTTTTGTAAATAGTGTTTTTCTTTACTGAGCACCTCCTCACGTTTCTGATTCTGTTCTACACCCGATTTTCAACATCAACGTTGCGTGTCATCTCCCCACCTCGAACCATGGCACGTAACATTGACTTAATAACACAGCACAGTGGCAAGTAGCACCCTCGCCTCACAACAAGAAGCTCATTGGCTGCTGAACATTTCTGACTTTGGAAGTTTCTCCCCATGTCAGGGTGAGGCACTCCGGTTTTCCCCATCGATCCAAAACATGCACAACAGGTAAAACCCATAGAACTATAATAAAACCTGGAAGATGAATCCAAGATGGCCGTCATGTTTATCCCTATGGAGTGAGCTCATTGGCGCATGACCTCAAAAAAGTTTCTTACTTCCGCATTTACTTCCTGATACGGAGGCTGACATCTTTGTTTTACTTCCTGATACGGAGGCCGCCATCTTTGTTTTACTTCCTGATATGGAGGCTGCCATCTTTGTTTTACTTCCTGAAACGGAGGCTG
Source organism: Rhinogobius similis (assembly GCA_019453435.1). Lineage (NCBI taxonomy): Eukaryota > Metazoa > Chordata > Actinopteri > Gobiiformes > Gobiidae > Rhinogobius > Rhinogobius similis. Next base: position 1,546,852 of record CM033638.1, read on the forward strand.
CCATCTTTGCTTTAGGGCGCCACGTGACGACAATCCCCCACTTCATATAAAAACGGTAATTTTGGTGATTTTAGAAACGGTAGAAAAGAACATTTCCTTCTATTTTATTTAAATACCGATAATAATTCAGTCCTGTCTGCAATTATAATGTGCAATTTTAGAAAAAGGCTGGTTCCAAGAGGCTGCAGTACCTCGCACGGCCACAAATCAATCTGGGACCACAGACAGAGGGGGCGTGTCTTATCCAGTTCATTTAATACATCCATGGTAAAACCCTCCAGCTACAGTAGTCCGGACCAAGCCGATCTCAAGATCTGTGGGTGTGTCCCCTGGTGTGTGATGTGGCGACCACTGTGACCACTGCTCCTGCCCATTTGCCTCAGCGGCATTGAAGGATGGGTCAAATTCAAGCAAACTTTCCTTACAGGGACAGTAAAGTGTACCTTAATTTGAAGGAACAAGCCTAAGGGCGATACAGCGTTCGCACATCTCACAGTTCATAAACCAGTACATTATTATAGAACACAAATATTTCTCCCAATATAAACGGCAAGCTATAGTCATATAATTTCCATCACATTAAAGCTGCATAGACACAGGTCAAGTATATCAAATAAGAAGCATTGAGTGATTCTTTTTCAGAACAAAATTAAGATTAAAAAGCTATTCTGTGGTTTGGGCTAGAGTGAAAATTACATCCAAATCGCTTCTCTTCCCAGTGCTTTCAATAAAAGCTTCACAAATTAGTTAAGGGTTACAGGGGGCCGTATTCGAATGACAGAATAATTACCCTTCGGCGGAGCGAAAGGAAGGGAACGGACACATTGGAGTCAGACACTTAGCATGATGGAGTAGTTGGTATTTGATAAAATAATAGAGTAGGTAACAGCCTGTTGGAGCATTACAAAAATAAGACCATGATTTATAGCAGGATTTGGGTCTATGTGTGGTTCTGAGTCGGCGACCGCACAGGGGGTCGGGCCTTCCTGCTGACCCCCCCAGACTGAACAATGACACGGGGTCGTTTTATAGCGCCCTGAGACAGATGGTCGTCTGCGGCGCAGCGGTGGTCAAGGTCACCCCTCCCGCGCCGTTCACACCTGCACCCCAAACACTCTCATCATCATCTTTATTCCAAACACCTCACACCCACGAGATATCGCCCCACCCCGCTCTTAAGGGATCCACTGTAGACAAATGGTACACAAAACACATTTTTAACCACAAATTACAGTAGGTGGTTAACAAATATATCAGAGGGTTATACTGTCACTTTCTCTGTCCTATGCACAATTAATTTATCTTCAGGATTCATTCTTTGTGATGAATGAGTTGTATCCGTTTTGGCCTGGAGAAACACTGAAGTCCACAACAAATTTTCCTGCTGGGAACAATAAAATTTCTTATCTTATGTATTGTATCTTGTGTATTGTATTGTAGAGTATATATTGTATGTGTATTATGTTAAATGAATCTGGTCTTGGATGACCAGACGTCCCTATTTACCCGGGACAGTCCCAGTTTTGAGCCCTGTGTCCCATGTCCCAAAAGATGTGTCCAAAACCATTTATTTGTCCCAGTTTTACACAAGTCACGTCCCAGTTGTCCCTTTTTTGACCAATTTGATACCGACCAACAATGAAGAGAGGAATAAATTGCCAAAAATAGAGAGAATTGTTCTTGAAAATGACTAAAACACAAAAAATCAGAGCAATATAAATAGAAGTTTCTCATATTATACTGTTCACTGAAGTCGTGAATGAGCCGTGAATGGACCAAGTGTATAGTATTGTATTTAATTATTTGTTCCTTTTATAATTTTACTCAAACTCCCCATTCCAACCCGAGTGTGTCCCAGTTTTTAATTATGAAAATCTGGTCACACTAATCTGATCCCTTGTGAAAAAAGGTTTACACAAGATCAAGTGAAATAAATAAGTTAAATAAACAAAATAATTGCGCAAAAAATGCACAAATCAACCTTTTTTAAAAAATTTTTTAAATTTAACCTTTATTTAACCAGGAAAGTCCCATTGAGATTAAAAACCTCTTTTACAAGGGAGTCCTGGCCAAGAGGCAGCAAAAAGTTCCAGACATAGACAACAAATAAAATGACATACAATTATAAAAAACAGTTACAGTTAAACGAGTTGACCTCAAGTGCTCTCAGTCTGGCTTTAAAATCATTTAAAGAGATAAGTTCAGGGAGCGTCCAGCTTTTTTGCAGTGTGTTCCATGAAGTGGGAGCAGCGTGAGAAAAAGATCTTTGTCCCAGTTCTGTGCTCACATATGGAACACAGAGCAATCTTAAAGGGCCTATGACAGGTTGGACTACACATTTGACTAAAATGTAGTTAAGATAAATATATTTCAATGTTTGCTAAAATGCTGTTCAAATTTGATCCCAATTAAGCAATTTTTCAGGTTTTAATTTCACTTCCTGGTTGTGAATGATGACATCACACTAGGAAAGTAGAAAGTACATTGGGCAAAACCTGATCTAATGTTAGAGATTTTTTTAATTTGACAAATAAAAATACACATGAACGCCTTTATTTCGTTGAATTAATGTTTAAAGGGTCAAAAAAGTAGTCTGTTTTACGAAAATTATGCATAACCTTGTCTCCCTAGTGTGATGTCATCAATTTGTTTACTTCCTGTAATTTTCAACATATTTTTAAATTTTCTCTACAAACAGCTACTTGATTGATGTAAAACTATAATTTATATTTACAACAGGTATTAATACACCAAATAAAGTTAAAATTAGAAAATGTTAAAAACCTGTCATACGCACTTTAACATCTTAATCTTAATCTTAACACCAGATTAATTGTTTGATTGCTTATATAGCGGATAAATGGGAATGATATGTAGTTTTGCAGATTTTTCACAACTATTAATCCTTGAATAAAGCATTGTGTTTTAGACATCTGAATGTTGGACGATACAGTCATTTAGAGAACTTAATTTTGCTTGATTGTGTGTCATCACCAATCAAGATGGGAATGTGTTAACACAAGATACTGACAGAACATTGTTAAATCTGAGCGTAGATGAACAGCCTCCATTGTTGTATCCCTGATCAATTGGCACCAGTGTGGCTGTATGAAAGGCTTGGCAGCAGTCGCTTGGCCGGGGGAGTGCTATTGACGTGGCGCTCTGATCCATGAGACGGGCTACCTGTCACAGTCACATCGGTCCCTCCCCACACGTCCAATACAAGCACGCAGCAGATCAATGTCCACAGACGCAGTCCTCCCCCCTGCAAAACTAATTATCTGAGCATTTTACACTGCCAAATCCCCTCCACGCTTTGTTTATGCAGCCTGCAATTAGGGGAAACAGTCAATAAAAGGCAATGGGAGGAGGTGAGATGGGAGGGGAAGAATGGTGTAGTTTGGCAAAATCTGTCAATATTGAAGTTACGTTCAGTTAGACGGGTACAGAATACATTCTTCTTACGCCAACTGACAGAAACAATACAATTCTTAAATCAAAGTGACATGTGTTTGTATGGTTGGTCTATGGTAAATCAGGGCTACTCCATTAAGGGACAGTCATGCTGAACAACAAAAATATTTGGATTATCTTGTTTTTCTGTATCAACAGGTCCACCCATGGTACTCTCTTTAAAGTGCCCATGACAGGTTGGAATACTCATTTTACTCCAACACAGAGTAGATAAATATATTCAAAGTTTTGCAAAAAATAATTATACATTTTATCATTTTTAGCTGTTTTTTTAGTTTTGTAATATCACTTCCTGGTTGTAAATGATGACATCACGCTAGGAAATTACTTTGTACACTGGGCTAAAACTCGGCTATTGTCACAGATTTTTTTTTGTCTGACAAATCAAAATATATGTGAACCTTTATTTTATTGATTGAATGTTTTAAGGGTAATTTAAGTGGTTGATTTTGTGTAGATTTTGCATAATCTTTGGATGGCGTGAGTCTTCCTAGTGTGATGTCATCAATTTTTTACTTCCTGTAATTGCACACTGATTTTTCAACTTTTCTTCACAAACTATGACTTGATTGGTGTAAAATGGGAATTTTTATGTACAATACGTATTAATATACCAAATAAAATCAAAATGAGAAAATTGTTAAAACCTGTCATACGCACTTTAAGCTAAATGTTCCCATGAAAGCATGGTGAGTAAAGACCAAACTGAGAAGTACAACTGTGCTACTGGCAAAAAGGCATTTGGGGGATTGAAGAAGCTCTGAGATTTACATTAACAAGATGCATGTAATTCTGCAGTGGTAAGTGAGCAGCAGCAGGCCTGAAGGCGGGGGAACGCAACATCCAAACTGTTCCTGTCACTGTTCACAAGTTAACTCTGAGGTGCCAAAGCTCTGCTCATCATCTCATCCCACAAGAGTGATGCCTCCTTCCTTCTACATCACTTTAGCATGCACAATTAAGCTGCAGTGAATATTTATAGCAGGCTTAAAGACATCTTTCCTCGGTCCCCCAGGTGTCGCAAAGTGGCTGTAATCAGGATTCAGGAGCACCTCCTGTTCGATAGCGATACGACCCAGGTCTACAGAGAACACTAAAACAAGCTGAAGGTCTACCTTTTTAAAGCGGCTTATATGCAAAAGGTGTGTGTTTGCCCCAAGTTTCTCTAAATGCAAAACGATGACACAGATGGCACAAGTAAATCATGTCAATGCAACAATGTAATTTACATTTTGATGAACACACGTTGACTACGAGCTGTAAAACGTATGCGAGGAGATATAATTTGATAGCAGTTTGTTGCAAGGGGTTGGTCCAAACATGACAGCGTTCTTTTGAGGCCGTGAGCAAGTAAAATGCACATCTGCTTGAGTGCAGACCTGCAGGGGGCAAAGGTAAAAAGATTCAAACAGGAGTTTTTTCCACAGGGAAATGATGATTACGTGTGTTTGTGGCAGGTCTAAGGCCTACCATCTGTCAATTGAGCTATTTTGAGTGTGCTGGCCCATGTGGTTGAAATTGTGGAGGCAGATAAAAGTGAAGTAAACGGACCTGTGGTGAAGTCACTCTAAATTTCCATTAGAGAACATGTGTGTCACTGTTCACTGTGATAGTAAAACTCTAGTACAGTTGTGGCACAGCTCATAGATTTCCATGCTAACAGTGAAGTAGTCAGTGTTTAATCTGCCTCAGGAGAGCCTCAAAGCCCGGGCCACCAGCCTGTAAAACCAAAAGACCTGAGAGCAGTCCTCAGTGAGCAGTCCTATCTGTAATTAAATTAAAAGCTGATTTCCCTCAGCTGAGACTTGATTTCCTCCTGTTCTAATTATGCTGTTTATAAAGAGCGCACAGTTTTGGTCAATGCCACAGGATCCATGAGGTCAGCACTGATCTGACCTTCACAGTGGAAAACACTGTAGGTTTTCACTGAGTGCGCCACCAAGAAACACAGATCCCCTGGGACAAGGATCCCATCCAAACATCAGTAGAACATACATCATCAGTAAAGGTTGAAAGAATGAGAGCACATAGGCATTTCTAATGCAATAGACTGATTTTTTTCTCTTTAAATGTTTTATTTGAACAATTCAAAAATCTATCCTGCTCTAGTCCACAAATCTGCTATTGCCACCTCTTCTGCTCTCAGTTGGCTTCAGGTGTTATGTTAGCTTTATGTCTTCTGACTTGTAATGCTAACTGAATCCTTTTGTCTTCCTTCTCTTCTCTTTGAGTGTTCTCCTGGCAACCATAAACAGTGTAACGCAGCTCCTTAAAGAGCCGGAGGAATTTGCAGAAGAGGGGAGTAGTGCGCTCGCTTTTAAGCCCTGTCAGAATACTGATTTTACATGTCATCTTCTTTCAACACGCCTGCATTATCCTCTCAACATTGTATTTTGCAGAGATCAAAAGTCATGCGAGGAGAGCTTTAGTGCATCACTCCTGGCTGACAGTTGATGCTCAGTGGATGCGAGTTTCCCAGCCCTGCTCCACCAGCTCAACCCCATAATGAAGCGCTCTAATCAGGCTGCAGCAGGACGGTCGCCTCTCATTAGAACCGGAGCTGCAGAAACGCTCCTCCACTCTTTGATGTCGACAAAGATTCCCAGAACAAAGCGTCTTCCTCTGTGATAAGGGGAAGAGCACGCGTTCTGCTGCGGCGCGGATGTCAGGAAGCCGCTTCAGTTGGGGGAAGCCTTTGTTTTGCTTCCAAGGCAAATTATCGAAAATAAACGCGACTATTATTGGGACTTCAGAGCCCAATTTAAAAGAGTGAATGCAAAACAACTCGACAACATTGTTCTGGCAAATGTGTTTTGACCGGTCTGGGCCCAAAATATCCTCAGTGGGAGTTAAAGCTGCTTTTTTCTTAGAAGGAAAAGAATAAGTTTTAAGCAGTTTAAAGCTATAATATTAATTAATGTTTCTGCACAGTGGCTTAGGGAGGTGACATGCAAGGTCATAGTTTGGACAGATATAGGACAATCATAGTTCTCAGATCTACTTTTGATATTTCTGAATGTACTGAAGACAGGTAAGGCAAACGTGGATTTGATAAGGCCATGTTTGGAACTAGTGTTGAGACATGATCTTGCATTTTAGTTTCCTGTCTCCCCTCGCTGCACAGGCTGCTGTCTGCAGATAACACGCAGACTGGAGTCAAAACCTCATGTCAAAGCAATCGCAGAAAAGCTCGGGAAAGGCGAGTTGTAAATGGGGAAAACACTGATTGTGGGCGAATCTGTGAGCAGGCCAGAGTGCTGTTTCTCTCTGTGTGTTGGAGATTGTCTGGGGGCTGTGGTCACACATGGGAGCGTCCTACTCAGAGCTGATTAAAAGGCAGCACCACTCTTCTGCCCTGAGCTCCACAACTGCAGGGAATAACACCAAACATTGCATGATTGTGTGCATACCTACAGGCAACTAACTAGCCGCTAATCACATGTTGTTTACTTTCACTCTCTCTATTGAAATGACAAAACTAAAAGGAAGAAGTCAAAGCAAGTTGAATTTATATTGTTTAGACTTCAAGAATGAGAATCGCCGTATAATTATCACAATACAAACCAACATCCATATTCAAAGACATTATTCCAAATGACAGTCGATATTGACAATTCTGATTTTAATTTAGTGGAGGTACTGTTTTAGCTCTGTAGACTGTGTTCTCCCCGAAAAAGTACATTTTGTGACCAAATCAGACTGCATCTCTGTTAAGTATTTTACCTATTACGAAATCGGAAGTAAGAGCCATAAACTGTGCTTTGGCGGTCCGCTCCAGTTTCACTTCGGCGAATGAAAAAAAAATCCGTCCCAGAGATTAAGGTACACGTTATTGTCTCTGTAGGGAAATATAAACTTCCTTCTGCGCTTTCGAACTTTAAAAGGTCCCATATCATGCAAAATCGACTTTTCAGAGGTGTTAACCTTCCTCCAGTGCTATTTGGGCCTCGTATGTTGTGCCCAAAGTGTTTTTTTGATTGATTCCCTCATGCTTTCACTAGAGAACAGTCTTTTCTGTCCCCCTCGGCTGAGCAGCAGACGGGGGCTCCTCACTAAGATGACGCGGCTTCACCAGGATGACGCGGTGTTTAAGCCACGCCTCCAGGAAGCGCGCAGCCGCAAGAATAAAAACAGCTAATGCTAATGCTACACAGTAATTACACGATGGATACGACAGATCGAAGAGTTAGCTTGTTATTTACCAAACGGCAACGTCCGTCGTTGAGGCCCTGGAGCACGTCAAACTCCAGGTCAGATCCAGGACGTAGGACTCAGCACGACGCACCGTCAGGACCAGAAAATGTTTATTCAGTGTTTGTGTATCGCTGTTTACCGGAGCACACGGCGCATGCACCATCTCCGCTCTAGGCTTCGTCACGGGTTGGGCGGGGGAGGCAGCCTGCTCTCTGTTCGGGGGGGTCAGATCTCAGAGTGAGCCGTTTGCTTTTGCAGGAGGGGGGCCAGTCCAAGAAATGGGTGTTTTTTGGAAACTGTTATGTTATGGATATTACACAACGAGAAAATGTATCAACAAAGCCCTTAGTTGATACATTTCACAGACTGTGTGAAGGGCAAAATAGCAGAATATGGGACCTTTAAATGAAATTACTTGTCTCTTATGGTGCTGCCAACAATTTTATCTTCCATAACTTGTAGGTGTCCGTGCTCACCTGTGAAAAGTGTTTCACGGGGGTGCTATATTCTCTCTGCTGCCACGCCTCGCTGCACCCACACACATTCTGTTATAGATTATCCTGTTAAATCGCTCTGTGTAATTTATAGTGGTTTATGGTGAGATTAATTGCTTGACCTTTTGGGCCATATAACTAAATGTGTGTGGGAAAACGCACATTTTATTTTCAGTGTATTCTGGTAGCACCGTGTATGAATTACTGTAATACTCTCGCTGACCTGTATTACTTTCTCTATTACATATTTAAGTAGTATCAATTAGCAACAGCACATCCGACTGCGCCTCTTGATACAAAGCCAACCGTCTCCTCCCTCATTTCTCCCTCTAATAAGATGAATCACTCAGGCCTCCACCCATCGCCCTTTAATTGTTTTCTATGAATTAGGTCTCCCATTAAAATTTGCAATGTTTTATGTTAATTCCTTTTCAAAAACACAGTTGCTGAGGGTGATAATTATCTCAATTATTCAGATCCCATACCCAAGATACATACAGCCTGCGCTCATGTTTAGCTGGAGGCCATTCTCACCCACAAGTGGAAAGAACGGAGATTGTGGCAGATGTTTAATTATCACTTTTCTTAACACGGCGAGATAAAGTGGATTATTTTCACACTAACGTTCACTTAATAAATAATAAAGAAGTCATTATTGCTACTAAGGTGGCAGCACTATAACCTTTAATATTTCTTGATTATACAATGTCATTGCAAATTTATCACAGCATTACTTAAAATGGAATACTGTAAAATGTATTGACCTTGTTCTGTGCCATTTTTTGCACTTTTGTTGTAAATGCACTTCCGTTTGACGAGAACTCCGTTAAAGATAATGATGAACGAGGGAAAAGTCTGACGCTAAAATGTTACATAAAGTAGATTGATTTGTGTAAAATGTTTAATGAACACGAGCAACAACAAGTCACAACACAACGATTTCCTGGTCAGTCTGAAAACGTCTTTTTAGTCGAGTAGAACTTATTTTCTGTTGAGCTCGTCTGCTCCGTGTGAACTAATACAACAGAAACAAGACGGCGGCGCGTACGGCAGCTTCAGGAATAAGGAGAATAGCATTTTTGTTGCTCATAGTCACGTTCTTTTTTCACTTTGTCATTTTTTGTCACAATTTTGTCGCTTTTAGTCCCGTTTTTCTCGCTATATAGAATTTTTCTGCTCATGGTCATGTTTTTGTCGCTTCTCGCAGGGTTTTTGTCACTTTTAGCCACATTTTTGTCACTTCTAGTCGTGTTTTTGTGCCACTTTATTCACCTTATTCCGCCCCGCCCACTTTTGCAGTTTGTTGTAAACGCACTTTCGTTTGACGAGAACTCCGTTAAAGCTAATGACGAACGAGGGAAAAGTCTGACGCTAAAATGTTACATAAAGTCGATTGATTTGTGTAAAATGTTTAATGAACACGAGCAACAACAAGTCAACAACACAACAATTTCCTGGTCAGTCTGAAAACGTCTTTTTAGTCCATGTAGAACTTATTCTCTGTTGAGTTTGTCTGCTCCATGAACTAATACAATTACAGCTGAAAGTATAAAATCTCTCTCAAAATGTTGCTTTATCAACAAAACTGTACACGAAACTGGACACAAACTGAAGTCCAATGTTCATAATTAATAAACTGTAAAAAATGACTTTCTGATCCAACATTGGTCTAACATGGAGAAGGTGACGCATGCTTTGTGCAACAGCCTGGCAACATGATGGATCAGTGGTGGCTTTTCAAAGGGTTTCCAGTAAGACACCAAAGACGAGGCGCTATCCTGATACGATGTGGGATTCTCTTCATAATAAAAGCAGCACAAGGGCACTGGTCCCACAGCACGCCATCTATAATTCATCTGAGGAACACATGAATTTACTATGAGCCACTTTTATCATATGTGTTTTACACCATAAACAGGAAAAATCCAATTATATTCTCTAAATGGCCTGTCATAACCGCAATATTTGTTTTAATCTGAGAGAATGATATCATATTTTGTAACCATCATCTAAAAATAATTCATGTAATATTCATTTAGGAAATGAAAGAGCACAATATGAATTTAAAATGAGGTCAATATCCTCAATATAAATGTTCAAGTGTGCAGTATATAATCATAATATTATAAAAGATAACTAAAATAACTAAACAAACTAAATTTAATTTCATTTGTAGCAATTGTCAGCTAACTGTGGCAATATCTTGGAGGTCCAAAAAACCAAATGAAACTAAATAGAAAATCTCTCCATGTTTGGTATAAGCACAAATTTGAGAAATAAGAAGTTGAGACAGTTGTAAATGCATTCATTCATGTATGTATGTATTGACCTATGCGCAGCCATTATCTTTTCTGTTGTGTTCGTTTACATGGGGCAGACGAGCTCAACAGAAATTAAGTCCGACACAGACTAAAAATCATTTTCAGGTCGCCCAGGAAATCGGTGCATTGCTGACTTGTTGTTTCGGGAGTACATTAAACAATTTCCACCAGACATGTCCAAACTCAGGCCCGGGGGCCAAATGCGGCCCTCAGACCAATTTTTCTTGGCCCTTAGGCTTCCTGGTGAACTGGCCCACATTGTCCTGATAAGTACTATTTACAGCACATTTTAGATTTTCTACAATCCCAACCTAAATAACTAACATTTTGGAGTGAGACAGACCTGATATTAAGGCACTGAGACTGAATGTAGATGTGGAGGTGCTTAAAACATCAGATAAATGCAGCTTTTTTTAACGTTTCACGATTGATTTGTGGCCCTCCGCTTGGTCTATATTTCAATATGTGGCCCTCAATGGGAAAAGTTTGGACACCCCTGGTTTACGCAAATCAGTCTACTTCATACAATGCAAAATATTTCCTCGTTCGCCATTTGCATGAAGGGGGTTCTCATCAAACCAGAAGAGATTTTTACTGCAGGAGTGTGGATCTGTGGCAAAAAGAGGCATAAGTGGGCGGGGCAGAATAAGGAGAATAGTGAGACACTGTCATCATAATAACACTTAGCAATAAGGACTCCTCTGAGGAGTCCATCTGTCTATGAGCTTGTGAGGGCAGATGTCCCTCACCCAAAGGTCCACCTCTCACACCCTCACAGCCTCTCCTCACACCAGCAGCCCTCTTAATTAAAACATCGCATCCACACTGTTGCATACGTGTGGTGCAGCGAGTGGGGGTCTGGGCTGAATCCCATAGATGTGATAAGAGCTGACGTGGTACAAGAACCTCACAGCAGGACGGCCACAGCAGCCTATTTACTCCTGCACTAATCCCCGGACTGAGCCCAGATGGAAATATGACAATGACAAAGACAAGAAAACCTCACTGTGCTGTCAGCCTGTCCATCATGGATTTATAAGCATTTCAAAGTGAGAGTGGCAGTCACATGTAGCGAGGCAGTGGCATGGCCCAAGGCTCACTGCTCCTCTTTGTCACTGAAACAGAATGGAGGCTGTGCCCGTTGAATTTAAAGGATTATGAACATATTTCAAGATAATGGTGTTCGTGGGTTAGGTTGAGCCTTTCCCAGGACACTCCTAATGACAAATTCAGAATTTTCTGAGGCTTCAATCGCAGAAATCTCAAATGGTGGGAAGAAGCCTATGTAAGTCTATGGGAGATTTACTGTTTTTGAAAGAAATATCCAAAACCTATCCACAAATGTTAAACCTTATTATTTGTTTGGGCTTGGTGCCACAAATGTACCATACTAATCATGGCTTAAAGGGCGTATGACAGGTTTTTATGATTTTCTAATTTTGACTTTATTCAGTGTATTAATACTTGCTGTACATATAAATGATAGTTTTATACCAATCAGTTCGCTGTTTGTGGAAAAAAGTTGAAAAATATGTTGAAAATTACAGGAAGTAAACAAACTGATGACATCACACTGGGGAGACAAATGTTATACATGATTTACACAAAATAAAATACTTTTTTGACCTTTTAAACATGAATTCAACTAAATAAATAAGTTCAGATATATATTTATTTGTCAGGTAAAAGAATTGATGACATTAGATGAGTTTTAGCCCAGTTTACAGTGTGGTTGCTATGGTAATTTCCTAGTGTGATGTCATTATTTACAACCAGGAAGTGAAATTAAAACTTATAAAATTATTAGGTTTAGCAAAACTTGAAATATATTTATCTTAACTGCATTTTACGTAAATGAGTGTCCGACCTGTCATGGGCCCTTTAAAGTCCTTTCAACTGACAACAATCACAACTTTGGGATTGAATAGTGTAACTTTTTTTTTTTCTTAAGTACTGTGAAAAAATCCCTAACCTTTTGGAAAAAACCCACTGAGATTCAAGCTTGTCAAAGATGACCTGGGCCCACATACATAAAAACATTTACAAATTTACACTACAATAAGAATTTAAAAAACTACATTAAAAAGCACAGACCATTTTCTTGCACTTTGTATTTCAAAATAGAGCTAAACCCCTTCAGTTAAACCAGCTCACACAACCTCAGTTAAGACTGGAGAGCGTTCCAAGCAGTGGGAGCAGCGTAGTAAAAAACTCACTTCTCCAAATCAGTCCGTACTCGAGGGAAAGACAAGCAATAAATGTCATGTGAGCGTAGGGCATAGTGACCTTCAGCTCAATAGTGCGCACAGATAAGTCGGTGCACAACCACAGATATTTTGGTTTTTGTTCATTAACTCACAGAGAAGAAACTGGACTTCATGTCAGTTTTTGTTTCATGTGGGTAGCCTAGTAATCACAAAGATATGAAATTTGTTACTCCCCTCGAGTTTTAATCAAGCTCAAATCGTTCTTTGGTTTTAACTGACATTTATTTTCGGACAGGAGGAGTCTTCAACATGTCTTAACATGAAAACGATGTCCCACAAATGCCGACACATGCCGTCAGAAGTAAAAGAAATACAAAACTCAAATTAACCCTCTTGAAAACAAGTCTTAAAACATAATTCTCAAAGAAATATACATACAAAACGAATAAATAAAGACTAAATTACACTTTCCCTAATTGGCATATTACACAGTAATTGAGTCACACAGCGTCACGTGATCAAAGACGACAGTAAATTAACACAATAAAACAACAGAAAAATATACCTCATTGGCCTCATTCACTCAAAGGGAATAAACTTCACATTTTCCATCTTCCAGAAACACTTAGTACAGCATCTTCATGCACTTTATCAGAAGCCACTGAGCAGCGCTTTGTGTGGCTCTTCACTGATCAGACAGAGAAGTGCGCAGGTAAAAAGTCCCCTGAGTAACATCACAAGCAGAACAAATAAAAGGTTCCCCCTCTTTATATGCATTTAAAGGTCCCATATTCTGCTCTTTCCCCCTTCACACAGTCTATTCTAAGGGCTTTGTTGATAAAATTTTGCGTTGTGCAATATCCATAACATAACAGTTTCCAAAAAAAACCCATTTCTTGGACTGGCCCCCCACCTGCAAAAGCAAACGGCTCACTCTGAGATCTGTCCCCCCCGAACAGAGAGCAAGCTGCCTACCCCGCCCAACGCGCGCCTCCCCGCCCAACTTCGTGCGAAGCCTAGAGTGGAGATGGTGCATGCGCCCGTGTGCTCCGGTAAACAGCGATACACAAACACTGAATAAACATTTTATCGTCCTGACGGTGCGTCGTGCTGAGTCCTACGTCCTGGATCTGACCTGGAGTTTGACGTGCTCCAGTACCTCGACGACGGACGTTGCCGTTTGGTAAATAACAAGCTAACTCTTCTATCTGTCGTATCCATCGTGTAATTACTGTGTAGCATTAGCATTAGCTGTTTTTATTCTTGCGGCTGTGCGCTTCCTGGAGGCGTGGCTTAAACACCGCGTCATCCTGGTGAAGCCGCGTCATCTTAGTGAGGAGCCCCCGTCTGCTGCTCAGCCGAGGGGGACGGAAAAGACAGTTCTCTAGTGAAAACATGAGGGAATCAATCAAAAAACCACTTTGGGCACAACATACGAGGCCCAAATAGCACTGGAGGAAGGTTAAAACCTCTGAAAAGTCGATTTTGCATGTTATGGGACCTTTAAGTGATTAAATATGAAATATATGAACATGAATTTACAAAGAAATGTCTTATTTATAACTGCTTATTGCTCTTTTTAATATTTTAATCTATTTACTGTGTTTTTAAACTGAATATTACAAACCATGAACTTAAAAGTATGAGAGTGCCTATGACGGCAGCTACAAAATTCAAGCTCAGTTCTAAAATGTGCTTATTACCACTTATTGTTCATTGAAAAGGTGTACAGCTACTCTGCTTTGATCCTGTTTTAGTAATAGTGTGTGACAACAGAGGTGTGTTTGTGTGCAAAAATGTGTTTTATCAACAGATTAACACTAATGCCTATTGACAAGGATAATATACATATTGTTCATGTCTTGTTAAAAGCTTGAACACAATGCAGTGTTAGACTCAACTGTACAAGAGCGCTCTAATATAAGGAGGAAAGAGACTATTTAACAGCATTTAACAATGCCTGATGAATATGAAGAGAAAATTGCTTTTAGCTATTTTGACAAAGTATAGCCAATAATTATGTGGCACAAAAATGGAGATCTAACACTGCTCATCTTTCCCACAACCCAAAAGCATTTAATTAACTAAATGACTGCATACTTTCTCTTTTTGATTGTTGCTCAGGGCTCTGAATGTCCATGTGGTGTGCAAGAAACTGCATTAAGCCGACAAATCAAAGCAGGGAACGTACAATTCAGTTTAGTTTCCAACATAATCACCACAAAAATGCCATCGCAGGTTTGTTTTTGTCCTGTTTTAAAGGTTCAAATAAAAACAAATAAATCAGATGAACGTTTTTGTCATGTCATTTATAGTCCAGGATATTCATATGATCTTGTTAGTTTTGGTGCAAGTTTTGGTGTAGCTGCCTCTGACCTTTACGAGCAGATAGAGGACATCCGTTTGGCAGGAGTGTCACTTTCTTGGCTCTTGTCGCTGTGGGTGACACTGAACCAGCACTCAGCCGCAGTCGAACACTTCTGCCAGGAAAGTCCACCGACGCACAGGGATCTGGAGACTGGCCAAGGAGAATCTACTGCAGACAGAGAACAAGTTTAATTTCACTTGAATGTGAAACTGTTACAATTCATAGGGTGCTATATGGAAACATTTTGACTGTGATTGATGCCAAATGTACATTTACTCATGATAGCATCCAGTAAACTTTGTGTTTAAGACTGAAATCAGAATGTTTTTTATTGCCTCTGTCAGTGAACAAAATTCATAAACCAGGGACTTGCTTTGGCAGTAAGGTGCAAAATACAGCATAATAATAATAGCATAATAATAATAATAGTAAGGTAAAAGTATAGACCAGGGGTGTCCAAACTTTTTCCATCGAGGGCCACATATTGAAATATAGACCAAGCCGAGGGCCACAAATCAATCGTGAATCGTTAAAAAAAGCTGCATTTATCTGATGTTTTAAGCTCCACCACATCTACATTCAGTCTCAGTGCCTTAATATCAGGTCTGTGCTGCACCAAAATGTTAGTTATTTAGGTTAGAATTGTAGAAAATCTGAAATGTGCTGTAAATAGTACTTATCAGGACAATGTGGGCCAGTTCACCAGGAAGACTAAGGGTCAAGAAAAATTGGTCTGAGGGCCACATTTGGCCCCCGGGCCTGGGTTTGGACATGCCTGGTATAGACCATGCTAAAATAAGATAAGGGCATGCAAAATAAAATGTGTAGAATAAAAATTAAATACAATATACAGTATATACAATGACAATGAGATCAGAACAACAGTGCAGAACAATAGAGCAAATGTGCAAGTGTTATTTGCTATTAAAGTGACATGTGTTTGGTGGCAGGTATTCTAAAGTGTTCATGAGTCCAACGGCAGAGGGAAAGAAACTGTTCTTGTGGCGGGAGGTTCTGGTTCGGATGGACCGTAGCCTCCTGCTCGAGGGGAGTGGCTAAAATAGTCCAGGGTGAGTAGGGTGAGCTGTGATCCGACCTGCTCGTCCCCGAGTCCTGGAGACGCACAGGTCCTGTAATCTGTGTTTGTCCCTGGCTGTGGCTCCAGTACCACTCGGTGATGGAGGAGGTGAGGATAGACTTGCTGATGGCCGTGAAGAACTGCACCATCATCTGCGCCGGCAGCTGCCCCAGGAAGTACATCCTCTGCTGGGCCTCGTCAAGAAGGTCAACGTGAGGTCGTGGGTGACGGTGGTGCCGAGAAAGAAGAAAGAGAAAGCAGAAAGAGTCCACGTGGTGATGGGAGAGTTTGTCATGGTAAGGAGGGCAGGGGAGCTGAGACCTTCCTGAAGTCCACGGTCATCTGCAGTGTCTTCTGGGCTTTGAAATGTTGAAAAAAACAAATAGTTTAAGTTACCTACTAGAGTTGTCAAAAGTATCAGAAATTGGATACTAATCTATACTAAAACTAGTATCAGATCAATACTTTTTGCAACATTCATTCGTCATTCATTCATTTTCTAGCGCTTATTCCTGTTAGGGGTCGCGGGTGACTGGAGCCTATCCCAGTGACTTTGGGCCTTAGGCGGGGTACACCCTGGACAGTGGCCAACTCATCACAGCAAACACAGAGAGACAGACAAGGACAGACAACCATTCACTCTCACATTCATTCACTAGGGACAATTTAGAGTTCTCAATTAACCTACACAGTCATGTCTTTGGACGGTGGGAGGAGCCGGAGAACCCGGAGAGAACCCACGGTAACACGGGGAGGACATGCAGACTCCACCCAGAGAGATCGTGTGATGTTGGGGTGGTCCGGGATTCAAACCCACGATCTCCTTATTGAGAGGCAGAAGCTCTAGCCGCTCTGCCACCCCTGTGCACCGCTTACTTTTTACAACAACAAAACAAAACAAAAATCACCTTTACAAGGCAAAATTTGACCTTTTGTGAACAGTTTTAGTATGATCTTAAGCCTTATTAGAACTGTAAGACCACAATGTTTTGTAATAAAGAAATTACTATTATTTTGTGTTGAATATGTCAGTCTATTGTCTAAAACCTTGACCTAAAAAAGAGCTTTTGTGATCATCCTTGTAGTATCAAAATAGGTATCAAGAACACAGTATATTACAGAATCGAGAATTTTATTAGTATCGTGACAACACTATTACCTACAAGCCTACCACAGTCAATTTATTTTCTTTTATTTGAATTTCAGTAGATTCTTCACAAATGGATAACCTAACTTTGTGACCACATTATTTGCATACGATGGCTCGAGTTGGAATAAGGGGCTTTCTGAGTGCTCATCCAGAGTAAGACAGTGCCTGGAGCGTCCCGTGAGCGTGCCGCAGGCTGTGTGCTCTCAGATGTGCTCTTAGCTAAACCACGACAGGCTAAACTTCATCCAAACAGGAATTCCACTCACGCCACAAACACATGCATGCTCATTATCTGCCGGTAGCTTATGCAACGGTCATAAATGTGTGTCCACTAGTTTACCGACCGTTATTACCATCTGAAGGTGGCAGTGTGCATATGCCACCTTTAGTGACATTCTCTCCAGCTCTGTACTTGTGATATGATCGACTGTTCTCCTCCACCTCCTCCTCCTCTTCTCCCCCTCGGTGGCTGTCAGCCCAGTGCCACAGCAGCAGCAGCCCGTGGGGTACAGCTGACAGCACGGCGGCTTCAAACCTCCAGCCTTCAGCGAGTGCAGGCGACGTGTTCCCGAGTCCCTTTCAACATACGGAGGTTTTACAGCTCGAGTCAGGGCTAAAATACCTCGCTGCGGGGTAACAGCACCTGCTCCGACACAAATTGGATACTGTACCCTGCGTTTTCAGTCTTGGCCTTGTCCCATCACCTCGACGTGCGGACGCTATTGTGTTGTGGAGATCTATTGTCTGTCAGGGTCAAAAACACATCTAATGATAGTGATTAAAGGGCCCATGACAGGTTGGGCTACTCATTTAACCAAAATGTAGGTCAGATAAACATATTTCAAAATTAGCTAAAATTCTTTACAAATTTTACACCGTTTTCACAATTTTTAGCTTTTTAATTTTACTTCCTGGTTGTAAATGATGACATCACACTAGGAAATTACCGCAGCAACAACACTGTACACTGGGCCAAAACTCATCTAATGTCACATTTTTTTGATTTGACAAATAAAAATAAATGTGAACACCTTTATTTTGTTGAATTAATGTTTAAAGGGTCAAAAAAGTAGTTCATTTTGTGTAAATTCTGCATACCCTTTGTCTCCCCAGTGTGATGTCATCAGTTTGTTTACTTCCAGTATTTTTCAACAGGTTTTTCAACTTTTCTCCACAAACAGTGACCTTTGGTGTAAAACTATAATTTCTGTTTACAACAAGTATTAATCCACTAAATAAAGTCAAAATTAGAAAATCATAGAAACCTGTCATACGCACTTTAAGCAACATTAGCCATTAGCCGTGTTGGTGCCAATCATTAATAGTATACACTTAGAGCAGACCTTTTCAATTACATCAATGAACAGAATAATTAATATTGTTTTATATTATGCATTCATACATTTAAATATTACCTTGTTAAATATTTGATTTTATTTTGCACCATGGACTTCTCGAAGCAGCCTCCAGACTCAGTTTGGGTGCTTTGTTTGCTTATTTGTGGTGAATACACATCATTTGTAGATGATTGACAATTACAGTGAATAGTTGGTGAATTGGAATTCTGTGTGAAACCCAAACAACTGAGTGGACAGACAAAACAGAAACTGCAGCATGTTTGTCCAGACTAAAAATGTGTTTCTTTGGCTCGGAGCAATCTTTTTGTTTACTACTGTTGCACTGTGTCAGTCTCCCAGGCTCTGTGCCAGTCCAGCGCTGGGAGTTATTCTTAGGCCTGTACCTACACAGAATAGTCCAGGTCGTTTCGTATTATGTAGGATTTGTTTTAAGTGAATAAATCGAAAATGGGCTGGAGTTTGATGTTGTATTCATTTTGCACCTTGAGCCTGTTGACCACATCTACATCACTTAAAGGTCCCATATTCTTCTATTTTCCCCTTTACACAGTCTATTCTAAGGGCTTTGTTGATACATTTTTGCGTTGTGTAATATCCATAACATAACAGTTTACAAAAAACACCCATTTCTTGGACTGGCCCCCCTCCTTGCAAAAGCAAACGGCTCACTCTGAGATCTGACCCCCCCGAACAGAGAGCAGGCTGCCTCCCCCGCCCAACCCGCGCCCCTCCCCCTCCCAACTCGCGCGCCTCCCCCGCCCAACCCGTGCCGAAGCCTAGAGTGGAGATGGTGCATGCGCCGTGTGCTCCGGTAAACAGCGATACACAAACACTGAATAAACATTTTATCCGTCCTGACGGTGCGTCGTGCTGAGTCCTACGTCCTGGATCTGACCTGGAGTTTGACGTGCTCCAGGGCCTCAACGACGGACGTTGCCGTTTGGTAAATAACAAGCTAACTCTTCTATCTGTCGTATCCATCGTGTAATTACTGTGTAGCATTAGCATTAGCTGTTTTTATTCTTGCGGCTGCACGCTTCCTGGAGGCGTGGCTTAAACACCGCGTCATCCTGGTGAAGCCGCGTCATCTTAGTGAGGAGCCCCCGTCTGCTGCTCAGCCGAGGGGGACGGAAAAGACAGTTCTCTAGTGAAAGCATGAGGGAATCAATCAAAAAACCACTTTGGGCACAACATACGAGGCCCAAATAGCACTGCAGGAAGGTTAAAACCTCTGAAAAGTCCATTTTGCATGTTATGGGACCTTTAAGAGCTCATTAACCTCATACGGCACTTTTTCTCTCTGGTGCTGATTTAAACGCATTGTTCCGACCTGTGCTATTCTCAATATTTGGGTCTTTTTTGTAACCTGTTATTTCTCAGAACTTACAGCTAAACGTCCGCGCTAAACAACATTTTCCTCAGAGATCAGAGAAGCGAGTGAACTGCAGGTGTAAGAAAACTGCAGCACGTGAGTTACAACCGGAGGAGTTCCCGGTGAAGTTGTGCCACACGCGACGTGACAGGCAGTAAAAGAGAATTTACACACGTGAGACAGTCAGTGTGCTTAGATTAGTGAGCTGCATAATCCTGCTTCCAATTGATGTGTCTTTATATTACACGCTGTCAGCAGGTAGCAGGCACTGAATCAAGCCGGGACTTAAGTCAAGGCTTAATATATGCTAGACCATGCCGGCAAAGGTGGACATGAAAAACACAACTGCACTAAATGACAACTGCAGGGGAAAACGGATGCTAAAATTACGATATTTTAATTCAGGGTATTCCAGTGAATCTCAGAAAGTGTGCTTTTCCTCATAATAATAATACATTTTATTTATAAGCGCCTTTCAAAACACCCAAGGACACTGTACATGACAACAAGAAATAAAAACAACAGAATAAAACCCACAAACAGAACTGGATGATGGTGTTGGAGTGAGTTCTGTGGTGTAGGATTGTCTGAACAGGTGAGTTTTGAGTCTGGATTTGAAAAGTGGAAGGAGGTCAGGAGGGAGAGAGCTCCAGAGCTGAGGAGCAGAGAGAGGGGACAGAGAGCTGGAGAGAGGAGGAGGACCAGAGGGAGCGAGAGGGAGTGATGTGGAGGAGAGAGGAGGAGGACCGGAGGGAGCGAGAGGGAGTGGAGATGTGGAGGAGAGAGGAGGAGGACCGGAGGGAGCGAGAGGGAGTGGAGATGTGGAGGAGCTCAGAGATGTACGGTGGAGCCAGGTCATGGACAGCTTTGAATGTGGTTAGGAGAAAACCACTCATGGGTTACTATCTTACTAGACAACAAATCTCAAGTCTAGCAAACAACCCCCGTTCGCGGACAATCCCCTTTTTCAGTATTTTACATTTTACACAATGTAGAATTTTAGCGCTACAACACACAGCATATGAAAAAAAAAAGAGAAATAAAATGAATATTTGAGAAGTCTCAGTCTGTGCATACATATTCCACCAAGTCTGAATTATTAACACTGTGGGGTTGTCTAATGTAAAGTCTTGAAAATGAGACGATCAAAGAGAAAAAGAGTCTTGCTTGAAATGAAAAAAGGTAAAAATGAGATTTGCTTGTAGGTTTATAGATATTAATTTTATGTCAATGTTTGTCTAAAACCAATACTTAAATTAAGTTTGCATCAGCTATTTCTCCCAGCTGCCATCCCAAGTGACTATTTTAGAACAGTACACACTAAATCAGCCCACGCCCCTCATGCAGAATCATTACCATGCTAATTTATGTACAAAAACACATGTGTGCCGTGTGTCTTACAAAATGAGAAGCAAATTGTGCATGTACTGTTTGCAATTGGTTCTTGTCATTTCAAATGAACCACAAAAAAAAAACACAGCAAACAGGCTATAGCTCGAAAGTAATTTAAATTTAATATTTATATAAAACATGACACATGCATTTTTAACATGCATCTTATGACATGCATCTTATAACATGCATCTTATGACATGCATCTTATAACATGCATCTTATAACATGCATCTCATGACATGCATCTTATAACATGCATCTCATGACATGCATCTTATAACATGCATCTTATGACATGCCTCTTATAACGTGCATCTTATAACATGCATCTTATGACATGCATCTTATAACATGCATCTTATAACATGCATCTCATGACATGCATCTTATAACATGCATCTTATGACATGCCTCTTATAACATGCATCTTATAACATGCATCTTATAACATGCATCTCATGACATGCATCTTATAACATGCATCTTATGACATGCCTCTTATAACGTGCATCTTATAACATGCATCGTATAACATGCATCTAATAACATGCATCTTATGACATGTCCAAGTGCATTAAAACCCTGTGACAGACGGGGCCACAATGAGATGAACGCTGATATGACAGCAAGACAATGATGGCAGACAAATGGGCAGTAATTGAATGAGCGGTGCAGGCCTGTGGTGTCAGGGCTGTATTGGCTGTGACAGGGCACACGCGGGTGCAGACATGTATTGACCCGGGACACACAAAGTGCTGAGGCGTCACTGTGCAAATTAGGGATGAGCCTCTCTCCTTCACCTTTGACCCAGGCGGAGGACAGCTTTAAGGTTTAAACTCTTCTTCCAAAGTATTTACTTGGTATTGACCTTATTCTGCCCCGCCCATTTTTGCCGTTTTCTGCTCTTCCGTCTGTAAACGCACTTCCGTTTGACGAGAACTCTGTTAAAGCTAATGACGAACGAGGGAAAAGTCTCACCGCTAAAATGTTACATAAAGTAGATTGATTTTTGTAAAATGTTTAATGAACACGAGCAACAACAAGTCAACAGTGCACAGATTTCCTCGGCGGCCTGAAAACGGCTTTTTAGTCCATGTACAACTTATTTTCTGTTGAGCTCGTCTGCTCCATGTGAACTACAACGGAAACAAGACGGCGGCGCATAAGGCAATGTCCGAAATAAGGTGAATAATATTTACACATTTTTCATGAACAGACTATATTTATTTGTAAAACAGATACGGCCACAAGTGCAATACCAAGCTTAATAGAATTAAGCTTTTTAGATCAAATTCAGGGCAAGTCTTACCAGTGTCATTATGTAATCAAATGGGATGACAATGATGTCTCTAAACAATATCTAAAAGAAAAACAAAAACTAAATAGAATGACTCATTTAAAAATGGAGCTGGAGTGAATGTGACCTCTAAAGGCTTCCCAAAGTGCAACAGACACACCTCCTGACAGAACCACATCTGGGTCAAGATTGATTTTACAGTTTGTTTGTTTTTTGTTTGTTTTTTTTTGGTTTTTTGCCTGAACATACCATAGTAACGCTTAATTAATTAGTATACACAACAACTACAGTTCTGATTAGGTTTGCTTGGGAATCATTTACCAAAAGTCTCTGCTGTATCAGATTTCCCCAATATATCTTCAGTCAAATCAACATTTAAAAATAACCTAAAATGGTCCAGCTCCCCTCCCGCCTTTGTGGTCAGTCTACATCCAGATGCCATCCATTAAATAATTAACGTCCTTCGAGATGAACTTTGATTTAATTGATCTGACCATGCTCTGCAGAGAAACACTGATGGAGCAGAGCGAGAATTTGTTTGCAAGCTGCACAGACTGAGCATATATGGGCCTTGTATTGACATTATTACAACAGTTGCTACAAGTCAGCGCGTCTCATCAAGCACCGTGACTGATGTTATCACTGCTACATAAACCAGTTAGCCATGGAAACTGTGCAATAGCCACGTATGTATCAATGATGCTCCACAAGGGAGGGGTGGACGTGGGTGGGGGCCGTGTGGGGTCTCCTAATCTGTTTGCCCTCGTCATTCAGAAACACTTGCAAAGCTTTAATTACATTTTTGCGTGGTTTGGAAATAAAGAGGAAGGAAATGTGTGCCTGTTTGCCAGCTCTTTGAATGGGGCACACAAAGGTGATGGTGGTGGGTGGTGTTACCTGGGCCATGACACCTCCGCTCTGCAGCTTGTAACAGACAGGTGTTAGCTGCCCCCGGGGCTTGGACAGTCTTTCGGCGCACTGCACGCCGTATTATTCCACTAGCACAAAGAACAGAGGGGTGTAGGGGCGAGGCTCGGGCGAGGCAGGCAGAAAGGAGCGACTGTGCTTGTGTAAATTGGCTGATGCTGCCTCCTCTGCCAGATGAACTCCACAGGGCAGGAGAAGAGCAGGGAGGGGCAGAGTGTGTGAGGGGGGCTGGGTTCAACACTTTCATCTGAGGGTCTGCTCCCCCTCTTTGTTCAGAGTGCCAGCTGTAGAATGGGCAATTCTTTCAGAAAAAACAAGCCTGTAGCGCATTTAACCAACATAAAAATTTAATGTTTTTCCAGTTTGACAGAATGACAGTGTCTAGAATTCATGAAAATTAATCTGAACCTTTTTTACTGGTAGATTTTTAAATAAAAAGTGCAGCTTTATTGTGCTACAAGACAAAACAACATGCATAAGCTACGTTATAATTATAACTAAAACTACTGTGGCTGGTTGGAACTTAATGATACAATGATATTTAGATATGTTTACAAACTCTATAAGTATGACATGCCAAATGACTGTAATGACAGTGTGCTGCTGGTGTGTCACAATAAGGGTTTCATGTGTGACACCTGGCCCGGGGCCATGAGAGCAGTCTCTGCCTGAGGAGACAGGGCTGTCACGGCCTCTCGGAACCACTCCTGTCTCTCGTCTCCTCCAAGTGCCTGTAATTACATTAAGGAGTCAATCCCGGCTCAACCTTCAGTGCCCCAGCTACATTTGGAGAATATCTTATCATAAGCTTTTTCTAATCCAGTCCTGGCGTGGTTCTAATGACCTCTGTCCACAGAGTCACAGCCTCCAGCTGTAAACTGGACTTCTGCTGGTTTCATGGTAACAGCAAAGACCAGATGAACAAACTCTGACTTATTTGACTTTCCAAGACAAGACACATGTTATGTTCCTAAAAGTGCACTATGTAACATTCTGTCTCCGTGAGGATTTTATTGTTTTGTCTGGAATCTAAATGAAGACAAGCACGTTATAGCAGTTACAGGTCAGATCTGTGATGAGGCGAGTCTACTCACAGTAACAATGTGTGTTTTTGGAAAAAAAAAACCTGTACTTTAATAAATGCAAGACTGACTGATATTCCAATTCTTCTAATCCCAAGGGGTTTGCTCTCTTAATCTCGTTTGGGAATATTCACAGGCTCGTCTAAACACTTTAGCCTAAAACCTGTAGTCCTAATTGCATTACTGGGTTAATATGAGGGTTGATGCTCCCGTTAACCTGATTTCATACATAGTGGGTGAGCTTGTTCTGAAGTCATCTTAATCTGATTTCGGGGTATCATTTTCACTACAATTTAAATTGAGGTTTTGAAGAAGAGTTCCATTTGTAATGAAATAAGATCTTGATCACATGACAAAATAAACACTAAATAAAACAATTACGCTGGATTTGCCACAATGTTGGCTTCACCAACTAAGCTTTTCATTCATTATGTATCACAAATACTGCATTATTTGACAAATATATGAGTTAAAAAATAAATAAATAAATTCACACTTCTGTGTGATCTGCAATTTGAGAAAGAAAATCACAAAAAAGACAGCTTTTAGTTTGGAGTCGCTTGTTTCAGATGATCATGGATCTGTAATCTCATGCACTACCTCAGAGTCACCATTGTCACATTTTTTTGGAAATTAAGTTCATTTATTTCATTTCTTAAGGGTAAAACAATACATTTTGAATGCAGCCCTTCAACAAAGGCACAAAGTGAATCGGGCGGGCATTGTGGTGCCCCCTCCTTTGAGCGCCTGTAGGAGCCCTGTGTGAAGTTAGTAGAAGAGAGATGCCCTCCTGCTCCATATTCATGTAGAGTCCGGAGGGGCGCTCGCTCATCACACGGCTCAAAGTCCAACACACAGACTTCCTTGTTGTGGGGTTGGAGGGCTGTTTGATGTGTGCAGTGGTGAAGTGTCATGGAGAAAATGCAAAACAACCTGTGCACTCCTCTGCTCCTGCTCTGCTCTGCACCTCTGAACAGAGGGAGGCTGCAGGCTGAAGAGCAGAAGCCTTGTGGGTAAAAGTGAATGTTGGTAAGAAACTGCAGCAGTGAGATTTATATTACAAAAAAGGTACAGTGAGAAAATCTTCTTCTTTTTTTTTTTTTTAATTGCAGCAGCAGTTATTGTCAGCATCAGTTATTGCCATTACTTGGCACACACACAGACTGCTCCCATGTATCACAAGCTAAAGTCACGAAGGTCCCTTTAAGAGCAGAATACAGATGGCTTCAAGGACTGTGGGCAGCTTTGTCAAAAAGGATGAAATTGGAAAAGGCTGGCTGCCAACAGATTGTCTGAATGCCCTCGGAGTCCAGGCCCTGCTTTGGTCATTTAATGAATTTTATTTCGCCTCACTCCTACAGAAGAGTGCTAGAGGAAATATGGCAATGGTCTGGGACTCTAAATAAAGATATTGTGTCTGTTAATGAGGAGCTATGCTGGGGTGAGACAGTGGTAAGAGTTGTGCAAGTGCAGCTGTGCATGAGTGGCTGTCATCACATGAGCCAAGATAAACCACAGTAACTGCATCCACTTGTCACAGAGACATCAGCTGTTAACACTTCCAGAGTGTCTGAGGAGCAGCCAGAACTAACATCGTCCTGATACTTCTACACTGCTGCCTTCTTTAGGACAGCGTTTGGGCGCTTTATGGCAAAATCATTTATGACGGCTTATGGCACATTAATGATGCCAGGCCATCCATATTCATGAACAACTGTGTTTGGGGGAGATGCAGAGAGCCAAAAGCAGCCAGTCTGGAGAGCGGACAGTTCACATGCCTGTGGGCACGGGACACCTGTTCATTCACCACAGAGGACCAGGAAGTGACAAACACATTTCACCAGAGGATGGATGGATCACCATTGCAATATATGCATTTTCCAACTAAACACTTTCATTCACTGGTTAAGACCACACAACTAAACAGACTTTGTTCCTTTCTAGCATGTTGGCTTACAGCCCCTTGGCTGCTAGGAGATCTCAGACAGATACAGTGCCGACTGGTTCTAGATTAATCTAATCAGGTGCCTGGGTTTCAAACCAAAATGTGCAGCTCCTCATTTAATAGCACCTGCTTATACTGTATATATAAGCTTATAATCAATTGTATAATTGTTTCAATTATTACTCTATTAATTTACTTATGTTGTAATAGAAAATACAATTAATTAGGGCTGCACAGTATATAGAAAAAATATTGTTATCGCACTTGTTATCGCGATATTCATATGCGATATGCGATATGTTAAATGCATTAATCTTCCGTTTCTTGCGCGCCCAAGCTTGTTTTAACGTTTTTTTTGTTGTTGTTTTTTTTTACATTACTTAGTTTTACCAATCAGACTCAAATGTTCACCTCCAAAAGCGCCGTTTTGCTGAGTACAGAAGTGAATGTTCAAGTGTTTTTAGTTAAACCTTCTACTTCAAAATCCTCATTACTTTTTCCACTATTTCACACACACATAAATGAAGATGAATAAAATGTCTGAAATGTTTAAAATGCCTTAGTAATGTATTTTTAATGTTTGCAAAGTAATGAACAAAGCAACTCCAGGTTTTAACCCTACAATTAATTAACTCAGATATTCAGAATTATCACTCCTTTTACCACTCCAAAGCTGGAGCAAAGGCACTTTTCTAAAATGTTATACATAAAATACTGTATGGTCGGTCTATACTTTCTCTACAGAATTATTCTTACAAGACAGAAGTAATTGTTTGAAATAATCATGGTTTAAATTATGCACCAAAGAATTGTGGTTATAGTGCCCAGCTCCTGCCATCAGTTGTTCACTAGAGAGTTAAAGCTCACAGACTGCATGCTAGTGGAGGAGGCAGGAGGATTCCACGTCCTATTAGCAATCATGACCTAATCAATGAGCTGTGCCTTTAAACAGATGACAGCTAATTATGAGGGCAGTCCAGAGCATGCCATGCCGTTCAGATGAGCAGCTGTAATTAGACAGAAGGAGGGTTTTCACAGCTCAGGTCGTGTAGAGCAGGACACTACACCAAGACGGGACCCAGGGCTAAGCCTCATGTGATCCAAAGTTAATCAATGAAACTTTTTTTACTCAGTATAAATGAGTAAAGGCCAAAGGACAATTTGCCAGTTTTCCTTACAGCACAATCATGTAACCAGATGCATCACTTTTGAGCAGAGTCTTTAAAGAAGGCATACTATGCTAAATCAACATTAATATGCTGTTAACCTTGTCAACCTTGTGTTTCTTCATCATTAGTTTAAGTTATATTGTGATCCTGTATTTTCCTGAGGCTCGAGTGCTCAGGAAACTTCTGTTTTCACCTATACCCTATCCCCACCCATATTCCTGTACTTAGTTATGGAAAAATGTAGATTGAGTGATAGATAATACATGTAGGGTTAAAAATGACATGTAGCCACCAAATCAAAACATGTAAATGACAATCTGCTGCTTTTCACAGTGAAATATCACTATGAAGAGTGAAGAGGCGGAGCTTGTCAGTTCTTCAGTTTGGAACAGGAAGTCAATGGACCGGTTTCTATAAGTGGTTTTAGATCATTATTGTGTTGTACAACGAACAAAATGTAAAATGATGATCTTCTGTTATAGTTCAATACTCTCTAACTTTCAATACCAAGTCCCTCAAAAAAGCATCATATTTCCTTTAAATGATGTGGCAAATCTAAAATTTCCACACAAAGTGCAGCAGAGCACGCGAGAGACACTATAGACTTTCAAGAGGAGAGGGACCTAATGATAACAGTGGTTGAATGGGACCTAAAATGAGAAAACAATCCACTACCCACACGTCTGCCTATCTGCTCGTGCGTTATGTTCTTGTTAGTTGTCCTTCGGGGAACTAACTTTTGAGCAATAAGTGCAGGTACCGTGGACTGTATAGACGCACGGCACTACGGACCATATATATGGACTGCGGCGCACAATGTACACACAGATTTGTGTCATCAAACAGCCATCAGAGCTGTACGTGATGTGTGGAGGAGCCAGGACAGTAGCTCAGTGAAGCCTACTATCACCCTGTTGCACTGAGCTGGTTTCAGTTCATTATTATGACGGACGGGGTCCAAAAAAATCTGTCATGAGCCATTTTTATCCGTCATTATATTTTACTGCACGTGTGTGACAGGTGGTACACACAGGGCGTCTAGAGCTTTTAAAGGCAATAACAATAAACCCTCTCTTGTTATAAAGTCATATTTATTTGTTACAGATGAATAACTAACAATGTATCTGTATTTTCTCCTTAAACTCAGTGGTTTTAGCATCTGTATTTCAGCGCTTTGAGTTTTTGTGCATATCTGCAGCACACACACGTGAGCCGCTCGTCCTCCTTCTCCGCTGTCGCACTCCTCTGTACTTCATCTTGAATGAACTTAGTGGTGAAGTAGCATAACGCAGTAAAGCGGGACAATAGGCAAACTTCTCCTCTTCACGTATTTGACTACAGCGCACACTGACACATGCACGATACAACACGCCCGCTCAGTGTTCTGCTTCCAGTTACACTTCTCTGTCCTGTTCTTTATGTTTTTATGATTTAAACACGCTTTCTGCCTGTTATGCTGCACATTTCTTGTGTCAAAACCACCGGCACTGATAGGCTGAAGTCTGGAGAGAAAAAGACAAGTGAAGTCTCTCTGTGCTGGAGCTGCAGAAGCCGAGGCACGATGACAAAAGTTCAGTTTTAGTTCAGCCCAATACGTCCAAGAAAACAGCAGTACAAGCTGAAAATCAGTGCTTTATTTGAAGTTTGTTCAAATTATGTTGATATCCTATGTAAAATTAAGGGCAATAGTTTGAGTTTCAACCATGGATGTATTAAAAGAACTGGATAAGGTACGCCCCCTCTGTCTGTGGTCCCAGATTGATTAGTGGCCGTGCGAGGTACTGCAGCCTCTTGGAACCAGCCTTTTTCTAAAATTGCACATTATAATCACAGACAGGACTGAATTATTATCAGTATTTAAATAAAATAGAAGGAAATGTTCTTTTCTACCGTTTCTAAAATCACCGAAATTACCGTTTTTATATGAAGTGACGTCACACAAACATGTGCGAGTCACGTGAACGAGCGTCGGACGATATAAACAGAAGCACGTGGAAAAGGCTCGACTAGCGATACCTGTAAGTTGTATTTTATTTCATTTCAGACGCTTTCAGGTGTGTCTAACATGAAGAACACAATTACAATCACACAAGCTAACGTTAACACAAAAACTTGCACCTGCTGGTCGTTCCACGTCGCTCAAAGCATCATGGGGGAAAGCAAAGATGTCAGCCTCCGTATCAGGAAGTAAATGCGGAAGTAAGAAATTTTTTTGGGGTCATGCGCCAATGAGCTCACTCCATAGGGATAAACAGGACGGCCATTTTGGATACATCTTCCAGGTTTTATTATAGTTCTATGGTTTCAACCCGTCAAAATGACAGAACGCCTTCAGAATTTTCCGTCAAAGCTGAAAATATTCCGTAAATAACAGAGAATTCTTGGTTAATGCAACCTCTGTTGTAGACCTAAATGTAATGTAAAAACTTCTGTTGAAATGTAGAATTATACAAAAGGTGAAGACAATTTGTAATTCTAATTCCATCCTTTCTGTTTTGACAGCTTTATTGGTGCAAGAGCTAGACACAAATGAGACCATCTACTTTGAAAATAAATGCACTCAAAGATGCTGTAACAACAGCCTGCCAACTCGCTCAAATAGACAAAACAGCAGGATGTACACAGCGCCAGACATGCCGGCATCATGGCAACTGTTGCCACGGCACAGAGCTGGAAGCCTACGTTTGATTAGCGCCGATATCACATGTGATTGGCTGCAAGTGTGAAGAGTGACAAGAGGGGTCTTAAATGTTGTGCAATTAACCTCTTTAGCTGCACATATTCAACTTCACACATCAAAACTAGTGACAGGCTCTTGTCAGCAACCTGCAGCCGGCACACACACGCTAATGTGGCAGACAGGAAAATACAAAGACTGTCACTAATGGGGGATGTGAGGAGTCTGTACGAGGAAACAAAGAGACAGTCTCCAGTCATAATCACTCTGTGTAGGAGTAAATGAAAGCACACAATGGATAAGTATACTGTTATAGGTGTGAGTGCATCATATACATAGAGGCCGGACTGGAGGTTGGGTTATGACACTGTCACTGCAAACAGCTTCATGTGTTTACATTCTTACTCAGTGCTCCCTAATAAACAGTTATGGCGAGCTGTTAAATCCAATGTGATTTTATGTGCACAGGCTACACCGTAAACTCAGCATTAGTTGATATCTTTAAGAGGCAATTGGAAATGTTTATGTAAAGAATATAGCCACTCCACAGTAATACACAAAAGAAATTTAGGAGAGGAATTGAGAGCATAAAAGTAGATCTTACCTTTGATTCTGCTGCTTTTGACACAGCTCACTGCTTCTGAAATGAATAAAGAACAGTTACTTGGATTGATTAGTTGTGCATTATCAAAGTATTGCATAATAATCAGTAGAGATGATATTATATTACTATACTACTGTATCACATTATAAGACGTGTGACAGTATGGGGTTTTTAACACAAAAATGTATCCACTAGGTGGCGCTTCACTGGCTCTTCTACTCCCTCTGGCTCAGTGGTTCCCAACCTTTTTTGTCTCGAGTACCCCCACAAGCTTTGTCTCACACTCAGAGTACCCCTTAACTTGAGTTTCAGGCAAATAATTGGGTTTATTTGTTGAATATAGTCAATTATTACTACTATGTTTTTTGTTTTTATTATATTTATGGTCCAAGATACTTCAAAAATATTCAAGATGTACAACTAATTACACTTTTTTCTTCAGATACATGTACATTTCATCTTCATTTAAAACCTGAAACCATTCCAAGTGCCCCCTGGTAATACTTCACGTACCCCTTGGTGTCCCCGTACCCCTGGTTGGGAATCACTGCTCTGGCTCACGCCCGCAAGTCACCGCTTTGTGTAGCCTTGTTGTTCTGTGCTTTGGCCTTTGGTAACCCTCTGAGCTGGGGTCAGGACGTGTCATATGGTCCAGCCTGCCATCCATCACCCGTCAATAGTGCGTGTCAACTGGTGTTTAAAATGAAGTAGGTTCGATCATAACAACCATATTTGTGATAGTATTTTTCAGTGCGCTAATGTTCTTAAATCATCCAAGTATAGGAGGTTGATCATGCTTGACTGCGCATTCAGTAAAAGAGAAAAAGATCTGGAGTGGTATAAGGTATTCATGGGTTTGAACTTACTCTTTTTAGGTCACATTCCAATGTTTTACCATTCAAAAGATATAATATACACTGCCTGTCGAAAAAAAGGTCTCCACCTAAATTCATCCAAGCAAATAGGTACACGCCTCATATTGGATAATTGCTCAATTAAACCCAACTAATGCCACTGCATTAGCAATTTAACTGCAAGGTGTCAGAATGTTTGAGAAGGGTCAAATCAATGGCATCAAGCAGACGAAACATCTAAGGAGATAACAGAAACTACTCATTGAAAGTCTTTGGGATGTGTTGTGCTGCAGAAGGCTATGGGCAGTGGTCACACTTTCCCATCATTAATACAAGATATTGGTGAAAAATGTATGCAAAAGTAGAATAAATTAATCTATTGACACTGCATTGCAGGAGCTTCGAGATTGAAACAATTGCACAGCGAATGTGTGCTGTAATCATTAGTGTGATCTTTATTTTCTGTGGTGACTTTTTGGACAGGCAGTGTAAGTTCAAAATTCTAAATTGCTATGGCAACAGTCCTCATTCGTCATCATTCTGAAACCCATGGATAGGTTCATTCTCACTTGCTTTATCTCACTTGATTCATTACAGAATGAGTACAACTTTGGAATAGTCAAGTCTGTCCAGAATGCAGCAAAAGGACTTCAGGCAACATCAGGCCTAAGGAAGCCAACACAAACTCATTAACCAACTGCAGCGCAGCAGAACTAAACCCAGGTGATCTAATCAAGGGCTTTTGTTTCTCTTTCTGCTTCATTGCTTGGGACCTTTCAAGTGCATCACTATTCATGGACTTGCACAAGCATTAGAATTCCTATAGCATTGTATTACAGTGTTTAAAAACAAAGAGTATATGTTAATCAGTGGGTATCTTACAAGCAATCTGGCCACGGGACAAGGAGGCTGCAGGTAAACAAGGTCAGTGGCTTCCACAGAGGAGGCTCTTATTATTCTGTGACAAGGTCAGTGCACAGGGTGACCACAAATAATGAAGCCATGCACTGAGGCATCAGCATGTTCTGCAGCGCACTGAGCCACTGTAAACATACACAAGTCAACATGAGCTCAAACATGACATACACAGCATGTTCTCCTGTCTACCACACCTCCACTGAACAAAATGTAAAACCATGTCTCCATACTACATGTCCTCAGACCATGTACTGTTCTAAGGTTTGTCCAGCACATGGGTCAGCCGCACACAACAGGACTTTTGAACTTGTGACCCACATCCTGCTCCTCATTACTACCCAAAGCAGATGGCTGGAACAGGTAGAAAGGGAGTTCACTGGGGGTGGTCCAGTCTCATTTCTGCTCCAAACCTGTGTTATACAACTATATCAATGATGTCAGTTACAAACAGTCAGTCTTTAAATTCTTTGTTCACCTTATTCATCTCACTTTAGTGGAAAGACTCCTAATTGTATTATGTGTTACTGTAACATATTGGCTTAGGTTAATTTTACTAAAGGTTCCACCAAAACCCAATACACACTAAACTCGGTGCCTGGAGATTGGGCACTGAGTGTACTGATTATTTCTTTACTTCATGGATTGCTGTTGCAGAGGCGTGAGTAAGTGCCTTGTGGTGCCTTATCTCAAGTTTGTGGCATGCTGTTGGACTTGTTTACCACCGATCTGAGATTTACAGATTTTACGTGGAGCACCTCTGGTGTTAAACCTGTAAGGTTAGAGCCTGAACACATTACATGCGATCTATCCTTAGGATGGAAAAGTCAATAGTTACAGCTTCCTGCAGCACACAGGACCAGTGCATGTGTGTGACGGAGCCTCGAATAATTTAAAGACTTTTCTCCACACCAGCTTGTTTTAATTACTGTGAATAAGTGGCAGCATTTGGTCAGGTTTATGGGGCTTCTTCAAAGAGGAAGCTTGCTTTAGACAGACCAATCTGTGGCACTGCAAAGCAGTAAATCCAAAAAGTGAGCAACTAACTCCACTAACAATGCCCCAGGCACACACAGCCAGGCAGCAAACAGGATTTAAAGGAAGCAGGAGCGATTTCTTAATGCATTCGAAAACCTTTCATCATTCAGCCTGTCTGCAATCATGTGGTCACCCACAAACTAAAGAACGCACAATCAGAAATGACAAAGCACAGAGTCATTTAGAGCCACTGAACTTCTATCAGGACCAATGAGAACAGTGCCATGGGCGACTGTCATGTCATATGGATAACAAACTGTCAGTGCTATAGAGATTGGACTCCACTCGGGGTCAGCACTGGGCTGAAGAGAACACCTGACTCTTCTGTGAACTCATTTCAATCCTCATACAATACTGGCCAACCTAATGATGGCAGCCCCAGGCAAAGATCCATGAAACTGCCCATATGAGCTCACACTGCACACACAGCCTTCAAACTGAACCACTGGTCACTCTAAGAGTCCACATGCCAATAAGAGATATGAAAGAGAAATGGTGATTAGATAGACAGATTGGCCATGGCTGTAAACAAAGGCTAGGCGATTTGGTCAAAAACAAGAATGTCCTCATATTGATTTTGTTTTTCAATTAGATTTTTTCTTTTTAAAAACAAAATAGAAATACTGACTTGTTTACATGATCAGGAACAATACAGACTCTTAACCATTGCCATTTAACACACAAAATAAAAATATCAAAGTCTAACTCCGCTCCGAACCACACACTTTTATTGACAAAGCATATTATTGACAATGACTGATTCTCTATATCAATTAAAAGTTTGTATTTACTAAACAGAAATGTGTTCCCTGCTCATGGCCCTTTGCTTTGCTGTTGGTTTACAAACCTACAATAGTGTAAACACATCCATGCAGTTGATGTTGAGCTCTTTTCCAAGCAAACACAGCCACATTCAACCCAAAGTTACAAAGCATTCAACCTCCAGTTATAAAGCAAAGGCAGTCTGTCTGCCCCCAATTGTGTGAAAATCTCTGTATTTTCTTTTAGATAAAAATACACTCACCACAGAAGTGCAAAAATCATGGGTTCTCAGTCGCGGCACAGCATCCAACCGATCGTGGAACGGGGTCGGGCATCTGGTGTGAAAATAATAGAGGTATCTATTTTGCAGCATGCCAGAGTCCTGGCCTTTAAAGGAGACTTATAATGCTAAATCAATTTTAGGAACTATATTCTAATTCCCTTGTCATTTAACCACTTGTATTGTATGTGTGTTGTATTTAGCGTGATTCATGCATGTATACCCATTTCACTGATCCCCAGATTCCTCACCAATACACTCTCACCGCTATAAATGCTATTTTTATTTACTAGAACGGTGACACGCATAGGTTCAGCCATTTTGGCACAAAATCTCCTGCTTGGTATTGTGACCTGCAGGTCTCTCTAAGGGCGATGGAATGTAAAGGGACTGGAGCAAGACCGGCCATGTTTTTCAACCCAGAAGTCAATGGACATGTTTTTATTATTAAGTCGATCTTAAAGTAGCTCTTTATTGCAAAACACAGTCCCGATCAAAAGTTAAAGACCAGATGAGCAGTCACATGGTTGGATCTTAACAAGGTTCCAAGTAGAGCTTCAATATGCAATAAGAAATGGGAGTGAAGCATTTTATTTAAACAACAATTAAACTGAATGAAACATGCTGATCAAAAGTCTAGAACCACAAGGATTTTAAGCCCAAATCTGTGCAAAAATGCACACTGTCATGACGGTCTGATGGCAGGTTGTTGAGCTGTAGAAGCTGGGCCTCTCGCAGTGTGCCATCACTGCTGAGGTGGGACGCAGTAAGACAGTAATTCGGAATTTCTTAAAGGAAAAATACTTATTATCCTTTAAACATGCTCTTGAGTACCTTAAATTTGTTATCTCATGTTTTGAAACAAAAAACTTTATTATTCATTATATGACTCATTTATCAGCCTCTTTGAAATGACACTTACTAAGGACGTCCAGCCACTAGATGTCGCCTTAGTGCTCATACATCAAACACTACGGTGCAGGTGAGCAGCAGCAGTGATCGTGTTTAGACAGCAGAAATGCTTTAAAGACTTAAAACAGCAGAAGATTCTCAGATAAGTGATATAAATACGTCCCAGAACCAGGATGTTCAGAAGGAAATTATTTTGACGCTTGGAAAGGGGAGGATTTTCAAGTGAACATTCCTCAAAACAGCGTGAATGAGGCCGAAAAAAGGTTTTTCAAAGGAATCCTCTCCTTAAACGCCACAGAACTTCCAGCATGGCAAGAGAGCATCAAACATGTGACATTGAAAGATGGAAGAAAGTTTTGTTCTCTGATGAGAAAAAATGTAACCTTGATGGTCCTGATGTTTTCGACAAGCAG
Source organism: Rhinogobius similis (assembly GCA_019453435.1). Taxonomy (NCBI): domain Eukaryota; kingdom Metazoa; phylum Chordata; class Actinopteri; order Gobiiformes; family Gobiidae; genus Rhinogobius; species Rhinogobius similis. Next base: position 1,583,138 of record CM033638.1, read on the forward strand.
ATCCACCTGAGATGTTTTCTACGCGCCACAGGGAGGGGGCGCCATAATGATCAGGGGTGCTTTTTCCTTCAGTGGAACAATGGAGCTCCAGGTGGTGCAGGTCAAACAGCCGCTGGCTCTGTGCAGATGTTGCAGAGAGGATCTCTCATGACCGAGGTCCTCGTCTGTGGTAACAACTGGGCTTTTCAACAGGACAACGCTACAGTTCACAAAGAACCAGGACAAAGGACTTCTTCCAGGAGAATAACGTCACTCTTTGGACCATCCTACATGTTCCCCTGATCTAAACCCAACTGAGAACCTTTGGGGATGGAAGGCAAGGGACGTTTACACAAATGGGCCACAGTTCCAGACAGTAGATGTCCTTCGTGGCCGTCTTCACCGCTTGAAATGTTGCCTCTCACCTCCTGGAAACACTTGTATCAAGCACACCACAACCAATTTGTAAAGTGATCAGCAATAAAGGTGGAGCTATTCATTACTGAGTTCATGTTTGGGATTTTAATTTCTGTTCTGTAGGGTTTCGGGGTTGTTTTTTGAGGTGTGGTCCTAAACGTTTGATCAGTTGCAGAACACCCTATTTCAGTTTAATTGTTGTTTTCAATAAAATGCGTTTTTTTTCCTCCACTCCCATTTGTTGTTGCTTATTTTGCCATTTATTCAAGTGGTCTTAAACTTTTGATCAGGACTGTATAACAATGATCCAGAAGTGTGACATTAGTCTATATACAAGACAAAAGCACAATAGATCTTCTTGAATCATTATGTGATCAGTGTGTGGCTTTAATTCCAATATTTTTCTTCTTCTTTTAGTTCAAGCAGTCCGACCCGGATCTACAGAGATGTAAAAGTGTTAGGCTGTGGGCTGGGAGTTCTTATCTGCTTTCATCAGTGAAAACATCAGATCTCCACTGAGGGAGGAGTTCCCTATGAGATCCGCTTTGTGACCAGCTTTTGGCTTTTGTTTGTCACTTTTTCAGACCAACGGCATGGCCATGACCTAATAGTATGTCGTAGGTCGAAAGGTGTAAAAGTGCTTTCCAATTGCGAGAAATGTACTTGGGTCATTGTGAACACGACAGCCGCAGTCTGGAGCACATTAAACCCTGCAGAGCACTGAGGTCGGCTCATCAACTGTTTCTGGACTGCCCTAAGTCTAGATTAAACATTTTCTGTGGCTGATCCTAAACTATGCACCCAATTTAAGATGCACACTCAGTCAGTTTGGTGTAAACTGTAAATCAAAGACTGGAAACTAATAATTTAGAACGCTATCTCATTTTCATTACTGGCAAGAGTGCCATCTATTTTTTTAAATCTGCTATATACTATACTGGTGGGTCTGGTAGCAGAATACATGTAGGCTACAGTGTGAAAGTTAAAATGATCACGATGCATTGCAGCTGCCCATGTAAATACTTAACACATTTGAAGCCCATGTTACACATAGATGTTCATCTAAATCAGAGCAGTCCCCATTCAAGAGGCATTACTGCCCCAGAAGGATTTATACTTCCAAACTTTGAACTCTTTGCTTTTTCTGTAACCGGCCTAAGTAAGTGGCAATACCCTCACATTCAAGTTTGAGCGCAAAGCTTTGAGCTTTTCCATTGAAAACACAGTGCTGTGCACAGACGCTCTACTTGAGTTTGCGGTGTGGCCATCCTCACATTTACAAGAGTTTATAGTTTTCAAGCTTCAACGCATCAACACTGACACAGTGTGCTTCAAGATCTTAGACAGCCAGCTAGCACTCTTCCACATTTGATTAAAACAGAATTATCAGGAGCTGAGGAGACATTATTACCCAGCAGGTTATAGTTTCAGTTTGCACACACAGAGCAGTGTTAACTCAACAGGGCCCATGCACCACACTGCGCTCACTGTAATCCCGTTACTGGCTGTAATTAATCATTCCTCAGTCACACCTTCTCTAACAGAAATTCTACTTCATCATTTTATAATTACTTTGCAGTCAGGCTATATTGATTGAGATCACTAGAAATTACTGTATTTTCACTTATTATTATGTGCATACATTTACTGTGACCTTACTTTGAGCTGGTAGTCGGTGTGATAGTGATGTATAGGAGGAGGAAGTGGTGATTAAATGTAAAATAATGTTAAGCGATGGATTATTTGGTTTTCATTTGTATTGCAGATGACATGTGAGTATGCACACCCTACTCATAAATCAAGCTGACAGGCAAAACATATTGAACTACTAATAAGATTATAAGATTAAAACAATAGTGATGTATCTTGAACCTAAGGACTATGTGCCTAGAACCTAGAACGAAAAACCTTCACAATTTATAGAAAGTCCTAATATTAAGGAACATAACACGGCCATGCAAGCTGAAGTGGGCATTTAACATTACTATTACACAATTAGAGTTAGTATTGTGGTTGATACTATAGCCAAAATTGCAATGATTCATAAAGTATGTGCATGTGCTCCTCTGCAGCGATGCTAATGTGGCTATGCTAACTTTGTTATTTACCTGCTGCTCTGGATTGACGACTGATGCCATTGGAAAAAAAACGGGCATTTTGTTCTTCCTGGAGTGGCAACGGTAGTCGACAATAAACAAAGAAGAAGTAATTTAAGTTACACTGCGCAACTGTGCAGTGTACATGGACAGACCTGTCTTAACCATAGACATAAAACGTCTTAACAAGCACGCGCTCTGAACGTCCAATCAGAGCAAGAATTGAAAACTGTATGTAAGTCATGTGACCAGCAAAAATCATTGAAATTATTTATATTAAGAAACATTTTTATTCACAGATACAGTAACAGAAAAACACAAGCTGCCTTATTATACATTTGTACAGAGGATTTGAAAATCCCTTTTTTTAAACAAAGGTTTTAGAAAATATGAGTTTTGATATGAAAATGACTTTACATATAGACTAAGCATTTCCTGGAAAAAGAGTCTTGGTTTGGTAACAGTTTATTTATTAGCCTAACCCCACCCTCTGTGAAAACTGAGGATATTTTTACAGATCAGAATGGTAAAAATGTAAAAAATCATTGTAAAAATGATTTTAAAAATTCATGCAGCATCTTCAGAGGGCCTGAGAAAGTACACCATTGTAAAAAAGGAAAAAAGTATAAAAAGAAATACAAAATTGTCATAGACACATAAATCAAATGCACCAAAATTGAACAAAGCCAGTTTGTTTTCTCTGCAAACAATCATGTTGATCACCTATGCTAGGTGTTGGATTCATTAACACATTCTGGCAGCTACAAAGAGCTGATATCATGATTGACTTTGATTAAAAAAAAAAAATCCACAATTGTTTTCTCATGGGGAAAATCACAATCAATCTTGCCTTTTAAAAATAAGTTGGGACAAAATAAGCCCTGCTGATGCCCTTAAGTGAATACTGAGGTTTGTGTAGGAGTTGCAATACATGTTTTGGAATGCATAGAGCTGAGGCTTGGTAGTGCTCGATCCTGTGTAAAAGGTAAACAGACTGCTGCTAACTCATGTGTGTCTCTGGGTTTTGCAGTGTAGAGACAGCCACTAATCCAAGCCTATCAAGTGGCTACATGGCTCTCTGATCAGCCATTCATCGCGAAGGAAGGTTAGTTGGTCGCATTACCACATACTTCGGCATCATAATACAATGGCTGAATCAACAATACTGAATCACAATCCATCACAGTGGCCCTCTGATATGTTTTGGCTTAATTTCGTTCAGTAAAGATGGGCAAACACAGCCTATGCTCTCCATCCTCCAACAAAACTGCGGCTCTGTCTTAGTGTATCCGCCGAGACGCACTTGGATAAAGGCAACTGGAAGGAAAAAGAAAAACTTTCACTCAAGCCGGCGAGTGTTCACAAGCCAGCTGGCACGGCATGAGTGACAACAGCAAATGCAGTCCTTGATGGAGTAACATAGTCCAGTCTGAGTGCAGAACCAGAGCTAACATAAGGCGCATAAGGCTGAATGAATATGAGTAAAATGCTGAGGTTTGAAAAAAGGCAAGATCTGGGAGCGCAATAACATTAGCTTATTGCTTTTCTATTTTTCCTTTTTTATTTTTTTCCCTTAAAGGATATTTGTACACACCACATAATCATATAAATACACTATACAATGCAATATAAAATATCTTGTCTTATATCAGGGCTTGTTTAGGTATGCTTAAGATACCTGTGCCATTTATAAAAGAATGACTCACAACAAAACAATAAAAAGGCACTCCAGGTGTTGTTCATTGACTCTTAAATATGTGATGGCCATTGCTTTGCCGAAAGGCCACAGCAATTGTGCTCACGTTTCATTTCTCTGCCTTAAAACATGTCACGGACAGGCACTGTAGCTTCAGGTGGATGAGATCTTCTCACTGCCCTCATCTCCATCTCTTTACTCCGTTGTTTTCACAAACTGCTGCTACATAATATCATCATCTGTCTATTCACTTCCACGTCCCCAGTTTCGACTTGCTTTTGTCTTCACACTTGTATCTCACGCAGTCCCTCCTGAGTAACGGGTGGAGGAGACGTGCTGATGTCAAAGCAGGTCACCATCATGACATGGGACTTGCATAAGTTGACACAGAACTCCAACTCTTCCGTGGCCTGTGCCAAGGCCTCCAAGTACTCAGGAGAGTCTTTGTCCAAACTTTGGTCCACATCAACTGTAGGTAAATAAATACAGACCTTTGTCAGCTCACATAAACTCAAAACACAATTCAGCAATTAAAAAATATACATAACATTCCGTTTACTTACACTCCCCATTCCACTTGCTGGGATCCATCATTAGTCTGGCCTTGGTGTCTTCAAGCTCCTCCAATAATGTTTCATGCTTCGCCCTCAGTTCTCTCACTTGCTGTTGCCTTCTTTCCAATAGTTTCAACTTGCTGTTAAAATACACGAGGCCCTGGTAAAATACAAACAATTGTCAATAATATTTTGAGTTCATATGTATGCAAGAAGTTTTATAAGTAAGCTGCACACTTTATTTAGCTTACCTTGTCAACATCCTGGAATGGCTGCTTTTGGTAGGATTAATAAAAAAAGGAAAAGAAAAAACTACAGTTAGCTTGATGAGTAAAACATGTTAAAGGAATTCTTTGATCATTGCTGACATTGCTGTTTGAAATAAATCAAGCTGATAGTGAATCAAATTTCCATTCAGCTGATTAACTGTCAATGGATAAGAGGAAAATGTAATTGATCCACACATGATGGGTCTCTTACAAAAAAGAGTGGAGTGCTGAGTGTGTATTCATGACCTGCCTTCCCAAGCTGTATCTCTTTTTATAACATTACTGCTCTAATCAGCAATAGGCAAAAGCATTGATCATATTCAAACCAATTAGCCCTGGACAGTAATTGCCTCATGAACTCTTGACATTCCTGAAGAGTCCTGTTAAAATACCAAGCTGTGGGAATTTGGTCCCAGACGTTTCTAAAGCTGGGATTCTCCGCTAAGCTAACTGAAGGTCACACGGCCGAGGCACATTTATCCCGTCATGTTCTTTAAAAAGTAACTGGGAAGACACGAGCAGAGACATTCCCACAAGGTTGACCGATGTGGCACTTCTCGAGCATGTATGAGATCAATGTCATACACGGAAAATATTGCTGAGACTTAGCGAGGGGGATTTACAAGAGTAAAATTAAGACTTGATGCTGTCTGTAACAAGTTCAGCAGAAAGAATTGCTGTGCTAAACAAGTTCCCAGTGACCCATGGCTCACCTCCACTGGCTCTTCCTGCCGCCACCTCTGAAGCCGCTCCACATCGTCGATCTCGTACACTTTAATCTCAAAAGGTTCCTTCAGAGCTCCAGACATTGGGGGCAAGTCCACCCACTGGCCCGCAGTGCCCACCTTCTTCCCCAGGGATGTGGTGTCTGGCAGGGGAGCTGGGATAAGCCGCCTCCTCTGAAAGCCTATAAAAATTCAGACACTTGTTATTATAGTGACATACAATAGCCGTATTTGCTGTTATCTCTTACGAGTCAGACTCCAGAGTTGTGAAGCGATGCAAGGCTTTACATGAGCTGTTGAGGTGTGCTGATTGCATATTTATGAGAATGCAGTTCTCCATATACAGCCTGAATGCATTCAAAAGGTTACTTTACTGCACACAACGACATACACAAGGACACGAAACGCAAAGCAGGTCAGCACACCTCATGTTCAATTCATTTTGTTTGATCATCATACGATTTCAGGTTATATTCCTTGAATGATTCATTATCTTTTTTCCTATATACTGAACAATACACATGAATAATGTATACTGCTGATTCAGGAAGAGGAAGTCTATAGGAATTTGTGACTGTAGTAAGAATGAATCCATAAACTTTGGATCCATTAAGAAACCCAAATCAGGAAGACATACTTTTTATACCTCCTACAACTACTTTACTTCTTTCAAACGAACATTCCTGCGCAAACAATAATATCACCACATATGCTCACCATTTGTTCTCTTCTTTGGATACTTGGAGTTTCTTGTCCGGCCTGAGGATGACATGCCGCTCTCACTCATGGAGTCGTGTGCAGAGGAGGCGCTGCCCGTAGCTTCACTGTCTCTGATCATGCTTTCGTATCCACTGCTGCCTCCGCTGTGGTAGAAGAGGGCGGTGCGGCCCATGGCAGGTGGAAGTTCCCCACTCAACACACTGCTGTTGTCACTGCCATGGCCGCTGCTGTAGCGCTGAGGCCTTCGCGGTGCTGTGATTTTACTGTATGGTGATGGCAGCATGGGTAGGGGGGCTCTGTCTTCATTCACATTCACTCCACTGTCATTTCCACTGTCTGAGTCTCCTGAACCTCTCGCGTGCTTTCCTGACATGTTGCCGGCTGACAATTCACTCACTCGGCTATTGGCAGCTCTCATGGCCTGCTTGGTGCCCATGATGGTTCCTCTGCCAGGCTTACTGCTCACTGCTGCTGAGGCACGAGGAGCTGCTGTTCGTCCTGTTGGTGGCAGATTGGCATTGGTATTCTTAACCACAGGAGCAGCTAAAGATTTGGTGGATGAGCTCAGACCTTTAGAGTTGTTGGCGGACAGTGAACGTGCCTTGCTATTACTACTAAGTGATCCCAAGGCTTTGGGGTTTGCAGATGATTTTACCTGGCCACTCTTGTTAATACTTCCTCCACTGGGAGATGATGGACAGGTAGCAATGGGTGAACTTGATGAGTTTGGAATGCCAAGTCTTTGATAGTTCTTACTTGATTTACTGCTGCCACCTGTTAGACTGGCCCCACTGTTCTCTCTGCTGAGGGCAGCTCTCGACCCTGAGAGAGAGCCACCGTCAAATCTCTCAAGGGACGCCTGGCTACCATAGTGTTGCCCACTCTCTCCTCTATGCCCTCGGCTTTTCAGGCTGGAGTTCACTTTGGTTGCAGTAAGGTCAGACTTAGAGCTTCTGAAGCCAGAGTCCACTATGTCAAGCTCCTCCACAGACACTGCTGCCCTGGGTCCAGAGCCTCTCCCCACCTCTCCGTACGCTGACCGTAAGGCACTTTGGGGTAGCAGGCTCTTGGCCTTGTGGTCTAAACTGGACTTTCTGACTGGAGGGGGTGGAGGGGACGTACAACCGGGTTTAGGGATGTTGCTTGCTTTCTGGGAGTTAGCCTTGCTGCTTTTGCCTAGAGAGGAGAATTTAAGGCTTGTGGTTGATGTAATAATATCTTGTGGTGCTTTGTGTTCTGTGGATGAGTGGATAACAGGCACCGTACCCAGAGTGGTAGCACCTCTTCTCAGCTGAGGCATTCGACTAGGGGGATTCTTAGTAGCGGACTTCTCACAACCGTCGACCACCCGCTGAGATGAGGTAGACCCAGGGACTTTGGGTGGCCGAGGTACACTGTTGCTGTTAATGGATGCTCTACTGCAGGGGATGCCTGTGGGTGGGTTTCTGACAAACTTGCTGGTGTTGCTGGAGGCAGTAGGTTCAATGCGTTGCCAGGGGTTGTCTTGTTTAGTCTCTTGTTTCAGAGTGTCTTTACTAATGCTGCTATGAGATATGGATGAGGTAGGTTTGGTCTTCCTGGGAAGACTGGACTGAACAGGACTTTGTGGAAGCTGGGATGAGCTGAGGGAGTGAGCTTTAGTTATTTTTGAGGGGTATCTGAGGGAGCCTTTTGTTGACTCTGGGGATGAAGGGAATTTTGTTAATGACAGTTTGCTTGAAGCGCCACTGTCACTGTCCAGCTCAGAGAAACTGAAGCCACTGTCATTTAAAGAGTTCTTTGTGTCTCTAGAAGAGTTCATACCGGGACATATGTCCAATGAGTCAAAGTAAAATGCCCCCTCTGCTCCCACATGTTTGGCTTGTGGAAGAAACACATCAGTAGAATGGACACCCTCACTTTCCTCTGTGCTCACACTGACCTCACTGAGCCACGAGCTAACAGAGGAACCCCTGCTCTCCGCACAATCCACAGCCCCCTCCTGGAGGGGCGTGACCACCGCTATGTTCACTTCAGAGACTCCTAATCCCGAAGTGTAAGCATCAAACTCATCGTTGATGCTGCTGATGATGCTCACTGGTCTGGAGCCCGATGCCAGCGCTTGGAGGGAACAATCACTGTTAAAGCTGATAATGCTGGAGGGACGACCCCTTTCTACAATGCTGCCTATGGACAGCTCCTCCACTACAGTAAAGACCAACTCATCTTCCCCGTTTAGCTCAACGGGCTGCTGCAGGGTCACAGTGGCTCTAAGGATGTCTCGATCCAGACACCTGTCCCTCAGGGTGGATCGAACCTGACAGACTTCTACAGGAGCGCGGACAAGGGGAGAAGGTGCACATAGATCCCGCCTCTTCACAGCCTGATGGCTCATTCCCACTGGAGGCATTCTAGTGCCGGATCGTTCCTCATTCTCTGTAGGAGGCGGGGCAGGCTTTGGCAGGGCTCTCTTGTTAAAGAAGACTTTCTCTCTCACTACAGGCTCTGCAGCAGCAGGGGTTGCCACAGTGTTTGTGCTAACTCTGCTCTCTGTGCTCTTTTCACCATCTGCACTAGTTCTGTTTACATTGGGAACGTTGTCATGTTTCTCGTTCATGTCAAGTTTAGATTTAACACTAGGACTGCTGGATAACGGTGTTGGAATAGATTTAGGAGATTGTTTAGGTGAAACTACATCTTGGGTATTAGAGATATTTACTACAATCTTTGGTGAAACCGAGCCTTGGCTCTCTTTTGATTTGTCCATTTTGGGGCTAGCCTGTGTCTTCTTTCCTTCACCCACAAAGGCAGTAGGTTCCTCACTGCCGTCTATACATTCCAGTCTCTCCTGCAGCTCAGCAAATGTGTTACATTTGAAGAAGTGGTCCCTGTCCAGGGGGCCGTCTTTCCCACATTTCTTCCTGTTCAAAGAGGGAATGATTGGGACAAAGGCAGGAGGGCCTTCGTTGTCACTGAGCTCTCTGTCGGAGATGGCCGTTCCACCTGGGCCCACATAGATGACCGTGTCGCAGGACTGCTCACTGCTGGAGGAGTATTCGGGGTCACTGAGCAGGCAGGGCAGGTCTGGATCCAGAGCGACTGTTCTAGGGTGAAAGGGCCTCAGGTGTGGTGGTCTACGAATCCTCCCCTCTTCACAGGAGCTTTCTCCTCCAGACGAACTTGACGCATACTGCAAAGACAAACAGCATAAATCAATTGAAATAGGAAAATTGCATCATTAAGGCATGACATCAATATGCTGCAACCTCATATAAAATTAATCACCGTAGAAATATACAGTCACATTCAATTTCCATTCAATATTTATCTAAAGGTGAAAAGTGCGCATCAATAGTGCCATGCGAATGGATGCCTGTAATGTAAATGTCTAGATATTCGACCAATACCAAATAAATACATGCTGTCATTCCCTCTAATTACTGCAGCATATATTTCCCTAATCCATGTGAAAGCATTCTACACCTCCTTGGGCTGTGATATTGATTACATGATGATGTGTCGAGGAGCTTGAAAGAACAAACCCTGAATTACCGCACCACTAATCTTTAATTTGCAGATGCATTTGTTTTAGCTAAGAAAAAAAAAAGACATCCAAGGAAGACATTGCTTATGTTAAATATTATCAATGATGTTTATGCAAATTAGGACTGTTGATTACTCCTCTAACTACACTCTATGTAACGTTTATTATGAAAGAAATAGATGGGAACATTTTGTCGCAACAATTAACCTGATGCACAGTTATTGCAACAGCGTTTAGTGGGAGTCTCTAAATGATTTTGCTGTTTAAGCAAGACAAACAAACATTGCATATCTTTGCATGTATTATCGTGAGTCATTTCTGAGTGTACCTTGGATTTCTTCTTCCTCATTCGGTGGATGCGAGATGCCAGCTGGATGGTGTTGAGTGATTCGGCGTAGCTGTTTGGCGAATCGGAGATGTGGGCGATCATGGTGGTTCTACAGTTTATGTTGCCCAGGGACTCCCTCAGCAACATGGTGAGCTTGCTGTCCCTAAAAGACAAAGGGAAGTGACAGTGAATTCCCTAAATACAGATACTCAGTGTAATTTGGAAGAAAGCATGAGTAGTAATTGGTATCCTCTAAAATGTAAAAGGATATCACAATTATGAATATTTAAACAATTGATTTAAAAACCCTTAACATGGGGAATCAGCATTTCAGTTCTTTTCAGCTAAAATCTGGAACAGTCTCCCTGAAGATGTGAGACAGGCCTCCACTCTGACAAACTTTATTTTAAAATGATTCTGTGTGTTTGTGTTTTGTGATTTTAATGCAACTTTTCCTGTTATGTAAAGCACTTTGAATTGCCTTGTGTATGAATTGTGCTCTACAAATAAACTTGCCTTGCCTTGCCTTATCATGAGTTGAATTTCCTGGTTTCCAATTAGTTAAAGGAGTATTTTCTATCATTCAGCAAACATAGATAGCAAGAAGAGTATATTTTGTAATACTGTAACAATACATCATTGGACAGTTTGTGCTTTTGGATGTCTTTTGTTTACCTTTATTTCATTTGCTTTCTCTCTCTCTCTCTCTGTCATGTTCTGTGATATTTTTGTTCTGTTAACATACATTTAAAACTGAAAAAAAAAAATAAAACAATTAAAAATAAAAAAGATAATTTGCAATTGAATAGAAAAACACCCAAACTAACAAAACAAGAGAAACAGTACATGCGTGTGCATCTACTTTTCTCCATCCGGAATGCACCGTTTTTTAAACTTATTTTTTTCCTTCTTCCACCTTTGCTTTGTACTTGCATGACTTTCAATATTATCTTATGCAACAGCAGTGAAAGTCAAATATGCTCAAAAAAACAAACAAGCAAATTAGCCACAGTGTAAACACGTCGGCTGATGACACATGTGGTGGCTTGCTTGAAACAAGATATGATTCCAGTGGTTTTATTTTTGTACCTATACGGAATATGCTTTGCTCCGTTCGCCAAGGCCATGATGACATTGCCCAGTGCGTTGAGCGAGAGACACAGGCCTCCACCGCCGTCTCTGCTTTTGCTCAGCACCTTCTCACAGCTGCCCAGGTCGATGAGGTGCAGCCTGCTCCGTCCGCCTGACACTGTGCCAACAAAAGAAAGGAAAGAACGAACATAAGCAACAAGCACTCCTTGTACAGTCAGCTCCACGCACGCACTGGCCTCATGACAGGGGTGGCACCGCTACGATTCAAAACCAGGCGGGTGACTGTCAGGGCTGTCCAATTTACTTTTACGAGCAAATTCCCACACTCAAGTGGCAAAGTCAAAAAATATTTCTCATGGTAACAAGAAGGCTGTGTTATTGTTGTGTTTTTTTATTAACACGGATGACACGATATGACAAATATCAGGCAAGACTGTGGGACTTTCCATTACAAATAAAAGGGCTAGTGCGTTTTTGGTACACCACCATATTGTGCCAAAACTGGATGATCTTGACATGTTTAACCCAAACCAATCCATAAGAAAACACCTGAAATCAGATGCCAAACATTTTGACAAACATACAGCCATTTTTAGATCAAATTAAATGATCCAAAGTTAGTGTTGCTGATGGGGCTGTGACGGACAAACATTTTGTACAATTTGCTTCTGATGTTTTTAATGATTTTTGAATTATAGCGTCACTTTTTGTCTTCGTCAACTCTCCACTGGCGGCTACATTAAAGTAATTATCAGTTATGAGAAACATTTTTATTGCATCGCTACAATAAAAAGAAGTATGTAGGTGATTTATAGCTTGGTACCACACCTAACCTGCTGCATATTTGAACCTGACTAACTTAGCCGCAAAGATGAGTCGTAAAGATGAAGATGGTCCATACTGGATGATACGCATGCGTTAAGAATGTATATCTATTTTTGGATTTGCTGAATCACCTAATTGCGTATTGTAACAGGAAAAGACAACATGCCGGTATACCTTTTGACATCATCTAGGTTTTGTAGGCAATGAGATCAATAGAGAAGAATGCGCAGAACATACCAGTTGCTCATGTCTTCACATTGGTCTTTTCTACAATGTTGAAAATACTTGACTTGCAATCAAATCAGACTCGCTTTTGTAATTTTCCAATACGCAAAAAGGCTGCAGTTCATTAGGTAATAGAATATGCTCATCAAACAGCTAAATGTGTGAAAGAATACTGATGACACTGTGCTTTAGACCTTTACAAACATGTTCTGAAATGTGTGGATTTGTGCTAAGTCCATTACAATCAGCTCTTATGTGTTTAAAATGAGCACTGGATACTGGTTTGAAATTAAAAAATGTAAATCGTATAGTCAGAGAAATCACAATAAGACTTATACCAAACGTATGCAGCCCTGATTCAAATATATAGATCGATATTTCCATGTCTTACTATTGGTGAATGAGATATTTTCAACACAAGGGAGAAACCATGTTGTTTGTTGTGTGATGAAAAGTGCAGTGTGTCTTATCATCTACAGTGGAAAAAGAGTAGAAAATGTAATATTGACCCTTACTTCCTCCTTTGCCACTCTTCTCCATGCGGTACTGGTAAACGTGCAGCGTGAACAGCATGTGTGAGTTGCGTCGGTCGTCCTCGTCTGCGTCAGGCCGGGTCGTGCTTCGAGCGGAAATGGCGGCGTCCAAGAAGAAGGCGGCTTTCTCGGCTGTGGGGGCTCGCAGCTCACTCTGGTTCTGCAACTGTGAGCAGGAGATGGTGGGAAAGGGTCAGATTTAGGTTGTTTTCCAGTTATTTCAACTTGACTTGACTTGACTTGAATGACGTTTTTGTAATTTTCTTTTCAGCCTGCGCATTGCCTGCTTGCACGTGCGTAATATTATTTTAAGAATTATGTTTGCCTAGTCAGGTAACTGATAAAAATATCAAGTATTTGTCCCACTTATGCCGGTGATTGTCAAATTATTCCCTGCATTCCATTTGACGGATGTCCACAGCCACTTGAGCTCACTCCTCGACAGTTGGTCCATCTTCTGTCATCTGTGATCGCCTTCATTGCTGCTGCCATTCATTACATTCCAAAGACATCCATCAATTGTTTCCATAGCAGGGGTTTTATGACCCAGATACATCGTTTTAAAATCAAGCGGAATGTTAGCGTTGAAATAATTCACTTTCAATATTTATGAGCCATTTTCTAATCTGTCTACTTATATCAGTACAAAATCACAAATCAATTATTCAGTAGTGACTTCTAGGGCTGTCATTATTGATAATTTGCTGGATTAACCAGTCAGCAATTATTTTTTCAATTAGTTGCCGGTCAAAGAATTATTTCTATTGTATATTTAGACTCTTTGAATACATTGTCAGCCAAACGAAGAGTGAAATATGGCGACTGAAGGCTTCTACAGTAGATCAAGAATATTTGTGATTAAAATAATATATTATTGGTGAAAATCAGCATTCATAATTTATCCTGTTTTTACATTTTGATTCGCTATCTTTGTTGTAAAAAGTCATGTTTTATAGAGTCTTTATAGTCCAGTTAACAATTACAGTGATCAATTATTTTAGTTGATTATGTTTTATAGTCGACTGGTCATGATTAGTCGATAAATCGTGGTAGCCCTAGTAACTTCACCAAATACTTTTTTATAATACTAATTGGTTCACTACTTTTGCATCTACTGAGTAATCAAATTGGACTGTAACGATACTCTTACTTGAGTGGAAATCGGGGCTACTTTACCTATACATCTGATTAAGGTGAGCAGAACAGAGCACATAAATAGGCCTTTGAGAATGAGATGTGAAAGGCTATAGGGCTGGAGGGGCACGGGTAGAGCGAGGGTTAGCCGGTTAATTGGACAGCGCAGCACATTTCTCGGCCATTAGATTGGGTCTCGGGGGCAATTACGACGGCAGATATGCACACACAGGGAGGAGGATTAGGAGCGGTAATGGCGGGGCATGCGACCGGGCCACTTCGCTCATTGTAGATGTCAGTCATGATCGCTGTGATGGACAGGAAGGCTAAGGAAATGCAAAGGAAAAGAAAACAGTAGCCGTTGGTAAATGTAGTTTGGAGAGAAGCTTCAGAGCAGGCTTTGAAGTCCACATCGTTGATCCCAAAAAACAACATCTGACGGCAACACCTGTGACGGTTTCCGAGCTACAGTTTTCCCCACCATCCCCCCATAATTCCTCTACGGCGGAGGAGTGGGATAATAGATGCTGATGGATGCTGACAGTACACAGTGAGTCAATACACAGGTAGGAAGAAAGCCATCGATAGCACAAGCGGCTGAAGCTAGGATTTAGATGCGCAGGTAGGAGAAGAAGACGAGGGCTCCCGTGATATTTGAACGTTGAACAAAAGGAAGAGTACGGTCAGAGGAAAATTGGATCAACACACAAGAAAGCAAAAACACTAATACCTGGGTGCCACAGATAGGATCTTCTTTCAGGTGGATGCCAGGAGACTGTCCATCTTGAAGGCTGCCCGTGGACACCTCCGACAGCAGGTCCTTCAGCTCTTCATCTTTGCCGAAAATCTCCACGGCCGACACCCTGACGGAGAAGCGCGTGCCGGTCTTCTCCTTGCGCTCGTTGATGAGTTTGAAGAGCCAGGAGATGGCGCAGGGGACGATGCCAAGGCTCTGGGTGGAGCTGTCCTTCCCGATCATGGTGTATGTCTTGCCTTTGGGGAGAAAGATATAGAAATGATAGCTTTTGCTTTCTATTAAAGGTGACATAAAATGCTTTTTTCAGGTACTTAAAGTGTGTGTGACAGGTTTTTATCATTTTCTAGTTTTGACTTTATTTGGTGGAATAAAACCTATTGTGAATATAAATGATAGTTTTACACCAATCAAGAGTCAGTTTGTGAAGAAAAGTTGAAAAATATGTTGAACTTTACAGGAAGTAGAGCAGAGTTCCAAAACATGATGACGTCACACTAGGGAGACTCACCAGGGACAATTTACAACCAACAAACACATTTTTCTGATCCTTCAAACATTAATTCATCAAAATAAAGGCGTTCCTATGTGTTTTTATTTGTCAAATAATAATTTCTGTGACATTTGAGGAGTTTTCACCCAGTGTACGACATTGTTTCTAGGCAACAGTTACAGAATTCCCCAGTGTGATGTCACACATGTGTCAACATGTGATGTTTACATCCAGTATGTAAAAATTTAAACCTAAAAAACTGCCAAACTGGGATAAAAATTGTTTTATTTTTGGCAGAATCTTGAATATAATTATTTTAACTGTTTTAGTGAAATGAGTACTTCAACCTGTCAGAGGCCCTTTAAAATTATACTATAAAATATGTAGATCATCACTTTACACTTTGTTCATTGTAAACAGCAATACTTAAAATGGCTTAGTAATAAAAACAGATGATTTCCTGTTCAAAACGGCACATCTGTTTACATGTTTTTATTTTTGAACAGTGGCTCTGTGACATCTCAGGGCCCGACATGTATCACTTTTAATTTGTCAGATAATCACAACTAAGTACAGGGATGTGGGCGGGGATAGAGGGTACGTGAAAACAGAACTTTTCTAAGCACTCAGGCCTCAGGCAGGACAATACAGGGTAACTCAAACATGCAAAAGATGGCCCCTTTAATGTAAAACTGTAATTTCAAGAGATTAATATTCTAAGAAAATAGTGAAGACAAATCTGTTTGGAATTACATTTAGTGGTGGAACAGAACGAAGTAACTTTTCTTGTGCGGGCTTGTTACCTGCCCTTCTCCATGGAAAGGGTCTTGCTTTGCCTGAAATGTTAAACTTATCTCTTATCTATGCTGCAATTACTAACTTTAATGCTCAACAATACACTGAAAATGCTGGATTCCTACAGTGAGAGGGCTTGCCGCTACGTAGATCTGACCTGTAACTTGGCCTAGTACAGGGGTCTGCAACCTTTATTATCAAAAGAGCCATTTTGCCCCCTCTTCTACTAAAAAAAAATCGTCGGGAGCCGCAAAAAATAACGGACACTACAAAAGCAAAGGCGAAGGCTGATGACGTTATGTGACTGACGTATATTTTCGTTGACAAATTAGAAATTAAAAACAGTTCTTTTAAAATTAGATGGCATCAACTCAAACTCCAAGATAACTGCCCAACAAAATAAACTAATAATATGAATAAAAACTAATTAAGAAATACTTATTTATGTTAAAGTTTTTTTTTCAAAGTCAAAGGGAGCCGCTACAATGAGAGTCGCATACTGTGGAGCATTCCAGGCAAAGTAATAACTGCCTCATGGAGACAAGCAGGTGACGGACCCTCCACCAGGAAAGTTACATAGTGCACTTTTACCAAAATAGTATGTGGTATGTGCAAATTTGAGCAGGCTATGACAATGTTTAGGAAGTCTAGTTAAACAATGAAAAAATACCATTGTGTCCCAATTTGACCCGAGCTGAGGAGAAGAAAGAATCTTGGCTTTAAAAACATTAGCTGCCCAGAATGAACAAGATAAAAGAGGTCTTATGGGTTCACTGCTATATCCAATCCTTTCTAAATTAAAAATGAACTTGAGACCAAGGAGCCATTTCAGGCCGCTATGTTTCAATAGAGGATCCAGCCAGCATTAGCTTAAACTAGCCCTTCAGTCCAAAACGCACTAGTCAGGCCAATTACTAGGATTTTAATTACAGTCTGGACCCCGAAGCCTTGATGCAGCACTTTTCCCTTCTCCCCCACCCGTTCTCTCCCGTCTCCCATTCCTCTCCTCACCCCAATGCACCGCTAAGCCATTTGTGAACATCAAGTGCAACTAACAATGAGAATGTGAGTTTTCTTCAGCTAACAATGGCTCTGGTCTAATCTCTTGCCAGTAGAAGGGCTTACCGAGCTTGACTTGGCCGAAGGAGAAGATGCAGCCGTCCGCGCCGTTCACCACCGACTGGATGACCTCGGCCACTGTCCCTGAGCACACCTCAGCCTGGGGGGAGAGACAAAGAGTTCCATCACTCCAGAGCTGCAAATATCAACGGTGAAGCAAAGACCAGTGCGGGTTAGAATAGGATTGTAACTGGTTCTTCTAAAATTCTTTAATAGTTTGAGTGTGTTAGAGGCAATAGAGGCTGATGGGTAGCGTTACCATTAAAGTGCGTATGACGGGTTTGTACGATTGTCTAATTTTGACTTTTTTTAGTGTATTAACACCTCTTGTTAATATAAATTATAGTTTTACACCAATCAGGTCACTGTTTGTGGAGAAAAAGTGAAAAATGTGTTGACAGTTTCAGGAAGTAAACAAACTGATGACATCACGCTGGGGAGACAAAGGTTATGCATAATTTACACAAAATAAACTACTTTTTTGACCCTTTAACCATTAATTCAACAAAATAAAGGTGTTCACATGCGTTTCTCTTTGTCAAATGAACAAAATCTGTGACATTAGATGAGGCCAGTATACAGTGTGGTTGCTATGGTAATTTCCTAGTGTGATGTCATACTTTACAACCAGGAAGTAAAATTGAAAACCAAAAAAATAGCTAAATGGGGTAAAATTTGTAAAGATTTTAGTAGAAATGTGAATATATTTATCTTTTATCTGCATTTTAGTTAAATGTGTATTTCAACCTGTCATAGGCCCTTTAAGTATAAGTTATAACTCAAACAAAGAAGCAATTACACCAAAATGACGCAAGAAATTAGTACAATTTGTGTTTTTCAATTAAAAAAACTCTTTCCGCATGGCCAAGAGCAGGCATGTCCAAACTAAGGCCCGGGGGCCAAATGCGGCCCTCAGACCAATTTTTCTTGGCCCTCAGGCTTCCTGGTGATTGGCCCACATTGTCCTGAGAAGAACTATTTACAGCAAATTTCACATTTTCTACAATTCCAACCTAAATAACTAACATTTTGGTGCGAGACTGACTTGATATTAAGGCACTGAGACTGAATGTAGATGTGGTGGAGCTTAAAACATCAGATAAATGCAGCTTTTTTAACGTTTCACGATTGATTTGTGGCCCTCCGCTTGGTCTGTATTTCAATATGCGGCCCTCGATGGAAAAAGTTTGGACACCCCTGGCCAAGAGAATAGCACACAGGGTTGTTGTGTGGGACAGGGTCGTGAGTTTGAATCCGGATCCAACTATTTACAGCAAATCCTTCACCAGTCTCATCCCTATTTCACGCTGCACCGTCCCAGCAAATAAATCCTATGGTCGCAAAAAATAAATAAACTCTATGAAGATGTCCTCAAGCAGCCTTTGTCTAATTTAATTTTGGACAAATTTTGTTTCACAGGTCAGGTGCAATCTAAACCAAATTATAATTCTTTAGTTATTTAGAAATTTGAAATTGGTAAAATAACACCATTCGTTTAAACAGCTACAAAAGGTAATAAAGCTGAACAATCTTGCCCAAGGACACAATGACAACAAGGTGTAATTTCCATGAATACAGATTAAGCTAAAGAAATGAAAACAAATGAATGGGTCTTTTCCATTACTTAGCATGCGAGTGATATGTGTATGTGTGTGCTTCTGTGTTCATTTTTGCAATCTGTTCCCCCACAGGTCCTCTGGGGCAGGGCTCATGCTGCCGAGGCGCCTTCCCCATACATCACACACAAACAAGGCCGCAGCAGCACACAGTTCGCCACCAGCAGTGCGGTCCCAGCGGCACAATCGAGCAGCTTGGCCCCACTTGTGCACCGGCAACATTTAGACCACAAAACTTCACCGGTGGCATGATATAAGATCTCTGTACGGATCATGCTGCTCCACTGCTTTTGTCCAGCGATGACAGTTTCTTCTGCTCCACTTGCTATTTAGAGTTTACTGCACCACAGGGAGAAGTGTCAAATACTCGAGCGGAGTTTTTCAATGAATGGTGCGTTGAGTGACACGAGCACATCTGACCGTTCCATTAAAATACTTGTTTTTTTTGGTGCTGTGCAGAGGGCAAACTTGTCTCCGCTAAGTTCGCGCATAGTAAACACGTGTGTGACCCTTGCCTCTGATCTCGGCGGGTGTGCTTGAGGTTAGATATAGCCCCTCTATGAAAGGAGAGGTTACATATAACTCTAGTGGATTCAAATCATTCCCCCGTGAGCTTAAAAGAAGGCCAGCTGTTGGATGCACACACACAAGCAAGAGTGTCCCTTGACCCAAGACAGGCATTTTCCCACTAAGCCCCTCAGCCACACCCTGCCAGCATGAAGAAGACATCCTTTTCTTGGCGTAGAGAATATAATCCCGTCACGTAGGGTTCAAAAAGTTGTAAAAATAAAGAAATACATTTTAAAGTTTAAAAAAAAAATCAAGATTCAGTTCACAGTGCAAGCATTAACACGTTAGAGAATACTGAGAGCTAATACAAGTATCTGTGGAGGACTAAACTCTATAGTAAGAAGGGGTCATCGGAATGTTCACATTTTTAACAACTGGAGGCAAAATGAAGTCTGTAAGACATTTTCAATTATTAACAGATGGCTGCTAATGATAAAAAAATAAGCAATAACTTTGAATTTCCAGTGTGGAAATGTTTTTTTTTCCTTCTCTGTTATAAAGGATGGAAACCAATATCTTTTCTAGTTTTAAAATTGTATTTGAGCTTCACAAAAGTATAATCTGTGGTAAAGTGATTGATCTATCGGTAGATAAAATCATGTGCAATACTGTAACATGTGTCATTCACCTGTTATAATCATGTGCAATATAATTTAACATTTTACTATTAATACACTTTTACCTCACTATAGTCACTTACTGTATATAACATACACTTAAACCACTTTATCTGCCATTTTTACTATTTATTCCCAGACAGCCACCTACTGTAAATAAGAGTGTGCACTTTATACTTTATATTGTATTTTTATTTATTTATTTAAATTATTTATCCTATTTTTATTGCATGCGCCTATTTCATTCATTCCTGTTCTAAACTGTGTGTTGCAACAGTGGAATTTCCCCACTGTGGGACAAATAAAGGATCTCTTATCTTATCTTATCTTATCTTAAAATGAAAAACTATTGTGGAAGTATCTGTCCAGTAGAAATCTAGATTTTGCCGTCATCAAAAATACTATAAATGCCACCTGTCTATGAATCATAATCTATTACATAAATAAATAATGTAATACAATAGTAAATGTCTTTGAAGCAGGCTCTGATATCACAGTATCACCTTGATTTGCATATTTATTTATTTATTTTGTGATATTCTGAGATTAATCCCAGTTTCTACATTGAAACTGCATTATGTTACATTTCACTTTTATCTCCAGATGCCTCCATTACAGAATTTAGCATGATTTTGTTATTAACTGTTCAAGGGTTCATAGGAAATGTATATATATATTTTAATCATTATTGTATCTACAACCTTTGCTATTGGCTCATTCAAAACCATTCAAATTGAGAAATTAAATTCTATTCTCTCAAACACTCATATTAAAGTGCGTATGACAGGTTTTCGTGATTTTCTAATTTTGACTTTATTCAGTGTGTTAATACCAGTTGTAAATATAAATTTTAGTTTTACACCAATCAGGTCGCTGTTTGTGGAGAAAAGTTGAAAAATCTGTTCAAAATTGCAGGAAGTAAACAAATCAATGACATCACACTGGGGAGACAAAGGTTACGCAAAATTTACACAAAAGAGATGACTTTTTTTGATTCGTTAAACATCGATACAACAAAATAAAGGTGTTCGCATGTATTCTTATTCGTAAAATTAAAAAATCTGTGACATTAGAGGAGTTTTGATGGTAGCTAGGTAATTTCCTAGTGTGATGTCATCATTAACAACCAGGAAGTAAGACAAAAAAAACTAAAAAATAGCGAAATCGTGATAAAATTTATAAAGCATTTTAACACAATTTGAAATATATTTATCTTAACTGCATTTTTTCAAATTAGTAGTCCAATCAGTCATAGGCCCTTTAAAGTGCGTATGACAGGTTTTTATGATTTTCTAATTTTGACTTTATTCAGTGTATTAATACTTCGTGTAAATATAAATTATAGTTTTGCACCGATCAGGTCGCTGTTTGTGGAGAAAAAGTGAAAAATCTGTCGACAACTACAGGAAGTAAACACACTGATGACATCACACTGGGGAGACAAAGGTTATGCATAATTTACACAAAATAAACTACTTTTTTGACCCTTTTAACATTGATTCAACAAAATAAAGGTGTTCACATGTGTTTCTTTGTCAAATGAACAAAATCTGTGACATTAGATGAGTTTTGGCCCAGTGTACAGTGTGGTTGCTATGGTAATTTCCTAGTGTGATGTCATACTTTACAACCAGGAAGTAAAATTTAAAACCTAAAATATAGCTAAACTGGGGTTACATTTGTAAAGATTTTAGTAGAAATGTGAATATATTTATCTTAACTGCATTTTAGTTAAATGTGTATTTCAACCTGTCATAGGCCCTTTAAGCATAAAGACTTTGCACTTACTTGTGAGGCATCCTGGGTGAAAACAGCATCGAAGGCGAATATCTTTGGGACAGCGACGGTTGCAGACCTCCTGTGGCCTGAGCTGGAGTGCGGGCTGGACGCGGGGTCGTATAGGGTCACCTGCTTCTTTCGGCTGTCCACTTTCAGAAAAGACTGGGATTCTGAGCCGGAGTCTGTAGCCTCCAGGGACGGGCAGATCCGCATCATCACTTTCACCTAAGCCACACAGGAGGAAAAAAGAGGCAACGGGGAGGATTACAGAGAGATAGTGAAACATGAGCAGAATCAGCAGAGACGTGATGAATGCATTTGAAAGGAAAAAGCACTACTTATTTACATTTAGAAGCCCAGAAATTCTAAGAGGATGTTTTCGGTTTCTAAAATGTGTTGATGCATATTTCTTAGAAGGATCAGGGGGTAGAAATCTGGTATTAGTTATGGTATTTTTAAGAGAAACGTCCCAAAACACAATTTACCTAATAGTTTAACTGATATATATGGAATTTCAAACTATTTGTGAAGTTTAGACCTAATATATTAATGAGTAGTGTTCATGGATGTATTAAAAGAACTGGATAAGACACGCCCCCTCTGTTTGTGGTCCCAGATTGATTAGTGGCCGTGCGAGGTACTGCAGCCTCTTGGAACCAGCCTTTTTCTAAAATGTCACATTATAATCACAGACAGGACTGAATTATTATCGGTATTTAAATAAAATAGAAGGAAATGTTCTTTTCTACCGTTTCTAAAATCACTGAAATTACCGTTTTTATCTGAAGTGACGTCACACAAACATGTGCGAGTCACGTGAACGAGCGTCGGACGATACAAACAGAAGCTCGTGGAAAAGGCTCGACTAGCGACACCTGTAAGTTGTATTTTATTTCATTTCAGACGCTTCACGTGTGTCTAACATGAAGAACACAATTACAATCACACAAGCTAACGCTAACTCAAAAACTTGCAGCTGCTGGTCGTTCACGTCGCTCAAAGCATCATGGGGGATTGTGGTCACGTGGTGCCCTAAAGCAAAGATGGCCGCCTCCGTATCAGGAAGTAAAACAAAGATGGCCGCCTCCATATCAGGAAGTAAAACAAAGATGGCCGCCTCCGTATCAGGAAGTAAATGCGGAAGTAAGAAATTTTTTTGGGGTCATGCGCCAATGAGCTCAGGCCACAGGGAGGAACAGGGCGCCATTTTGGATTCATCTTCCAGGTTTTATTATAGTTCTATGAGTAGTGTTGTAACAATACTAAAATTTCGAACTCGGTTTTGATACTAAGGATAAGGAATAGGCTTGATACTCAATACCAATTTCAATACCACAATGACAATTTTTTTAAATGCTCTATGTTTTTAGTGTTCTACCCACAATAATAGTTCTTTCTTTATCTTATCAAGTGACCGTACAGAGTAGTTTAAGATAATTCTAAGACTCTTTAGGAAAAGTCAGATTTTGTCCCGTTTATGTGTTGTTTGTTTTAATGTCGTACCTATACACTATCTAATCAAATCAAAATCAAAATGTATTTGTATAGCACAATTCATACAAAAGTAACACAAAGTGCTTTACTGTAATAAAAACACATTAAAACTCACAATACAATCACAATATGAGCATAAATAAGTACATTAAAATGTACATGACACAATAAAATACAAATCAAATTCCCTTAATCATATGCACAGCTAAACAGAACAGTTTTAAGCCTAGATGTATTAGTAATGTTTGGTTAGACTTTAAAGGGCCTATGACAGGTTGGACTACTAATTTGAAAAAATGCAGTTAAGATAAATATATTTCAAATTGTGTTAAAATGCTTTACAAATTTTATCACGATTTCGCTATTTTTTAGGTTTTATTGTCTTACTTCCTGGTTGTTAATGATGACATCACACTAGGAAATTATCTAGCGACCATCTTGTACACGGGGCCAAAACTCATCTAATGTCACAGATATTTTAATTTTACGAATGAGAATACATGCGAACACCTTTATTTTGTTGAATCGATGTTTAACAAATCAAAAAAAGTCGTCTCTTTTGTGTAAATTTTGCGTAACCTTTGTCTCCCCAGTGTGATGTCATTAATTTGTTTACTTCCTGCAATTTTGAACAGATTTTTCAACTTTTCTCCACAAATAACAACCTGATTGGTGTAAAACTAAAATTTATATTTACAACAGGTATTAACACACTGAATAAAGTCAAAATTAGAAAATCACGAAAACCTGTCATACGCACTTTAATTTTCAAAGCCAATGTAGATTAGACAAGTGACTTTGTTCCAGATTTTTAGCGGCAGATTGAGCATACATATCATTCTGAACAAAAATGAATGAACTGAATGATTTGAACACTTTTGTAAACAATAGAGCAACAATTAAAATCCTGATTATAAACTGGATTAACTGCACAGCCCTCCGTATCAACACGACACTAAAGGCTAACTGTGATGCGCTCTGAAACCTAGAAACAGCATGGCTCTGTATTAAAATTACCCTCACGTCCACCGTGTCAAAGTTGACGGACACTGAAGGTTGCCATGGATACCCCCTTTTTTAACACTGACTGGTGAATCTATTGGGTCAACACTGCGCCTAATGGTGTCAGCAAAAGGCGTTAAGGTGTGCATTGAAAGTCACAGAACGAGAAGAGAACGGGTGGAGAAAAAAAAGTGTGTGAAACGCCACGCTGGGGGATTATCCCAACACGAGCAGCAGGGTTGTTTTTCTGGACCATGAGTAGCACGGAGGAGCATATGGACCCATGACTTACCATCCCACCTACTCGCTATGCCTTCTTCTGCTGATCTTGGAAAACAACATCTCTATAATAAGACATTCAAGCCCTGTTTTCTGTACATGTCTTGCAACTTTAGAGCAAAAAAGACAAATTATATATTATCAAGTATTATTTTAGGGGCACTATGGAAGTTTTTAGGCTGAAATTGGAGATGTTCAATTATTTTTTAGCTTGGGATGTTTCACAGAATGGCATAAAACGTTGGAATAGGGCTGGGCGATACGGTGATAAAAATCGAATCGTGAGCTCATCCCTATGACAATCTGCTATTTTTGTGAAATCGTCATATCGTGATTCACTATTTGTCTCTTTAATGCAGCCGTTTAGTCAAAAAAAGTGACTAAACGCGACTAAAAGTGTCAAAAACATGGCTAAAAGCGACAAAAACACAACTAAAAGTGTCAAAAACATGGCTAAAAGCTACAAAAACATGACTAAAAATGACAAAAACATGACTAAAAGCGACAAAAACGCGACAAAAAATGACAAAAACATGGCTAAAAGCGACTAAAACGCGACTAAAAGTGTCAAAAACATGGCTAAAAGCGACAAAAACACGACTAAAAATGACAAAAACATGACTAAAAGCGACAAAAACACGACTAAAAATGACAAAAACATGACTAAAACGCGACTAAAAATGACAAAAACATGGCTAAAAGCGACAAAAACACAACTAAAAATGACAAAAACATGGCTAAAAGCGACTAAAACACGACTAAAAACGACCAGGACGAGTTAAATATGACAAACACGACTGAACGTGTCAAAAATGCGACTAAAATTGTTTAAAATTTGAACAGAATCCTATTCATAACATAAATTGCAAACCTAATCACAATCGCACTGGTCAGAAAAATCACAGATCTTTTTCCTAAAAGGTGCAGCTCTGTTAAAGGCAATGGAAAAATACAAAGTGAACATGAGTCGTGATAAAATCGAAATCATGATCTGGGCCCAAGAAAATCGTGGTAATACGTTTTTGCCGTATCGCCCAAGGCAGTGACACCACCAAAGTAAGTATTTTTCTTTTGGCACGGAATAAAAGATACTTTATACCATACTGTGGTACAATCCAGGCAAAGCATCAACAAGGAGCTCAACAGAGACCGCCAACTGCTTGGATCCAGAAGTCAATTTTCCATTCATTTTTCTCACAGGGATTCAGAAAAAAATGTATATTAAATGTTTGAAAGCTTGCTCAAGGCAAGTCAGTCGGTAATTAATGAGCACAAGACCTATCTTTATCTGTTTCTAATACTTTAAGGTTACGTCAAGGTTTTTTTTTAATTAATTTTAAGTGTTAAGACAGAAAACAACCACATTATGGACGGCAGTAGCTCAGTTGGCAGAGAGATTGTCTTCTGATCCGAAGGTCAGCGGTTCGAATCCCGCTCCTGACATAAACATCATTGGTTGAGCAGTCAGATCCACTGACCCACAGGTTGGCGGTGCGATTGCTCCCGCAGGGTAATACTGCCGTTGTGTCCTTGGGCAAGACACTTAACCCACCTCGCCCCCAGTGTCTGCGTACACTGGTGTGTGAATGTGAGTGAATGGGTGAATGGTTCCTTGATGTAAAGCGCTTTGAGTGCCTCGAAGGTGGAAAAGCGCTGTATAAATATGTGACCATTTACCATTTACATTTGTTATGACACTTAACCCTTTGTCATGCCCTTAAACATATTTAATTTATTCTAACAGTCTATGGAAAAAATGAATGCAAATTTTACTTCCAGAACCCCGACGAACTTTGAAATTGGTGGGAAAGTTGAGCTCCAAATAAACAAGCACGGGACCGACTTTACACCAGAAAATGTACATAGTGCACCTTTAAGATTGCTGCCATGGGGCCTGAGTCAGCGCTGAGTTTGCATCAAAATTAAATCTACGCACATGCCCAGATGCTTGGTCTTTTACTACACAACATACACACTACACACTGCTAATATGCTTTACTTATATTTCATCTTTAAACATGAATATTTTAAGGTAAATATTACGTTAACGTTCGTAACTCAACATTTAACTGCTTTAAACTTAACAGATCAGGGCAGTGAAACATCAAGGTCAACGGATTTAAGTGCAATATTTAATGTGTGCTGACTATGGGAGATGCAAGATTATGCCTATCTTTTGCAAAAAAAATTAAAAAAGTTATAAAAGTTTCTTAGCAAACTCTATTTCACTTAAATGACTGGCGAACCACGGTCACAACTGATTGACATGATTGCCTCAAAGTCGGTAAATGACTCAAATTGGGGAACAACACGACCAACCCACCACCAATTACTCGTCCACAACACACTACATTCAAATAAAAGGGAACGTGTGTCTTGCTTAAGGACACAACACTGAACCACAAAATCTGCTGCTTTTCAGAAAACGAGTAATTCAAGTTTCATTACGCTGAAGTAATAATGACGGCACTTATGAATAATAACGGATAAATTGCACAATTCTCTTGTTGTCAGATTTCATGAATGTGTTACAGTTGCATAGGTGTGGTCTGCCAGCCTTTGTGCGGGTCCCGTTTCTGTAAACTATCTATTGCAACAAGATACGCCATTTTTCTCGCGAACACTGTGGAAAAACAGAGCCGTGACTGACAGCGGATGTAAACGGCTCTCGTGATACGTTTAGCAGTCTTGGTGGTTCTTGTCAACTCCCCGTAGCGTGCACCTCTACACCTATATCGCTTTCTATACTCGCCTGTGTATGTGATCGGAAACCCAATGCTGAAACGTGTCAGTGCTTTTTGAAAACACTAGCTCGCTGGAACAAAACCCAAAAACGCAGTTAACTCCCTTCCACATTTTGACAACTTGGGCCTCTCCCTATTCCATATGCGTAAACAAAAGCCCTATTCTTCCCACGGCTTGTGTATAAATATTGCTTATATCCAGGCTCAGGCGCGCTCAAAACAATGCCACTGGAAATCCCTTTCTTTCAGTAAGTGGATTCCACAGGCCAAATGCAAACCTACAGAAGACCACATAGCGGCCAGTAATAGTGACTGACGTGTGCATATGTCGACTGAATTGCATTTGCCGATGGTTAAAGTGGTCTTACACAGATGACCGCTGAGTGGGCCGAGCAGACAGAAGGCTAACTGACCGGCTTGTTTTATTTATGTTGGCTGAGATCAGATGGTGAAGGCCGCAGAGGGTTGGCCGCGGTCTTTTCACACCTCGGCCTCTTGTGCTAATGGCGGATGATTCCCCTGTCCCGTGATCCTCTAGAAATCCATTAGTGTGGCCTGGTATTCCCCCTTCGAGCAAATGTGTGGAGGCTTGTGACCTACATATGATTACAGAGATAAGTTGTAACGTAAAGAAAACAGTGAATCCCTACAGGCTTTAACCGGCGCTCCACAGATCTGACTTGTAACTTGGTCTGGTGCCGTCACCTGTCTATCTTCCCCCATAGAGAATAGAGATAGATAAGTTTAAAGGTCCCATATCATGCAAAATCGACTTTTCAGAGGTTTTAACCTTCCTCCAGTGCTATTTGGGCCTCGTATGTTGTGCCCAAAGTGGTTTTTTGATTGATTCCCTCATGCTTTCACTAGAGAACTGTCTTTTCCGTCCCCCTCGGCTGAGCAGCAGACGGGGGCTCCTCACTAAGATGACGCGCTTCACCAGGATGACGCGGTGTTTAAGCCACGCCTCCAGGAAGCGCGCAGCCGCAAGTATAAAAACAGCTAATGCTAATGCTACACAGTAATTACACGATGGATACGACAGATAGAAGAGTTAGCTTGTTATTTACCAAACGGCAATGTCCGTCGTTGAGGCCCTGGAGCACGTCAAACTCCAGGTCAGATCCAGGACGTAGGACTCAGCACGACGCACCGTCAGGACGAGAAAATGTTTATTCAGTGTTTGTGTATCGCTGTTTACCGGAGCACACGGCGCATGCACCATCTCCGCTCTAAGTTTCGCCACGGGTTGGGAGGGGGAGGCGCACGGGTTGGGCGGGGGATGCTCGCGGGTTGGGCGGGGGAGGCAGCCTGCTCTCTGTTCGGGGGGTCAGATCTCAGAGTGAGCCATTTGCTTTTGCAAGGAGGGGGGCCAGTCCAAGAAATGGGTGTTTTTTGTAAACTGTTATGTTATGGATATTACACAACGCAAAAATGTATCAACAAAGCCCTTAGAATAGACTGTGTGAAGGGGAAAATAGCAGAATATGGGACCTTTAATGCTGTATTATGGAAGTTTACCAGCAAAGTAATGACATCTCCAAGTGGACAAGCAGGTGGCAGACCTTCCACCAGAATTGTATTCATTTTTTTGTTTATTTGGCCGGGGCAATGCAGTCACACATACTCACAAAGCAAAGTTATACAGATTCAAATTTCATTCATTCACCCTCAGACATTATTTCCAAACAGGTACAGTTTTTGGTTTGCCTTGAGCCTCGAGCCTAGTGGTGAACATCTTGAACTCAGAAATGCTTTTAATCTCTGTGGGCAGTGACTTCCACAGTTTACAGCCCCAAAAAGAAAACGTTGACTGTCTAAATTACATCCATTGCTACATAAAACTTACATAGTAATGTGAATTTTGAACATAACATTATTTTATACAAGTGTTTTCAAAAGTATTGAAAAGTGGACACTGATCGGTATTAAAACTATCCAAACTAGATACTCATTAGAGAAAGTATTGATGCAAAAAAAAAAGACAAACAGGATGAAATGTAACAGTTTTAGAATGATCTTCATCAGAAATACTATTCACCTTATTCTGCCCCGCCCACTTTTGCAGTTTTTTGCACTTTTGTTGTAAACGCACTTCCGTTTGACGAGAACTCCGTTAAAGCTAATGATGAACGAGGGAAAAGTCTGACGCTAAAATGTTACATAAAGTAGATTGATTTGTGTAAAATGTTTAATGAACACGAGCAACAACAAGTCAACAACGCAACGATTTCCTGGTCAGTCTGAAAACGGCTTTTTAGTCGAGTAGAACTTATTTTCTGTTGAGCTCGTCTGCTCCGTGTGAACTAATACAACAGAAACAAGACGGCGGCGCGTACGGCAACTTCAGGAATAAGGTGAATAGCATTTTTGTTGCTCATAGTCACGTTCTTTTTTCACTTTGTCATTTTTTGTCACAATTTTGTCGCTTTTAGTCCCGTTTTTCTCGCTATATAGAATTTTTCTGCTCATGGTCATGTTTTTGTCACTTCTCGCAGGGTTTTTGTCACTTTTAGCCACATTTTTGTCACTTCTAGTCGTGTTTTTGTGCCACTTTATTCACCTTATTCTGCCACTTACACTTTTGCAGTTTTTTGCACTTTTGTTGTAAACGCACTTCCGTTTGACGAGAACTCCGTTAAAGCCAATGATGAACGAGGGAAAAGTCTGACGCTAAAATGTTACATAAAGTAGATTGATTTGTGTGAAATGTTTAATGAACACGAGCAACAACAAGTCAACAACGCAACGATTTCCTGGTCAGTCTGAAAACGTCTTTTTAGTCCATGTAGAACTTATTTTCTGTTGAGCTCGTCTGCTCCGTGTGAACTAATACAACAGAAACAAGACGGCGGCGCGTACGGCAACTTCAGGAATAAGGTAACTTTAACTGTTTTATATAATTGTATGTAATTTTATTTGTTGTCTATGTCTGGAACTTTTTGCTGCCTCTTGGTCAGGACTCCCTTGTAAAAGAGGTTTTTTAATCTCAGTGGGACTTTCCTGGTTAAATAAAAAATAAAAATAAATAAATAAGGTCAATAAGAGAAGATGGTAATTGTCATTGTGGTATCAAAATCTGTATCGAGTATCAAAGCCTATTCCTTATTCCAAAATCCAGTTTGAAACTTTGGTGACAACGCTACTTTTACATAACATTTTGTGGTCTCTTACAATTCAGTTTTTAGTAGTAGTCAACAAATTCCTGGTGTTTCGTTATGTTCTGAATATATTTGCATATTTTGTACACAGTGCTGTTTTTCCATTTTTCCATTACAGTTTCTGACTATCGATTTCTGCATGTCTTACTAACGCACATGTGTACAGTGAGTAGGGCTGGGCGATGTGACAAAAAATGATTATCACGATTTCCTTGGGGCCAGATCATGACTTCGATTTTTATCACGATTCATGTTCACTTTGTTTTTTCTGTTGCCTGTAATAGAGCTGCACCATTTAGGAAAAATATCTAACTGTGATTTTTCTGACCCGTGCGATTAAGATTAGATTTGCGATTTAAGTTTGAATACTAGGATTCTGTTTTGTTGCTTTTTAGTTTTTGTCAAGTTCAGTTGTGTTTGTCATATTTAAATGCGTCTTTTTTGGCACCTTTTTCATGTTTTTGTCGCGCTTATGTTGCGTTTCTTGTTTGTACGTGCGTTTTGGTTGCTTTTGAGCGCATTTTTATCACTTTTGGTCACGCTTTTTGGGTTAAATTGTGCAGCCCTGGTCTATAGGAGGTAAATAAAGTCATTTGCTCAGAGGCTTCAGAGGCTAAACAACAGGAGAAAATGTGTGTTTGAACAGACAGCTGCATTACAGACAGAAAACAATGAATCACGATACGTCGATTTCACAAAAATAGCAGATTGTCACAGGGACCAGCTCACGATTCGATTTTTATCACCGTATCGCCCAGCTCTAACAGTGTAGACTGGAAAACGCTCGCTAATAGGGCTGGGCAATATGGTGATAAAAATCGAATCGTGAGCTGGTCCCTGTGACAATCTGCTATTTTTAGGAAATCGACGTATCGTGATTCGTCGTTTTTCTGTCTTTAATGCAGCTGTCTGTTCAAACACACTTTTTCTCCTGCTGTTTAGCCTCTGTAGTCTCTGAGCAGATGACTTTACAGACGAAATCGACACAAAAAGCGCAAACAAAAGCGATAAAAATAGGCTCGAAAGCAGCAAAAAACAAACAAGAAACACAACTCAAGAGCAACAAAAACGTGAAAAAAAACACAACCGAACGTGACAAAACTATAAAGTAACAAAACAGAATCATATTATTCAAACCTAAATCACAAATCTAATCTTAATAGCACTGGTCTGAAAAATCACAATTAGATATTTTCCGTAAACGGTGCAGCTCTATTAAAAGCAATAGAAAAAAACAAAGTGAACATGAATCGTGATAAAATCGAAATCATGATCTGGCCCCAAGGAAATCGTGATAATCATTTTTTGTCATATCGCCCAGCTCTACTCGCTAATGACTTGCATGCTGTCTACACGTCAATGCGAGACTTAAAACGAGTGGTAAAACCTCCACGTGTCTGGATACCTGGCAGCAGAGGCGTGCTCTTCCTATCCAGGTGGGGTCTAATCTTGTTAGGGGACTTCTGCTTTCTGAATACAGGACGTGGGCTCAGACAAACAATGGCCAATAAACCACAAAGGAAGAGCCCCGTGTTTATACAGCTTTGTTTAATGACTGTCCATAACTGCCAGTCTGGCTTTCATCATTGTGAACTGTACCCGTGATAGAATTAGACGTCCTGGAGTAAACATGAGCGAGGATTAGTGAATTATAGTTTTGCTACAGTCCAGTGTTTAAAGTGAAGAATGCTAGTCTCAGAGCAGACCGAATTCATAGCATTCCAGCAGGCTTATCCAACTGCATCTGCATGGACCGGACCAGACGCCATGGTACAATCTATAGAACGCCGTCTCCACTCAGCATTCTTCGGTCTAAATAGGCGTTTGTGTGTGTTCTAGTGTTTGTGTGTGGCTGGCATAGAGCGTGTGTTTGTGTCATACCTTTCCCATGCCTGGATTGTCTTTGACTTTGGACACGGCGCGGAGCAGGCATGGCGGGGCGGGAGGGGGCAGAGCCTGGAGGATGCCGCTGAAGTTGGTGGGGTAGATGGAGGGTTCCTGGGCGTGGAGTAGCGACGGCTGGTGTTTCTTCCGTTTGGATGATAGATTCAGCTTCTGTGCTGCCCTGAGAGAGAGAGACAAGAGGCACAGGGTTAATATGAGTATGGATTTTTTTTTTATTTACTGTATGGACCACTTGACCATCAAATACAATTATAACTTGAAAGTTTTATTATTTCAAAATATAAAAGATAAAACAAAATAACTCAATCTAGCATTTGTCTTCAGTGGATTTCAGGCTGGCAGTGGTGTTCAATCACGTCATACAGGAAACTCCTTGAACGTGTCAAGACAAAATGTAAAAGGTAATGGCATCTGGTGCTACTTTTGGACTCAGACAGTCCACTTAAAGGAAACATGTTATGCTATTTTACAGGCACTTTGTACATTTTGTTCATTGTAAACAGCAATATGAATCTAAATCTAAATAAAAACAGGTTAACTGGGAAAGAGAAGCAAATACTGTGTTGTCTAATGAAGTTTGGCTAAAGTACTGTGCTCTCCAATGGAAAGTTGGAGTCTAGTTCAAATTCATGGAGATGCTTTGGCTGGAAGTGCCTCAGCAGATATTTTATCACACCTGATCAAAGCGGTCATTATTCGGGCTCTTCCTGTTGTTGGAGGAATTGTGGGGTTCAGGGTGCTAACATTTTTCACCTGTTCTGGTCTTGCCCCTTGATACAGAATTTTTGGAATAATCTGCAACTTGAGTTGAAGGCAATGTTGAATTTGAAGACACCTTTACAATGGGATGAATTGCTTTTTGGTTTTTTATATTCTGTGGACAAAATCTCTGAGATTAAACTTTTGTTTGGCATGTTAAGTTTAGCAGCACGGAAGGCTGTTACCAAAAAATGGTTGAAGCCGGAAGCCCCAACCCTAGATGACCTAGATGAAGCTTGTGTATTCAATATTTGTCATGGAACGGATTACACTTCAAAATAGACTTCAAAGGGTCAAATTTGATAAAACATGGCAGAAATGGAAATCTTACATTCTTCTTAGTTGGCCAGAGTATATCTGATCCTCCAACGGTTGAGTGTATCTGAGAATAACTATACACCCTAGTTTTACTTTTTGTTTTTGTATGTTCCTTGTTAATGTCTTTATATGCTTTGATTATTGTATAAAAGTATTACATTACAACAGGTTAACTGACTTCATATTCAAAACTGCAGAAATGATAAGCCCCGCCTCTTCATAATGACATTTCACTGTACCAAGCAGCAAATTATCATTTACATTTCTTTTTTTAGAATTCTACACGTGTCATGTGTAATCACAACTCAGTACAGGAACGTGGGCGGGGCTAGGGGGTAAGTGAAAACAGGATTTTTCTGAACAAGACAATACAGCATGCCTCAAACATCAAAATACAACTTTAAAAACACTAATGAAAAGGAGAAACGCTCACTGAAGTTGATTTTGCACACTATGTCCCCTTTAAGAATCACATTCCAAAAAAAAAAAAAAAGTCAACAAGGCCGTCTCCTACATGTGTTTTCTCTAACCAGAGAAATATGTCACAACCTTAGACAACCCCTTCTTTGAAACAGCTTTTCTTCCAACACCTCCAGCAATAAATATCTGGCCTCTACTTCACTCAGAGCAGCGCAAACTGTCTTATAATTAGATTTCTGCTGACAGATGCTCCAAGTCCAACACATAAACGATTACCAAGCAGGACACGGCGTCTGACAGGGATTAAATATGAGCTGTCATAACAGGAAGGCACACTAAATGTATGCGTTTGTCTTGATCAAACACAAAACAAGCGTCACGTACATGTCAGGCTGGACGGTTAAAACGCTGCACTCCAAAAATGATTTCCCTCCCATCTTTCCCTTAGACTGAGGCCTAGTAAGTTATGTCAGTTTAGATTTGTAAACGATGAGTTGCCTTTTAAGGGCTCCAAGATGACCGAGATTGCGGGTTTGATTCCCAGGACGCTGACACGCCATCTGTTGGGGGTTAGTCTTGTGTTGGGTTCACTTCAGGTACTCATGGCTTTCTCCCAGTTTCCAAGGACAAGCATGTGTTGGGTGAACTGGTGAATGCAAGCGGCTCATAGTAAAGGAATGTGATTGATAATTTGTCTGAAATTCAGGCCAATGTTGTTTAAAATAAATCCCATGTCAGGCACAAAGTAGGACAGATCAACGCCAGGCATACATAGCTCTAAAGTGAACTGTAAGGTGCACTACTTTAAGTCTTTAAAACAATGTATCTAGGAAACAAAACAATGGAAACGAGTGATGGATACCTGTGGAATGTAGAAAATATAAAGCTATAGCAAGGAAATGGATGATAAAGGCTTAAGCAACTGTTAAAGTACCTCTGACAGGTTGAGCTACTCGTTTAACTAAAATGCGGTTAAGATCAATATATTTTAAATTCTGCTCAAATCTTTACACATTTTACCCCAGTTTAGCAGTTTTTGTAGGTTTTTAATTTTACTTCCTGGTTGTAAATGATGACATCACGCTAGGAAATTACCATAGCAACCGCATTGTACACTGGGCCAAAACTCCTCTAATCTAATCCAGATTTTTTCATTTGACAAAGAAAAATAATTGTTACATTTATTTTGTTGA
This sequence comes from Rhinogobius similis, assembly GCA_019453435.1. Classification (NCBI taxonomy): domain Eukaryota; kingdom Metazoa; phylum Chordata; class Actinopteri; order Gobiiformes; family Gobiidae; genus Rhinogobius; species Rhinogobius similis. The sequence goes on from CM033638.1 coordinate 1,618,269, forward strand.
ATTAATGTTTAAAAAGGGTCAAAAAGTGGTTTCTTTCGTGTTAATTCTGCATAACCTTTGTCTCCCCAGTGTGATGTCATCAATTTGTTTACTTCCTCTGATTTTCAACAGATCTTTCAACTTTTCTCCACAAACAGCGACCTGATTGGTGTAAAACTATAATTTATATTTACAAGAGGTATTAATACACGGAATAAAGTCAAAATTAGAAAATAATAAAAACCTGTCATACGCACTTTAAGGACCGGACGGAATCAACTTGGAATATTTACAAAATGGAAAAACTGACTTTGATCTTGAAAATTAACAAATTTGACACTTTTTTGGTTTGTTTTTTGATCTTGTCTTTTTGTTCTCTTGTTGTATTTGTTTTTCGTGTATCAAAAAAAAGGTGCATTATGTAATGAATGGTTATCCATGTCTACTGGTCTGCTGATTTGTTTCCTTGAGCCCAAAGTAAGCTGAATGAGCTACTGTAAACTCAAAATAGAAACAGCCCGTAAAGGATGAATCAATGAACCGCATGTCAGCTTCCAGGCGGCCCTATGTAGGAGGAGGCAGGTATACCTTACTACAACTTTTATCAAATGTACCCAGACAAATTGCTGTCTGCACACTTCCTCTGCCCTGGCACCTAGCAGCTCTCCTCCTGTAACACTAGCTGGCTTTTTGACAGCGCTCTAATTAAAATCCACTGTCCGGTTTGGCCCCTGTTGTCTGCTGGAGTCAGCTCTGAGGAGACACTGATTGGTCACACGGCCTGACTTACTTGTCCTCATGCACTCCATTCACAACCTCCCAAAGACAGCAATATCTCAGTCCATTGCCTGCAGGGGGGGAAGTCAGCCAGACTTGTATAGTGGTTCCAGGTACGCGCCAGTGGGATCAGCTAACACCGCATCTCGGTCTGGAAAATTCAAGGTCAGGAAGGAAAGCAATCCCTCAAAACATTTTCCAGTCCAGGCAGTCAGTTTGATTTCAAAAGCAACACGGCGGAGACAAAGCCACGCTTGTCAACATGAAAGTAGAAGAGGGTGGCACTGTGAATGAAAGAACTGGATTGAGATTAAAAGATGAGGGATTGTGCGGAGCAAGGGTTTTATAAGGGGGAGGGCGAAGGAAACAGAGCATGTAAAAGAGAGGGAAAGAGAGAGAGAGAGAGCGAGATGAAGGAGGAGTATGCAGAACGGGGCAAATCCGTGTGGGTCTTGGAGAGCTCCTGAAAGACCAGCTTGTGCTCATTAGCCGTTTCTGGTGCTGGACAAGTCTGGGGTGAGCTTCTGCTGCCAAATAAAAAAAATAGAGAAATTCTCATCTCCAGAGTCCTTTACTCGAGTGACAAGAAGTGTACGCCGCCCTCCCCTTCTCCCGGTGCGCTCACCCCCTGCAGCGACAGCCCAAGAGCACAATCAGCGAACACACTGGCGGTTGATGGAATAATTATTGCAACCAAGAAGGGCTCCAGTCCCCGGGGAGCTGCCTTATGTGTGAGAGCATGCGAGACGGATCGTGTGACTGGCTAAAAATGAGATGGAAACGATGAGTGCGAGGTGGGGAGAGATAGACAGACAGGGGGAAGAGTCTTCGAGTGGACGCACGTGGTTGTGATGTGCTGGCTGTAGGAGAGGTTTCTGCGGCAACGTGTGAATAAGATAAATGAAAGTAGGTGTCTCCTCGCTACCTAAATCAGGCGTCGGAAAGTCAAAACATACAGAGAAAGGCGCGTGTAATTGCAAGCTGGCAACCTTGAAATCTCATTCATGCCGGACAATGACGCTCTGTGAAAGGAAAGGAGAGACAAAATAGATGACAGTCGCGGTTTTGCACTACACGTGTAGGTATGGAGAGGAGGGAAATTAATTGCAGTGCTGTTTCTGCTCACTCTATAAGGTCCCTACACACCTTTTGCACCACTCTGCTGCTCTGTGCAACTATAAATAATTTGATTTGTACACCGATAACAGCTTACCCACCTGTTCAGCCAAAACCTGTACTAATTCGTTCATTAATATCTATACAGTGTGATCAGATTACTTTATGGGTGGTGTAATGATAACAGTTTATGCGTGCACCTTTAGAAGCAAGTCTACTTACAGCTCTTTCCAATCCATCCTCTAGTTTATGCTCATAGTCAAAAAACAGACAGTTCAAGTTTGCAGTCCAGGTCTGCGCTGCCAGAGTTCTCCATTACTCGTACATTTGATCCACTGCTGGGGTAAGAAGGAGTAGTAGTAGTAGTAGTAGTAGTATAAGTAGTAGGAGTGGGGACACAGCGAGGCGGGGCTGCACCCAAAAGTCAGGGACACTCGGGTCTTCTCTGTGTAAAGCCGCGATGAGATACATTAAGTTGACGAAGGTTTAGGTTGTAGGCGAGGAGGTGTGGAAGCGGCTGCCATAGTAACTGTATAGGAACCATTCAGGCATACAAGTAAGTGGATGAGTTGGGTGAGGTGGTCCGCAAGAAGGAGGTCATGAGTGGTCCAACGAAAATGTCAATTCCAAAGTTCAGAGCAGCATAGCAACAGCTGTCTTTCCAATAACTTTACATCCAGCGTGTTTTCCCCACAGGCTTGCGTCCCTTTATTTTCTCTTCTCTCTCTCTCACGGTTAATCCTTCAGAGCTGCTGGTCGGGTTGTCCGGAGTTTTCTGCTGCAGGATCAGGGAGGGGAGAGAGCGGAGAGGAGCGGCGCGGCACGCCTGACTGCTCCGCGGATTTCCACGGGTGGCTGGGAATGAGGAGAATTCTTGGTGCTCGTTCTGCCTCCCGGTCTCTTCTCCCAGCCGCTATCAGAGAAATCCTGGCAGCTGTCCTACCTCCACTCTCCCTCCCTCTCTCGCTCTCTCTTTCTCACTCACTCCCTCTCTCCGCTTTTCTTTCCTCAGCCCAACCTCTTTTCTCTCCCTGACTGCCAGACGAGGTGTCAGCTCTCGATTGCTGGCTGCTCACGGCGCAATTTTCCCTACTACTGTCTACACCCCACCGGCACGTCACATGAATACTTAATGTCTTACAGGAGCCCCTCTCTTCTTTTAGGGGTCCTGGACTTCAAACAGATTTGGTGAGTGTATCCCCGCAGAGCAGCAGTTGCAACAGGGTACGCTTTTTTGCATTTTGGTTGAACGGTGTAATTAGTTAGATGAATGAGTTGCTTGTCATGACGCAAGATAGGGAGGGTATTCTTGCAACAGTTTTTTTTTTGTTTAATACTAGACAGACGCTGGACAGTGAACACATATTGGAAAGCAGATACAACCCAGGAAAAGCCAGTCAACGGTCAAGGGTAAAAAAAGGTGGAATTGAAGCGTGCGAGTGGGCGATGGCCGGGGTGAGAGTGCCCCGTATTCCCCTGGCTTCCAATTTAGCCGTATAAGCCCCTCTCTCTCGCTCCGTATGTGTTTGAAAGGCTTGCTGTTTGAGTGCCTACTGCTCCGACAACACAGCGGCCAAAAGCGAGTGGGTGTGAGACTCTGCTGGATGAAAGTGCATTCGGCATAAAGGCACAGCAGCAGCCCTCTCTCACTCTCTTTTGCGCTCTCTCTCCTCCTCCACAGCTTCTGCATCTGACACAGTGCCCCTTATATGAACTCGCTCGGATTAAAAGTGCAATTGAGAAAAAGTAAAAAATTTGATATATGGCATAACCTTTACCTTGCACCTCAATCTAGCTTACCTCTGCTTTTCCAGGGGAGTTCACATTGGAATGATTTTCGCGTACCGCCAGTCTCCTGGAAACTGCTTTACCACTTGGCTAATCATGATTGGCAAGACTTGATGAATAGGGGACAATGCTAATGCGAACATTGGTCACCTTGACAGTGCAACCAGCCATTAGACCTATCCCCCATTGCAGCATTCAGTGTATACCTTCCCGTTAACTGTTATACATCAATGGGTGCAATAATAGCCGGCTTGGAGTGTCCAGATAGTCTCGCAGCTTCATCACTGTCTCCTTTTGAACAGACCTAAGGGACTGATAATGATTGTAATATATATGAATGAGCGGAAGCAAGATGGATGTAAAAATCAAGGCTGCTTTTGAAATGGGAAGGTTGGTCCCTGGGCGCGTTCGTTTCAGAAAGGACATCGAGATTTCTCTTTTTACACCTAGAAAAGGAGGTCAATGACAGAGGTTGGTCTAGCCGCCTGTGCAGTGCTCCTTTTGAATCACCACTTTGGCAGGCTGTCAATAATTGCTTTCCTTTTGTAAGGCTGGCATTTTTCTCTCCTGGATAACCATTGTAACTGGCACACCCATTCATTTGTTCGTGCAAATTTGTCTCCGACTTCCAAGCCACATCTTTATTCTATTGTCGCTTAATTAGTATGTTTTGCACATTAGCTATCCTTGACATCTTCATCCCTTTTAATTTTTTCTTTTCGTTCAGCAGACACGCTATAACTCCTTGAACCATTTGTGGTGGTATGAGATCGCTGGTCTGATATAAAACTGCGCTTTAAGCCCCCTGCAGTGAGCTCGCTGATTAGCGCGCCAGCCTACTACTACTACTCCCTCTTCATGAATGAGAATACTGGATTCTAGCCACGCATTGATAATGAATACAGCCTGCCATCTCGCTCGCTGTAGGAGACATTCACTATTTAACAGGGGCTCAAAGGAAACGCCGGGGAAGGTATTTTTCTGCACACAGCCATGTTACAGTTTGCTGCAGACATTGACGAGACGGAGGTGCCATATCAGCAGATGTTTGTGATTGATTCGGCCGGGGGTGCGCGGCTCTATCAGGTGAGATGCAATGTTTTGGAGCCCGGGCATAATCAATAGGAAATCTCCCCAGAGCTAAAATCAGTACACACCGTCTTATTGATGGGCTGCCCTTGACACGATCAAATGGCCCGCCGCCCCCACAGGTACAGCACTGCAACATAAATCTACAATATCAGCCAGCACAAAGGTGGACGTGGGTCTTTGTGTGGAAACATAGTTACTGGGGATGCAACAATAACTGAAATATTGTTGAAATATTGTTGTAACGTCAAAAGAGCATTATCTCTTGCTCCATTTCAGTGCAGACTATTTTCTATCACTTTCATATTTTGTGTCTTTGGAATATGACAATAATGATACGTAGCAAAGGCTTGTTAAGGCATTTTAAAAAGAAAACATAGCATATCTACAATTCTCTTCAAAATGTTGCGATAAATATTGTACCATTAGATGCATATTGCAATATCTTGTATAACCTACAGTTATACCAATCCATTACTCAGCTTACAGTGTTGTACTGTTCCTCCTGCTTTTCAGTATGCTCACAAAAAAAGACTAATGTGTATTGTTGTTTTTTGTTTTTTCTGTTTTTGCATTTGTCAAATTAATTATTTGTTTGTGAATAAGAATTTCCCCTTGGAGACGATAAATGTGTAAAGTTTAAACTTTATAGTACAGAGATATCATTACTATAGCAGCACATCCATTGTGAAATTGAAATTATTAGATACAATTACTTTATGTACTCTCATTAGTTGTGTTAATGTTTTAAAAAGCTTTGTGGATTTGTTGAGTTACTTTGCTTTAGGTTTTGTGGGCAGAAAGAGCACCTGTATGAGTCAGAATAGAATATAATGATCATTTAAAAAGATTACACCATTTATGTAATTGATAAATAAACCATATTTAAAATTATTTTAATTGCTCACTCAAGATTTCTTACTACAGTGTTCCAAAAGACACACGGTATAAGATTAGTATTGCAATAGAGAATAGTGGCCTTCACAATATAATAACTACTGTTTTAGTCACAGACAACCATGATGCTACTGTTTGTCTTGTGTCACTGAACCATATCTAAATGTGCTGTATGAGCCCCATGCTTCCACTCCCAGGCTACACGCATCCTGACCAGCTAATCTCCTGCTGTGATTAAGCATCCATGACATCAGCCCACACGTTCATATGGCACCCAGGCAGGCGGGAGGAAATGATGTCATACAGCCAGGCCTGGCAGGGACAAGGCCCACCCACAGGAGAATTACGGGCGAGGTCGGGATGCTAATCATTAAGAATGGGACCATAAAAGGGCTTTTTTTTCCCCAGTAAATCCCTGTGTCATACCAGGTCAGTGGAGGCTATTGGTGAAGACGTATGGCAGAATGTATGCATTACATTAGAGTAAGAGCTGAAGGGGTTAAATGTGTAGGGCCATGTTGGATGAATACAGCAGTGGGGAGCATGACAAAGCGAATCCCACCTCCTGTGTGGTACTGCGCTGTAGGCTGATAATGAGCCTCTTTAAATGCTCCCTGCAATCAAGGGACCACTGATATAAACATTCATTTAAGCTTCTCCCTATGCTCCCTAACTGTTCCAAACACTTGTGTCTGGGCGGCAAACACTGAAGATTGCAATTAATTTGGAAACACAATTGTGCTCTTTGGAGGCGGCTGCTCTGAAGTCCAAACGTGAAGAAAAAGTCATGGAGGAACTCGGCTCTGCTTATCTTATCTGATTCAGATTTAGATTAGCATGAACACAAACCCAGATATTTTCTGTCATTTTGAAAAATGCATCTTTCCGCTGTTCCAGCTGCCAAAAGCATTAAAATGTAGGAGAAAAGGAACGGGCTTAACCAGATGCCTGTTGCATCTTATCACTCGCAGCTCTGAATCCTCCTGCCTCTGCCTGTTGGATGTGTAAATGCAGTTTATAGGGAGCTGCTCTCCTGTGTCCGTGTACGCTGCACAAATCTGCAGGAAGTGGCCAAACACCTCAGGCTGGGGTTTATAGACTTTCTATAAATCCTCACAAATAGATTAATGGATCCAAGCTGAAGCAGACAGAAATGGATGTGATGTCCAGTTAGAGAAGCAATATCCTGCCTGGCACACGGGGAGCAGCACCCTGGACCGCAGCCTGCAGAAAGCCTCTTTGTTCCAACAAGGTGTTCAGCAGGGCTTTGTTCCTCTGCACTGTCTGGCCTTGGACACAGAATAGCAAATGGGGCATCATTTGTGAGCTGACTGCTGACAGCCCAAGGCTGCACACGCATCTTCAGCTCTGAGCTGCGGCCAATTAGGTAAGGCTAAACATGTCCATGTAACATTTGTGAGCACAATGTAACGTCAGAGAACAGCAGTATTCCACCGTTTTGTTTTCCATGCATGTCATAAAGCAGGTTTGAAGGCTCTGACACAGACATGCATCCTCTCATACAAAGATCCTGCATTAGATCAGGATTCACGCTCCCCTTACACTGCTCGGTGGACTGGGCTGGAAAACGAGGGATTAGAGTGTCCTCTGGGAGAAGCCGGAATAACAGAGATCATTTGGAACACTGGAGGGGGTACAGCAGGGTACAGAGGTGCAGCAGCGTGAAAGAAGAGAAGAGGAAATGAGCATAATGAAATATATTCTACAGGAAAAGTCTGGAAGCAAAGACAGAGGAGAGGGAATAGGCCAGAGGAGAGCCAGAGCAGGTTGTCTCTCCATCACTGAGCCTGGCAGAGAGCCAACAAATGCTGTTTGACGAAGTAAATCATTTCTGCTTCAGAAGAAATATGACTGTGCAGCTCTGCTACAGCCAGGAAATGCTCTTTTCCCAAAGATGGAAATCCTCATCAGCCAAGAAGAAAAAGTTGGGATAGTAGCAGGAAAAAAGACCACCAATACCCTATCAAGCTTTGTTTAGAGCTGCAAATCTACAAAGGTCTCACAAAACATGTCTATTGCACAATACATTCATTCATGCAGTCATTTCAGAGGCTATACAGACTTACAGAGACTAATTTATTCCACAACAGGCCCATTTCGCCAATGTCAGTATACTCATCTTACAACATAATTATTACTGCGTGTAAAAGACAAGGCCGTGTTGCTGAGCAGGTCTTCATATATGAATAGGAAGCAAATGAAAGTGCAGGAGTCCAGCTGTTGCGATTCTTCACAGCGATTAGTGCATTGTAGCGCTGGCATTCACCCTCTAAATATGCCTTAACTAGTCTGACGATCAAGCCTGGAGGGGAGGCCCAGGCACAATGTGTTAGCACCACAGGAACCATTTGTCAGGTATGGAGATAAAGAGCCTGCAAGAGGCCTCTGGAGGGGAACAATGCTCTCAACAAGAGGCTCTGACCCTGCCGTTTGCAAAAATCCACAGACTGCAGATTCAGATGTGCCTGTATAAATGCCTTGGAGGAGTTGCAGAGTTTTTGTGACAGTTGCTGATGAAGACATATTCTTGGTGCCGCTCTGTAGTGTGCTGGCACCGCTGACATAGAGTAACATCCTCTTTCATCTCTCTCTCCTCTCGCTCTCAGACACCGCTGCAGGTATTCAGCTGGCGGGTCGATCCAGGAGGAGCGCTGCTTCTCCTCTCCGCATACTGAACTCTCTTTCACCCATTGTCCCACCCACGGCTTCCCCTCAGAAACCCCGGCACAATCGGCCACACAAACTCTTCTGGCAAACTATGCAGACTATTTTGATGCAGGAAGGATAATTGCACAAGATTTCTGAGTTCACAAAGTATTGTAGATAAAGTTATGCTGATGAATCTCTGCGCAATGTGGAGAATCTAAGAGGGCGACAGATTGAGGACTGAAGAGGTAACTGTAGTAGCAATATTGCAGCAGGAATTACAACAGCTTTTACCCATGAACCAAAAGACATCCCGTTCAAATCTTGGTCCAGCACTGTCCCAAAATAAGTTTGAAGGGGCTTTTAGGGTAAAAGGTATGCCAAATCATACTAGTATACCATAATGGTCAATAAATACTTGAGCAGTACAAGTTGGAATGGTATTAGCAGTAACGCTTTCACTCCTGAATGGATTATTGACAAAGACCGCTTCATTGAACAAATATAAGATCCGTGGATTCTAACCCATAAGTCCAGGTGTGTGAGCGTGAGGCGGAGGTGAGAAAAGCCAGGCGTTACTTCTGCTCCACTTGCATGCTTCATTAATCACTTAGTGCCAGTGCTAAGACACCTTGCGATTATTTATTTGCACTTCTCCAGGCTGAGGCTATCACAACAAACAGGCCCGCAGGCGAGCTCAACATTTGGGAGTGATTAATCAGAGGAGGGCCCTGACACCGGGGGAGGGGCTGCTGACACGTGTTTTAATCTAACAGTGAAGTTTAAGGCAAAGGGGAGACTAAAAGAGGGAATAATTAATGTAGTACAATTGTGAAAGACGTGTACACCTGTGTGGTCAAGTCTGATGGTCTAAGAGTATGGGAAAAGTGTAATTGGATCATCATTCTTAAATAAATGAGTACATAATTGTGACTCCTTGATAGTAAAAGTAAAAGTACATTTAACAACAGTCCAAGACCACTGCATTTTGACATAACTAGGTTGAAGTTGGCAGCAAGAATCTTCTCTGACCACAGAGGGGCATTGTTAGCATCGACCTTCAAGAACCTCTCCATCTTGAGAGGTTCAAACTAGATTGCATGAATCATTAAGAAGGGAGGCATTTTATAATGTTTACTATTCTAATACATGATTAACCATAAAACCTTTTCTCCTTATAATATAATAGTTTGTCAGGTAGGGGAACATTGAGGTCTCCAGCGTATCCACTGGTAAAATAATGATTTCTTTACCTTTATTTAACACGGTAAAACCCCATTGAGACTGAAATCTCTTTTTCTATAGCGTCCTGGGTCAAATTGGTTGCAGCACATGTCATGAAAACATTACAAAGACATTACACTAAAATAAAAGCATTATAGAAATTACAACAGGACTACATTTAAAAGCACAAACATTATTAATAGGAATTTCGCTCATTGTTTTAAGAAAGCGCAAAATACCTTCAGAGGAACCAGCTCACGAAGTTTCAGTTCCAAAATCAGTCCGCAAACAAATCAAACAAATGATAAATGCATGCGAAATAGTAGTCACTGAGAGGAAACGGCTATCAGAAATCCAGATTGAAGTTAACAGTTTTCATGAATAAGGTGGAGTGACTTGCTTTCCTTAAAGGGCCTATGTCAGGTTGGACTCCTCATTGAACTAAAATGCAATTAAGCTAAATATATTTAAAATTTTGTATAAATTCTTTACAAATTTTATCCAAATTCAGCCGCTTTTTATGTTTTTAAATTCACTTCCTGGTTGTAAATGATGACATCACACTGGGAAATAAAGAAGCAGCCACACTGTACACTGGGCCAAAACTCATCTAATGTCAGTCATTTTTTTACTTGACAAATAAAAATATATGTGAATGTCTTTATTTTTTTAAATGAATGTTTAAAGGGTCAAAAAAGAAGTTTCTTTTTGTAAATTGTGCTACAGCTTCTGTCTCCCTGTGATGTCATCAATCTGTTTACGTGTCATTTTCCAACACATTTTTCAGCTTTTCTCCACAAACTGATACCAGATTGGTTTAAAACTATAATATATATTTTCAACAGGCATTAATACACCAATTAAAGTCAAAATTAGAAAATCAGAAAAACCTGTCATACGCACTTTAAGGTGGCTGCTGACCATTGGGTGTCTACTATGGGTTGACCTCGGACAATTTCCAATTTAATTCTCTTTCCACAACATCGACGTAACAAATTAGAGGTGCTGATGTGAATCTTTGAAAAGAATAAGAACAGAAAGTGACTACATTCTATCTCTTTTCAGTTTTGTCTCACCTACTGCCTCAAAGCACAATGACCACGATGCACTGTGCTCTTGAATGAGAGACTTGTAGCACAATGAGTAATACCCAAACCGTAATAAAAAGCGCAGATAGACATGGTGCGAGTACATGATTAGACTTAAGCAGTTTATCCCCATCACCCTCTCATAAAGTCAAAACCGCACTGGGCCACATAGTGCGTTCCAGGATAATGGGATTTTTAGTACACTGCAGCTGGCTCTCACAGGCTGGGTCATGAACGATTACTGCCTCTAATCCTCCCCATTCACTGGCATGTGCATGGGAAACACAGCGCATAAAGCTACGCCGCTGCTTTTAGTGCTAGATACACTTTTTTGTGGTTACAGCCTGGACAATAACTTTTAATCTTTACTAATGCTGCACTAAGAGACATTGATGTAAACAAATAGGAGTTATGAGGCCTCTTGTATGGTCCATTAGGCTGATTAGGTATGGATTGCAGAGATCGCTGATGTTAATTCCCACCAGTTGGTATGTGGCCGATCTAATACACAACGTGTATAGATCAAAATTATACAGCTACCATTATGTATGTTACTCAATCAGTGCGTTTATAAAGAAAAAATACAGGGGTAGGAATCACAGTTTTCTATGAGCCTATAAGTTCTAGCATTGGATGACCTTATAGTAAAGTTATGTTATTCTGAGAGTGATTGGTTTAATCATCTAAAGCAGTGGTCCCCAACCTCCGGGCCGCGGACCGGTACCGGGCCGTGGATCAATTTGGACCGGGCCGCACAACAAATAATTAATTTATTGTCAGAGTCTGAGCGATCATTTATTTTGAAAAAGGACCGGATTCTCTAGTCTAGGATACATAAGAGCTTAGATTCTTGGCCAGAACCCGACCCGCAATTCGGGCCGGGTTCGGGTCCACGTTTTCCGCTCTTCTGTCGCGCTGAGTTGGGCGGCCCAGGGAGCAGAGGCGCGCGTGTAACATGCGCTCCACGGCGAAAGAGCGCGTGAGCAGCCAGTGCTGTGTTGTTTTCCTCCTCATCCTCGAATAAAGTGGTTAAAATATGTGACGTGAGAAAAGACGTTAATGAAAGCGCGGCTTCTACACGAGCGGAGGAGAGAGAGAGAAAAAGAGCAGCAGAGGAGGAGCAGGAGGAGAGAGAGAGAGAGACGAAAGGAGCGAGGGAGAGAGCTCATGTGGTCCGGCGTCAGCGGAGGAACAGGCGCGTCTGGGACAGGAGGCGTCCCGTTGGTGCAGGTAGAACACTAAACACTTGAAGCCCTGTCAGGCGCTTATTCTGCCAATAAAACTCTGCACGAACTCAGTTTACGTAACTCCGGTTCTACACGTGCGCGGACCCAGGTCGGGTTCGGACAGTATCCGCGCGGTCCCGGGTCGGGTTCGGACAGTATCCGCGCGGTCCCGGGTCGGGTTCGGACAGTATCCGCGCCGTCCCGGGTCGGGTTCGGACAGTATCCGCGCCGTCCGGGTCGGTTCGGACAGTATCCGCGCGGTCCCGGGTCGGTTCGGACAGTACCTGCGGTCCCGGGTCGGGTTCGGGTCGAATCTTGCAGCAAATGACTCGGGCTTGGACAGTACGTGTGCGGGCTCGGCCGGGTCGGGCTTGAATTTTTGGGCCCGATGATGGTTACATCTCGGTCATTTGAGCTAAAATCTAACCCACAAGCAACAAAATGAGTCAGAAACAAGACAATACCAGGAATCCTACATGAATCCTACGGCTCTAAAGAGGCAATGAAGCCTTCAAAGCTGCTTTGCCGCTTAGAGACCAAGCACCCTGGATTAAAAGACAAGCCCCTGGACTATTTTGAAAGAAAAATAACAGGTACACAGTGGATTCACGTTTATTATGATAAACGCCCCTCCCCTACCGGGCCGCAGTAAAATTGTCAAGCGTTGACCGGTCCGCGGTGATAAAAAGGTTGGGGACCACTGATCTAAAGGAGACATGTTATACAAATTTGCTTTTAATCACGTTATAACATTGTTCCCTCATCAAAATATACTTCTTTTTGGTCATATTCTCTCCACTTTCTCTGAGCCTCACAAAACAGTCAGGTTGAATTTCCCAGATTTGTGACTTGAAAAGCTTACTGTGACAAATAGCTGCCACGCGGGACTGTAAGCATATCTCATGACCATAGACTGTATATCCACACAAAAACAGAAGACGTATATTAAAATAAATATGTTACAAACAAAATAAACTTGGGCCCAAACCAAAGAGTTAACGCAGATTTTTTGGGAACACTTTATTTTAGGGTACACTTCTAACTAGCTACTAATTAGCATACTAAGAAGCGGTTAATTAGTGGTTAATTGCTTGCTTATTAATACGTATTAATGCCTTATTCTGCATAAGCTTATTTTGCTGATAATTAGACATTTACTAATAGTTTTCTATGAATAAACACCTTTTTACTGCTTATTAGTATGATGTTAGGACCTTTTTCAACATGAATTATGATCCTAATTGGCATTTGGTAATATGGGTGTTGTTAAGAGCTAATAGCACAAATGCCAATTAGGATCATAATTCATGTTGAAAAAGGTCCTAACATCATACTAATAAGCAGTAAAAAGGTGTTTATTCATAGAAAACTATTAGTAAATGTCTAATTATCAGCAAAATAAGCTTATGCAGAATAAGGCATTAATAAGTATTAATTAGCAAGCAATTAACCACTAATTAACCGCTTGTTAGTATGCTAATTAGTAGCTAGTTAGATGTTAATAAGTGTACCCTAAAATAAAGTGTTACCGATTTTTTTTTCCCCAGCCGTAAATCATCGCCACACTCGTTTTGAGTAATTTTGTCCGTTACAACTGCACGCCTGTATTACCATGTCTGCTGGTAGGCTAGCTTTTGTTTTGTTTGGTCCCCCATGTTAATTCCCTCTGCTGCCTGTAGATGGAGTGCTAACACCAATCCAGAAAAGGGATCTCTTCACACATCCAGTTAGTTTATCTTATTCCAACAACCAAACATGCAACAGGATACAATACTAGGGGCTGTCCTGACCATAGCTATAGCCCCTCAAGTAATCTGCATTTCATTTGTAAAACAGACAAACAGAAGGCAAAACAAAGCTGCTCGTACAGGGAAATCAGCCTCAACTTGCTGATTAGGCATCTATTAGTAATTTATGAGAAACTGAAGGCCACTGGGATATACTCACCGGGAGCCATCTTTGTTTGTCTGGATGGTGCGACGCAAAGGCTCATGGGAGCTGAGGCCAGAGGGGCTCCATTTGGCGTCTCACACAATGGCATATAAAAGTCTTCCATGCAATCTCCAAGCACGTTACATTTGAGTTTTTCTTATTCTCCCACATTCCCACACGATGCTTCCGGAATACAAATCGGCAGCTATAATAGACTTGATTTGCATGACACCTTTGACAGAATGAGGTTTAGATGGCATCCCTCTGGCCCCGATGTCTTCATATGTATTCAAATAGGAAGAAGTTAGCGAAATACCGACCAAAGCGTTATAAGCAAACAGCGAGGTAGTGATCACAACAGCGGCTGCAGGCAACTATTAGCCTAAATAGTGCTAAAGGAATGCTGGTCGTGGGTTGACAAATGGGAGGTGGGAATACAGGGCATGGCCTGCTGCTGCCTACACAAGACCTGTTCGTTTGATGCGCACATTTAAAGCACAATAGCGTCTTTGTATACAGTGCCAAAGTCCTGGCGGCTCCGATGTTAAAGAACACGCTGCCCTTTCTCCCCAAAGACCTGGCAGCGTGGACCCCGGGTGAGCGTGCTTGCTTGAGTCAGCATTTTAAGCCTTTGTTTTGGAGAAATGGCAAACGAGCCCCCCCTTTCAGAACCCCCTTCGAGCCCTCCACGCGCTCCGGGCAATGTGAGCGGGCCAGCCAGACTTCCTGACTCAGTTATTTGGCAAAGGTTGCAGGGTTATCCCATCCACAAGTACAGGGCTGTCTGCGGTTTTATCTCTGGGCTGTTTGCCGTACACGTGATGACAAGAGGTGATTTGGTAGTGTCCGGGGCTATATCGCACTTTGATCGTGTCCCTGGGGAAACTGGTAAACCTTCCTAAATAGTGGGACAGAATGTTTTAGCCGAGTTTATGTTTAAATAGAGTTTGAGTAGCTTGAGTAGTATACACGCCCAGAAAACACAAATGAAGCCTATGAACTACAATGAAAACAATACAAAAATATAATCATTTCCATTAGGGCTGGACAGATATAATACATTGCAGTAACATTAAGGTCCTGCATCTGACAGATACTGTTTTTAAAATGAAAATGTTAAAAAATACTGATTTGTATTCATTTTTCATTCATTATTTTCCTTCTTCAGTCTAAATTAGCCTTGATTTAATCTTGGTTTTGACAGAGTTTGACTTGCACATTATGGCATGAACATACAGTATTTATATTAATTCAACAAATGATCGTGTATTCACTAATCCCAATTATTTAGATTATGCAGCATCTAACAGCCATATTGCAATCATTTCCAATATCCTGCATCCATAATTTCCATATTTTTCTCCAACAATGACATACAACTTTGTCAGAAACTGAATTTGCAAACAATGACTACGTTTTGTTCCGGGGAAAACACATTTGAAGGCCAACAATGCAAACACTTATTTCAGTGATCAGGAAAATCTGTGCAAAAGTATCAAAATAAACAAGACAAGACAGAATCTTTACAACTCTGAATTACAAAAGTTATAAAAGCTATATTTCTGAGAATCAAATCAAGGCTTTGCTCAATTTAAGTAGATTCACCAACAAAACGACTTTCATAATAAGGTAAACATGCAGTTTACTGAACCACAGACAAAAGTTTCTCTGTATTTCCCTGTCGGTCTAGTGACTCAGACAGTCGAGGCGTTTGTGTGGGCGGATGAATGATGCCGGTCGGATGTATCTGCCTGTAGCTCCCTGAGGCTGAAGAGCAGGACGATCTCTATCAACACCTCTGTATCTCTCATCACAGCTGACCCCCTGATCTGGGCCTGTCCCGTCTTGGCCTCAGATGGCACTGTCACTCTCTGCAGCGGGATAACCCTCTTTCATTGGGGTAACACCATTCCCACTGGACCCATTAGAGCAGACACGGACCAGGTGGTGCTTCATTCAACGCACACTGTTCTACCCACTCAGCAATAGCGATGAGCTCTTTTGTATTCTTTTGGACACATTCAAACTATGGGAGGTCAGCATTGATCAATTGTTGTTGTTATAAACATGATGTAACATTTTATAAAGAGCAATACAGTGGTGCCCGATCCTTTTTTGATCGAGGGATGCATTTTGGAACATAGACAGACTGTAGCTCAACACAGTGAATACATATATCAGATAAGTGCATATAATCGAAGTTAGACTGGAGTTAGACGCTTTATAAGTGAAGTTAAATGGGGTTGATCATTATAGAGCTATTGTATTTTATTCTTATTTTATATATATCTTATTTTGTTTATAATACTTTACTGTCTCTACTGGTCGGTTGCACATGTAACAATAAGAATTTCCCCTTGGGGATAAGTAAAAGTAATTCTGATTCTGATTCTGATTCTGAACTACAAGTTTATTCAGGCTTGTAAGATGTAACCTTAATATTTCTCACACATAAATGAGTAATATTGAGTTTATGGTGATGGAGAAGTTTAGTCTAGTACCTATGGTTAAGCATCCAGGTCATAGTTTGGACACCCCTGCTCTAGAGAGTCTCAACTCCAAAACAAACATAAATGACTTATAATTTAAATATTTGTATATAGTAGGAGATCACATAGAGAAATCATTTTAAGAAGCAAAATTACTTGCAATCAAATTGAAATCGCAATTAACAAAGGCCGCAATTTTTGGAGTACCACAAATTTATCCACAAACAACAAAATATTATGTTTTATTCTGCATAAAAACTGCTAACTCAGTAGATGTTTTATTAGTTTGTCAGTTAAACGCCTTTTTCAGTCTCTCATGTTTAAAATATGAACTTTGAAGAGAATCCTATTATTTAAACATAAATCACAAAGCTAACTGCATTCCTACCTGGTACCAAATGTGTACAATGTATTATTGATCTGAACAAAAGTGTATCCACAATAAATCCCTACAATCAACACACACGCAAGAGTTGTCAGGCTGAGGCTGAGGTAGAATCACAGTTGCTACCTCTGTGCTGTGCTATTACATTCAGCTCACACTCCGACTGTGCTAGAATCTGTCTCACTATGTGCTGACAGCTAGACCATTACCCCCCTCACCTCCAGGGAGCAGACAGTCCGAGCAGAACCGCACAAAACTGCACATAGCATATGACACACAGGGAAAGGTGAAACGAGGGAGGAAGAGGAGCAATATAGAAGAGACACTATATCTGACAGTGCCCTGAAAAAAAGACATGCATTCAGCTGAACTGCCTGGTCACTTACTTCACTCCCATGGCAAAGTCAGTATTCTCCTCCAAAGTTAACCTCCTCTTTCAGTGTTGGAAACTTCAACAAAAACATCCTTCTCCGTCGAGCTCCAGGTCGTCTCTGGATGCTTATCTCAGTGTCCTGTGGAGAGCAGAGACCCTCCTCCTAATCCTCCCGGCCCATTTGTCAGTGACACAGACCCCTGCTGTCAGTCAGAGGGCGGCCTCCACTCAGCCTACAGGCGCTCTGCATGACTGCCCACCGCTGACCGTCACTGTTACAAGTCACAAGTGTCACAAATGTCACAACGAGGAATTTAATAATGTTGGAAATTTTGTAACATCAAAATTTAAAAAATCGCTGGATCTTAACTAGTGTGGCACAATAACAACAATAATAGAAACTGCATGCATTGTTTAAACAGCGTACATTATGGCATTTTTTATAGATAAAGCAGCAATTTCAATATCACAATTCCTAAAAATGTTGCAATTACTTTACTTGATTAATGTCGTAATATCAGAGCTTGGGATTTGTAACTTGTCAGTTCTGAGCTGAACGACCATGAAGAGTATTAGTGTAAAGAAAACAAATATGTTCTCACTGATGGGTTGTAAATGGTGTACGACAGCCAATTACACTAATTATGTTTCAGTCATTCTTCAAGCACAGCTGTATGGTGTGGCTGGTGTATCTCTAAAACTGCACAGACAGAAGCCCAGTCCAGTCAGTTGTGGATGTATGTTAACAAGCAGCACAGCGTTTGCACTTCCATTCCACAGGTCCCACACAGAAGAGTCTCTCATCCCTCACTTGGACTAAATTACAGTCTAGTGCTTTTGAGAGGCATTTTTCAACTTCCTGATTTCCAATCTGCACTTTTGAAAGAAAAATCAGTGACATTTTACTTCTACAAGCTAATGACGTGTTTCTATGGTGACTGTGAATAGCCTGGGGATGAAGGGCAGAGTGTTGACACAAAGGCAGGGCCATGTGTATGTAGCACCAGAGAGGGTGCTACAATTACAGGAGGATGCCTCGTGCACAATCACAGTCATTACTGTGCACGTTCACCTGGGCAGCAGCTGCAGGGTGGACACGCACGCCCATAAAAGCACTTCCCCTCAAAGCCCTCCAGGGCAGCATTCCTCCAAACAGCTGTGTGCCCTGCCCCATGATGCCTGCGTGCCACCGCTGCAGTGCACAACGGCTTGGACAACTCCTGCTGTGTCTCCAAGGTCTTTATGTCCATTTAGAGGGTGCAAATGAGCCCTCCACTGTGCATGATGACTCTGAAGAGCAAAGTGACCATGGAAGGAGACGCTCTTTAAATCTACATAAACAACAGGCAACAGTAGATGAAGCAGAAATAACATGGTGTCAGTCTGCAGCGGTCATAGGCAGTCCCCATGGAGCAGAGCCAGCCTCAGCATCAGCAGGTGTAAATGGAACAGAAGTGGAGGTGTGACGTGTGAGAACGGTCTAGAGCTGCCTCCATTACTCACACTGTGTCAATACGCTAATCATATGCTCTGTCACACGGCAATCAGTGCTTAACACCACCATCAGCTGGACACCCGCCCTCTGTCATCCTCACTAATAACGTGCACTCACATACAAGCAGCGGCCGCTCTCAGCTCGACCCCTGACCCCTCCTGTCTTACTGTCACTATGCACAGTCTAATTACCAACTGGTCATCACTGACCTCGGGTCATCTTTGTTTCTGCTTGTTTTACACAATTATATAGAACAGGAAGCCGGATGACTGTTCACTTTGTTAATGCATGAGCTGTGAGGGAGAAAAGCTCATTGTAACAAACCGACTGTGTTCTAAGAATTATAGTCATGTTCATTTTAATCTTCAGAGAATTTCAGCTAAAGAATCCAATCCAATCCATAAAATCATCAATAAGAATTATTTTAATCCATGGGCACACTGCATCAAAACTGATTTTATAGTTTATAGATAGAATATATAATTAGAAAATAAAAAGTCTGTCACAAACAGTCAAAAGTAATTCATTTTGTGTTAGCCCAGAGCCCGAATAAACAAAGGATTTACAATGGTGAATAGATCTGATGCAAGAGCAAATGCAAAATGAATCAATATGTCATCAGGATCATTCATCAAACTGACCAATACAATACAAAGGGAAAGAAACAAGCCAATACAGTTTTGTGGTGGAAATGAGAAGAGGATATCTGACACAGACTGAGGGGACTTAACATCACACAAAGCTGTTGTAAAAAGCAAAGCATTCATGTGGATAAAGCCTTGATCTGCCAGTCTGGTGGAATCAGTCTTATATTCCAGTGAACATAACCTTACCCTTTAAAACTACCAAAGACCTTGCCTCATTATTGTGGGTCTAACATTGATTGTTGTTAAGGGCACTAATAAAGCATGTTCCAACAATAACAGGGGCCTATACGTGCTATGAGGCATATGCTGGCAATGGCGGAACTTAATAAAATTACACACATTACCTCAACATCCACCGTTTGTTGCTATGGTTCGACTAGTAACCACGACAACCATCACTTCTTTTGGCTTAACACTCACAATTAGGTCACCTGACAGCATATGCAGTTAGAGCTCCTGTGAAATGGAGTAATTCATAACAGGAAGAGGTTAAACCGTGGCTCTGACCCTCCATAAAAACTGCCACTTTCACGGAAATTATTTTTTCTCCATTCAGCGGACACCTCGAATGAAACAAATTTAATGCTTTTTTAAACAGCTGAACGCTTGAGTACTCCATTTTGTGAAATTAAACAATGAATGGCTTTTTTTCTCTCTCAGCGCCACAGCTAGATAAAGCTGCTAGAGTCTTTCCTAATTGCATTCTAATTAAAATTTCATCTCGGAGTGGAAGCGGTGTTAGTGAATGTCAGACAAGTGTCTGAGGAGGCTTCCTCACTCCACCGGGGTACAGAGGGCTGTTTAGTGATTCTGCTCTGTTCCCTGGTCATGGGCTCTCAGGATCCAAACGTGCATTCTCACTAATTGTATCTTTCGAGAACAAAAAGGAATGCTAATCAGATGTGGGTTTTCAATCAAGGCTAACAGACCAAGGACGTTAATTTCATTTCGCTCTCCTTTGCTTAATTCGAGCACTTTGAGGAGAGAAAAACTGTTGCTTGATTAAGTTGTTTTAGGTTTCTGATGATATTTGTGCAATGATGAGGTACAAGGGCAAGCAACTATGAGAATAGTGATGATATCTTTGACAACAGCTGCAAAGATTCTGCCTCGAATTAGCCAAATGTGCCATGAAACTGTAAAGTATTTTCTTTGTTCCTGTTTTTTGCAACACGTGACTTTGAAAGCAGCATTCTAAATATGCAATGTGGTTAAGCCATGTTTCTATAACATACGGTCATCATGTTTTGGTAAGCTGCATTTATGCCTACATTCATGAGAGGCCTGTTTTAAATGTCATGTGCAATAGGGGTTTGTAAGGCAAGTTTCACATTTTAAGAGAACGTTTTAGGCAGTGAACCTAAGCTATTCAAATGTCAAATGTGTAAAATATATGCTTGTTCTTATTTGAGCAGGTTCAGCTATTCTTTCCTTTCCAGTGCATCACCCTCACCCACAGTGCCAAGTCGTCCCATTGTCATCACGCCTCTCCGAGCCAAGGAAAACACTGCATTCTTGGCCCTGGGTTATCTTTTGGATGAAACGTAAGGTGTGGCTCTCACCTCCAGCCCTGATGCCCCACTCGGACATGCTCACGGGAAAAACAAAACCGCCTCCCACTTTACTTCTTTATCTACAACTGGGCAGTAACCAAAGGCCTTTTGAGCGCTCATCCAAAGAAAACATGCTATCTAATAAATCTGTGTCAGCCATTAGCCCTGCCTATAGGGAACAGGCTCGTGTGACAGAAAGCAGGACACACAGGGAGAAGTTTATTAAGAAGAGGATCTGGAATGTCTTCTTAGCTCATGTGCAAATGCAAAAGCAACTCCAAAAAAGTTATGCTGTAAAAATGTAAAAGACTGCAACATATCGATAGGTTGGGAGAAGGAAAGGCAGAAACATGTGATGCAATAGTGTGTTGCGTGGTCTGGTGTGGGTGACTCTTCGTTGATTCCATGCTAACACAACTTTATCGAGTCACAATTGCGTCTTAATGAAGGTTACTGGCATGGCATAAAACTTCATTCTATCAAAATCATTCTATTGATATTAAAATACAGCAGTATCGTGCACTTTTCTCTTTACCCTGTCTTCATACTCTATCTGTATTTGGTACAATTTAACTCTGAAAGTCAGCTTTTGTCCTTGCAGTCGTTGAACAGTGGGTGACAGAGCTGTTCTTTTCCATTAAAATGTATAGATTGCTTCCAACACAGGGGTCTGTTAATGGCTGTTCTCTCAGTCCCCCAACTGTATCCATCCTTTTCTTGAACATAGATGCTAGCTGGCCCTCACACAACCATCTAAAATCTATTTCTGCTTAGAACTAGCCCAAAAGCACACCAATTTGGGGCCAAATGTGGTTAGAATAACAATTTTACAGGAATTCATTGGTTTAAATCAGGGGTGTCCAAACTTTTTCCATCGAGGGCCACATATTGAAATATAGACCAAGCGGAGGGCCACAAATCAATCGCGAAACGTTAAAAAAAGCTGCATTTATCTGATGTTTTAAGCACCACCACATCTACATTCAGTCTTAGTGTCTTAATATCAGGTCTGTCTCGAACGAAACTATTAGTTATTTAGGTTGGAATTGTAGAAAATCTGAAATGTGCTGTAAATAGTACTTATCAGGACAATGTGGGCCAGTTCACCAGGAAGACTAAGGGCCAAGAAAAATTGAATGAGTTTGGACATGCCTGGTTTAAAGCATAGAATGCAATCTGTTTTGACGAGCTTTATGGGATGTTCTACTGTAAATAAAACATGTCCAGTTAGAATTGGGTTTTGCCTTACGGTCATACTATTTCGTCAACTAAACTGGTCACTAAAACTCCATTTTGCTTTTTGGGAGAATGCTAAGCTCTATATTGATCCCCTATGGCGTCGCTGTCACAGTCCACAGGTCCCTCCAGCAGCTCCCCGCACACCTCCTGCAGTTCCCGGCTTCAATAGTCCAATGCATCATTCTTCTCTGTCACTCTGAGCCAGTTTCCTTTTCAGCGGCATTCATTACGGCATAGCACTCCTCGGAGAGAAGAGGCAGGGGAATGCATGCACTGACCCACTGCCAGAGAAATCTATCACTGACAATGTGGCACACTGCGGCGTCCGGTCGGCCAGAGGAGCCTGATGCAGTCCCCAGGGAAACCTCCGGCACCATCGCAGCAGCAGCAACAGCAGCCAAGGAGAGAAGGGAAGGTTGAAATGTACTAAACAAAACAAGCAGCAGAATAGAAAGCCCTGTTTGGAACGCAGACAATAGAATTGGAAAAAAAAGAAGAATAACACTAGAAGTTGACTTTCAGAAGTGGCCAAGGGTGCGGTCCGCCTGAAGCCCAAAGTGGCAAGGACACTATGAACATTCTGATATTATATTTTTATCCATTATCGACAAGCAAGTCATTTAATGTGAAATAGAGCTGGGCGATATGACAAAAAATTAGAATCACAATTTCCTTGGGGCCAGATCATGACTTCGATTTGATCACGATTCATGTTCACTTTGTTTTTTTCTGTTGCCTGTAATAGAGCTGCACAATTTAGGAAAAATATCTAATTGTGATTTTTCTGACCCGTGCAATTAAGATTAGATTTGCAATTTAGGTTTGAATAATAGGATTCTGTTTTGTTGCTTTTTAGTTTTAGTCACGTTCAGTTGTGTTTGTCATATTTAAATATAACTGAAATAAAATAAATGAGTCTTTTGTCAAGTTTTTTCACGTTTTTGTCGTGCTTGAGCTGTGTTTCTTGCAGGCAAGTTTTTGTTGCTTTTGAGCGCATTTTTATCTCTTTTGGTCGCGCTTTTTTTTTTGCTTTTTGTGTCGATTTCGTTGAATTGTGCAGCCCTTGTCTATAAGAGGTAAATAGTCATCTGCTCAGAGACTACAGAGGCTAAACAACAGGAGAAAAAGTGTGTTTGAACAGACAGCTGCATGCTCACGATACGTCGATTTCACAAAAATAGAGCTCACGATTCGATTTTTATCATCATATCGCCCAGCCTTAATGTGAAAAAAGCACTATAGGTTGTGTTCACATGACGTCAAAACATTCTAGACGGCCTATAGCTCAAAATGGAACTGGAGACAAGAAAAATGTTACGATTTTCGTGTAAAACTGTCAGATTTCAGATTTGTTGACCAGGTTTGTGATTGATATCTTTATTTACTGGGTAGGCCTGTCAAGATAAATACAATATTGACTATGACGAATGATAGAACAATCATTTTTGGAGGTTAATATTTATCGTGGCTGGTATTTTTCTGTACTACTATGAGATTTGAGCTGTAGAAGATTAAATAAATCGCTTCTAGGACTCATTATGAATACAAATTAACTTAATTCTGCTATTTATGTATTATAGATACTGTTTTTTATTGATATTGCATGTTTGGAATAGTTTTTTGGGATAATCTTGCTTTAGAAGAAGAAGAAGAAGAAGAAGAAGAAGAACAACAACAACAACAACAACAACAACAACAAGAAGAAGAAGAAGAAGAAGAAGAATTTTTATTTATAGAGC
Organism: Rhinogobius similis; assembly: GCA_019453435.1. Lineage (NCBI taxonomy): Eukaryota > Metazoa > Chordata > Actinopteri > Gobiiformes > Gobiidae > Rhinogobius > Rhinogobius similis. Next base: position 1,641,972 of record CM033638.1, read on the forward strand.
GCTTTTCCACCTAATAGGCACCCAAAGCGCTTTAGAGTTATTGTGTCTGTGGTATAAATTAGTTTCTATATTACCGTTTATCGTTGATATTTTCTTTGTTTTTGTGACGGTTACTGGGCCTATCCACATGAAACTAAAATACAACGTTCAATATCTTCTCTGCCAATATAAATAAACAAAAGTGAAATAGCAGACAAGCCGTTGAAACATGTAAAGGTGTGACAGGGTTTCACAGAAATGAAAACTATCTATAATCAAAGAAGACCAAATGAACCTTCTTGGAGTAAAAGTAAAGTATGTCTATGAAGACCCTCAGTGAAAGTCAAAAAGTTAAACCATTTTTCGCAATAAAAAGTGGTACCATTATTCAACTCCAAAGACGTGATTGTTGTCAGTTTCATTTTGCTGGTTTTCGGAGCCAATTCCAAACAAATAATGATAAGTTCAACATTTGTGTATTTCTATTTTGGATATATCAGTGAATCTCCCATAAAAGTTACATAGCTCCCTGCAAACCATCTGAGATTATAACCTCTAATCTAATTTTAGAGCGTGAACACAACCTCTTCTTTATTCTTAGTTTTAAGATTCTTTAGCCCAGTGGTTCCCAACCTTTTTTGTTTCGAGGACCCCCTAAGCGTCGTCTGACATTCTAGAGTACCCATCAACTTGAGTTTCAGGCAAATAAATGGGTTTAAAAGTCACATATTGTCATTTATTACTATTATATTTTGTTTTAATTATATCTATAGTCCAAGATACTCCAAAAAGATGCTAAATTTACAACGAATAACACTTTTTTATTCAGATAAAAGTACATTTCATTGTCTTTTAAAATCTGAAACCATTCCAAGTACCCCCTGGTAATTGCTCAAGTACCCCTGGGGGTCCCCGTACCCCTGGTTGGGAAACACTGCTTTAGCCTATATTTGACAGGACATCAGGAAAATGGCTGTAGCATGTAAATGAGGGTGAAAAGTGGACAAGACATTCACCAAATTTCCAAAGCAGGGATTCAAACTAACAAAATATTTATCATTGATGAAAAATTGACCAAAAAGGAAAAATTCTTCTGTGCATTTTCACAATTCTTTAACACCACCTGGAGTAGTCGGTGACCCAAGTTCTAAGAATCAAACCAAAGACCTTCTTCTTACAATGAGGCTATAAAAATAAATGCTAACCTGCCAGCGCAACTGCAACAAGCCCTATTATTACCACACAGTCGGAAATCAGCCATCAAAAAGTAACTAAACATGAAATTCCTCAGGACAATACGTGTCTTTAACCTAAGCCCCTTTCGTGAGACGCGCCCACTTCATATCAAATTATGTAATAGTATTATCCATTCACAAGCACTGGAGCCTGCACTAGAGGTTCATTTAGCCTGATGATGATGCATATCCCAGAGCGTGCAGCAATTCATCCGCGTCGAGTGCAACACCTCCTTGGAATTGGTGCCCCCCGTCGCAGTTAACTCCGTGACCCTGCGGAGCGCACTGAGACGAGTCCCTGCGTATCTCCCGGTAGGATTTCTTCACGTACACCTACACGCGAGCGATGCCTGAATGCGCACGGGGCCTAAATAGTAAACACAGCAATCTAACATCTTAATCTCATTTTGACAAGCACAGTCCTAGGGTTACATGAGGGCTGCAGAATGTGTTTTGTAAAAGAAAATGTTGGGAAAAGTTGGGAATTTTGACAACGTTAAGCAAGATAGATACAAAAAATACAAATACGTGGTTCAAAGTGTTATTTTCTGGTGTTTATGCAGGGTATAATTTTACATTTTGTTCATTGTAAACCGCAATATCGACCTTTAAAATTGAATAACAAAACCAGGTCCATTGACTTCATGTTCAAAACTGCAGAACTGAGTATCGACTGCTGGCCCCGCCTCTTCATCGGTTCCATACTAGAAAGAAGTGGATTTTCATTCATGGTGTTTTTTTGAGAAAGATTGATATGGATTTTTTAACCTTAAACTTGGGGTTCATGATTTTCACACCGAGAAAAGAGGAAGGTTTTTAACTCTGTAGTTCCTGGCTTTCAGAACCTTTTGGCACATCATTAATGTCAAGTTAATGTCAGTTTTCGAATAGCTTTTTTAAATAAGTAAAACAGGGGTAGACGATCCAAGTACAGCCAATCAGAGCACTGTTTTGCCAAGAAATTCTTCATCATTACATGCATGTATTACGTGCAGCAGCCTAATTTTGACATAAAGTCCTTGCTTTTACAACATACAACAAATAAGCAAAACAACAAGTCAGGTATCCCAACTTAAAATGTGTGACTCAGAATGTATATTTTTCTAAGAACTGAATAAAAAATGTCTGAGCACTCAAGCTTCAAATGCAGGATTACTTAAACATGCACGAATCAATCAAAATACAACTCTTACTAAGCTACTGATGAGAGAAAACCCTCACAACAAATACATGTCCTTAATATCCCTTCTGTCCCTTTCCTGTAAAAAGTCTCTATTTTCTTTGTAATATCTCAGATGTGTTGCCATGCCACGTGTCTGGTGTCTATTAGATTTAATGTTTGACGTCTTGTAGTGTCAAGTTATGTGTCTGTTGTTTTCTAATTGATTGTTTTATGCCGCCTTAGGACAAAGGATGACATTTATTGTGATAATTCTGTCCTAATTCCAATAAGTAAATAAATAAATAATATGTATCTAATGTCCCTAGAGAGTCCAAGATGGCGCCGCTGACGGATGCCGTGGCGTTTTGGTGCGCTTTATGTTGTTTGTTTTTGTGCGTTGTGGGAGCTGACCATCAGCTCCATCATCAAGAAGGCCCAGCAGAGGATGTACTTCCTGCGGCAGCTGAGGAAAGCCAAGGCGCAGATGATGGTGCAGTTCTACACGGCCATCATCGAGTCCATCCTCACCTCCTCCATCACCGTGTGGTCCATCCTCACCTCCTCCATCACCGTGTGGTACGCTGGAGCCACAGCCAGGGACAAACAGAGACTACAGCACAGCATTGTGCCTCTGCTGAGAAGGTGATGGGCTGCAGCCTTCCATCTGTCCAGGACCTGTACGTCTCCAGGACTCTGGGACGAGCAGGTCGGATCACAGCTGACCCTTCTCACCTGGACATGGACTATTTGAGCCACTCCCCTCGGGCAGGAGGCTACGATCAGGACCAAAACCTCCCGACACAAGAACAGTTTCTTTCCCTCTGCCGTTGGACTCATGAACACTTTATAACACCTGCCACTTTAACAATATATTATATAAGAACTATCTATTTGCACTACCCATTTGCACATTTGCACATTGCCAACTGTACATTCTGTATATAGTCTTAGTCTATCTTAGTCTATTTTATTCTTAATTTTATGCATACCTTTTTATATATTTTTTATATTTTATTCATTGCTTTATGTTGCACCTTATGCCGAAGCAAGTTCCTATGTTTGTGAATTTCACTGACAATGGCAATAAACCGCTTTCTGATTCTGATTCTGAAATTGTATCTTACTATTGTCACCAACCATTTTGCATCAATAACGAATGTTGCCTTGAATAATTGACGTATAGCCAACACTTCATGTGAATATCGACTGCAATCTGTCGTCTTCATCTAATTCTGACAGGCAGATCGTATGTATACAAATGTGGGGGGAGGGGCTTACCTAATGAAGAAGGATGTTGATGCCGAGGAGGGAGGCGGAGAGGCGGAGACGCTGGGTGTTGGGATCCCCGTGTGGGCCCCGCTCCTCAGCCTGCAGGGCGTCAGGGCGGTGCTCGTGGTCGTGGCTGTGGTCAAGGTGGTCATGTGTCCCCCCGAGGCTAGAACGTCCGCGCCCGCTACGCCCGACAAACCAGCGACCTGACGGAAAAAGAACAAACACGCGTTAAATTCGTTGTTTTAATACTCATGTCTGCCCGGCTACAGATGGACAAACAGATGTCGCGTCCAGCCACCGGTGCACGGAGTCAGCAGGTTCCACAGCAGAGAGCTCCCCGCTGAACGGCGAGGACGAGGCTTCACTGAGGCTGAACTGGCTGGGGCTTACTGTAATTAAGCGATAACCCGTGTTTAATTAGCAATGAAATCACTCGCATTAACCACACCCTGTCCTTGATTACATCTGCGCTCCTATGGCTTATCTAAAGAGACATATGTAGCTGCCTGGATAGAGAAGTCTTTTCTCTGTTCAGTGCAAGTTATTGTGTAACTGTTATGCTCCTTGTTTGTTGATTTAGTATTAATTGACAGATTATACTAGTATGAATAAGACTGGGTGGGACTACAACAATCTGAAATGGTTGAAATGCATTAACATGAGATACAGGAGGATAAACCCAACTGATCATGTGCAATACTGTAACATGTGTCATTCACCTGTTATAATCATGTGCAATGTAATTTAACATACTATTAATACACTTTTACCTCACCTTAGTCACTTACTGTATATAACAAGACACTTAAGCCACTTTATTTGCCATTTTTACTATTTATTCCCAGACAGCCACCTACTGTAAATAAGAGTGTGCACTTTATACTTTATATTGTATTTTTATTACCATGTTTAGAAATTATTTATCCTATTTTTATTGCATGCGCCTATTTCATTCATTCCTGTTCTAAACTGTGTGTTGCAACAGCGGAATTTCCCCATTGTGGGACAAATAAAGGATCTCTTATCGTATCTTATCTTATCTTATCTTATCTTATCTTAAAAGTAAGGGCTCTAGACCTGTTTTACGTGTCAAAGTATACAATGTTTTTACGATTGCTAAAATACAGAAATGAAAAATAAAGTAAAGAATAGAAAACACCCAAAAGCATATTAGAAAGCACTAGGGCTGGGCTATAGTTGGCTAAAGAAAGTCTTGGTCGAATAAAGACATTCCCTGTGCATCGGTTAATTGAGTAAATGCGGGCGTGGCGCTGGCAAAAACTCTCAAAATGTATAGGATCTCGTGCAAAAACTACACAGAGTACACAGAGAAGAAGAGTAAACAGCATAAGTGAAAAGGAAGATTACACTCTCCAGTCACTCTCAAAACTCCAGCTAAATAAATCCATACTTTCTGACGTTACTTATGATCCAAATAAAATAATTTGTCAACGAATGAAACAAGCATTAGACTAAGTAGTCTTCATAAGTAAAATACATAACTAAACATCAAACCAACAACTCTGCACTATTTAAAGGTCCCATATTCTGCTCTTTTCCCCTTCACACAGTCTATTCTAAGGGCTTTGTTGATAAATGTTTGCGTTGTGTAATATCCATAACATAACAGTTTACAAAAAACACCCATTTCTTGGACTGGCCCCCCTCCTTGCAAAAGCAAACGGCTCACTCTGAGATCTGACCCCCCCGAACAGAGAGCAGTCTGCCTCCCCCGCCCAACCCGTGCGCCTCCCCCTCCCAACCCGCGACGAAGCCTAGAGTGGAGATGGTGCATGCGCCGTGTGCTCCGGTAAACAGCGATACACAAACACTGAATAAACATTTTCTCGTCCTGACGGTGCGTCGTGCTGAGTCCTACGTCCTGGATCTGACCTGGAGTTTGACGTGCTCCAGGGCCTCAACGACGGACGTTGCCGTTTGGTAAATAACAAGCTAACTCTTCGATCTGTCGTATCCATCGTGTAATTACTGTGTAGCATTAGCATTAGCTGTCTTTATTCTTGCGGCTGCGCGCTTCCTGGAGGCGTGGCTTAAACACCGCGTCATCCTGGTGAAGCGGCGTCATCTTAGTGAGGAGCCCCGTCTGCTGCTCAGCCGAGGGGGACGGAAAAGACAGTTCTCTAGTGAAAGCATGAGGGAATCAATCAAAAAACCACTTTGGGCACAACATACGAGGCCCAAGTAGCACTGTAGGAAGGTTAAAACCTCTGAAAAGTCCATTTTGCATGTTATGGGACCTTTAAGATGCACTATGCAACATTTCTGGTGGAGGGTCCACAGAGACAAGCAGATGAAGCCACCAGGGCAAGTTACAGGTCAAGTCTGTGCAGAGGCGAGCCGCACTGACAGCAAATCAGCCCAAGACCAGACCAAATGAACCTTTTTGAAATAAGAAAGATATGTTTTTACTGTCGTACAGCAATATTGCATGGAGAAGAGCAAGTGGCAGATCCATCACTGTAAATTATATAGTGCACCTTTAAATTGTATTAATTAACCAATCACAACTCTACGCTTCCTGAAGAGCCGCTTGTGATTGCGACGTGGGCCCTTGTAAATAGTACACGGCGCTGTTAGCACTGAGATTTGTTCTGTAGCTCAAATGTTTACGAGATGTCAGTCCTGTGTCTGCGATGGCACACCCTTCTCTGGAAGGCAGCGCATTCACAAACTCACCCCACGGCTACAGCAGCTCCTGCCAAAGATGCACTGAGAATATCACCTCAACACCGTCCTATTTGTCACAACTCAAGCTGTTTAGTAACCAACACAAAAGCTCCAACTTTCTTACAGAAGGAGTAATGATCGTGCTGGCTAGACGCTCTTCGCTTCACTGGCTGCTAATAGAGCAACACAAGAGCTGCAGAGTCCTAATTATACAGCCTGTAGTCTACACTTTTCCAAACAGACAAAAGGTTAATCCTGTGCTAAGAAGCTGGTGTTATCCTGCAGGACAGTGATCAATAGGTGCTGATGAGAACTGGTTTTGTGAGTTTGAAGTAGAAATTGAGTAAATAAGGACTGGAGCATTAATAACATTGATGCCGATGCAGTTGCATAATAAAGGGGACGTGTAATATGACAGAAAGTGCATTCCATAATGCCCTTGAGTCAAAGCCCTCTGTATATTTACCACCTGTGTTTGCCCTACATTTATAAATGTCTCCTAAAATAACACCCTTTACAATCTTCTTTATAAAGGCCTTCCACTGTATGCCATTTGTCAAGCGCGGGTGTCAGCTAGACTATTTATAAGCGTGACATGTGAACACTATACATCACAATATGAGTAGATCACTTACTGACATTCAAACAAGACAAGAGAACAGGGTTTTGCACTGCAGACAAACACGTCAGTTTTTACTGAAAACCATCGGACAATATTTCCCAGAATTCTTAAGAGTAGGAACTACACATGAAATCTTCTTTTGCAGCTTGTTATCACAGTTGAGAATCTTGTTTTTGAGTCTGGTTCCTCTCTCTGTCTCACGGGGCATCATCGTGGAAGCCCAGTCAAACATGCTGTGATACGGGAAAGGACTCTATTCAGTCATTTGCCTTAAATTATTTTGAGTTTTATCCAATATATAGTGTATGAAATGTCTTAATAATTTAGTTAAATGTTTCTGTTGACTAAATGCATGTATTACCAATAAATCCATATAGTCTGTTACTGATAAGAAATACGTTTTTCCGAGGACTTAACATTGAACTTTACCATAAGTAGATCATCATTTTATTTTTATTTTTTCCTTGTAAATCACAACATTGATTTAAAACGATTGACTTCCTGTTGAAAACTTAATTTAAAAAGCTCCGACTGATCAGAGTGGCGTTTCATCATCATCAAGCAGTGGATTGTCATGTACGTGTTTTTATTTTTGATAAATGTATTACCTGGATTCTTGATTTTTCAAATAATTTAGAAAAAAAGTACATGTAGGCAGGGATAGGGGGTAGGTGAAAATGGGACTTTTCTGAGCACTCAAGCCTCAGTTGCAGGACAATACAGGATTACTCAAACATGCATGGATAAATCAAAATACAACTTGGAGTAAACTAATGATGAGGAAACACCCTTGTATAAGCTAATGATGAGGAAACACCCTTGTAATAAGGTTAAAAGCTCATTGTATATTATAATTCATTTAAAATCATATCGTATTACTGAAGCTTGAATCTTGGCGCCACTTGTACCTTCTATACATTTTATTTAGATTTCTGTCAACATACTTCAGTCATTTTTATTTAAATTTGTTGGAAAACCACATTGATGAAAGTAATGACATAATCTAGATTTCTAAACTAACAGTGTAAAGTCTGAAACCTACAGTCAGAGTTTTCCTGCACACTGGTGTCAGACTGGGCACTAGCTCATACCAGGGGGAAGTGGACTAATAACATTCTGGCACCAAAGCCTAGAGCCCTTCAGTAACACCCGCGCAGGAAGCCCCGCCGTCCAATCTCCAACGGAGCCCAGACTGAGCCAGCACTGTGCCACTTTTAAGCGACACAGCTGCTCCTTAGTTTAGCCGCTGGCCTGAATACATACACTTAGAGATGGGCAATAGACTGAAAAATAGATACTGTGAATGTCATTTTGAAGATATGCAAAAATGTTGTGCATATCATTAAGTAATCACAAAGTAAAAAACTGCAGTATTTTGTTGTTGTAGTTTCAAATAATATAATGTAAAGTGATATTTCTTCACGTTTGTGGGTCATTTTACAGTATTGACAATTTGCCGGATACTTAAACCTCAAATAACACATTAAAGACGTGTTTGAACACATGTCTGTTGAATTGACAAGCAAAACTAAAACAGGACTAACCAGGGCCAAATCCAAGACAAAAGCTAGATTAAAACCAGACTAAACCTAAACTAAAAAAAGGAATTAAGTAAGAATAAAGCAGGGCTAAACCAGGGACTAAAACAGGACTAAACCAGGGACAATGCCAGGACTAAAGCAAGACTAAACCAGGACTAAACCAGGGACAATGCCAGGACTAAAGCAAGACTAAACCAGGACTAAACCAGGGACTTAAAACAAGATTAAACCAGGGACAATACCAGGACTAAAGCAAGACTAAAACAGGACTAAACCAGGGACAATACCAGGACTAAAGCAAGACTAAAACAGGACTAAACCAGGGACAATACCAGGACTAAAGCAAGTCTAAACAGAGGACTAAACCAGGGACTAAAACAGGACTAAACCAGGGACAATACCAGGACTAAAGCAAGACTAAAACAGGACTAAACCAGGGACAATACCAGGACTAAAGCAAGACTAAACTAGGACTAAACCAGGGACTTTAAACAAGATTAAACCAGGGACAATACCAGGACTAAAACAAGTCTAAACAGAGGACTAAACCAGGGACTAAAACAGGACTAAACCAGGGACAATACCAGGACTAAAGCAAGACTAAACTAGGACTAAACCAGGGACTAAAACAGGACTAAAGCAGGAAGAAAGCAGGACTAAAACAAGACTAAACCAGGGACTATAACAAGACTAGCACAAGACTAAACCAGGACTAAAACAGGACTAGACCAAGCACTAAAACAGGACCAAAGCAAGATTAACTCAGGACTAAACCAGGAACTAAAACATGGACAATACCAGGACTAAAGCAAGACTAAAACAGGACTAAAACAGGAACTAAAATAGGACTAACGCAGGACTAAAGCAAGATTAAAGCAAGACAAAAACAGGACTAAACCAGGGACAATACCAGGACTAAAGCAAGACTAAAACAGGGACAATACCAGGACTAAAGCAAGACTAAACTAGGACTAAACCAGGGACTAAAACAGGACTAAAGCAGGAAGAATGCAGGACTAAAACAAGACTAAACCAGGGACTATAACAAGACTAACACAAGACTAAACCAGGACTAAAACAGGACTAGACCAAGCACTAACAGGACCAAAGCAAGGTTAACTCAGGACTAAACCAGGAACTAAAACATGGACAATACCAGGACTAAAGCAAGACTAAAACAGGGACTATAACAAGACTAACACAAGACTAAACCAGGACTAAAACAGGACTAGACCAAGCACTAACAGGACCAAAGCAAGGTTAACTCAGGACTAAACCAGGAACTAAAACAGGGACAATACCAGGACTAAAGCAAGACTAAAACAGGACTAAACCAGGAACTAAAATAGGACTAAAGCAGGACTAAAGCAAGACAAAAACAGGACTAAACCAAGGTCAAAACAAGGACAAAAGTAAGGACAAACAGGACTTAAACAAGACTAAACCTGTGATAAAACCAGGAACAAAACCAGAACAAATAGCATAACACATAATATCGTCTGAAAATCATTATCAGGATACTCACATACCTTTCATCCACACTTATCCCACAACTATCAAGCCCAATCCTTCTGTCAATTGAAAACGAGGGATGTTTTTTTTTTTTTTTAAAGCCTGCTAAGCCTCTCTGCTGGCATCCTTGGACCCTCAGTGGTTGTGGTTGGGTCTATCCCCTGGTCAGGTAATTAGAAGAGCTGTCTGTTTGGACTCGCAGTCACTAATGAGCTGGCCTTCCACCCTTTCACCCCCCCAAGCGCACCCCGATCCCTTCGCCTCGGTAGCAGCCCCACAGAGGAGAAGAGAGCGATGGACAAGAAGATAAATGGGGCAAAATGTGTGCGCGGGAAGACAAAAGTGTTCTGTCGAGTGCTGGTTATGAAGTCTGAAAGTGAGCAGCAAAGGCCAGCGTACTATCAGCCGAAGCATCTCTCCCGCGGACGCTGGTTTGGTAAGACTTTCTCTGACCTCTGCTCAGACAATTACTGCAGAAGAGGTGGAGACGCTGCTAACGTGGCCCGTCGTGCTTGGTTGGCCCCTTGCGACCGACAAGAAGTGGGGAATTCTCCAGACACCATATGTACAGTCTTTCAATTTCAATGGTGTTTAATTAACAAAAAGCGGTTATTAGCGAGTGATGGAAAAGGATGGAGAGATGCCCAACGCTTTTCTTCGTCGTGATAGTTGGTGGGATGCCATTCAAAACCAGCTGCACCAAAGGGAGAGTCGCCAAGATCTTCTGCCAGGTTTCAAATTGGTGGCAGTAAAGCGGGCTCCAGCGGTAATCGAAGAATTGGGAAGAAGCGGAAGAAGGCAAAAGTCAACAAAGCACTTGTTTTTTGTAAATCGGCATATGTGCTGGTTTGGATGCTGGACAAGACGTGCATGTGTAGGTGAAGAGGTGGAAATAAGTTATAAATCGATAGTAATAGCAATCCACGGCTAAGCACCAAAGTACATCTCTGACATGTTAGTGCCATATGAACCATCTCGCACTCTGAGGACCTCAGGGACCGGCCTCCTGCTGGTGCCAGAGTCAGGACTAAACATGGAGCGGCCTCCTGCTGGTGCTAGAGTCAGGACTAAACATGGACCGGCCTCCCGCTGGTGCCTAGAGTCAGGACTAAACATGGACCGGCCTCCTGCTGGTGCCTAGAGTCAGGACTAAACATGGACCGGCCTCCTGCTGGTGCCAGAGTCAGGACTAAACATGGACCGGCCTCCTGCTGGTGCCAGAGTCAGGACTAAACATGGACCGGCCTCCTGCTGGTGCCAGAGTCAGGACTAAACATGGACCGGCCTCCTGCTGGTGCCAGAGTCAGGACTAAACATGGACCGGCCTCCTGCTGGTGCCAGAGTCAGGACTAAACATGGACCGGCCTCCTGCTGGTGCCAGAGTCAGGACTAAACATGGACCGGCCTTCTGCTGGTGCCAGAGTCAGGACTAAACATGGACCGGCCTCCTGCTGGTGCCAGAGTCAGGACTAAACATGGACCGGCCTCCTGCTGGTGCCAGAGTCAGGACTAAACATGGACCAGAGTCAGGACTAAACATGGACCGGCCTCCTGCTGGTGCCTCCACTCTGACAATGTTTAAATCCAGGCTAAACGACTGAAAGATCTATCTGCACTCTTCTTCTCTTTTAAAGCGCTTTATTTTAAAATTATTCTGTGTCTTTGTGTTTTGTGATTTTGATGCAACTTTTCCTGTTATGTAAAGCACTTTGAATTGCCTTGTGTATGAATTGTGCTCTACAAATAAACTTGCCTTGCCTTGCCTATGTAAAATAAGTAGGTTGTGCTCATGTTAGGGTTGTCAAAAGTACTGAAAATGAGGACTAATCTGTCATGTCTCATCATGTCCTCACCTTGTTTCAGATTTACTCCCTGCTTTTTATTACTGCCACACCCCTAATGTGCTACACCTGTTTCATTGTCTCCCATACTTAGGCAATATCCACACGGAGCAAAGCCTTTCGTAAAGCTTTGTCACTATTTTCCAGTGTGATCTGAAGCATAAGTCCATTCTCTTCTGTCTCTTTTACATCTATTTCTACTTTTATTTTTAAAAAAAAGTCTCTCTGGTCTCTCAATTCTCTGTCCTCGCTTCCTTTCCTCAATTTCTCGGCAGATTGTTCAGCTGTCAATCAAATGTGCAATATTAAGTAGTGTCCCAAAGCTCAGAGGCGGCAAGGGAAGGAAACCACGGAGGAAACATGAGCGATGGTTCAAGAGGTAGACATAGGATGAAATCATAAAACTTTACTGTAACATGGAGGATTTGCAGCAGCACAAGTGCAGGGACAGCATCGAAGGATCAGGGATGTTAAACATGACACATAATCATTTCAAATCCAGACTCTAAACTCACCTGTTCAGACAATCCTACACCACATAACTCTGTCACTCCAACACTATCATCCAGTTCTGTTTGTAGGTTTTATTCTGTTGTTTTTATTTCTTGTTGTCATGTACAGTGTCCTTGGGTGTTTTGAAAGGCGCTTGTATTATTATTATAATGTTTGTTAAACTAAAAATATGTTCAAACACTCTGATATGAAAATAAATATGTTCATCTGATAAAATAAGCGAGGTGCACGGTGGCAGAGCGGAGATTGTGGGTTCGAATCCCGGACCACCCCAACATCACACGATCTCTCTGGGTGGAGTCTGCATGTTCTCCCCGTGTTACCGTGGGTTCTCTCCGGGTTCTCTGGCTCCTCCCACCGTCCAAACACATGACTGTGTAGGTTAATTGAGAACTCTAAATTGTCCGTAGTAAATGAATGTGAGAGTGAATGGTTGTCTGTCCTTGTCTCTGTCTCTGTGTTTGCTGTGATGAGTTGTCCACTGTCCAGGGTGTACCCCGCCTAAGGCCCAAAGTCACTGGGATAGGCTCCAGTCACCCGCGACCCCTAATAGGAATAAGCGGTAGAAAATGAATGAATGATAAAATAAGTCTAAGTCTAGTCCTCACTACAGGGTCATTTTGGTCAGAGCAGCTTCTGAGGAAAGTCTGTCCCCCCTGTGTCTCCTCTGTGGCTTGGTCTTCCTCACCCATTTTCTGCAAGAAATTGAGGAATCGTGGACGGGAGGAGGCGAGGAAAAAGAAATGAGACGAGGATGTTTACATCTTGCAACTTTTCTGCACGTACTCCCAGGGGCGGACTTACCATTAGGCAACAGGCCACAATTGCCTTGGGCCCTCAACCTGAAGGGGCCCCCAATCAGATGCCCAGCTCATCATAGACACAAGGAAACAGTTGCTTTTCTCACAGTAAAGTAGTGCAGTGTACTTTTAAACAAGAAAAAGACCAATAAAACAGTTTGGAATTTGTCAAATGTGTTGAAATCAAACTAAATAGTAAATAAAATATGACATTATCAACATTCAAATAAACATAATGTATTTAAATCAGCTGAATACGTGTTAAAATGCACCAACAAACAGAAAATATGGTCTGATTTCTTAAATATTTTTCTGGGGAACGACCCCCAAACCCCCCTTTTTAAAACTGTTTAAACATACAAGCTTTAAAATAGTAAAAAACAACAACAACAACAACAACGACAAAAGCTTCCTTCAAGTACAATTCAAGAGACGCGGCAGAAAAGTTATAGAAAATCACACTTGAGGAGGAGGGGCCTAGACTTAATTTTGCCTTGGGCCCCCAAATTCCTAGGTCCGCCACTGCGTACTCCATGTCATCTCTTCTTCTGTTTTGGTGTCAGTTTGGTGTTGTTTTGAGTGCTCTGTGTGGATGAACACATTTTCTGAACCAGTGTCATGTTTATACATTTGTGTGGATATGGCCTTAGTTTGTCAGATTGTCTCTTCTCTGTGAGCGTCCAGTATTTCTTCAGATTTGATCTCTCTCTTGCCTTTGAAACCATTTTAACTAGTTACTCCTGATTCTGGGTCTGCTTTTGAGCCACTCATTGTACAATAATCGACGCCAAAACATATCAAAACTATAATTTGAGCAAAATTTGAAAAAAATCACATTAATAGAACAAAATTCAACCTTTCCTGAAAAGTTTTAGAATGGTCTTGAGCTTTATTAGAATTAGTGGACCACATAGTAAAATCTCATTATTTTGTGATGAAACTACTGTCTACAAAATATCATTTTTTAATTTCGATGTTGAAATCACTATCACGTCTATTCCTTCATATCAAAATCGAGTTTGAAGTTTTAATATAATGATAAAACTAATTTATGTATGTCTAAAAGGTTAAGTTGGAGGGAGGGTAAGGTTTTCTTTCTTTTCTTTTCTTTTTTTTAAGAATTTGCTGTTTAAGAGTCAAATTGCAAACGTTTAACCTAATTTGGAAAAACCAAACTAGCATAATTGACATAGTCCACATCAGCACTACTGCAAAAGAATTACTTATAGTTAAAAAGTATTTACCGACATTGGGTGAGAATACAAACGCTACAAGAAAAAAGTTGGAAAAAGGACAGGCAGGATTGGTAATTGCAGATATCCACTCTTCACAGGAGGCAGAGAAGTAGAAGGAATGTAGATCACTTCAGTTCAGTGACCACCGCCATCATTCTCCGTGTTAACCAGCCTTTTCCCTAAAGAGCAAATCAAGGTGCCCCGCTACTGCTATAACGGACAGAGTGTGGGAGCGCCCGGGGCCATCTCCAGCAGGTTGACACACACTGAACCATTTTACACACTCTCCATCTCTGCCTCTTTGTCTGAACAGCCCTGCTCGCTTTCCAACCCAAAGTGATGAATTCAAGCTTTTTTGCTCAGGGCACATGCGGCGGCCTCACTCCCAGTCCTCCAGATCTGATGTGGGGTTTAGTCATTCTCAGGGCCTGCTTTTAATGAACCAAACAGGCTGGAGACTTGAGAGACTGGTGCTGTTTGTAACTCTGTGTCCTGAAGGGATGTTTCAGACTGCGTGCCCGGGCTCTATACTCTCAGCTTTGTGGCAGCGGGCATCTCATTCCTACGACTAATTGCTTTTAGACACCAGCCAGCGCCTCCCTCCTGCGCCAGCCTGTTTGATTTGCCCTGGATTGCATATACTGTACGCAGTTAAAAGCTTTTGATGGGCGCCCGTAAAGCATGTCTACTGGCACTGGTTGACGTTAAAAGGGGAATGAGGAATCTGTTTTCTGCGTTTCACTGAAAGGAATAGAAAAACTCTGGCTTTATAATTGGGTGTAGTTAGCAAGAGAGCTCAAATAATGTATTATTTGCATATATGACAGTGCCATATTACAGCACTGGAGGCACTGAGGCAGAACAAATGACTTTTATTTTAGCATAAACAAAACCAAACAAAACAATTTTCTTTAAAATCAAGTTAAAACTCAAAGGATTTTTACTTATTTGAGTAAACTAAGGACTAAAATTCAGACTAGGATTTGATTTTTTGTAAATATGAATTCCTGGCTAGTTCATTTATTTATTTATTTAGTTTTCTGGTAATGATTTTTATTAATTAAATTCACTTTTGCAATTTGATTCACACTCGGGGTGGGCGATAATGACAAAAATGAATATTTATGTGTTCTGGGAATATTCTGATGACGATAAACAGAAGACATTTTGGTAATCCAAAAAACGTGCTAAAACTTCTTTAAAAGTATTAGCTGAGGTTTAAGAATAAGGAAAAAAACTGTAAAGTTTCCCTCAATGCTAAAATATCACATTATACTCTTGCTAATTACTATACAAATGTGTGCTGCTTATACATTTTTTAATCATCTCTTTTTGCAGCAATTTAGGAGATTTTTGTAAACAATATAGGCTAACCATTTTTCAAAACAACATTCACAATACTATCATTAATTTGATATATTGCCCAACTCTACAGCTATTATCACACAAAACAAGATAGTTATTTGAAAAATGTTGATACTATAAAAACATACCATAAACAGAACCTGAGATTTACCAGAACAAGAATATGAACTACAACGACATCAAGAACTTTCTACTATTCTGTGTTGAAAATGACACTCTATTGCTTAATAAAGACATTATTTTTACCATCACTGAACTATCACACTTAACTCCACTGTAGGACTGCAACAAATTAATTGATTAATCGTAACTAATCGATTATAGAAATGGTTGTCAACTAATTAAATAATCGATTAACAGACTTCAAAGCACTGTCTGCACTGAAAGAAGAGGATTTATTACTTATACAGAGCAGGAATGATACAAAAAACAAACAGGAAGCATTTAAATTCTGTGTTTTTGATTAAAATCCTTGTCAAACGCCTTCACTTCAGCTTTGTTTGGGTAAAATTGAGTAAACTTTTCATATTCAAGGGTCTTTCGCGTTCTAAACAACTAATCGATTAATCGGACAAATAATCGCTAGACTAATCGATTATAGAAATGGTTGTCAACTACTTAAATAATCGATTAATCGTTAACTGGTCTATACACAGACTTCAAAGCATTGTCTGCACTGAAAGAAGAGGATTTATTACTTATACAGAGCAGGAATGATACAAAAAACAAGCAGGAAGCATTTAAATTATGTGTTTTTAGTTAAAATCCTTGTCAAAAGCCTTCATTTCAGCTTTGTTTGGGTAAAATTGAGTAAAATTTTCATATTTAAGGGTCTTTCGTGTTCTAAACAACTAATCGATTAATCGGACGAATAATAGCTAGACTAATCGATTACCAAAATAATCGTTAGTTGCAGCCCTACTCCACTGGTGTCAAATGTAGCAAAGACTGGTCCATTTTCATACCAGCTGTTTCTCGTGCCACAACACCGCTCCTCCACGTCAACAAGGCCATCACATCAGTAACCCCAAGCACAGTTCAAATGCCACTTCAGCCTAAGTGTGTCGGCCCTCGTTGCGGTAGAGCGCCACTAATCATTCCCCTTCTGTCCATCCAGCTCCTCCCAAACTTCAAACGCACACACAGACGCTTGTCCACGCAGAGCAGAATTATGGCCGCGCTGTGGGGTGGTCATCTGGCCTGGCCTTGGGGGGGAGGAGGTCGGCAGATTAGTGTTGCCATGACCTTTGACCCCACGTGACTCTGGCTCCGGACTACAGAGGAATGAGAGGTCAGATGGCCGCGCACTGTCTGCCGGCTCTCGTCTGGAGATGTGACGTAACCGTGACGAGATCTAACCTCTGAAGTGGATCAAAAGAATTGCGATCTGTGTTATAATCTGTTCTTTTTTTACTTATTCTATGCCACCATCCACTCTCAAAGTACATATAATAAGAGCGGATGTTAAAAATCTGTGCAGTAACAATAGAAAATGTACCTTTTTTCTTTTTAATGGTCAGAACTATTATTTCTTTCTTAGAAAAACGTATTTTCTTTTGCACATGAATCAACGTTAAATAAAGAAAAGTAAGTGCAATTGTGTGACATAAAAATTATTCTTGGTTGACTGTTGACAAAAAGATTAAGAGTGTTAAGTGTTTTTGTTAAAGTGCGTATGACAGGTTTTTAACATTTTCTAATTTTAACTTTATTTGGTGTATTAATACCTCTTGTAAATATAAATTATAGTTTTACATCAATCAAGTAGCTGTTTGTAGAGAAAATGGAAAAATATGTTGAAAATTACAGGAAGTAAACAAATCGATGACATCACACTAGGGAGACAAGGTTATGCATAATTTTCGTAAAACAGACGACTTTTTTGACCCTTTAAACATTAATTCAACGAAATAAAGGCGTTCATGTGTATTTTTATTTGTCAAATAAAAAAAATCTCTAACGTTAGATCAGGTTTTGTTCTAATTTCCTAGTGTGATGTCATCATTCACAACCAGGAAGTGAAATTAAAACCTGAAAAATTGCTTAATTGGGATAAAATTTGAACAGCATTTTAGCAAACATTGAAATATATTTATCTTAACTACATTTTAGTCAAATGTGTAGCCCAACCTGACATAGGCCCTTTAATATGTGTTTTAATAAGTATAAATGTACATGTTTTTTGGCCCCATTCACACAGAATACCTTTTTTATAGAGAAAGGTTGTAATATGTAAACTAGGTCTAAACAAGTACTAAACCAGGACTAAACCAAGACTAAGTGAGAACTAAAACTGGTCTAAATATAGTCAGGAAAAGAATGGCCTAAAACAGGAGTTCATCAGGAAAAAGCAGCTCTAAACCAGGATTAAACAAAGTCTGAACCAGAAACAACAAATGACAAATGCTGGGATAAACACAGATTTCACAAGATCTAAATGAGGATTAAACCTGGACTAAACCAAACTGAAAATGTACCTGCATGTAGGATCAATTCAACAGTTACAGCCTAAAGAATGTTGAAATCAGGCTTGTTACAATTTAAAATTTTAAGTGTAATATCTTGCTACAGAAAAATATCATCATAAACGACAATATTGAAACTATTTTATGCCAATGACACAATAACTCACACGCAGGAGGATTCCAGTCCTTTCTTTTCTAAATTAATATTGTTAAAATGAGCTGTAATAATTAAAGAGTGGAATCAAATGTTAATAATAATAAATAATAATAAATAATAATAATAATGAGTCTTAGAAGTTACTAGGGTTGACAAAAGTATGAAAAATCACATACTAATCGATATCAAAAGTAGTATCACTAGAGTCAAATGCAAACTTTGCTGAATAATTTTATAATTATCTTTATCAGAACTAGTATAAGACCATATGTTATAATACAGAAAGTACTATTACTTTGGGTTGAAAATGAGGAGTGTGACTGGACCGAAATCATTATGGACATAATGGACATACGCAAAATGGAAAAAAATTACATTCGGACACATTTGAAAGACTAATTCGAACTAAACATATAAGACTATTTGAATGTTTTATGTAAATTTTATGTTCCTTCTCTATGTCATGTCTTAAGAGTGTTTTTAAATGGTATTCACACTGATTGATTCTCTAGACCAGGGGTGTCCAAACTTTTTCCATCGAGGGCCACATATTGAAATATAGACCAAGCGGAGGGCCACAAATCAATCGTGAAATGTTCAAAAAAGCTGCATTTATCTGATGTTTTAAGCTCCACCACATCTACATTCAGTCTCAGTGCCTTAATATCAGGTCTGTGCTGCACCAAAATGTTAGTTATTTAGGTTGGAATTGTAGAAAATCTGAAATGTGCTGTAAATAGTACTTATCAGGACAATGTGGGCCAGTTCACCAGGAAGACTAAGGGCCAAGAAAAATTGGTCTGAGGGCCGCATTTGGCCCCCGGGCCTGAGTTTGGACATGCCTGGTCTAGATGTTATTTTTTCAACCCACTACAGCTCAAATCTAATTGTACTACAAAAATAATCAAAGAAAAATGTACTCACAATAAACATCAAGCGCCTCAAAAAACTGTTCCAGGTATTAACTATTGAAAAATGAGTCGATGTTGACCTTATTCTGCCCCGCCCACTTTTGCCGTTTTTTGCACTTTTGTTGTAAACGCACTTCCGTTTGACGAGAACTCCGTTAAAGCTAATGATGAACGAGGGAAAAGTCTGACGCTAAAATGTTACATAAAGTAGATTGATTTGTGTAAAATGTTTGCTTGATTTTGCTTAAAATGGTGCTTGATTTTCACCGGGCACCATCATCCCCACGTCCTATCACTATTGACGGAGCAGAGGTGGAGGTGGTCCCCTCTTACAAGTACTTGGGACTTCAGTTGGACAATAAACTCAACTGGACACAAAACATGGACAACCTGTACAAAAAGGGTCAGAATAGGATGTATTTCCTAAGGAGACTGGCCTCTTTTAATGTCTGTTCTGTGCTGTTGAACATGTTCTACCAGACTATTGTGTCCAGTGTTGTTTTTATGCTGTTGTATGTTGGGGCGGCAACGCATGGGGAAAAGGGACACTGAGACTAAATCGGCTCATAAGGAAAGCGGGTTCTGTGGTTGGACTGAGCCTGGACTCTGTGGAGAAGGTGGTGGAGCAGAGGACGTTGGCCAGGATTAAAGTGATCCTGTCCAATCAGAGCCACCCCCTGTACTCAGTATTTTTCCATCAGAGGAGCTCTGTGAGTACTAGACTCCTCTCACTGAGCTGCTCCACGGACAGGCTGAGGAACTCTTTTGTGCCTCGTGCCATCAGACTGTACAATGCAGCCACCTCAGGGAGGGGCAGGAGATGACAAGTTGTGCTGTTTTTTTAAGACACAGATTTCAATGCTTTTAACTCCCTATGGACTTAAATTATTTTGTAGCTGTTTAGTGTGGTATGTATTAACTACCACCTTTTAATCTTTTATGTCTACTTGAATGTGTCTTTCATTTTTTATGTATGTATGAATGTGAGCAACGGACAGCAATGCAATTTCCTTCGGGATTAATAAAGTATTTATCTAATCTAATCTAATCTAATGAACACGAGCAACAACAAGTCAACAACGCAACGATTTCCTGGTCAGTCTGAAAACGGCTTTTTAGTCGAGTAGAACTTATTTTCTGTTGAGCTCGTCTGCTCCATGTGAACTACAACGGAAACAAGACGGCGGAGCGTACGGCAACTTCCGGAATAAGGTGAATAGTAATTACGGTAACAGGCCTAGCAGATTCACAGGCGCAAACAACAGCAAAACACAATTTCAGCTGAACATTTGCATACCGGCTTGGGCTGAGGCAGGAAGTTGTTCACCCTGGAAATGCTCCACATGCCTTCGAGGTACTGCTGCGCCTGGATGGTCACCGAGCCCAGGGGTCCGCTGATCTGTGCCCCGGCCACCGTCACCTGCACATTGGCCTTAGACCCTGCGCCCTGGCCCCGGTGTCTCTCCCCCAGGGGCAGCAGCGAGGGAGGGCCGCCGCCACCGCTGCTGCTGGTCCCGTGACTCCTGGACATCTGTTTGGGGCCTGATGACACGGCGATCCTGGCTGGCTGCGGGAGGAAGGACGGAGCGGAGGTGAGGGTCAGGACTGGGGCGTGGAGAGCGTGCAGAGTGTGGAGGGCCTCCTGTCTCAGCTGCTGCAGAGGAGTGGAGCACACCTGACAGACGCCCGGCCCCACGTCATGGCTCCCCGACGTCTGGAGCTGATCGAACAGGAAAGATGTGTAGCCGGGGTCCTGCGATGTGAACACAAGACGGGAGAACGTGTTGGTTTGCATCGATCAAACGATAAACTCAGGACAAGGAGATAACAGTTACATCACACAGCACACCTTTGAGCACACATTCTGCTATTTTCCCCTTCACACAGTCTGTTCTAAGGGCTTTGTTGATAAAATTTTGCGTTGTGTAATATCCATAACATAACAGTTTACAAAAAACACCCATTTCTTGGACTGGCCCCCCTCCTTGCAAAAGCAAACGGCTCACTCTGAGATCTGACCCCCCCGGACAGAGAGCAGGCTGCCTCCCCCGCCCAACCCGCGTGCCTCCCCCGCCCAACCCGCGCGCCTCCCCCGCCCAACCTGCAACGAAGCCTAGAGTGGAGATGGTGCATGTGCCGTGTGCTCCGGTAAACAGCGATACACAAACACAGGAATAAACATTTTCTCCGTAATGAGAATGAGAATGAGAATGAGAGATCCTTTAATTGTCCCACAATGGGGAAATTCCAGAAGAAGCAGCCGTTTCCAGCGCTAACAAAACTCTCAGAAAAGAAAAACAAGAACAGTATAGCAAGCAAACATTAATACACAGTATACAACAGATATTGTGAATACGGTACACGTGGTCACGTGATGGAATTTTTTCAGTGGATAAAGGACAGGGTCACAAACAAGAAGATAGAGGGGGGAGCGCGGGCGGTGTGTGCAAATGTTATCTCATGTTTATGTTGCTGGGTCGGTCTGACTCGGGTTCTTCCAGCCACCTGCATTCTCAAGGTCCGGGATAAGGGGAAAACCAAGGGAGGGAGGGCAGAAAAATACATTTTAATACATTTGTTGATCAGGAATTTATACAGATCAATAAACCAATCATTTCTGGTCTTTCCGAGTAGCGATTCGTTGTTTCATTGAGTTACTCCGTCTTTAACCGTCTCTCTCTAATTGTCCAACGGCTTTCAGCAATTCCGCAATGACGAGCGTCGTGCTGAGTCCTACGTCCTGGATCTGACCTGGAGTTTGACGCACGCAGTACCTCGACGACGGACGTTGCCGTTTGGTAAATAACAAGCTAACTCTTCTATCTGTCGTATCCATCGTGTAATTACTGTGTAGCATTAGCATTAGCTGTTTTTATTCTGCGGCTGCGCGCCTCCTGGAGGCGTGGCTTAAACACCCACACATCCTGGTGAAGCTTGGTCTCATCTTAGTGAGGAGCCCCCGTCTGCTGCTCAGCCGAGGGGGACGGAAAAGACAGTTCTCTAGCGAAAGCATGAGGGAATCAATCAAAAAACCACTTTGGGCACAACATACGAGGCCCAAATAGCACTGTAGGAAGGTTAAAACCTCTGAAAAGTCGATTTTGCATGTTATGGGACCTTTAAAAGACCATACTCTTCAATATTGACAAGACTGTGGTGTCAATTTGCTGCACTGTTTGGAGCAGAAATCCCCAAATAATCCCTTGATCCAATTTAAATTTGAGAGTCTATTTGAAGATTTGCTGTTTAGGACTCTAAAGGATGTGGGATAGACACGTTAAAGCACAGTTTGATGGATCACTGCTGTGGAATGCTCCGGTTCAGTGGAATACCTGTGGGAGGCAGCGCCAAAGGGTTGCAGGTAAAGAAAGTTTTTTGTTACTACTGCTTTTTGTGTTCGTACGGGTCATTTTAAAGCATCAAAAGTCACAGTCAAGTGCCGTATCGGTGCACAAATTGAAGCAGCTGTCCTGCATCTCTCCAACATCCAGAGTTTCACCTCTCGTAGTTGATAAATCAGGCAGCACACATTGGCAAAATAGAACCATTTTGCACATTAATTCTCTCAAATGAGCAAGAATTGTGCAACATTCTTTTAGCGTCTGTTTGAGAATTGCGTCCAGCTTTTAGTTTTTTAGAGCTGTTAGCTGTTTTGCACGTGAGCAAGTCTTCAGTCACCATATTTCCACCATTATTTGATTAAAATATATCAAAAAGGCTCAATGTACAATGGAAATAATCATTTGTCTATTCAACTAAGCAAAAAAATAATCACTGACTAGTCGACAACTAAAATAATCGTTAGTTGTAGCTCTAAAATTTGGAATGACAGTCTCCTCCAGTTCTGTAATTCAACTGTCAATTAACATTTTTGGAGCAGAAATCCCCAAATAATCCCCCGATCCAACTTAAATTTGACGAATTACCATAAATGATCAAATAAAGTAACCAAAAACAGACACTCCTTCATTTTCATCATATTGTTTACTGCTCAAATATGCCGTCCTTGTCTCCTCCAGAACACATCCATTACCTCTGCTTTTCCATTTTGTTTCCTTGATGCTGGTTTTGCCTCGTGCACGCGACTTAAACCCATTGATCATTTTGAAGAAGTTGCACCCAATACCAAGGATAAACATTCAAAGGCAAACACACAAAGGAATTCTCTGCGCTTCACAATAAAAAGTTTGTTTATGTTGTGTTTTCTTTAGGTTTGCTTCAAAAATAATGTATGCAAGAGAGAGGCTGGCTGGTTTTGTGCTTTAAAGAAGATGTCCAGTGGAGTTTTGTCCTTTCTCTCTCCCTCTACGAGCAGACTCCCTGGGCCGTCCCTCTGCCTTTGTTGTCATGACAAAACAAAACAACAGCTGAGGATCCTCCAACTCCCATGACATTTGCATATGATAACAAACCCAGCATGAAACTGATATTCAAGACTTTTACTGGTGGAATGAGGAGATGAGAGACAAACTGGGAGAGTTTAGTAAGTATGTAAGAGTGAAAATACTCAAGTAAGGGTAAAAAGAGGTTTTGGGGAAACATAGGACTGCACTGTAAGTAAGAAATGTCTGCATATACTGTATTCATCACTTGTACTTCCCTATCTGTCTTACTGCTCAGAAATCTGGGGAAATGCCTGTAAAACATACTACAAAACTACAAAAAAGGGCACTAAGAATAATTAATAAAGCAGGATTTTGTGATCTACTAATGAACTCTTTTTAAAATCAAAATATTAAAATTTATGGACATAGTTAAGTTAAAAATGTTGGAAATTTTGTTTGGTGCTGTGAGTACGGACCTTCCCACAGGCGTTCAATCTTTCTTTAAATTACGAAACAGTCGCTATAACCTCAGAGGTTTCAAGAACTAATGTTAGGCAAAGATGTGTGACTGTTTTAGGAATCAAACTTTGGAATGAGCTCAGAGATGAATTTAAGTTAATTAACACTCTGTCAAAATTTTAAAAAACTCTAAAAAAATGAAATGATTAATACATATAAATTATTGTTATAAATTAAAAGATTTATAAGAGAGAGTAGAATTCTAAGTTTAAGATCAAACGTAGTGGATTTTTCTTTTTTTTATGTCTGTATTGTTGACTTTGTATAATATTCAGGATGGGCTTATATAAGACATTTGCTTCAGCCCAATCCTTTTGGTGCAAACAGATGGAAATGTATTTTTTTCTCTATTGTATATAATTTTGTTTGGTATATGGACAGCCAAATAAACTCATTCATTCAAGATATTCATTCACTGCAAATTTGATACAGCTAACAAAGATTTATTATCTTAAATATAGAGAAAATTGTTTTTAATTTATCTTGTTTTCAAAGATATTCACTAAATAACTGTTAAACGTGTATGATAGTTAAGCTTATTTAACAAGAATATAACTTGTTAAATGAATCTAGATAGAATACCTGCAAAATAAGTATTAAGATAGTGTTCAAGAGTAAATTACTTTTGCCTCACTTTTTTAAATACTGTTTTATGCTTTAATTTCGATTTCTTGTCTTAGATTGTTGCTTTAAATACATGTTTTTAGCTTATTTTAAGATCTACCAAAGCCAAGATACATGTTTATATTAAGTAATTTAGCTGTTTCCTGTTTATCGATGCACGGAACTCGCATACAGACGCAAAGTGTTATATATTTCCAGTGCATAATGGATCCAGCACATTACAAACCAAACACATTTCCTAGAGAGATGTTGAAATGTGACGTAGATGCACAGAAAAGTGAAATAAATGCAGAAAAGGCTGACAATAAACCAGAAGTTATGTCTTGTTTACTCCAACTTTTACCACATCTCAAAGCCTCACAAACATGGAAGTATTAAAGGTCCCATAACATGCTAAATGGACTTTTCAGAGGTTTTAACCTTCCTACAGTGCTATTTGGGCCTCGTATGTTGTGCCCAAAGTGTTTTTTTGATTGATTCCCTCATGCTTTCTCTAGAGAACTGTCTTTTCCGTCCCCCTCGGCTGAGCAGCAGACGGGGGCTCCTCACTAAGATGACGCGGCTTCACCAGGATGACGCGGTGTTTAAGCCACGCCTCCAGGAAGCGCGCAGCTGCAAGAATAAAAACAGCTATTGCTAATGCTACACAGTAATTACACGATGGATACGACAGATCGAAGAGTTAGCTTGTTATTTACCAAACGGCAACGTCCGTCGTTGAGGCCCTGGAGCACGTCAAACTCCAGGTCAGATCCAGGACGTAGGACTCAGCACGACGCACCGTCAGGACGAGAAAATGTTTATTCAGTGTTTGTGTATCGCTGTTTACCGGAGCACACGGCGCATGCACCATCTCCGCTCTAGGCTTCGTCGCGGGTTGGGCGGGGGAGGCAGACTGCTCTCTGTTCGGGGGGGTCAGATCTCAGAGTGAGCCGTTTGCTTTTGCAAGGAGGGGGGCCAGTCCAAGAAATGGGTGTTTTTTGTAAACTGTTATGTTATGGATATTGCACAACGAGAAAATGTATCAACAAAGCCCTTAGAATAGACTGTGTGAAGGGGAAAATAGTAGAATATGGGACTTTTAAAGTATTTTTTGTGTTTATCTGAAAGAGCTATTAAGTTCTGTAACATAAACCTTGTATATTTACTCAACCCACAGATTTACTCAGCTAAGAATTCTGTTGTGAAATATATTACTCTACAGGGGTTAAAACAAAAAAGAAATATTGCAATTTTATGACAAAGTTATTCAAGTGAATGTACTGGAGTAAATGTAACCGAGTACTACCCACAACTGCACAAAAGGCTGTTAGCGAAGTTTGTTTGGAGCCTTGCGCACAAACAACCTGACGAGAGGGTCTCATAAGAGGCATTAAGGGCCCGCCGTGGTCCAGCCCAGCGGAGTCGTGGCCTCAGACTGGAGCTGATAGCCTGTGCGTAAATGTTTATGAGAGCTTTGCTGCGTGGAAGCTCCGAGGTGATCATGAAGACTGTGACGAGCGAAGAAAAAAAGCGGGCTAATGCAGTGCCACTTAATACGGCGCGCCCCGGTAGAGCCGCAGAGCAGAGGTACGGCTCTAAATCTCCTCCACTGAAAGCAGCTCAATACCAGGACTTATGGATGACCTCCTCGCGCAAATACTCACAGCAAAAACACCGGGAGGAAAAGAAAACAGACTCTGCTGCGATATGGTTTGTTTGGACTATACCAGAAGGATGCGCTTTATTTTATGATGATGGGCTTTGTCTTATCGCTGATGAATCTGTGAAGGCCATAAAAAAGTTCTCAGCTAATCCAAACCAATTAGTCAATTAGCTAATGGTGGGAAATGAATTTGATTAAACTGTAAAAAAGTAAATAGAGAGAAAAAAAATAAAACAGAAAATGCATTCAGAATAGGTTATGAGAGGACTTGGTGTTATGGTTAGAGACACAATTCCCATAAGACGAGGAAAGACATGAGATTGTGTCCACGAGAATAAGAAAAGATGAGATTTGGACATAATTTATAATCAATACATTGTGCAATCCACAATTGAGTGGAAACTACAGCTTCTTGAGAGGTCTAATTTCCCGGTAATTAACCCAACTGTGTTCAATGTAAACACAATGTTTAAAAAAGAAAGATCAATTTCCTCATGTTCCCTCAATCTTGTCTCTTGAGATCTTGTGCCAGTTATGTTCGGCTAGATTCTTGACCTTTCAGTAAAAACAGTCTGATTTGTTATTTGTGCTCATTAAGGTTGTTTTATTCCGATTATCTGGTCCATATGAGGATAGTAATAGACTCCAGGAAATGTTTTTCACTGCACTAGTTTTGAAGTCATTATTTACGATTCTGGCCATTCACAGAATGCATAAAACACAGTGTTTCACTGTGTATTAAAGGGGAATATTAAGCAAAATCAACTTCAAAAAGCTTTTAACCATGTTACTGTATCATTAGTTTACTCAAAGTATTAGATCGGTTCACGCATATTTGAATAATCCTCTATTGTCCTGCAACTGGGGCTCAAATACTCAAAAAATTCCTAATTTCACCTTTCATCTCCGCCCACATCCCTGTACTGTACTGCAGTGACACATGTCTACTTCTAAAATGTCACATAGACATTTTCAACATGTACAATCTGCTGATTGTTGAGATGACGTGTCACTTTGAAGAAAAGGACAATTCTGCAGTTTTGAACAGAAAGTCAAAGGAAACCTACTACTAAGCCATTTTACATCAATATTGTGGTTTACAATTAACAAAATGTAAAATAATTATCTATTAATGTTATAGTTCAATACCTGGTAAAAAGCAATATACAGTCCATGTCAAAACTGGTGTTAAACTTTTGATTGGGACTGTATGTCTCTTTAAAAATACAAAACTAGGCTTTTAATTAAAAAAACAAAAGTTGTAGTTCTCTCACCTCACCATCCCAGGAACTAAACCAAGAATACAGCTTTATAGAACAATATCTGAATGATGCAAGCTCAAGTACAGTCCTGTAGTAGTGAGTACCTTTAAGCTACAGCACGTATTCAACTGTAAGGAGCTTATGACAGAAATATGATCTGAGCCATAAAAGCGCTTGATCCCGACACGTGACAAGCTCATATATCCAGACTCTGTAATCACTTCCAATGTATTCTCCGTGTCCCCTCGTAACCAGGCTGCTTCACCCTTCCATTCCCCCCGCAACCCTTTCACCCTCCGTCCGGCCTTTTTACCCACCTCGGGCCACTGGTTGATGCTGCGAGAAATCAATTCCTCCTCTTCCGTGCGGCCGCGCATTGTTAGGTGTTGATTTAAGGGAGCTAATAAAAAAAGAGGGACAAAGGCACTGCCCATCTGCTCCTCGGCGGTGGAGGTTAGGGAGTGTTCTGCCTTCTGCACGGCTGTCTGTAAAAAGCCGTGAGCCTGCAAGGACGGAGTGAAAGAGGGGTCAAGGCTAGGACCGAGCGGCAGATGATGGTGGTAAGAATGGAGAGGAAAAAGCAGGGGAAAACGTGTGGCTGGCTGGATTAAGTTTTGCCAAGATAGCAAGAGATGAAATTATATTGTTGTTAAAGTACCCATGTAATGTATGTAATGTATTTAACCAAAGTGTAGTTCAGATAAACATATTTCAAAATTAGCTAAAATTCTTTACAAATTTTACACCGGTTTCGCAATTTTTAGCTTTTAAATTTTACTTCCTGGTTGTAAATGATGACATCACGCTAGGAAATTACCATAGCAACCACACTGTACACTGGGCCAAAAGTCATCTAATGTCACATTATTTTGATATGACAAATAAAAATAAACGTGAACACCTTTATGTTGTTGAATCAATGCTTAAAGCATCAAAAAAGTAGTTTCTTTTCTCTAAATTATGCATAATCTTTGTCTCCCCAGTGTGATGTCATCAGTGGTGTTTACTTCCTGTATTTTTCAACAGGTTTTTCAACTTTTCTCCACAAACAGCGACCCGATTGATGTAAAACTATTATTTCTATTTACAACAGATGTTAATTCACTAAATAAAGTCAAAATTAGAAAATCATAGAAACCTGTCATACGCACTTTAACTTGTTAGTGCAGGTTGAAACAGCTGTTTATGCTAAATGTGCAAAATTACAACATAAATAAATAAATATTAAAGTAGAAGAAGAGTAGATTTTCACAAAACAGTTATGTTTCTGCAACTTTTATGGTTAATTTTGCTGTTAATTAGTGCAATTCGTACACTTAAAGGAGACATTATGCGTTTCTCTTGTATTATTCAACTATAACTTACACAGATCACCATAATTTTGTTCAATATACACTGCAAACTGTAAACACATCCATAAACTTCTTGTTCAAAACTGTAGAACTTGATTCATTCATTCAAGATTTTAATTTACTTCTTTTTATTGCTGTAAAATGGCAATATGAGTCTGTTTTTTTAATGTAAATTCAAGTAAGTGCAGAGAAGTGGGAGGAGAAATGGGGTAGTTGAAAACACATTTTCTGAGCACTCGAGCCACGAATGCAGGACAATAGATTACAGAAACATGTAATCTTTAACAGAGATAATTACACACATGTTTCTGGTGGATTGCAAAAATATATTTGATTATTGTGGTTGGGAAAATCCATCAAACTATATAATGTAAACTTACCATAAACCTGAACTAAACGATCTAAAACAGAATCAGAGACGTCCCCACTATCTCACAACGGTCTATCAAAAACGTTGAATTTCTTATTTTGCTGTTAGACAAACCAACAAACACGTGCATTGTAAAAACATGTGTATCCAGCCTTTTAAAATGCCTTGAATTCAGAATTTGAATCTGGATTTGAGTAGGTTTGACTAGATGAGATTTAATTGCATATTTGACATTGGATATCTCACTAGTTGCAACTCCTTTCTGACTGGTTGTTAGATCGTTAAGCTTAAAGGTCCATATTCTGCTATTTTCCCCTTCACACAGTCTATTCTAAGGGCTTTGTTGATACATTTTCTCGTTGTGTAATATCCATAACATAACAGTTTACAAAAAACACCCATTTCTTGGACTGGCCCCCCTCCTTGTAAAAGCAAACGGCTCACTCTGAGATCTGACCACCCCGAACAGAGAGCAGGCTGCCTCCCCCGCCCAACCCGTGCCAAAGCCTAGAGCGGAGATGGTGCATGTGCCATGTGCTCCAGTAAACAGCG
Organism: Rhinogobius similis; assembly: GCA_019453435.1. NCBI lineage: Eukaryota > Metazoa > Chordata > Actinopteri > Gobiiformes > Gobiidae > Rhinogobius > Rhinogobius similis. Next base: position 1,671,919 of record CM033638.1, read on the forward strand.
ATACACAAACACTGAATAAACATTTTATCGTCCTGACGGTGCGTCGTGCTGAGTCCTACGTCCTGGATCTGACCTGGAGTTTGACGTGCTCCAGGGCCTCGACGACGGACGTTGCCGTTTGGTAAATAACAAGCTAACTCTTCTATCTGTCGCATCCATCGTGTAATTACTGTGTAGCATTAGCAATAGCTGTTTTTATTCTTGCGGCTGCGCGCTTCCTGGAGGCGTGGCTTAAACACCGCGTCATCCTGGTGAAGCCGCGTCATCTTAGTGAGGAGCCCCCGTCTGCTGCTCAGCCGAGGGGGACGGAAAAGACAGTTCTCTAGTGAAAACATGAGGGAATCAATCAAAAAACCACTGTGGTCACAACATACGAGGCCCAAATAGCACTGTAGGAAGGTTAAAACCTCTGAAAAGTCCATTTTGCATGATATGGGACCTTTAAAGTAAAAAAGAAAAGAAAAAGCCAATGGGGTAAGGAAAATGAGCTTAACCTGTTGGCAAATAATTTGGCTTGAAGAAAGAGTTAAGGATGGGCCCATTTTTGAACCAACGAATAGCCGATATTTGTCAAATCAAATCATGCTGCTGTTGCTGATATCTGGAAATCGCAAAACATTTTTAAATTCACAGCATTCACGTTCACAAATTCACTTTTCACTTATAAATACAACAAAAGTAAAAACAGAATGGATTCATGTGTGATATAAAATAATTTGTCGCATTATTGTGCAAACATAGGACCATATTTTTAGGCTAATTGCACTTCTATTTCTATTTTCACTCATTAGTCTGTCAAAAAGTAAAGACAACACAAATCTGTTGTTGTTGTTTTTTCATATTGGCCAATACCAATATAGCCAAAAATCTTTCGATAACGGCCCATACCTGACACTGGAACCGAAATATTGTCCATCCCTAGTAAAATAATCATGGTCCATCAAACAAGTAGAACCCAACTGGTCAAAAATGCATGAATCAAGATCATTTACTCGTCTAGAAATGTATTTTTTGCTGCGTGCCTGACGAAAACCACCTGTATTATATAACACAACCTGTTCACTACCTGCCACGTCAAAATAGATGAATCTTTGTTAAAATAAAAGCCTCTGAAAAGACCACAAAGGAGATAGAAGTCGGGGGCCCAAAGCCGCAGCGTTTCTTTTATTCTGCGTATGATGTATTACTGACAGGTGCAAGTGGGTGTGCATCAGATAACTATGTAAAGCGCCGTCATCAAGGCAATCCAGTTCAAAGCATTCTCTGCGAGGTGTAGCGTCACTGCGGGGCCCGGCCATTGTTCAGTGAGCCGGTGGTGGTGTTTCTCTGGTAAGGGAGAGGCAGACGGAGGGGCTGGAAGGTCTGCGGCTTTATGGTCTGTCACTGGACGTCTTTATTCAACTCCGGGGACGGCCACTCAGATGCTGCTTTCGGAAAGTAGGGCAAACGAGAGGAAAATGGACAGAAAGAGAGCTATACTGTGCGACTGTTTAAAAGATATGAGCAGTGAAGCTTTAAAGTCAGCGTTTTTTTTTAGAATTGTGAGAGGCGTCCGGCTGCAGACCTTAATCCAGGGTCGCCTCTCCGCAGACCTTAACCAGGAGGCGCCCACGTGACCCGTACCTTCACCCAGAGGTCCTACCAGAGCCCGGATGTGTCAAAAATAACCAACATCAACACACGGCACCTTATGTTTTTAATTCAATCCTCTTCTTGTTCATTTATAACTAGGTAGAAACTAAATTAAATATTAGTCTCTCCGCTGATTAATCTTAACAAAATGTGATGATTAGAGTTTGTATCGTGTGAAGTGTATATTTAGATATTACAGCTACGTTATCGCTTCTAATGTCTAATGTTAATGGTGTTGAAGTGGAGTTTTAAGTCACATGTTATGAAAAACTAGGGCTGAAGTTTACTGTTAATCGCAAATTTAATGTGAATTTGCCCTTTCGGGTTTCTGCCGCACTCCATCACGTTTTGTGTTTTGTTTTGTATAGACTTCTGTGTTTTTTTTCTGATTATGTGAAAATAAATCAATCAATCAATCAATTTGTAGAAATAGATCCATCGTCAGTAAAGATGAGACTGGAATCTGACAATGAAGAACACGAGGAGGAGCTGGAGCTTTGTAGGTGGGAGGGGCTTTGTATTTTATGAATGTAATGAGATGAATGAGTAATGCATGTAATCTTTCTTTCAAGTTTTTAATTTTTTCAATACAGTTTTTTTTTTTTTCTGATTGTAATGTTCAATATTTTGATTTGCAGTGCTTTCAATATTTCCATAAACTGTCAATCTTTCATTCAGTTTGAATGTTTTCTGATTGTTTTTAAACATATTTTTACTAACCTCTTACTTAGGTTAGTAAAAAGTCATATTGTGGCGTAACCTGTTTTTTAAATTATTATTTTCGTCCACGCAACGTACTTCTGGACCTGTGGGTGAAGGCGCCTCTTGGTTAAGGTCTGCGGGGCTGGCGACTCTGGATTAAAGTCTGCAGCCGGACACTCTTGAGAATTGTTGGAGTTCTGGTTTGGCCTGGTGTGACCTGTGTTAACTCAGGTTTTATGATTACTTAGGGGAAGAGGTTGAAAATAGAACGCGAAAATTGATAATTACGCACTAATAGCTTGTAGCTTTCTTTCAAATGATGGAAAAAAGATGGACAGTTCATTTCAAAACCAAGACATGTACAGGCACGTTTTAGCACATTTCTGATAGATTTACAGAATATAATCTGAATATTGTCACTGAGATACTTTCCAAAAATATCAATATATAATTTTACATATTTTTAGGTAGATATATATTGTAAAAGCATCTATTGGGGTGAAGTCTGCATCTAATTATAGACAGTTTTATTCTGTAAAGTTATGAAAAGTGTTTGTGGTGAATAATTAGGATGCTCAGAAAGGCTACACAATTAATCAATTAATTAATCAAATCAATTTGAATGGATGCAATTAGCAAATCTCAAAGGCTGCAATTTCTCCAAACTCCAAACAGGGGACTAAAACACTAAACACTAAAAGTGACAAAAGTGCCACTAAAAGCATCAAAAACACAACTAAAAGCAACAAATACATGTCTAAAAGTGACAAAACCGCAAAAACGCTACTATAATTGACAAAAACATGTCAAAAAGCAACAAAATGTGAACTTTGAACTCATCTTGTTATTAAACATAAATCCCAACACTGGTACGATCGGTACCAAATTGTAATCAGATACTCAGAACGCATTAGGCAAGTGAGGACTGCAATGACTTTAAAAGGAACTAGGTCTGTTTTTCAGGTACACCACCTTTATATATAATTATTTGTTTATTTGACGGAGACAGTGCACATTATTACACATTACGATAAATACCAGAATTAGCCAAAAAGTTATTTTCCATCCGTTGTGTAAAATTGTCTCCCTAAAAACAGCAGTGAAAGCAGACTAGCATTAATATCATCACGCCTAGATTATTGTAATTCTTTATATCTTGGTTTGAAAAACTCATCTCTCCATAGACTGCAGCTTGTATAAAATGCGGCAGCGCGTTTGCTCACTGGAAGAAGACGAAGGGACCATATTTCTCCAGTGTTGTCCTCACTTCATCGGCTCCCCGTCCCCCGCATTCAATTCAAGACCTTGCTTTATGTCTATAAGTCCTTAAACGGCTTGGCACCTTCGTATTTGAGTGATTTATTAATATTGCATACTCCGGTCAGAGCACTAAGGTCGGCTGATGAGCTGCTCCTGGACTGTCCCAGGTCCAGGCTGAAGTCCAGGGGCCACAGAGCCTTTTCAGTTGCCGGCCCCAGGCTGTGGAATGCTCTTCCATTCAATATAAGAGCGGCCAGCTCGATTCTGAGCTTTAAATCGCTTTTAAAAACAGACCTCTTTGCGCTGGCTTTTAATTCAAATTGACCTGAGCACTTTTATATACTGTATAAATGCTTGTGTTTTCTAAACATTGTGTCCAGGAAACGTTGTGTTTTTAATATTGTGTTGTTTTATTGTTGTTGTCCAGCACTTTGGGATAATGTCTTATTATTGTATAAGGTGCTTTACAAATAAAGATGACCTTGACCTTGACTATACATTAAAGCCTATACCAGTGTACAGTAGCAATACGATTACTGAAAAGGTGAAATAATTAAGCCGAACTATTCATTATTTAACAGTTCACGTGGGTTCAATAAAAAAAGAGCTATTTGTAAAGCCGAAAGCGAAGAAATGTATGAAAATTTACGCTCCTTTTCTAGCGGAGTAAGAAGAAGGCAGAAAAACGCAAACCTACACAAAAATACCTCCACAGTTCAACAGTTCAGCGCCAACGTATTGCATCACTGGAAGCAAAAGTTGAAGAGTGCCTTTTGGAACTTCTGCTGGAACCGAAGTTCTGACAATAACAACACAAATAACAGTGCCATACCACGCTGACAGCCAGTGCACCACTTGTCAGAAACTAGTCCTCTGCTCCTATGATGAAACGCACGGCAGCAGCAGAAGCAGGAGTTAGACCGAGCCATCTCTCTTCCGGTCGGCCTGCGCGCCTTGATGGAGAGTGTCATCACAGACAGCCTTTGCCCACGGGCAGATGGGAACAACCTGAAACCACTTATGAATGTGGAGACAGGAAAGAAAAACATGATTTCTCTCCGATTCCTCCAACACAAGAAGCAAAAGTCACACAGGGATTTTTGGCCTAAATCACACTCCATTTACAGCAGCTTGTCGGTACACCTCTTTTTCCCTCTGAGCGAACAAAAGTGACTATTTCTGCAGCGGTGAGCCCCCGCGAAGTGGAGCAGCTCGGGCCAGGATGTGCTAGCAGGCTGACTTAAATCAAGGGAAGGTCATAGTAATTTGAAATGCATGAGGCCCCTCGCCAGCCAAGAGACTTTTAGGCACGCTCCATTGAAAATAAAATACTCTGGGAAAGCATATTTTCTATTCCGCTTTGAGGCCGACACCTATTTCCCAGGCATTAGAGCGGCAGCAGAGAGCAAAGGAGAGTGGGGAATGGTACATGGAAGAACAACATGACAAAACTTAAAGGCAAGTGCTCTGCGGCTGGAAGATTTGGGGGAAATGTTGTTTTATGGCCCTAAATGTAGTTGTTATTGGAAGTAATAAGCCACAATTTGGCTCCGAAATGTGTCTTTATGATGATAAGAGACTCGTACAAGTTGAATGAATTGTCAATTTTGATTTTATGGACACATTTTGATGCAATTTTGACCAAAATCACACACACTTTCCAGTTAGCCTAATGTTAAAGTGCCTATGCCAGTTTGGTTTACTTATTGAACTAAAAAGATACATTTATTTTACACTTTGCTTAAATTCTCTACAAATTTCATCCCAGTTTGGCAAATTTTTATGTTTTTATTTTACTTCCTGGTTGTAAATGATGACATCACACTAAGAAATTACGAAACAAGCACACTGTTCACTGGGCCAAAACTTTTTACTTGACAAATAATATCTTTATTTTGTTGAATTGTTTGTTGAAAGGGTCAAAAAAGTAGTTTATTTTTTTGTAAAGTATGCTACAGCCTTTGTCTTCCTTGTGTGATGTCATCAGGCTGTTTATTTGTAATTTTCAACAGATTTTTCCATTTTTTTCCACGAACAGTTACCTTATTGGTTTAAAACAACAGGTATTAATGCACCAAATAACGTTGAAATTAGACAATCATAAAAACCTGACATATGCACTTTAAACCAATGGAGAGTTTAAGACGCTGAATCGTAAGTGTTCATTCAAAAGTATTCTGAAACTCTGTGTGATTAATGTATTTACCAGTGACACAGCAGCTCAGTGGGTTGTTTGTTTACTTTTTATATTATTTTTCTTGATGATATGGACGTTTTGCGCACTTGCAACAAACATGGCAGATTCCCAGTCTTTTTACAGTCTTTTTTTACATTCCATCCTGAGCTCTTTTTATTCACCTTTTTCCGTCCTGCCTATTCATTTTGCCTTTTTGCCACAGATCTGCACTTCAAATGTAATGGCACTTTCAGTATTATTTAAAATAGATTCATTTTTGTAAAACTAGTCACAATGCACCGATTTCTTTGGCTTTTTAGTCCGTGTAGAACTTTTTTTTTTTGTTGAGCTCGCTTGCCCCGTGTAAACTACAACGGAAACAAGATGGCGGCGCCCACAGCAACTTCCGTTATAAGGTGACTACAATTGAAGGTCATTTTCAACGCAAAATAATGGTAGTTTCTCTAGTATTGTGATTTTATTTCTTCAGAAAAGATACTAGTTCCAATACATATGTACTTTAGTTTTAGTATTGATTAGTATCTGGGTATTGATTATAAATATTCATCACCAAATCTATGTCTCTAAAACCCAAGAAACCCAGGCAAACTCTATTTAATCAAGATATTAAAGATAGCCTAAGTTTGCATGGTAGCTTTCAAAAAGTTCTAAATTGCCGTAGTTATCGTAATTCAGATCCAGTGCATTACGTCAAAGTCTAAGATCTGGAGACAGTGGTATGGCTGTCATTTTACAACTTAACTGGGAATTTTTTATTGTCACTGTGTTTGTCTATTTCAAAATGCAGTGCAAAAGTTTAGTTTAGTTTAGTTTATTTGAATAGGGACAAGTATGCTTCATGAGCTCATGTCACATACTACAACATTTTAGCCAAGACTAATTCTCAATGTCCGTCCCCAGAAGGGCTTTTACAGAGAAAATACAGAGCGTTTAAAATACAATATATTTAAAAAAAAAACAGTACATACAACAGTGCAGATATTACAATATACAAATTACAACTACATATGGCCACATTTCTGACCACTGATCAAATAATTTTTCAGTTTATGTTTAAAAAGGACCAGGTCACCTCTCCCTTGAGTTCAGTGGGTTCCAGGCCTTAGTGCCTTGTACAGTGAAGACTGATTGTACACAAACAGTAAACATTTTATCTCCTCGGGACCTGACAGTTCCACTCTGAGCTCCTCTGGTTCTGGAGCCCACAGTCCTGAGAGGAACGACACTCTCACAAAGAACCCGAGGAGCTTGACCGTGTAAACATTTATGTTTACACGGTCAATGTATATTTGATGTGATTATTGAAGGCCATCATCTTTACATTTTTCAGACTATCACAATGATGGGACCTGATGGGTTTCTTAGAGTCTAAGAGGAAGACATGCACATCCAGAAAAAAAGTACAGGACTCCGAAAAGTAATCAATTTAGTGCACTACCTACTTGAAAACGGTTGGACCACGAAACCGGAATATAGTTGAAATTAAATTATACTACCAAATCTAACATTTGTCATTCATTACAGGCATGAGAAAAATACTTAAAGCAACACGGTTTGGCTGCTTGTGTCCATACTACACTGAAATCCTTCGTAGCAGCAGAAACACTTTACTTTTTTTCCTCGCTGCGTCTACATCCTGCACTTTCCATTTGACATTTTCCTCCCATAAGCCAATCTGTCACTGCTGTGCGTCTGTTCCCACCAGCGGCAGCCCTGTTTACACATCACAATACTCCAGCACTTCCTATGAGCGCATATCTTGTAAAAGTCTGCTTTCACTCTCCCCAGCTCACCCTCACCTAAGCGTGCCGCTGTTGGCCCCGTTAGATAAACTGTTGACCCAGCCACGCCGCGTCTGCACGAGTCTCCGGAGAATTGGCCCCACCATAAACCGCAGGGGCCCCCGGTCTGAAGGTCCTGATCCCTGGGCTAGCATTCCCACAGATAGTGAGGACCATAGAAAACCCAGAGCAGCTGTTAGCTTAGCTCGTGGTCAACATGGGGCAGACTGTAGGGTGTTTTATGTTCTGCTGCTCGAGGACGGAGGGCAAGAGGCAATATTCCTGTATCGTGTGGCTGTGGGATTGGCAGAACTTCAATCTAATAACGATAAAATATTTTGCAGATTGGTACTTTTTAATCAAAAAGGTCTATCGGCTCAGCAGTGTTGGGAAGAATACTTAGAAAAGTTATATAAAAAGCTACATATATGCATTCAAAATATTTGCAACGTTGCAAGCAGGAAGAGGCTCCTCCACGCCAAGTATAAGTCAGGTTTGTGGAGATGCAAGCCTGCTCACAGTAAGAACTTGTTTTTTCTGTTGTTTTTAAGAGCAATAAAAAAGATTAACAACAGGCTTTTATATTAGTCTATTTTTTGACGAAAAACGTACTTACTGGGGCTTCAAGAATGCATCATATCGTAGTGTTGTAGGATTAAAAACCGCTCTGTGTTTGTTGCACTGTTTGTTATGTATTTATTTATCACTAATAAGATTAAGAAAAATCTCACACACAAGCACCAAAAGAGAAGTGTTTTCTTTTCCTCCAACCAATACAGTGCAGTTCCAAGCAAGTAATGTATTCTTCTTTATTCTGAATACTAACAAATGAAAACAGTTACTCTAAATGTGTATTCTAAACACATATTTTCATCTTTTTATGTATTTAGTTACTTCCCAACACTGTCTAACAACCAACCCTGTCAGTAAAAGCATGTGTTTTGGTAACGAGTTCATGATTTTGGCGGAAAAAATTGTATTAAATGGCGTTAACAAAAAGTCTGCAGGGCTAGTCACCTTCCAGAGTATTATTTTGCGCCTGGCTGCAAATCTAAACAGCAAATCCATTCTACACTGACTACAAAACAGTTTCCAAACCGACCAGAGAAACGGTGCAGTGCCGACTTGTTGGTGCACATGAACATCGAACATTTTACACAAATCAATCTACTTTAAGTCATATTTTAGCGGCAAAACTTTTCCATCACTCTCAAGCAAAAGTGGGGCGGAGCCGAATTAACACGGCGATTAGATGTTTACCAATCCTTAAAGTGCGTATGACAGGTTTTCATGATTTTCTAATTTTGACTTTATTCAGTGCATTCATACCTGTTGTAAATATAAATTATAGTTTTACACCAATCAGGTCGCTGTTTGTGGAGAAAAGTTGAAAAATCTGTTCAAAATTACAGGAAGTAAACAAATTGATAATAATAATAATAATAATACATTTTATTTATAAGCGCCTTTCAAAACACCCAAGGACACTGTACAGGACAACAAGAAATAAAAACAACAGAATAAAACCCACAAACAGAACTGGATGATGGTGTTGGAGTGACTGAGTTATGTGGTGTAGGATTGTCTGAACAGGTGAGTTTTGAGTCTGGATTTGAAAAGTGGAAGGGTGTCTATGTTGCGGAGGTCAGGAGGGAGAGAGTTCCAGAGCTGAGGAGCAGAGCGGCTGAAGGCTCTGCCCCCCATTGAAACAAGACGGAAAGAGGGGACAGAGAGCTGGAGAGAAGAGGAGGACCGGAGGGAGCGAGAGGGAGTGGAGATGTGGAGGAGGTCAGAGATGTACGGTGGAGCCAGGTTATGGATAGCTTTGAAAGTGGTAAGGAGAATTTTGAAGTGAATCCGTTGTTTTATGGGGAGCCAGTGAAGTTGTTGGAGGATGGGGGTGATGTGATGGTGGGAGGGCGTCCTGGTGATGATGCGGGCTGCAGAGTTTTGGAGAAGCTGCAGTTTCTGGAGGGATTTATTGGTGAGACCAAAGAGGAGAGAGTTACAATAATCGATCCGGGAGGTGACTAGACTGTGGACAAGTGTGGCTGTGGTGTGAGGAGTGAGAGAAGGCGGAGGCGAGAGATGTTGCGTAAGGTGGAAGTAGGCAGAACGGGTGATGTTGTTGATGTGGGAGTGGAAAGAAAGGGTGCTGTCGAGGATGACACCCAGACTCTTGACTTGAGGGGAGGGGTGGAAGGTGGAGTCATTGATAGAAATTGTTAAACTGTTTGATTTTGAGAGAGTGGAAGGGGTGCCGACCAGTAAGACTTCGGTTTTTGAGCTGTTAAGTTTGAGGAAATTTGAAGAGAACCAGGAATTGATTTCCTGCAGACAGAGGGTAAGAGAGGCTGGTGGAAGTGATGCAGTGGGTTTAGAGGAGAGGTAGAGCTGGGTGTCATCCGCGTAGCAATGGAAATGAATGTTGAGTTTACGGAAGATAGAACCAAGAGGAGAATGTAGATGATGAAGAGAAGGGGACCCAGGACAGAGCCCTGGGGCACACCAGCTGGGACAGGGAAGGGGTTGGATTGGTGGGATTTAAGTTGAATGAACTGACTGCGAACAGAGAGATAGGAAGTGAACCAAGAGAGAGTCGTGGGGGAGATGCCAATAGATTTAAGCCTGTGGATGAGAGTGCTGTGTGAGATGGTGTCAAATGCTGCTGTTAGATCGAGGAGGATGAGAATAGATAGTAAATTAGAGTCAGAAGCTATGAGGAGATCGTTTGTAATTTTAAGAAGTGCAGTTTCTGTGCTGTGGAGTGGGCGAAAACCAGATTGAAAATGTTCATAGAGACTGTTTGAAATGAGATGGGTGTGAAGTTGAGAGCGACTGTTTTTTCAAGAATTTTGGATATGAAAGGTAAATTAGAGATGGGCGCAGATTATTGAAGTTGTTGGGATCTAATCCAGGTTTTTTTCAGAATAGGGGTAACAGAGGCAGTTTTGAGTGATAATGGAACAGTTCCGGAGGTCAAGGATGAGTGGATGATATTAGTAATGAAGGGACAGCTTAAGGTAGGCATGTTTTGACAAGAGCTGTGGGGAGAGGGTCGAGGTGACAGGTAGAAGGTTTAGAGTTCAAAATGAGATCAGAGATGGTTTGGACGGAAGGAAGGGAGAAGCTAGAAAATGGTGTAACATGTGAGAGGGGTTCAGAGATGTCCACTCCAGGAATTGCAGCTTGGCTTGTTAGGTTATGATGGATGGTGGTCACCTTGGAAACAAAGAAGGACATGAGGGAGTTACAGAAGTCAGAAGAATGCAGGTGGTTGGGGAGCGAGTCAGGGGGTTTTGTTATGTTTGAGAGGACGGAGAAGAGAGTCTTGGAGTTGTGTTGATTTGAATGAATCAGACCAGAATAGTAGGAGGATTTGGCAGCAGATATAGTGTCCTTATAGAGCTGTATGTGGTTATTGTACATGTCCTTGTGTATGGTGAGTCCAGATTTGTTTTGTAAGCGTTCAAGTTGTCGTCCTTTGGCTTTGAGTAGTCGGAGTGTGGGTGTGAACCAGGGTGCAGAGCGGGAGAAGGAAACAGGTCGGGTTTTTAGTGGAGCGTGGGAGTTGAGAAGGAAAATTGATGACATCACACTGGGGAGACAAAGGTTACGCAAAATTTACACAAAAGAAATTACTTTTTTTTTACCTTTATACATGAATTCAACAAAATAAAGGTGTTAACATGTATTTTTATTTGTAAAATAAACAAATCTGTGACATCTGAGGAGTTTTGGCCCACTGTACAGGATGGTTGCTATGGTAATTTCCTAGTGTGATGTCATCATTTACAACCAGGAAGTAAGACAAAAAACCTAAAAAATTGCTAAACCGCGCTGAAATGTGTGAAGTTTTTTAACACAATTTGAATCATATTTATCTTAACTGCATTTTAGGTAAATGAGTTGTCCAACCTGTCATGGGCCCTTTAATATTGAAAGCCATTTTGAGTTGTTTAAATAAGAAAATATCACAGAAAGTACAAAATAGGGATACTTTTTTGTCATAATGCAGCCTTACTCATATTATACTGTTCACTGAAGTCGTGAATGAGCCGTGAATGGACCAAGTGTATAGTATTGTATTTAATTATTCGTTCCTTTTATAATTTTACTCAAACTCCCCATTCCAACCCGAGTGTGTCCCAGTTTTTAATTATGAAAATCTGGTCACACTATCCTGTAGTCTCGTTTGTATCCAGCCCAACTCGGGGAAAAGTTGAAGATATCTGCGAGCCTCAGATCTGGTGACACGGGTCGTTAAATTTAAGCACCGCTCGCTCGGAGGCAAGCAGCACAATGACTCAGGATGTGACACTAGCATGCTACTTAGCGCGGAGGGAAACGCCTATGGTAGAACACAGATCAAACAGATGTCTTCCACTGCCTGCCGCTGACTTCACCAGATTAAACGGGCTTTTTATACGGCCATTTCCACACAAAACAACACGGCACTGCGTTGTCATTATCCAGGAAGACGCAACTGAAGTAATACGCAACTGTTTCTATGTTTAGAGCTTAGTCACGTCCGCAAATTGATCACGGAACAGGAGTCGTCCGTAAAATTAAAATACGTTATCTAGGCTTTATAGCTGCCGACGATTTACTATGCATCGCTTGTCAACACTAATAGCTTGTTGCGTCTGGGGATACAGTGAAAGTGGCTGTTTTAGCACGGCCGATGTTTGTTTACACAGCGGAGCAGCCTCAAAAAACGGCATAAATAAAGTGAAAAGCGAAACAAATTGAAAAGTAAATAAATATTGACATTAACGCCAGGCTAAATGGGGCCGAGATCGTTTAAAGATTGAATACCAGCTCGCAGAACTTTAAATTAGGGCAGCAAACGATTAGGAGACTTGTGCGTGGTTTTTCTTTCAGCGAACTTTAGCTGAGGTTGACGTCGGGGGAGTGCTGCGATGGATAGTTCTGTCACGATCACACATTTTGAAAGGCGATATAGATTTCTACAGAAAAACATGAGCTGCAATTCAATTAATAACGTGTCAATAACGAAAATGCAGCTCATATCTTACTGACGAACAAAGAAAAATGTACAAATGTAATTATCATCTAACTTTAAACAACAAATTAATAAAATAATCTAGTGTTTTGAAAGGTTTTGTCATGTTTTTGTCATTTTTAGTAGCGTTTTTGTTGCTTTGAGTACCGTTTTTGTCACTTCTTCTTAACATTTTGTTGCTTTCAGTTGTGTTTTGGGTGATTTTAGTCAAGTTTTAGTAATTTTGTCCTGTTTTTGTTGCTTTAAGTTGCGTTTTTGTCACTTTCAGTACAATTTTTGTTGCTTTAAGTCACGTTTTTGTCACTTTCAGTACAGTTTGTGTCACTTTTAGTCAAGTTTTTGTCACTTTTAGTCGAGTTTTTATCTCTTTTTGACGCGTTTTTGTCGCATTTAGTACTAGTCGCTTTTAGTCACGTTTTTGTCAATGTTCTAACAAATTTGAACTACAGGGTTAGCAGTTTTTGTGCAGAATAAATTCAGATATCATTTGTTTGGAATAAAAGATGTTTCAAGATGTTTTTCTCCCTTTTTGTTACATTTTTGCCGCTTTTAGTCACTTATATATTGTTTTTAGTCACGTTTTGGTCACTTTCAGTATCGTTTTTGTCGCTAATAGTCGCTTTTTATCACGTTTATGTCGAAATAACGTGTTTTAACAAATCTAAAATGCAGAATAAACAGGATATTTTGTTCTTGTTGTCAAAAATTGCGGCCTTGGTGATTTGCTAACTGTGCCCATTCAAATTGCGATTTCAATTCAATTTGGCTCTAACCATCGGCGATCATTTCAAGAACAAACTGCTTAGGCACAAAGTCAACAACATTAGCCCGTACAAACACACAGTTACCTCGTCTGAAGAAGCTTTTTCCTCAGTGTTCCTTTAAAAGAGGAGCAGAAGTTGGTTTGGTGTCGTGCCTGGCTGCCTGCTCCGAATGATGGACCGTTGCCTCCCTCTAAACTGTCATTCGGCACATGCAAATGGGCCCTAACCCCTCGGTGACACTTCAGACACCCGGGAACACCACCTGTCTGGGATATCACTCCGAGGTTGACGAAGCATTGCTGACAAAATGCAAACGAGGTGCACGACAAGAAGAATGGACGCTGTAGTAAATATTTGTGTGAGCAAATTTCATCTGTTCGGTTTACACGCATGAGCGAGAGGCGGATTGCAAAGCCGCTAAAGGAGTTAATGGTGCGTTCAAGCGGCGTGTATTGACCAATAGAGGTGAATGTCGGCCGGCAGCTCTAAATGCTGACAGGGGAAGCAGCGCCGAGTATTGTTTGTGTTATGGATATCAGCATTCAGTAATAATTCAATTCGACTAAAAATAAACAAAACTTGGATTTAGTTCTACATTCCCTTCTGTTTAAGATAAGATAAGATAAGATAAGATAAGATAAGAGATCCTTTATTTGTCCCACAATGGGGAAATTCCACTGTTGCAACACACAGTTTAGAACAGGAATGAATGAAATAGGCACATGCAATAAAAATAGGATAAATAATTACTAAACATGGTAATAAAAATACAATATAAAGTATAAAGTGCACACTCTTATTTACAGTAGGTGGCTGTCTGGGAATAAATAGTAAAAATGACAAATAAAGTGTCTTAAGTGTATGTTATATACAGTAAGTGACTATAGTGAGGTAAAAGTGTATGTTAAATTATATTGCACATGATTATCACACGTGATACATACATGCAATAGTTTGGCTTACGATATGGATTTATCTGATAACATCATTTGCAGCCAATAAGGGTGAAAATCTGGACAAAATTTGATTGCAATTGTTCTGACGAGACTGATTCTTAACTGCTAAACTAATCCAAGAATCCCATGTGTTTAGAACATGTTTGAAGAGGTCTAGACTGCAGGGTTAGCAGTTTTTTTGTTTGTTTTTTACATAATATGACATGGATATAATTTGTTGTTTGCGAAGGAAATTATGTAAGCAAAATAACATCAGTCTTTGCGTGTCATTTTGTTTCGATTGCAATCCATCTTGCAGCCCCAATGACTAATAAGCAATATTTTCTGTAGAGCTGATTGCGATTTGTCTGATAAGAATTGCAATTTGTGTTAATCAGATTCTATTCAAAGTTATCATTTTTTGCGTCCTGGAGAAGTTACAAAAACAATGAAATAAGAGTTGACAAACTATGTATTTCAAAATGTGCTTGTTAAGATCTAAACTACAAAATTAGCAGCTTTTACGCAGAATAAGACAGAATATTTTAAGGTTTGTGTAGGAAATTATGATTCTTCAAAAACTGCAGCCTTTGCGATTTGCTAATTTTCATTAATCTTACAGCTCTAATTTGTTGACACTAATATTTAGATGTGAAAATTCATAGCTCGGCCCACAAATATTAAATTGAAGTAAAGATCACAAATGAACTTTTCACCTACAAAATACCTGGGATATAAAATAACTTTGGTTGTGTAAAAGCCTGATTGCTCTTCTATTTCCATTTTACTCAGTCTAGTCTGCACAAAAAGACAAATCCGATGCAGGCCAAAACATTGGTACCAATATCGGTTAAAACCACCCAATATCAACCAATACTGGAATCAATATATCAACTTTTATCGGTCTGTGTAGCAATAGTAGCTTCAAACATGCCTTTTTATATATATTTTTATATTTTATTCATTGTTTTATGTTGCACCTACGCCAAAGCAAGTTCCTATGTTTGTGAATTTCACTGACAATGGCAATAAACTGCTTTCTGATTCTGAACACAGAGTATGGAGTGAATGAATAATGCATAAAATGATCACGCAACTTTGTGGAAAACACAATGACAGATTGACGACACAAATTCCAACTGTATCTTTTGGTAAAAACCGTCAGAGTGGACAATTTAACGTACCTCACGCACCATTAAAACACATCCTTCTCCATTAGAAACAAAAAATGACACCAATCCTGCTGCCCTCCAGGTTAAACATATATAGACTCATGCATAATCACTTTGCCTACCCGCCCCGGCACCGTCCGTGACCTCCCATAATGATATGTCACCTCTCCATATGCCTGGCCCATTTATCAGCTTGGAGTGGTGCAAAATTAGACTTTTTATGCAGCGCCATAATAACATGAAAGCTTCACTCAGCCGCGCCGTACACGAGGTGGGCGAGCCGTGTGTTTGTGTACCCACCGCTCCGTCCAATCCATCACTCCAGCCTTTCACCACTTGCCTAGTTAATTACCTTTTCCTGTTCGCTAGCGCAGAGAAAAAAACAAGTGCCTTTTTTAGACTGTTTGGACAGGCTTCATCCTCGCCGTCCTCCCCTGTCCGACACATCGCGCTGCCATACCGACCCGAGACAGGATTTAGGGCCCAGATCCGTCAAGCTTTCAGCATATTCACAGTCCACGGTGCAGGGAGGTCCAGGCTGCTGCTTGGCTCACCCACGGGGAGAGCTTGGACAAGTGTACTCTCACAGTTCATAGTTGTAATGCAAACATTCATTTTTCATTTTCTACCGCTTATTCCCGTTAGGGGTCGCGGGTGACGGGAGTCTATCCCAGTGACTTTGGGCCTTAGGCGGGGTACACCCTGGACAGTGGCCAACTCGTCACAGAGAGACAGAAACACTGACAGACAACCATTCACTCTCACATTCATTCACTACAGGCAATTTAGAGTTTCCAATTAACCTCCACAGTCATGTCTTTGGACGGTGGGAGGAGCCAGAGAACCCGGAGAGAACCCACGGTAACACGAGGAGAACATGCCATAGACTGTACATCAGTGGACTATGGGATTGTGACGTCACCCATAGCGTTTGCCTACAGCCAAATGAAGCCCATCGCGGCTAGCAGTTATAGCAGCTAAAGCGGAGCTAGCAGTTATAGCGGCTAAAGCGGAGCCAGACGCCATATTTGTAAATCCGAGTGCGTATCGTGGCAACCACACGGACTAATCAGGAGCGCGGTTGCTAACGGTATCCGCCCCTCGGTGAGAGGAGACAGCGGCAACGTGCGGCGCTAGCTGTCAATCAAACCTGTTGCTAACACGAGCGAAAACGGCCCCTGGAAAAGGAAGCACCTGATTGGTCAGTTATTATTGCTAATAACTTGATTTATGAACAACCAACGAGAAAAAAAAACACCCGATTCATGTAGAGAGAGTGAAAACAGATGTTTTAGTTCCAGATGTGAGTTTGACAGAAACAGTTACAGAGTAAAGGCTCCAGTGTCACAGAAAGTGAATGGCAGCTCGGCTTCATGGAGCCAGGAGCCTCCATAGCTGCTTCCTATTTGGAACGCGGCGGCTAGTATGCTAACATGGTCCACTGATATGTACAGTCTATGGAACATGCAGACTCCACCCAGAGAGATCGTGTGATGTTGGGGTGGTCCGGGATCCAAACCCACGATCTCCTTATTGAGAGGCAGAAGCTCTAGCCGCTCTGCCACCGTGCACCCCATAATGCAAACAATGTAGTGTAAATGAACTGGTCTGTGCCTTGAATTGTATATATGGGTCTGTTTTGTTATGGTTACTGCTACTATGAGGGATAAACTCATATCGGTTTCAGATGACATTACAGGTCTTATAAACGTACACTACCAGCCAGTAGTTTGGACATACCTTCTCATTCAATGTTTCTTCTTTATATTTACTACTTTCTACATTGTAGATACATACTGAAGACATCAAGTATATGAAGCAAGGTGTATTGGAATATGGCAAAGAAAAGAATTGTTAAATAACTCAAAATACGTTTTAGATTTTTGGCTTTCTCTCAATGAGCTTCATGATGAAGTAAGTAAAGTAAGTAAACTTTATTTATATGGCGTTTTACACAAATAAAATCACAAAACGCGATACAGCTGAAAGACACCTGAAATGGTTTTTACAATAATCCACAATGCTACCTCTCTGTACATCGAAATTAGTCAGGTCAGTGTTTACATCTGTGATTGAAAGGTGGATTAGCCAATCAGGGAACCGCATCTGTCCATATCAAAACAAACCTGGCTGCTTATGAGGAAAAATAATAATATAATAATAAAAATCAAAGGTACAGATAGAGATTGTCGATTACTGCTGATTCAAAGAGTGAAGCACAAAACGGTTTTAATCTGAGGCGAATCAAGTTTGATTTTGTTTTAAATGATGACCAATGAACGCCTTTGTTTCACATTTGTTACGGAACAAACAAACAAAGACAAATCTGATTGCACGGCACTCTTTCAGTTTGACTCAAGGTGCGACGAAGGGCGAGTGACAAGACTCACGCTTCATAAAGAATACAATAAGTGTATATTCTGGATCCCAAGCAATGTTTTCACTTCCCTGCTGAGCCTTGTCAGGGCTCCGAAGTGGAATGACAAGAGAGTACGGAGCAGGGCTCAAAGCAGAGGGTGGCTTTGTAGAAGACAAAATATAAAACATGTTTTTTGTTTACTACATAATCCCATATGACTTTGGTAATAGTTTTGTGATCATCTACAATGTGAATATGTGTCTATAATATTTAATTGAGAAGTAGGGAGTCGGATAAAATAATGACCATGGCCCATGTACAGATTTATGTCAGTAATACTATTGACCTTATTCTGCCCCGCCCACTTTTGCCGTTTTTTGCACTTTTGTTGTAAACGCACTTCCGTTTGACGAGAACTCCGTTAAAGCTAATGACGAACGAGGGAAAAGTCTGACGCTAAAATGTTACATAAAGTAGATTGATTTGTGTAAAATGTTTAATGAACACGAGCAACAACAAGTCACAACGCAACGATTTCCTGGTCAGTCTGAATTTTTTTGTTGCTTTTTTGTTGCTCATAGTCACGTTCTTTTTTCACTTTGTCATTTTTGTCATTTCAATTTTGTCGCTTTTAGTCCCGTTTTTCTCGCTATATAGAATTTTTCTGCTTATGGCCATGTTTTTGTCGCTTCTTGCAGGGTTTTTGTCACTTTTAGCCACATTTTTGTCACTTCTAGTCGTGTTTTTGTGCCACTTTATTCACCTTATTCCGCCCCGCCCACTTTTGCAGTTTGTTGTAAACGCACTTCCGTTTGACGAGAACTCCATTAAAGCTAATGACGAACGAGGGAAAAGTCTCAGTAGATTGATTTGTGTAAAATGTTTAATGAACACGAGCAACGACAAGTCAACAACGCACCGATTTCCTGGTCAGTCTGAAAACGTCTTTTTAGTCCATGTAGAACTTATTTTCTGTTGAGCTCGTCTGCTCCATGTGAACTACAACGGAAACAAGACGGCGGTGCGTAAGGAAACTTCAGGAATAAGGAGAATATAAAGGGCAAGTGACAATCAAGAATCTGAAAGCCACAAATTATTACAAAAGTGGGTCACAGAAAAATATATTAAAAAAACAATAACATTTATTAAAATTCAACATGGCTGCTGATAGGCATGGGACGATACGTAACTTTAGATCAAGGTTCCTTAGTTAACTATTTATAAGATGTTAATAAGCACTAATAGTTTGTTTGTTTGAGTGAATAAACCACATGTACAGAGCATCAGTGAGCTGAATATTACATTATTTTCAATTATTACGCTAATAAATGCTTGTAAATGCCTTATAAGTGCTTATAAACACATAACAAGTGCTTATTAATGCATTATAAATAGTTTACTGAGGAACCTTAATCTAAAGCGTTACCCACGATACTTATTAAAATTGCTGACAGTTTGAAAATGTGACATTATTTTCTCATCATAAATAACTTCTGACATATTTGTACTACTAAAAACGATCTAGAAGAGAACATAAAGGATAAGTTGCTTTTTTTCTGCACAATCTGGAGACAAAATGGCGATTATCTTTGTTGGCGATGATCACGATTAAACAAAATGTAGCACAAACGATTATTGTCTTCCATTTTTATCACGATAAACGATATTATTGTTTATTGTATGTAGTAATTGTATGTAATGACTATACAAAAGGAACCAGGTATGGAATAGAGCTGGGAAATATACACCTTTTATACCCAATAAAGCTCACCAAACTCAACCCGAATACTTCAGAATTGTCATTTTCACTCCAAAGTCTCCTCATTAGCACACATTTCCTGCTCAGCTGCTGCGTGGAATGAAACTATTTTTCCTCCTAAACATTCCCCACTTCTCGGCTCATATCTGCCATTGCACAAATCAGAAGCAACAGCAGCAGCTTGCACGGCCGTACTCACCGGAGACACTGCAGATTGTATTTATGTAAACTTGCGGCAGCCATTGTGCAATTCTAATTAGAAAGGCTGATTTTTGTCTCGGGGTGATGTTGGCTGTTTTTCCTTCCTTCCGTCTTTCTTTTTTTGTATTGTCAGGCTCAGCTGTGGTAGGAAAGTGAAATGAGAATAATGAAAAATTCAACAGGGAAGCTGGGAAAGCATAAGCCAGGTGCTGGTGTAAAAAGGCAAGTGAATGGCAGGACAGACGCCACGGTTTGGATGAATAGACTGTGGGAACTTGAGCCAAAGATTTGTTTTTTTTTTCTTTCAGACATTATCTCTAGCTTAGCGTCAACTTCTAGATCTGGGTTACTGTCAGAACAATGCAATTCTTGACTGTCAATGCAGCTCCAATATGTGATTGTGTTTTACGTTGCTTCTTTTTCCTGTTTGTTCTTTGTTGTTTACGATTTGTGATATGTTATGTGTTGAAAATAAAATACAACATAATGTTCATAAAGTAAAGGACATAAACTGCAAAATCAACTCTTAAGAGCTTTTAGGGAAGTTATATATTGTTTCTAATTTACACACCCTAAGTACTTATAGTTAGTACTTATAGTGACATGCAGGTTTGTGTAATCTGTATTATTTTTGCTGATTTTGCAAAATGTCATTCCCTATTTTTTTAACTTATCTGAACAATTAAACATATTTCATTGACTCCTTACACCAGGCGTGTCCAAACTCAGGCCCGGGGGCCAAATGCGGCCCTCAGACCAATTTTTCTTGGCCCTTAGTCTTCCTGGTGAACCACATTGTCCTGATAAGTACTATTTACAGCACATTTCAGATTTTCTACAATTCCAACCTAAATAACTAACATTTTGGTGCAACACAGACCTGATATTAAGACACTGAGACTGAATGTAGATGTGGTGGTGCTTAAAACATCAGATAAATGCTGCTTTTTTTAACGTTTCGTGATTGATTTGTGGCCCTCCGCTTGGTCTATATTTCAATATGTGGCCCTCGATGGAAAAGGTTTGGACACCCCTGCCTTAAACTCTTTTACCGTGTGAAACTGTAGAAAACAGCATTTCTCATGTTCTGAAGCTACATTCTCTAGAATGTTTTACAGTGTGTTTGAACCTCGACAGGTTAGTGTCAGTCCTAACGACTTTGCTTCTCTTTAAATTCACTGTTAGACTTTGGTTGGTAATTTATGTTGCGTTTGTCGAGTTACCAAACTGTCACTTTGAGTGTGATCATGTGTGCTCAGATGAGAGTGATCTTCATCAGTTTGAAGATGTTTGAGACCACAGCACCTGAGACACAAATATAACACCATGTGACATATAGACACTCTGTGAAGTCCCCATAAATTAAATACTTGTTGGCAGGATGCCAACAAGTATTTAATTGTGATTGTGAAAACACAGATTCTTAAAGTGCATATGACATTTCACTAAAACATAGCAAACATCATTATATATAAGAGTTTTACAAAAAAATCTTGCCTAGTTTTCACCAGTTTGACAGCTCTTGTGCCATTAATAATTGTACTTCCTTGTTGGACACAGGCAGCTGATGTGACATAGATGGAAGTAATTCCTGACTGTTACCTAGCAACCATACTGTAAACAAAGGCCAAATAAATTACACAATAGTCATGATTTGACAAATAATAACATAATAACATCTACCTACCTTAGTTTTGTTAAATGATTGTTAAAACTGTCAGAAACTGAACTGAAAAATGTGTAAATTGTCAGTGTGTTTTGACTGTCACTTATTGATGACATAAACTGGGGAATTCTGTTTTTAAACTTCATGTCATTTTGAAGCTTCATTTTTCTACTTATCTTCATAAACTGCCACTTGACTGATGTACAACTATGATAAGTATTTACTACCAAAAAAGAAATAAAGTTAAAAACTGAAGAACCTATCGCACTTTAAGTTTATTTGCGTAAATTCAGGTACTTTTGCGTCTGTACATCACTTCTTGTTAAAAGGCAATATTCAGCAGTGTAAATTCCCTGTAAATTCCCATAAACTCCCAATAATTACCATGCAAATGTTTCCACTGTTTTGCAACCCTTTGTGATCCTCAACAGCATTGGATCGACATTGCAAAGTATTCCATTCCATCCACAAGAGCTTCTTTCTGAGCGCTCTATTTTCGTCCGAGAGCCCACTCACAGCCACTCATGTCCGACAGACGGATTGATACAATAGTTCCTGCAAACAGCTCAAACCAGCTCTTCACTTCTTCTTCTTACGTTTCCCTTTCCCCCGTTCAGCCAGACTGCACTAAGTGATGACAGCCACCTGCCTGTGTCGTGTCTGGACTGTCACAGCATTTACAACCAGGAAAGACTTCTTCATTCTGCCTGACTGCTTGGGTATACAAAGAACTCCCAGTCTCCCAGAGTTGATTTTAAACCTACTGCTAAAGCTCACAGCAACTTATCTTCCAATGCACGACAACACGGGCAACAGAAGGAAGGAATGACAGGGCTATTGTTGTGTGTGTGCGTTAGCGGATAATTATCAAAGCGAAACAGAGCCCAAGCACAGTAATTGCACACGGGGGTGGGCTTTTTATAAATATATGCCAGATTTCTCTAAAGGGGGAAAACATATCACAGTTTACATATGAACGGAAAGATTGGAATACATCATTTTTACATCAGAGTTTAAAGGGCGCATGACAGGTTTCTATGATTTTCTAATTTTGACTTTATTTAGTGTATTAACACTTGTTGTCAATAGAAATGATGGTTTGACATCAATCAGATCGCTGTTTGTGGAGAAAAGTTGAAAAACCTGTTGAAAAATACAGGAAGTAAACGAACTGATGACATCACACTGGGGAGACAAAGGTTATGCATCATTTACACAAAATAAACTACTTTTTTGACCCTTTAAACATTAATTCAACAAAATAAAGGTGTTAGTTTATTTTTATTTGTCAAATTAAAAAAAAAAGTGACATTAGATGAGTTTTGGCCCAGTGTATAGTGTTGTTGCTATGGTAATTTCCTAGCGTGATGTCATCATTTACAACCAGGAAGTAAAATAAAAAAGCTAAAAATTGTGAAAACGGTGTAAAATTTGTAAAGAATTTTAGCTAATTTTGAAATATGTTTATCTGAACTACATTTTGGTTAAATGAGTACAATTTGGTTAAATGTCATGGGCCCTTTAAATAGTTTGAAATGCTGATGGATGACTACGCCGGATATTTGTCATGTTTACAGCAATTTATCATCTCCGACATCTTGTACCTGGAAAAAGGATGAAAATAAAGTGGTCTAAAAGCGATGACAAGGTGAAACGTTGAGTATCCGGCAAAAATTATTATCTCCGGGAACGGACAGAGGAGTAATTACGCTGGAAGGCTGCCATATGGATAAATAGTCCCGTTTTTTTCTCAGCAGAGTTTCGTCTCACACACGAGGCGACTGTTTAGCTTCAACACATAATGAGCCGTCAGAATGGGCTCATTGTCAAGCCACACGTTTTTTCCTCCGCCGATATCTCAATTTTCATTTGTCGACCTGGTTGCTAGCGAGGATAGGTGCAGCAACAGGCTAAACGATTAACATCACAAAGCTCGAGCGTGGAAGCTAAAGGTTATTTTCCCATTTGTGCTATATATAAAATTCCACAATAGTCCCGGGCCGAGGTGATCGCCCCCGTGCCGTGCGGTTATTGTGCAGCAAATTGACATACATGTTAGCAGAACAATGAAAAAAGACAGACGAGAGAGTGGCATATTGAATGTAGGTACAATTCAAATCCAGCAAGACCGTGTTATTACAACGTCAATGGATTTTCAGAGAATACAATTAACAGTAATAATAGCCGCTCAAACCGACGTCAGCTGCAGGAAGTCTGGTCTTAAATGGAAAAC
This sequence comes from Rhinogobius similis, assembly GCA_019453435.1. Lineage (NCBI taxonomy): Eukaryota > Metazoa > Chordata > Actinopteri > Gobiiformes > Gobiidae > Rhinogobius > Rhinogobius similis. Next base: position 1,695,606 of record CM033638.1, read on the forward strand.
TGTTTATGATGAACAGAAACGCATTCAGATAAGCACTAACCAGTGTCTTTTGTCTTGGTTTTTTTTTGTTTTTTTCTTTGCTAATTGAGACGTCTAGACACATTTGGTTGATTTGCTGGCAAGAGATAAGCAAGAAGGAACAGCGTCTGGTGAGAATGGCACACGCTAATCCACTTATTATGGGTTATGCTTGGATTTCCATTGAGCGCTGAAGAAAATGCACAGCTTATCAACAAGGAAAAAAAAATGTTAATGCACATTTTGTTGCCATGTCTTTCTTGGCAAAGCTGAGCATAGCTTTAGTAACCTACAAAACAGCAATTACTCATTAACCATGCTAAATGCTAGATGAATCAAAAACTAAATTGGACAGATATTAGAAGCACAGTAATTAGCTAGTGGTAAATCCTATAGCCTAACAAAACAAAAACTAAAGTAGCACTCATTTGGAAATGTGCTACCTTGGGCATGCAGCCAGAGTTAAAGCTGTGGTACCTTACTTTTGCATCTAATAATAAAGTATTCTATGTCTTGTAAGGGCGGAAAGCAGCGCTCTGATTGGCAGCGCTTACACAGTCTACCCATGGATGTATTAAATTAACTGGGTAAGACACGCCCCCTCTGTCTGTGGTCCCAGATTGATTAGTGGCCGTGCGAGGTACTGCAGCCTCTTGGAACCAGCCTTTTTCTAAAATGTCACATTATAATCACAGACAGTACTGAATTATTATCGGTATTTAAATAAAATAGAAGGAAATGTTCTTTTCTACCGTTTCTAAAATCACCGAAATTACCGTTTTTATATGAAGTGAGGGATTGTGGTCACGTGGCGCCCTAAAGCAAAGATGGCAGCCTCCGCATCAGGAAGTAAAGCAAAGATGGCCGCCTCCGTATCAGGAAGTAAAACAAAGATGGCCGCCTCCGTATCAGGAAGTAAACGCGGAAGTAAGAAATTTTTTTGGGGTCATGCGCCAATGAGCTCACTCCATAGGGATAAACAGGGCGGCCATTTTGGATTCATCTTCCAGGTTTTATTATAGTTCTATGAGTCTACCCCAGTTTCACTTCGCGTTTGAAAAAAAGAGTTACAGTATAGGCCAGAGAGAACGTCGCCATGTTAACCTATAGTAACTAAAGTCCAGTTCTGGCAGCCATGTTGTGTTGGTAAATTCTACTAAAGTACACAAACAAACTAAAAATTGAAACTAACTTGAAACTTTTTAAATCATTATTTTGTAATAAATACTTAATTCATAATCATAATTTTTTGTGCTTGTACTTTATCCAACACTCATGTTTGACCAAACTAACATCTATGTATATTTTTTATTTAAGTTATTAATTCTTCTTTTATAGTAATGGTTGTGAAATGAACAGAATACTCATCAATGGTTTGTGTCCATATGATGTATCAACACACAGAAATAAAATATAGACCTGTGCAGTGTTTTAGGGTGAAATTCATTTTCATAATTCAGAAAAAAAATGTGTTCTCTGCATTATTAAGACCACAAATGCGCCATTATGTGCAAATTTAAACTCTTTTCTCTATTATTTTTATCGCACTCCGCTTGCAAGATGGCTGCCGCAACTGACACGGCAACAGAATCCACGTTCGCTCTTACCTTAATCATTTTAAGTTGTGCACACACCTAAAATGAATGCATGTGATTAATGATGTGCCAAAGGGTGCGCGAGAGCTAGGGATGAGTTACACAGATTTACAAACCAACTTTCTACAAATAACTCAGGTACACACGCTTTAATCTAGTAAAAGGTGAAAACTAATCTAAAACGGATTCACTGATGATTGAAAATGTTGTTTTAATTCACCTTTGCATGTCAAAAGTCGAGCAAAATAAAAGATTTTGCTTGACTTTGGCATAAGCAAACATCTCTTTCACAAACAAAGTATCCGTGTTGAGTTTATGACGACGCCAGGCGGGGCAGACACGACCGCCTCTACTGTCGTTCTGCACCCCCAAATCTGCATCCAGCCTTGGAGTTGTTGGCAGCTTTATTGAGTTGTGCGATTTTTGTTTTGTAGAGTTTCTGACTGTTCATGTGAGATGTCACAATAAAGAACATTTCACTTTCCGCCAAGGGATCCGGCTTGAAAGAGAAGAGAAGAAAGCTGTGAGACGTCAAGCGCTTGGCAATGAGATTTATACTTTTGGCTCAAGGGAAGTGTTGCGTTCATCTGAGTCTGTCTGTCTACATTAGCCTTGAGTGATGAGCTTGTACTGCACTCTGAGCATAAGAAACAGTGTTAGCAGCAGTTAAATAACAATAGTCACTTTAAGGCAGCAGAGTACATTACTTCACGGGCAATGTATCTCAGGCCAAATGGAGCTTTATATATTTATGAGATATGGAAAGTGGATAGCCGCCAGAGTTCATTTCTGACAAAGATAGACTCCACATGTTCTTTTGGCAGACTCACACTTGTATGTAAAGTAGTTGGGGAGATGCAGAAGCATGCCTGGTCTGTGCCTGGCGTCTGATTGGAGGCCCGAGAGGTCAAAGGGTAACTAATTGCGTGGCTCGCAGGGGTCATTCTCGGTGTGGCCCCCTCTCCTGGTGCTCTGGAAACACCACCCTGTAGGTCTGCGCAGAAAGACAAATGAACTCTGACCCCGCGCTGATGACACGGAGGGCCCGGTCAGCCAGCACACGCCAGGACTTAATCGGAGGCGTACAGAAAAGAGCAGGTCTCACAAGAGCTGCACATGTTCAGTCATCAAATAGCACTGTTAGGAGGCTGGTACAACAGCTACAGCAATCAGAGTGTAAAGTATATAAATGTGTAAGTCGGTCTGTCTGAGATACACTATGTAGCAGTTAGATTGGCCAGTATATCACATTTCTAAGGCTTAAGTCGACTTGGTCTGTGTTTCGGTTAGTCGACGAACTATCAAAAAATATCTATGATTTTGCCATTGTCTGTATCCAAGGTGTACTGACAAGATCGCACAATTACAAATATTTATACAGAAATCCACTAGTAAACAGTGATAATACAGTACGTAGTGGGAAGATTAAACTCACAATTCACTTCCAAATCTCAAAGATAACTCCATGTCTTTTTCTTTCTGTTGTTGTGAATAGAAATCCTTTAAAATCACCCCCAAATAACTAGTCGACTAATACAATTTTTGGTCGCTCAAGACACCATCGATGGATTAATTGACTAAACGACAAAAGGGCTGGACATAATAAAACTAGCATCAAAACTGTACAAGGTTTTTTTCCGCACATATTGATCGATCTGACCTTTTTATTCAACCACAACAAAAATGTGTTTCAAAACTGACTTCATGAACAAAAACAAGACGACACACTTTTGCACCAAGTCTAAACTCTGCTCCAAACCACTTTTACTTTTGAGTTTGGAATTTCAGTATTATGACAACGCTATAAAATCATGGTTTAGTTTGTGGCCATATTATCCAACAACAGCATTCTTCAGCAACAAGTGGTTGTTTTTTAGAGATCGAGAGTGAACGCCTGCTGCTGTTTCCGGAAGTACATTTTCCATTCATTTTTCCAATTGGGAAAAGCTTGCTCTGAGCTAACTGGCAATGTGGTATGTAATGTGCATAAGATTATTATTTTAAATTTGTATCTGAAACTTTACAAACCACACAGTTTTGCCAAATTTAAAGTTTTACATGTGTTTCGGACTAAAAACAACCACATTATGGACATTACACACATCAGTTTAACCTCAGTTGTGCCTTTTCACTGTTAATATTTCCCTAAGGAGAAAATTAATGAGAAATATACTTTGGGAAACCACGTGAACTTTGAAGTGTGCGGGACTGCTGAGCTCCATAAAGAACCCCTTCAAATTGTTCCATGAAACGCTCGGGATTCCACAGAATAAACTCTCATTTTCTCAAAGCGGTGGTCCAACCAGAGCAGAGGTGACGATGGTTATCCTGTGACACCAGTCAATAATTAGCTGCCTGTCTAATCAGCTGTTTGTGCGCCGAGCCTTCTCATTTAGCCGCATCGGAGCAGACACTGGGACTTTTACCTGCTCTGTGATAACCCCTGAACCACACGGGGAGGAATGCGCTCATAAAACCCACCAGCGGCGCTCTGGTGTACATGTTAGTGAGCGCACAAATACGCATGATGGATAGAGCGGCCCGTGACAACTGCAGCTGGAGGAAGAGGTATTGTGATGGAGGTCCAGAGATCGTCCAGAGAAAAGGAGTGTCTGGCTTTCATGATTAACAAAAAGTCCAAAAGGATTTCCCTTCCTAAACAGACAAGGAGGATCATTAGAGGCTGTGGGCCCGAGCGACACAGCCAGACGGGACACGCACCTTCGGGCTGTGACTGCTTTAGAGGCTATCATGACCTGAACCTGAGTCAACAGCTGGGAAAAGCATCTCTGGCTGTGCTTTTGTGGTGATAAAAATAACACTCAGAAGTATGCCACCGCGCCCTAAGTTTTCCTCTGTGTTTTTCCTGCTCCGTGGGTCACTACTGTCAGACCGAGCACGATCCGGCCAAACACACATCCACAGAGCACTTTCCTAGCCTCCATTTTCACCCCTGTCTCTTCCTGTTTTGACAGGAAAGCGGAGATGATAACACGGCCGCGCAAACAAGCCGGGATCGCTGCTGACCTGCTGCGGGGGCTGTCGTCATGTGCACACGCGCTGTTTTCTTTAGCAGCCCTCGTGTCCAAACACAAATGAACACGGCCCCTGTGTGAAGTTAACGTACAAAGACGCAGCATGGGGCGGCGGTGCTGCTTTGAACGGTCCAAAGATTCAAAACTATTAAAGTGTCAGTCAAACTCTACCTGCTGTGTGATGGGATGAGAAATTACAGAGCAAATTTTAATTGTTTTCTTTTGCCAAAGCTTTTTGCAGTTTAAACACATTGTTAGCAGCATTAAGTCTTATTTGGACAGTTTTAGTTTTACCTAGAGACGTTGAAAATACCTCATAACGTCTGTGTTGGTTGTGAACATTTCAAAGGGATAAGAAATGTCAGTATATCACCAGTTTTTATGGTCTGATCCAAACACATCCTTTTAGTTCACTGATATTGCTAGCGTTTCGTCTGTTATCAACTATTTTAGATTTGTTTTCAGCGTGAAATGTGGCTTCTCACCACATTGTTACAGGCAGAATAACTCCTCTTCCTTTTAATTCATTCTGACACAGCTCCTCGAGTTTGCACTAAAGCACCCAAACTTTCGAGAAAAGCATGAAGCTACTTGGTGTTACCGCAGTTTTTACTAGTTTTTATTTTTTGGATGGATTGGATATTCGAGGTGAATTTAAATTATTAATTAACTTTGAATCTGGTTGTAAAATGAACTTTAGAGACAAACCGAATCAATATTAGCTTCAATGCAGGGACTAACCTGAGGAGTAGGGCTGTAATCCTTTAGTCGCTTGGTTGTTTAATCGGTCGATGTTGTCTTAGTCGGCCAATATTTTATTTATTTATTTTATTTAGATCATAAGGCTTTACATGGGACAACAAAAATGAAAAGATATGTTGAAGATTTTGGAACTAATCATGAGTTTAATCTCACTTATCTGACATTAATATACTGTTTACTAGTACTTTTCTGCATAATTGGTTGTTTTTGCATAAATTCCAGTGCAGTCATAGTCTTTTGAGTGAATTTTGGGTCAGATACATGGAAATACTTCATAGTTTTGAGCACTTTTTGCCCTACTGAGGAGCACAGACATGGACAAGAAACAACAACGACGTTTCGTAATTATGCCAATTTACCCGAGGTCACTTGGTAAAACACATCCCGACAGCACAGGGCATTGTCTCACTTCATGTACTGTTACTACCACCTTTTTTTAGCCAAGTTTGAACTTCCTCTCCAAGCCTGGCACGGCCTCGAACGAACCACATCCTGCACCAACACAGTCAGCCGTGCATGCAAACACAATAAAACCAGACCACCAAAGTCAGGGACGCAGGTTTGTGAGCGGGGAGATGAAAGCCCCGCCGGTCGCCACGGGGAACCAAACATCCACAGTGGAGGTGAGCACTCTGAAGGGGAGCAAAGTCAATACCTGACAGAGAGGAAGGAGCTTACGGGGGGCTGGCTACCGTCTCGAGTCCAAGGCTGCTTCTTTTTTCTTTCTTTTTCTTTTTTTAGAATGCGTGTCTCTTTTATGCCAGGAAGCACCTCGCGGGAGACACAACAAGTGGAGTGACGGGGCCATTAGGGAGGGCAGCTCAAAGGGACGGGGAAGCTTTGATTGCCCCTTCTGATCCCCCGCTAGTTTTTTTTTGTTTATGAGCTAATTAAGCATTGTCCAACTACTGCGAAAGACTAGCCCTACAAGTCTCCATTGCATCGACGTGACTTTGAATGGATACAGTAGGGGATTTACGGCACGTTTTATATCTTAACAACTCGATGTTACTTCCTTCACTGGGAGCTGCTTTTTGCAATTAAAATGAATAGTCCTGCATAAGATAAAGCTCATTACTACTGTTAGAAATGCTGATGTATTTATAGTACTGCAACTAAAACAAGGCTACGGCTGACAAATCTGATGTTGACTGTGTGGCTAGTACTTCCACTCCAACAACTACTTCTAGTACTAATATACTGGAACTGAAAATACTACTGCTGCTACTGCCAATACTGTTTCTTTTCCCTCAACTGCTAGTACTGTTCCTAATCTTACTGCCATACACTATTAATTGATACTAAAACAAGTCTCAAAACTAGATACCCATTTGAAGTATTGATACTGACAAAAATGTATAAAGCAAAGTTGGACTTTTCTTTTTTTGTTTGTTTTGTTATTCTTTATTGTTCTTTATGTGCATACGACTGAAAGATCTATCTGCACTCTTCTCTTTTAAAGCGCTTTATTTTAAAATTATTGTGTGTGTTTGTGTTTTGTGATTTTAATGCAACTTTTCCTGTTATGTAAAGCACTTTGTATTGCCTTGTGTATGAATTGTGCTCTACAAATAAACTTGCCTTGCCTTGCCTTACTTTAAATCCAAAACCAGCCTACATTCTAATAATCATACTATAATATACGACAAAAAAAGATAATTGCATTGAAATTCACATTAGAGTTAGCCTGACGTTATTCCAAATCAGGTTGTGCAATTAATCAAATTTAATTGCTTCTGATAATTAGTCATTTCTTTCTTTCTTTGAGACATAAAATGAACACAGAGCAAAAACAAAACACAAAGAAAGTAGACAGAGTTAGTCCTAAACATGTAGTATGGCAAAGTCATTCCATTTGAAAGTTGGACTTTTCAAACGGTCTTGGTCTATATCTCAATTAGTATAAGACCACATGGTGCTACAAGTGAAACTTTTGTGTTGAAAATGACATTATGTTGTATAAAACATCATCGTTATTGTGTGTAGGGCTTCAACGATTAATCAACGGACTTTAATAATAAACAGTAAGTGGTGGTATTTTGATTATCATAACCGTTATATCACTCTTAAACACATGCAAAAGGACTGTTTGTAACAAAGACAGTGTCAATTTTAATAAACAATATACTTTATTCATAAATATTCTTTGTCTTGAAGTCTTAAGTCACATATTTCAACCTTTTTTTGGTTAGAAATGTTTTCAAAAAGTTTCAATGTATAATAGAAATAATCCTTTGACTCGTCCACTAATTGAAAAAATGATCCCTGAGTGGACCTCTAAAATAATCATTATTTGCACCTCTAATTGTTGAGACTGAGGTTGAAATCATGTTTCAAATAGTGCTGGGCAATATCGTGATAAAAATGGAATAGTGAGCTGGTCCCTGTGACAATCTGCTATTTTTGTGAAATCGTCATATCGTGATTGACTGTTTTTCTGTCTTTAATGCAGCTGTCTGTTCAAACACACTTTTTCTCCTGATGTTTAGCCTCTGAAGCCTCTGAGCAGATGACTTTATTTACCCCTTAAAGGCCAGAGCAGCACAATTAAACCAAATCCACACAAAAACGCAATTTTAAGGAATGCAATTAGCAACTCACAAAGGCTGCAATTTTTGAAGTGCAATAATTTCTTCCACTAACAACAAAATGCGCGACCAAGTGATAAAAATGCCTTCAAAATCGACAAAACACGACTTAATGCACCAAAAATGCGACTAAAATACACAAACAATGTGACTAATAAGTGACAAAATTGTGTTTAAAAAAACCCAGAATCTTTTAATTAAAATATAAATTGCAAATCTAATCGCAATCATGCTGGTCAGAAAAATCAAAACTATATATACAAAGTGAACATGAATCGTGATAAAATCGAAATCATGATCTGGTCCCAAGAAAATCGCGATAATAATTTTTCGCCATATCGCCCAACCTGACCAAACCAAGACCACAACATTCATTTTCTCAACAAAATAAAGACAGTATCAATAAACCCTGTATCACATTTATTTTTTAAGTAACGCACCTTAGTAAAAACACATCTTCTCATCTTCCACCCCTGCTCTGAACCGCCTGACTCGTGTGTGACTGTGAGTATTGAAAGAGAAGGAATGCAAAGATAGGGTTCCATCTGCCAGGTCAAATTGAGGTCAGATTTGTCTAGTGTGACCGTTCCACTGGGAGTTCAAGGGTGCCCTGCTTTCACCCCTGCACTGGCCCGCGCCCGCCGCCAGAACAGAGTCCACCCACAAAGACACGCGGACATAAAGGCCTGCTGCCCGCCCGGGGGGTGAGCCAGAGGTCAGAGGGCGGACAGACTGCCGAGGACGGGCCGATAGATGCGATAATGGACGTGTGGCAGCATATGTTATCAAAGAACCGCAAAGTGTAATGGGGGAAAACGCGCTGCTTTTTGGTCCGGTTGATTCAATTCTGCAAATAAAAGGGAATTCGAGGCAATGTGTTTTTTGGAAATTGAACAAAAGATCATAAGTTCAAGGAGGCAAAGGTTAGCAAGTGTCTGGGGCTTACAAATATAAATCTTTGAAGGTAAAAAAGAAATCTCATGCAGCTTTAAAGCGAGTCTGAACTTAAGATTTGTGCCTGCTGCTGCTTCTGCCTGAATCATAGAGAGTAGAAAAGAAATCACATCTTGTACTTGTATGGACATCACACCATTCAAAGAGTATCACAACAAGTCAATATATTTGTGAATGGAACTGAAAATTACAACAGTTTTCCCTTTAGTTCGACAAAAAAGCCATTAGCATCTCTAGCAATACAAATAGTTTAATGGAGGATTGGAAAAAATGAGTGATATATTGTCTACAAAGAATATCGTAATAGTTTTTTGAAGGTACACTGGAAAAATGTACAACCTAAAATAAGAAAATAAGTTAAAAAGTGATTGGATTCGTAATATTTATCTTGATTTGAATACATTTAGACAGTCTTAAAATAAGATTTGCCAATAGAACAAGTACATTTGTTCTTATTTCAGGTGCAGTAGCGTCTTTTTTTCTAATTTCAAGACAGAAAATGCTTGTCTTTTTCATAATTAAACTAAAACAAGATATTTTATGCTTGTTCCATTGGCAATCTTACTTCAAAATATACTCAAAACAAGTTATATACTACTTATTTCAAGCACTTATTAACTTGTTATCTTATTTATGACCATATTTTTCCAGTGTATACAAAATTAGCATTGTGCCTTAGAAGTACTGCCAGTTGTGTCATGAAAAAATGTAAAATTTTAGTTAGTTAGGGGATTCCCAAACAGCTTTAATTGAATATATTACCATTTTGGTCTGTCCTGAGTAAACAAAACAGAAAGCAAAACAATTATCATTGACAGATCTAAAAAATTCAATTGGAAGTGTACAGCTGAATCAAAAAGTGTGCCTTGATTAAAAAAAAAAAACAGGTTGAAAAACACTTCTCTATGACAGCAGTGTCCAAAATTACAAACTAACAAAAGCAGCACTCTGAATGCTTTTTCTTGGTCTTAAGAGCTCCTGGTGAATTGGTCCAAAAACATACGCAATGATTTTTACTCCAACTTTAAAAACCTTCTACATTCCTTGGTGCAATAACAAACAGTTCGATGTGAGACTGAACTGATGTTAAGGTTCCAAGCCTGAATGAAGGTTTGGCAGCACTATCAAACCTTAGATAAGTGCAACTTTTCTGAGTGATTCACTGTATTTACCACCTCTCTGTAGCCCTCTGCTCTGTATACTTTATTATATTGATTTAATTTAAAGGACCCATATTCTGCTATTTTCTGACCTGGAGTTTGACGTGCTCCAGGGCCTCAACGACGGACGTTGCCGTTTGGTAAATAACAAGCTAACTCGTCTGTCTGTCGTATCCATCGTGTAATTACTGTGTAGCATTAGCATTAGCTGTTTTTATTCTTGCGGCTGCGCGCTTCCTGGAGGCGTGGCTTGAGCGCCGCGTCATCTTAGTGAGGAGCCCCCGTCTGCTGCTCAGCCGAGGGGGACGGAAAAGACAGTTTCATATGCAAAGCTCAATGGAAAAAAGTTAAATGATGTAAAAACTGTCGAAAAGCTGGAAATGTGTTCTTCTAAACAAAGACATGAGGTGATATTTTTGTACTTTTGTGGTTAGTCCATTTGTTTTGTTGTTTTTTTGTTTTTCCAATACTTTAACCTCACCCAACACCAGGTATGCTTATGGATTGGCATGGGACGATATTGAAATTTTATGTCACGATTATCATGGCCAAAGTAATTGCGATTAACGATAATATCACAATAGTCACGACAGTTTGAAAATGTGATGTATAAAGACATTACTTTCTAATTATAAATACCTTCTGACATATTTGTACTTAACAAATGATCTAGAAGAGAACATAGTTAGGTAAGTTGCTTTTTTTCTGCACAAAATGGCGATTATCTTTGTTGGCGATTATCACGATTAAACAAAATGTAGCACAAACGATTATTGTCTTCCCTTTTTATCACGATAAACGATATTATTGTTTATTGTCCCATCCCTACTTATGGATTGTAAAAATATAACTCAATTATCGTTTTTGGAAAAGAGCAAGATCTATTTTGTCGATATCAACTCCCCACACGGTGAGTTTGAACAATAATAGACTTCTTAGCTCCACCGTCGGCCCCCGTCTGCAGGTGTGCTCCCCGGGTGCCTCCCTCCCTCCCTCTCCGCCGGCCTCATGTGGAAGAGGTGCCTTTCCTTTGTTGTGCAGACACGTTCAAAGGCATTCCAGCCATGTGTTTGTTTGATGCATAAATTTAAGCAGCAGTAAACAAGTGCGACTTGTGGCTGGGTTGATTTAAATGCTTCAGAAGGAGCAGCGCGGGTGCAGCGGTGCCAAACAGCCTGTGGCCAAAAGAACAGCCGTCGCTAACCTACAGCACAATGACAACAGCAGAGGGTGAGAGCAAAGCTGGAATTAAAAGGGAAAGTGCAAAGGTAGCTCAATTTGAACAGGTTCATTTAGTCAAAGGAAAGTCTGACTTGTAATAAAAGAATGAGTAATGTGATGACAAAATGCTTTTAACGGGTTGCAGACCCTTTCAAACTCTGTAAACAAAAACCTTCTCTAAATTCCAGAATGGAGGCAACTGAAGGCAAAAGAGAGACTGGGATTTACTACAATATGAAAAATCAAGGTGGTTTTGTCAAATGAAAAACACTTAAAGACCTTTAGAGTTGTACTTCACATCATTTGATTATTTAATGGGAGATTATAATAGACACTTAGCATGGCTGATGAAAGCAAATCACATATTTTTAGGTTTAACTGGACAAATAATTACAGAAATGTTGAGCCACAATAATTGATCACATTATCTACAAATGTAATAGTTCTGTGATACTCAAACACAAACTGAGACATCTTTTGAAGAGAAAAGCAAACTAACTGACATTCCTACGCTAGAAATTCAAACGTGCTGCTTATTTTTTGTTATCAAGACTTTAAAATATTAGCATTTAGAACTGAAAATGTGTTTTACTCGACTTCACTTTGCCTCCAGTTTCCTCCAATATAGAATTTTGAACATTCGGATGATGGAGCATTTTAAAGGGTCTTAACATATACAAATCTATTCAGCTTGTTCAATATTATTATACTATTACTATTACACTATTACGTTACACTAGAGCTGCAACAATTAATGGGAATAACTGAGACTGGTCGACTATTAAAATGTGTATCTGGACAATACAGACTCTAAAACACATGCCAACAAACCTTTTATAACGAAAGCAGAGGCTCTGTTAAATCAAAATGTCAAAAAAGAAAAAAAAGTATCAGTGTACAATGGAAAGAATTGTTTGACAAGTCGACAATTCAAAAAATAATGACTGACTTGTCGAACACAAAAATAACTCAAACTTATTTGTTACTTTAGAGACACTTTAGATATTTTTCTGACCTAAAATATTCCGCAATTGGTTATAATAAGAGATAAGAGATCCTTTATTTGTCCCACAATGGGGAAATTCCACTGTTGCAACACACAGTTTAGGACAGGAATGAATGAAATTGGCGCATGCAATAAAAATAGGATAAATAAATACATATACATTGGTGTTACCTGCATGACAGTAAGGTTCCGGTGCTTCGCTGGAGGTCCTTTTCCCCTCCTTCCCAGAACACCTCATGACACTTTGGCTTTTTACAGGCTACAGTGAAGCGGGGCCGAGGATGGAGATCACAGTGTGGGAGCTATAAACAGCCAGGTTTAAGTTTAAGTGCTCGACACACACTGAGGAGGAGATAAAACAGGCCCCTGGCTCTTCAGTAGCGTGCAACATCATAAACTAGAGCAGTGGTAACAAGAGGGGTAGCATAAAGAAGACTTCTATTAATGGCAGCTTGTATAAGGGAACAGAAAAGGTTTACTCCACACGTAGGTATCCGCTGGGAATAATGACGCGCTGAAGATGGCACCGTTTCTCATGACAGGAAATGTGGGAAAGTGAAAGTAATGCAGTGTAATTATCCTCGGGTTGGCAATGCGCACTAATGAGCTTCAGATGCAACATGCGGTCGAACCAGTCAGCGGAGATGGAATGGTCTATTGATATTTTGATATTCTGCATAGAGCATGGTGCAAAAGTTTAGATGTCTGCTTACTTCCTGTATTTTTCAACAGGTTTTTCAACTTTTCTCCACAAACAGTGACCTGATTGGTGTAAAACTATAATTTCTGTTTACAACAAGTATTAATACACTAAATAAAGTCAAAATTAGAAAATCATAGAAACCTGTCATACGCCCTTTAAGGCTTGAGGCCAAAGACTTGAGACTCACTTGAGACGTGCAAAACAAGGTGTTGGTCCTCTCTTCAGAACACTACAAACCACTCTGTCACACCACTATACAGCGCTGTATATAAGTGGCTTCTATTGACTTGAGAAAAAATAAATAAATAAGAAATGCAATTGCTAAGTTGTATTCAAAGACGTCCACCTGCCACTCTCAGAGCACATACAATATGGCCACTGTTTCAGGATTGACTCGTTCCTGGTGTAAAATCCATTACAAAAATCCATCAGGCCCAAACTTGACCTTTTCTGAGATTCACAAATTGAGAAATTCAGCGACAGGGAACAAAAGCAACTTCCAGTTTGTCAAATCCACAGCGGCGCAGCGTCTTTTAAAATGTCAGCGGGCAAATTGCCAAGAGAAGTCATTTAAGAAGAAAACAAAACCGCATGAGTTTGTGAATAGATTTGTTTTGCATCTCTCTTCCTGTTGCAAGTCTCTATTAGAGAGAGGAGCGCTGTGGCATTTATATTAAGACACACAAATCATTACGTTAATTAAACTTAAGCAGCTCATAATAATGCAAATGAATTATACCATTTAACTAATTTCTCAGTACTGTAACTATGATTTTCAACAGAAGTCTGCTTTTTTAAGTACTCCCGTTATTAAACAACACTTGGATTATAAATTGCTGTAAAGTAATCACATAAATGTTAAGATAAGAGATCCTTTGTTTGTCCCACAATGGGGAAATTCCACTGTTGCAACACACAGTTTAGAACAGGAATGAATGAAATAGGTGCATGCAATAAAAATAGGATAAATAATTACTAAACATGGTAATAAAAATACAATATAAAGTATAAAGTGCACACTCTTATTTACAGTAGGTGGCTGTCTGGGAATAAATAGGAAAAATGTCAAATAAAGTGGCTTAAGTGTATGTTATATACAGTAAGTGACTATAGTGAGTTAAAAGTGTATTAATGTTAATGCTACACATGTATTTGAGAGGTTTGACAAAAAAATTTAGATTTTGTCACGATTCATGAAAACTTTATGGAGGTAAATAATGCCATCTACTCTTTCTGAAAGGTCATGCTTCACAGTAATTGGTTAAACCCACCCGTCACTCAGAGCCCTGCTGAGGTTGACCAATGAGAGGAGAGGGTGGGAAAAAGTCTTTGTTGGAGAATAAATCTGCATTCAAGACAAAATAAGCAATTTTACCAAAATAGCAGACTGTCACAGGATGAGATCACAATAATTAGCCCTGGATTAATCAAGTCTTTAATTATCATTGTTAATATTTAGTTAAGAACACAAAAATAATGATCAAGACAAGTCAATTCCAATTCAATCTATACCGCAAAAAGTAAACTTAATTTAAGTTGTAGTGTTTCTTTTTTAGGTGGTTGTTTATGTCACAGTATGTTCACTTTTTTTTCCCAAAACTGGTCACATACTAGAGGAATGATAATATATAAATGTTGGATATGAATAAAAGCTTTCACTGTAGCTTAGGTAATTGTAAATAATCATAAAATCTTCATTATTTTTCTCATCACACATTTGATATTGTGTTCAGATGATGGTTGTCCTACTTGTATTTAGATTGTTTGATATACAATTAAATTAATCTGCCATAGTCGGGGATTATCTCCTTAAAGTGCGTATGACAGGTTTTAATGATTTTCTAATTTTGATTATATTTGGTGTATTAATACATATTGTACATAATAATTACTGTTTTACACCAATCAAGCTGTAGTTGGTGGAGAAAAGTTGAAAAATCTGTTTGAAATTACAGGAAGTAAAAAACTGATGACATCACACTGGGGAGACTCACTCCATCCAAAGGTTTTGCATAATTTACCCAAAATAAACAACTTAAATTACCCTTAAAACATTAATTCAACAAAATGAAGGTGTTCACATGTGTTTTGATTTGTCGGACAAAAAAAAAATCTCTGACATTAGCTTTGTTTTAGCCCAGTGCGTAGAGTAATTTCTTAGTGTGATGTCATCATTTACAACCAGGAAGTGATATTACAAAACTACAAAAAAAGCAAAAAATGATAAAATGTATAATTATTTTTAGCAAAACTTGTAATATATTTATCTTAACTGTATTTTAGTTCCAAGAGTAGTCCAACCTGTCATAGGCCCTTTAACTAATGACCATAATCAACAATCCGGATAAACCAGCTCTTTTTACAGCGCCCTTCAGTCCAGAAAGATAAATGACTTCTGTTACATTTAAGGTACGGGGCGCAGTGTCTCTTAATTCTCTTCATCGCTCTTCCTCTTCCTCATGTGATACTTACACGCCCGTCTGCACAGCGTCAATACACATCCTCGCGCGTTCATTCATTCATTCGCTGCAAACTCAAGCATGAAATGAACACGAGCGGGCTGAACTTTGACTGGCATTTTCACACGCGCCGGCAGGATTTATGAAGAACTATATACGTGTCGGAATATATCCTCCACTCCACAATAAAGAGCCACTCTGTGCATAGCCAGGATGCCTGGTAACAGAAGCTAACGCCGGGGTACGGTGCGGCTAGCTGGCAACAAAGCCTTCACAATGCGTCTACTGTTACACAAAGAGCAATGGGGCACTGGCAGAAGTATGCACACTGTCATAAAGAGATATGAGATACACAGCAGCTGCACAGATAAAACTGGTCGAGTACAAATACAGAAGGTACATTTGGAGTAATTGCATTGTCGGTACACTAATTAGTTTTTGTTCTAAAGCTTGTGTTTATACAAGGTCAATCATACTACACAGAATTAGAAAGAGGGCATGACTTCCTGAGGTAAAAGCCTAAGCTAAAGGCCCACTGCGTGACTTTCAAACATTTTTTTTATATTTTTATTACACAGAAACATGTGTTTTTACTGTGAGTGAGCTTGCATCTCCACAAACCTCACCCTTACCAGCCCTGGAGGAGCGAGCGTCCTCCTGCTTGTCTCCATTTTAAAGTTGTTCATTTGTTTATTCACCTTATTCCTGAAGTTGCCGTACGCGCCGCCGTCTTGTTTCTGTTGTATTAGTTCACACGGAGCAGACGAGCTCAACAGAAAATAAGTTCTACATGGACTAAAAAGACGTTTTCAGACTGACCAGGAAATCGTTGTGTTGTTGACTTGTTGTTGCTCGTGTTCATTAAACATTTTACACAAATCAATCTACTTTATGTAACATTTTAGCGGCGAGACTTTTCCCTCGTTCATCATTAGCTTTAACGGAGTTCTCGTCAAACAGCAGTGCGTTTACAACAAAAGTGCAAAAAACGGCAAAAGTGGGCGGGGCAGAATAAGGTCAATAATATTCCACACAGTGACATAAAACGTTAAAACTTGTCCAACCAGGAAGCACAATAAACCCTGTTAGTAACGTAAAGTCAAATCTCCAAGTCATTTCAATCTTCACTACATTTTGTGCACTTTAAGTTACGTCTGTGTGCCAATTGTGCAACAAGCAACTGAAAAGACATCAGTCAGTACTTCGAGTATTATCAAATGAAAGTAATTATCTATTCATGCCTTTCCATAAACAATTTTACGTATTATTTATTCATGCAGCACTCTGTGGTGTGTTTATTTCCTACTAATTTCCTACTCAGCTGCCCTTGGGTAGACTGACAGAAGCAAATCTGCCAATCTGTGCCATCAGGCTCTGATGACATTCAAACACAGGCAAGATGGAGTCCTGCCCAAGGACAGTATGTATGGACTGGTCCCAATGAGGTTTGAACTGAAGTATATATAACAAAAAGTGATGAAAACACATAAAGAAAAAGTTTAGGAGTATGTCGTGGAAGAAGGACTCTATTTTGTACCTTAAGTAAAAGTACAGTAAAGTAAAATGTGTTTTGCCCCAGAACATAATATAATATAATTGTAATGTATAATGTAACAGCATCTTTTCAAGTGAAAATGAGCTCACGGAGCTTTCCCTGCATCTAATTAAACAGGAGTGTGCTGTTAATATGCTAATTAGTTTGTTGTTTGTTAGCTTTACTGTGACACTCAGAGAGTTGTGAAAAGCACTTATAAACACATTGCATTGAATACTTTACTCGAATACGTTTCAAATTAGTTTCAAATTAGTTGTAGTTGTTTTAACACAGTAAAAATCAGCTACAGCACCTTGAAGTAAAAGTATCGAAGTACACCTTTAAAAATGTACTTGAAAAGTAAAAAGTAAAAGTAATTCACGCAGATTTTGAGAACTATTTAAGATGTTGATGAAGAATTGTCTTGATAATTGGTCATCAGAAGCCGGTTTCCTGGTCATGTATAAAGCTCAATTGTTGTTTGCTCAAAGTCAAGAAATTCTGAAAATTAAACTATAAAAAACTATGAGAAAAACTTTTCAGTCCAGTTAAAAGAGGTAGTGGAGTAGAAAGTACTACAAACTACTGTCAAATATAGCGAAGTAAAAGGACAAATGTCCACTGTTGAAATGACTTGCACAGAAACCTAAATATTGTATTACCACTTATACAACTAGACTAATCAAACCTGTTGATTTTCCTACTGTGGTTCTGCATACTTTTCTAATAAATCACGTTCCCAGAGGTGACTATTGCTAACTCCAAGTATGGACCTGTGCAGTAAACTCATAAGCATCTTCCTGTGCATTGTTTAGTCCCAAAGAGGCCAAGCGAGGACGGCCCGAGCTGACACGTGAAAAGGTGTAGCTGCCACATTCAACAAAAGCAAACAACTCGACTAACTCCGACTCGAGAAGCGCTCTCCAATCATCCGCTCGGAGAACCACGCCCGCGCCGCCCCCCCTCCTCCGAGTTTACCCTCTGCATATCCATCTTGGCCAGGATACACAGCGCTGGCATTCCCTTTCAGCACATTTCTATAAGCCCCGGCGATTTGTCTGCTACCACAAGGCCCGCTGTCAATTGGCTACGTTTTATGGAGCCAGGGGGAGATTACCTACCAGCTCCTCCGCCGTCTTGAAAATTTATCTCGCCGACTATGTTTTTCCAATACTCTGAATCAGCTTCCATAATGGACTACAGCCTGTCCCGGATCGTGCGTGTCTCACTTCACCCTGACATATGGAGGAGGCGAGCTGCAGAGAGAGGGCAAAACAGCGGAAAGCAAACACAGAACACTGAAATTAACAAGTCAAACGGATTCCTTCCCGACGGCTACACTTCGCCGTGCGTTTGTTTACTTTGTGCACTGACATTTGCGGCTTTGTTGCATCCATCCAGTCTGGTTCGTTGTTGCCGCGTGATCCTTCGCCAAACACCGGCGTTCAGACAAGCGGCATTATGCACCGCAATCATTCTTCGCTAACAAACAGACGAAGAATACGTCCGGGCCTCGGCTGTACCTGCGTCTTCATTTCAACTTCTCAAAACATTGTGTCGAGGCGGTGATTAATGCTGGGAAACTGGCACAGGTCTCACGTTTGAATACGCACATGTGATCTATTATCCTGGTTGGCTCTCTGTTCAAACATTCAATTATGAAACCGGAGCTGGCGTGCTGTAAACCAACTCTTTGTCGATTTAAGAAAGGTGTTTTTTTAATTGCGAGCACATTCAACCTTAGGCTAAGGTTTACAAAGAACAGCCTGTGCTCCTCCCAGACGCCGATTCAATCTTAAGTGAAAAGTTAAACATAGAGCTTAGCAACATGCCACAATTTGTTTATGCGTTTGTCGCCCTTCCCAAATACGACTTGCCTCTTTGATGCTTTTTTCAATATTGTATAAGGTTGGTATGTAATTATAGGACACCTGTTGGAGTTAATGAACTAATTACATGGCGCACAATGCAATTACTCGTCATTATGTCAGATAAGGATGTCAGTTTTATTTCAAAGCAGCCGGTGTGTTGGTGCAAATAGTCAAATTCTATTAACCTACAGATGTCAAGATTCTTCGGTTCATCGATAATTGTGATTATTCAGGTCACAATACAGTATATTCGTAAGAAATAAAAAAGAGTGATTGTGAGAATTGTAGGCAGCAACAATAAGTAATGTTCAGTTCAATCTACTGTTCAAAATCTATGCATAAGGTGCTGTTTTATCAAGCTGTTTATGTGATGATATCAATACATTTCAATTCATGAAGTCTGATTTGATTAAGCTACACTTAGAAAGCGAATTAAAGATTTTACAGTTGGTCATAGTGTCAACAATCTTTGCTGAGAAAGAAGGTCTAAGAACAGAGGATGTTTAAGTACAGTTATCATTTGTTTATTTTCTATGAACATTAGTTAATCTGACCTCTATTATTGACCAGTGGCTGTTTTAATAACTGATTTTCAAATTTTCTGCAGGTAAAATCTAAACTTTTGTGCAGCCCTGCGAGGCAACTGCTGCTCTGTAAAAATAAAGTGAATTGAACAGAATAGAACACGTGAAGAATCATGAAATAATGATGTTTCTTCTCACAATAATTATTACAGCTTTAGTTATATAAAGCAATATTAAATAGTTCATCAAGTTAAGTTTCTTTGTCACGATACATGCAAGACGTAACGGAGATTAGATGGAGGGTTAATGTTCAACTTTTCATCTTGATTTACTCAATCATTTTAATATTACAGGCAAATTAGCCATATCATATCTATAATGTCAACTCTGATAACAGTATTTTCAATCACTTTAGCACACTTTTTTATGGTTTGATTCACTTATTAACACTTGAACAGAGGTTAAGTGGTCTTATCATTTGGAACATTTCAGTTCACAAGGTTCTCGGGCTCTTCCTCACTTTCATTCACAAATACATTGGTCTTAACACTGTTCATTTCACTATAGACAAAGGATTTCACACATCAAACAGGGAGAAGGGTCATAGCACAGAGTAAAAACTGTATGAAAATAACTACGTAGAGACATCTAGTGCTGCAGAATTATTTTGACCAGTATTGCAATTGCGATTAGATTTGAGATTTAGTTTTTAATGGTAGAATTCAGTTCAAAGTTCATAATTTAAACGCATGAAAACTGACAGTAAGATTTAAATATGAACTGACAAACTACTTAAAGAACCACATCTATTTCAGAATATGTTTGTACAAATCTAAACTGCAGGGTCGATAGGTTTTGTTTTTTAACGCAGTATAAAACAGGATATGGAGGAAATTATGGTACGTCAAAAACTGCAGCTTTTGCGTTTTGCTAATTGCTTCCATTCAAATTTCAATTTGATTTTGATGCAACCCTAGAGACATCCGACCTACATACAGTTTCAAGATGCATTTGCTGTTCTGACACCTCAATTTTCTTCAGCGTCAATATTTCGAGAAGCGATTGAAAAGATACTGTAAGCATCTTTTGTTTTTGCTGACAGTTAGTGCGTGTGCTATACCTAAAAATACAGCGAATGTAAAGAACCAACTGTGTATTTTTCCATTGCTAAAAACTGTAGTTGTATTTTGTTTCATACCTTGACAATATTCACGAAGTAACAGTTAACTTCCTGTTTTTGAGAGAACACTTTTATTTTGAAGAGCAACTTCCTGTTTATTGTTTTAACGCAGCATTAGCTTTACGTAGAAAGAGACGGTAAAAAGGCAAACGCAGAAAAGTTGAGACGGAGCAAATATGAACGTGGTTTTTGTATTAGCTGCCCCTCTGAAGAGGCACAAGGTACGTTTTAAGTTGCAAATAAGCACTGTTGTAATGTTTGTGTTTATAAAGCGAAGTTGTATTGATTTTGTAAGTAAAACACGTTAATTGATGTGTAATTAGAAAGCTAACGTTTTTGCTAAGGTGTAAGAGCATGACATTTAGCATTTACACGATGTATTTTTGTGTTTCCCCAGCTCTTACGGTGTATTTGATTTATTCCCATTAAATCAGAAAAAGCATCAGTAAAGCGTCAACCTTCATTCGGGGCGGTATGCTACAGCGAACATACTCTTCAACAACTTCCACCTGCAAAGCTGAAGTGCAGTAAAGTTGCTCCGAACAGCTACGCTCACCTTGACAGTAACATCTGGCTGCAGCTCTGTATCGCCACAGACGGATCCAGGACCAGATGGCCAATAGAAAACGCCTGGCCTGTGCGTATACGTCTGAAACGCTCGACTTAACCTGTGCCTGGGAGTGCGGGCATCTGTGCTGAACTTTCTGTTTCATCTTCGGTTAGAGAATCGCCTGGGAATATACCACTGAAAGACCGGCTTTTTACTTCATACGGGGGAAATTCCTCAACCTTCTCCAGCGCATTCCTCCCCTCGCCAAGTGATGAAAGCCCATCACGAGAATCAGCCTCGCAATCCAGACCCATCAGCCAATGCATCTCTGCCCAGACATAACCCATTTCCTGCACCGCGCCATGCAGCAATTTGCACGAGCCGTTCCAATAAGTAGTGGATACGGGCGGGATGGCGACGGTTGCAGTCGATTCGTAAATTAAAGGGCCGAAAAAGAAAATGACTCCAGTGAAGTTTGGGCCAACGTTTCAAAGATAAACAGAGTATAAAAGTTTAGGGCCAATTTGACAAAGAATGCTTGTAACGGCTTAACTACTGCTTGCGTCGTGCCAGTGACCACAGAACTGCTGTAGACGACTGTGCGGCTTCCAGGTGGAGATAAAGGCTACAAAATGAATCAAATGGAAGATGAATTGGCTTCTTTCAAGGATATTAAGCCACCGCTGTGCCGGGGCCGGAGATATGATGGTTCCTGTAGAGCGCTTTGTTCGTGTGCGCTGTTCTGTAAAATTCAATTCGACAAAAGGAGAGTTCAATGTTACTATTTGAATCCGTGAATAAAACTCACAACACTATCCAAATTATTATACATTTTGTCACTACAGAAGATGTTTTACTAGTTTTGTAGTTACCAGTTAAAGGTGCTGTACCTGATTTTTACAGTTTTGAAACATGTCATTTTGATTGTTTGCATGTAATAAAGTGAAATCTGTTTTGCCTGTTACGGGAGAATTGCTGTACATCAAAATGCCACCTGTACTGTATCCGTCTCTGCAAAAAAAAAAGATCATTACCAACCTGAGAAGAAAAATAATCAAATTAAACACACATTTAATGTCTTAGATGTACTTTATAATTGTTTGTTCCACTGTACACACAGATCCACTCTATTAGGATCTATGTGCTCCTTTGGGTCATCTGCTGAAACCTGTACATTTGAGATTAAAATAACTTTCGCCTTAGTTATGCCAAAAGAAATCTATAAAAATTTCAGAAAACGCGTAAGTCCATAAACAAAGCAAAGAAGAAGGTGGTTAATTCATTCATACACATTCACACAAACAGACGTTAGTGAAGCTTCTTTAGTCCAAGAGCTTTACTCGTCAAGTCCAATGTCACCATGTTCATAGTTTGAGTTGTGCACAACCTTTAACATGACGTCATGTTAAAACCACATTTTTGTGACTGTGTGGCTACAGGAAGTGTCCTGTCTGTGATCACATTCCCCAGAACATAGACCATGTTTCAAAATCAAAATTGTTAGTTCTCTCTTGTTGCAACAAGTGTAATAAATCCTTTAGACTCGATGACTGTTCATCAAACCTACTCTCAATCTTTAACAATCCACGGAGCTCTCCAAAATTGAGTTTACACCAGTGCAGATATATTGTACAATGAAACGACAGCGCTTTCTCTGCATCTATTTGTAGAGCATTTTATTCTACGAGAAGAAGGAAGTGCGCAGTTAGCATGCTGATGTTTTTTAGTGTCTTTACCCGGGACACTCTTATGAACTTATCTTGGTGAATATTTAGGACGCTGGGACTGCATTAGGAAAGTGAGCGACAAATGTGACTGATGTAAAGAAAACAAAACTTCAGATTTTAATTTGAGCAGGCATGCCATTACGATATGGCATGTCAACATGGTTTGGAAACCTGTCTGTAAGACTTAAATCACAGATTTTTACTCTGACCAAAAGAGCAGGTAAAATTATTGGCGTGGCTCCTAGTTCGCTACAGCAAATTTTTGAGGAATTTGCAGGAAGGTGGTCAGTGACCCAACTCATATTCTTTACAATCAATTTGAGATGATGCCATCAGGGAGAAGGTTTAGAGTCCCAAACTGCAAACTCAACAGATTTAAGCGTTCATTTATACCATTAGCAATCAATTTGCTGAATTCAGAGATTGCAGTCAAAAAATAAATGAACTAATATAGAAGAGCGGCAAGTCAGGTGTTTTGCACATAGGCTTAGGGAATGTGCAATCAAAAAGAAAATTGCACACAGGCTAGGGACGGTGCAAAAGGCCCAGGGTATGTGCAAATGTATTTCAGACTGTGACCGTTTTATGATGTTGTGACTGACAGGCGCCTGATGTCGTGTCACTCGTGGCTTCTGTTGGTTTGTATTTTGTGTTCAGTGGTGATGCTGATTGTTTTGCTCGCTCTGTTGGTGATTCTTGTGTCCGAGCTGAAGCATGTGGTCCCCTGTCCCAAGACAAATTTCTCTCGTGGGAGACAATAAAGGATTATCTTATCTTATCCTATCAATACTGAAAAAGAATGACTGATTGAATCTTTATTTGGACAGTGTAATACAAAAAAAAGAAAAATGTATGCGTAAATCTCATAATAACACATTAAAACTATCCCCTCAACATCAAGCAAATGAAGTAACTGTCACACATTACACATATTACGTCCCAAAAAGAATGGGAGGAAGTCAATGGGATTTTTGTACTATTCCAATTAAACAAATTAATTCAGACTCCTCATTTCCTATTAATCCAAACTCAAATATTTATGTATAATCCACAATACAGAGGAGGCTAAAACAGTATGCATTTTCTTGTTTGTTTGTAATTTGATTCTTACAACAACAAAAAAGCAGTCAACAACTAATTTCTTCTTCTTGGTACTTTGAAATGATGTTTTTCTTAAATGCACTTTTACAATGATTAAACGATTTGTACATCATTTAGGTTCTTACTTCATATTATTCCATAACTTGACACCACAAACAGAAACAAAACAAAAACTTTCCCTTGTTGTTAGGGCACAAAACACTTAAAAGTTTTAAATGCCTCGTCTAAATGATAAATTCCCTTTAATGAGTTTGGTAAGAATAAATCATCATAATCATTCTGTTTAAGTAATTAAGAATAAACAAAGAATAATAGGGAGCTTTTATAAATAGTTTCAGAGCTAGCGTAAGACCACATTACAGTAAGATTAAAGAAAGTATTTGCTTATTATCGTTGCGGTATTGAGTATCAGGCTTTTTCCCATTGATATCGAGTTCTAAATGTCTGAATCAGGACAACACTAGCACCTCATGCAACAATACGTATCCACATTCTTTCTTTGCGTCAACTCGGTTCAACAGAAACGTATAGAGACAACCGTTCTCTATCCATGTTTAGTATTAGCCTAAGGTAAAGATGTTTATCAGCTCATGAAGGCTTTATGTGTTTCCATCAGCTTGTTTTTTATAGTACCTGTTGCTCTCAATTCACAACATGCCTCAGTGACTTTTACTTGCGTTTTTATGGCCATTTAAAGTGCCGGCTTACAATGGTATTTCTGAGCAACATGCACGCAAAACACTGCAACAATCTGGAAGGCGAAAAGTTATAGCATAAACTCATTCACTTGCCGTATCTTTGAATGGAAAATAGGTCGAGTACATTGACCCTTTCCCATTCAAAGTTAAACAGACACTTTCCACCCTTGATCTTATACTATAAATCCAACTTGGACAGACAATAATGTGACGGACCGGGTCCGTCCCTAGGGCGCGGTCCCTGAGGAGAGCACGTGAAGACGCGCGCTTGTTCCCCTGTTTTCTGCGCACCGCGCTTGTACAGTTAAAACACGTATTAAACGGCCTTTTTCGTAGCTTTTCCAGCATGTTCTGGCGTGACTAAGGGTGCACACTTAGGAGCGTTAGTTCTGCCCATCTACGACGTTAAAAATCTGCCGTTCCACTCACCAGCGCGCTGCCGTCTCCTCTCTCCTCCGTGGTGCGTTTTGGCAAACCCGGATGTTTCCGCGCTGGGGGTTTAAATGCCGCCGTCTCGCGGGTTTCAGTGGTCATGTGGGGGCCACATCATTTGCATGGTCAATTAGTGCAGTTTTGTCCATATTAAAAGTTTATCATGAAATATGATAATTTTCTGGGAAAGCTGCTCCTATTGTGTGTTGTTCCATGTTTGAAATATTGACCACTTATATGTAGAAGTGGCGTAAATAATAGTTCACATGTGTGTTATGTAATGTGGGTGGGGCAAACGGGGGTATAAAGGTGAGCTCTGCAGCTCTGCTTCCAGTTGTGACCGGGTTACAGTGAAGGTAACTGCGCTAAGGAAGACTGACAGGACTTAAAGGGGAAGTCTACTCTGATCTTGTGTTTTTTTTTCAACTGCTGAATTAAATTGTTGTAAATAAGTCACTGTAAATATTAGTCTGAGCACCTGTTTTCACCTTTTTTTGCCACTGTGGGAGAGCACCAATAAATCACCAAAACACATACGCCGACTAAGCTTGAAGTTTGTTGAAGGATCCCGCCACAAATAATTATACTAAATGTAAGTATTCACCTTATTCTGCCCCGCCCACTTTTGCAGTTTTTTGCACTTTTGTTGTAAACGCACTTTCGTTTGACGAGAACTCCGTTAAAGCTAATGACGAACAAGGGAAAAGTCTGACGCTAAAATGTTACATAAAGTAGATTGATTTGTGTAAAATGTTTAATGAACACGAGCAACAACAAGTCACAACGCACCGATTTCCTGGTCAGTCTGAAAACGGCTTTTTAGTCCATGTAGAACTTATTTTCTGTTGAGCTCGTCTGCCCCGTGTGAACTAATACAACAGAAACAAGACGGCGGCGCGTAAGGCAACTTCAGGAATAAGGTGAATAGAAAGTTGAAAAAAGATTAGATAACCACTTCTGACAAAAGACACCTCAAAATACTAGCTATGTCATTATAATGAAAAATTAAGGGAAAAGGCATTCACCATGACACATTTTCAATGATTAACTGACATCAGATCTAAACAGTATCTCTAAAACAGTGGTTCCCACCTTTTTTTGTTTGGAGTACCCCCTAAGCTTTGTCTCTCACTCAGAGTACCCCTTAACTTGAGTTTCAGGCAAATAAATGGGTTTACTAGTCATGTATTGTCACTTAATTCTATTATTTTTCTGTTTTAATTACATTTATGGTCTAAGATACTCCAAAAATATGCTAAATTTACAACTAATGATACTTTTTTATTCAGACAAAAGTACATTCATCTTCTTTTAAAACCTGAAACCATTCCAAGTACCCCCTGGTATTTGTTCACGTACCCCTAGGGGTCCCCGTACCCCTGGTTGGGAAACACTGCTCTAAAAGTATCTCTAACAAAAAATAAACAACTGTTTTGAATGTCGAGTGTACAAATGTCAGTTTTCTATTACAAAGGGCGGAAAAATACTGTTTTCTTTCTTTATAATTGTGTTTGAGTTTAGTAAAAGTATATTTTGTTCTAAAGCGTGTAATAAAACAATGAAAAACATTTTGCCTTCATCACGCTTTTATCTCCTCTCGTTTAGACGACTGTAATGCACTTTTTTACGGCATTAGCCTCGTGCACTTTCCCGCTTACAGTTGGTCCAAAGTTCAGCAGCGCGCCTTTTAACTGGAACCAGAAAACGAGAGCACATGACTCCGATTTTAGCGTCTTTGCACTGGCTTCCTGTTCATTTTAGAGTTGATTTTAAATGTTATTGTTTGTTTTTAAATCTTTGAATGGACTGGCCCCACAGAACATCTCGGCCCTCATCCAAATGTATCGCCCCCTTCGCGCTCTGAGGTCCGAGGGCCGGCTCCAGCTCGTGGGGCCTAAGACCAGACTTAGAACCAGGGGGCGGGGCTTTCTCTGTGGTCGGCCCCAAACTCTGGAACGCTCCGCCCCCCAGGTCTGAACGGCCCCCACTGTGGAGTGTTTAAGTCTCGTCTTAAGACCCACTTTTATTCTCTGGCTTTTAACACCGCGTGAGTGTGTGGTTCTCTGTGTTTTTAGCATTTTTAAATGTATTTATTCTATTCATTTATTTCTATTTTATGGTTTTATCATTTTGCTTGGATTTGATTTTACTGGTTTTACAAGCAGTAAGATCAAATTGAGTTGTTGTTATATATTGTGTTTTGTAGTTTTTATGTTTGTGTGTGCAGCACTTTGGAAACAGTTCTGTTTATGAAATGTGCTACAGATAAAGTGGATTTGGATTTGGATCACAAATGAAGAAAAAGTGTGTTTGGTAATCTCATATTAAATAAACAAATCATGTAAAACACATCTGACTGGTTTTCATTTGTCAAAACCAAGGTGCTTTTTCACAGTCTGTGATATTCTGACGTTAATCCCAGTTTCTCCATTGAAATCCCACTATGTTCCACCTCACTAGCCCACTCTACTCCGCCTCCATGTTTTTATTCACAAACTTTCAAAGGGTCTATATGTCAAAGGACTGATGCGACGTGCCTCTCCTCACCTTGTCACCTTGTCAGACATAGTGAGTCAGAGAGATGGAGCTGTGGACGCCGCTGGAGACGAGACGGTCCGCAGCAGCACTGAGCCTCCATGACTGATGTCTGTGCTCCCTGCTCCACTTGACACCAGATTATTGCTCTGTGCTTTAATACATCCACATGCCATAAAGTACCAGTCACACAGAGCATGCTGGGAGAGCGGCAGAGAGGACCGGGGCGCTGCTCTGCATGGCCTCGCCTGGCCACTCTGTCTCCTCCTCCTTAGGGCTTGAAGAGATGAACAAAATACACACTAGCCAAACTGTGGGTTAAAGGTCCCATAACATGCAAAATCGACTTTTCAGAGGTTCTAACCTTCCTACAGTGCTATTTGGGCCCCGTATGTTGTGCCCAAAGTGTTTTTTTGATTGATTCCCGCATGTTTTCTCTAGAGAACTGTCTTTTCCGTCCCCCTCGGCTGAGCAGCAGACGGGGGCTCCTCACTAAGATGGCGGCTTCACCAGGGATGACGCGGTGTTTAAGCCACGCCTCCAGGAGCGGCGCGGCGCCGGGAATAAAACCAGCTAATGCTAATGCTACACAGTAATAACCACGATGGATCACGACAGATAGAAGAGTTAGATTGTTATTTACCAAGCGGCAGCGTCCGTCGTGGTGGCCCTGGGTCTCGTCATACTGCAGGTCAGATCCAGGGCGTGAGACTCAGCCACGCACCGTCAGGGCGATAAAATGTTTCTTCAGTGTTGGTGTATTGCTGTTTACCGGAGCACACGGCGCCTGCACCATCTCCGCTCTAGGCGTCGGCTTGAGTTGGGCGGGGGCGGCGCGCGAGTTGGGCGGGGGAGGCTGCCGGCTCTCTGTTCGGGGTCAGATCTCAGAGTGAGCCGATTGCATATGCAGGAGCGGGGCCAGTCCTAGAAATGGGTGTTTTGTGTAAACTGTTATGTTATGGATATTACACAACGAGAAAATGTATCAACAAAGCCCTTAGAATAGACTGTGTGAAGGGGAAAAGAGCAGAATATGGGACCTTTAACTATTTTACTACCTAACTACAAAGCAGTTTAGGGCTGAGGAAAAAATGCATTAAGATTTATTCTGTGCACATTTTAAACACTTCCAGGAACATTAAAAGTTCCTGGAGGCCTACTTCAATACAAAATAATATTAAATAATAATAAAATGTACAAAATCCAGTCCATTTTCATTGTAAAAATGTTTTGTTTTGTTTGCAATGAATCCTGCCGCTCTACAAGTAAGACATTTGTAGGCCTGTCAGTCACTGTAACAAATTCTGATGTGCAATACATTAGCTCCACTGCGAGTCAACTCTCAGTCTCAACCATTTGCCGAATGTCTATGCCCTCTCTCTTCCCATTTCATGATACAACTGTCTGGGTAAATACATAAAGCCTTTGGGACTGAAAAAGATCTATAGTAATAACAAAAACGAAACAAAACATGAACTATAATAAATAACAGCAGTATTCAACACATAAAGTATAATTTATGACAAATATATGTTAATGTTTCAACCCTCTACAGCTGAAATGTGAATATATTATCAAAAAAATTACAAAAAAAAGCCCCAAAAGCGTATTTAAAGCTCTGATTGTCAAGAGTAGTGAGTGAGATCCCAACTTCAACTACATGCAATGAACTCTTCATCTCCCGTTAAGCAAAAAATCCCAAGTGAAATTTTCTTTTCGACACAGTGGAGCAAAATTATGGAATGAGTGGTAACTTTATGAACACCTCAATAGCAAACAGTAAAAAATATCTTAAGGAAATATTGTTAAATAAGTATCAACTGTGATTATTAAAATGGTTGTGTATAATCCAAATAGTAATCAGAGCTCTAGATACAACATATTGGAGGCCGACTTCAAAACAAAATAATATTAAATAATAATAATAATAAAATGTACAAAATCCAGTACATTTTCATTGTAAAAATGTTTAGTTTTGTTTTGTGGTTGTGAGGGCTGTTTTCTGTTTATCGTGTGATTTTCATTTGTAAATCATCTGACCAGACAGCTTTTAATTTGAGCTCGTTAAAATAATCAATTAAAGGGGTGTGGCTTTAAGGATAAGCCCTTTCAGGTTTCTGCCACACTCCATCACGTTTGTGTTGTTTTGTTTTATACGGACTTCTGTTTTTTTTTGATTATGTGAAAATAAATCAAATCAAAAGTTGTGAGAAGATGGAAATAAAAACAGCTAAGCTCAAAAGTCAACTCTAGTAGTGAAGTAAAGAAACTCTTGGTCCTGCCCTTTCAACCGATTAGTCGACTAAAGAGGGGGTGTGGCAAAAACTGTTAAAACTATGTATTTCCATGTATCTGACCCAAACTGCACTCAAAAGACCACAACAAAAAACAACTATTTACACAGAAAAATACAAGGACAAAAAGTGTATTATGTTAGGTATATTAGATTAAACTCAGGATTCACGCCAAAATCTCCAGCTCACTCACTCCATATCTTTTAGTTTTTGGCACATAAATCCTTGTAATCGCAACAAAGTACTCGTCGACTAATTAAAATGTTGATCGACTAAAACAGAGGTTCTCAAACTTTTTCCGTCGCGACCCCAAAAATAACAATAGTTCACATTCGCGACCCCCAAATACAAAAAATAGGCGACACGCAGAGTGATAAATTAGCCTTATATCTAATGTTTGACTTTATTTTGAGAATATAGACCTAAAAAATGACCAACAAATAGGAATCTACATTCACCACTGCATTTGAAGGTGTCAAGCCTTGTTTAAGACTATTGTATACATTTTTCCCATCATCTGGGGACCCCTGGAAATCATTTCGCGACCCGACCCCTAGTTTGAGAACCATTAAAGTAGGTCTGGGCGATACGGTGATAAAAATCGAATCGTGAGCTCGTCCCTGTGACAATCTGCCTTTTTTGTGAAATCGTCGTATCGTGATTGACTGTTTGTGTCTTTAATGCAGCTGTCTGTTCAAACACACTTTTTCTCTTGTTGTTTAGCCTCTGAAGCCTCTGAGCAGATGACTTTATTCACGTCTTAAAGGCCAGGGCTGCACAATTAAATGAAATCAACACAAAATCGCAATCGCCTGCAGACTGCAGTAATGGCTTCCACAAACAGCAAAATGTCTTGCTTTGATTAGAATAAAAACTGCTAACGTTGTAGTTTGGATTTGTGCAAACAATCTAAAACAAGAAACAAAGAAGAAACACGACTCAAAGTGACAAAAATGTGACAAAAAACATCAAAAATGCGACTAAAAACAACAAAGACGCGACGAAACGTGACAAAGACGTGTTTTAACAAGACAAACACAATTGAATGTGACAAACATGCGACTAAAAGCGACAAAATTGTGTTTAAAATTAGAATTTGAACAGAATCCTATTGAATCACAGATCACAGTCGCACTGGTCAGAAAAATCACAATGAGATATTTTACCTAAATCCTGCAGCTCTATTATTGGCAATAGGAAAATACAAAGTGAAAAAGAATCGTGATAAAATCTAAATCATGATCTGGCCCCAAGAAAATCGTGATAATAATTTTTTTGCCGTATTGCCCAGCCCTACATTAAAGCTGCTGTTCCATCTCAATTGAAAACTATTATCGCTTATGTATGATCTGAAATCTGATAGTGGAGAAACAGTCCAGCCAAAGTGCATTGTTAAGGGATAATAAATAAGATTGTGCGAGACAGTGTGATGTTTAAACAGGACAACAACTCTTCTGTTACCTGCAAATACCGCCACAAAAAGCTAACTTCGTCCATCATCCAGTCTCCTGCAGAGTTACACCTGTTTGAGCCCGGGCCGGCCTTTTGAAACCCTAACCCACAATAAAGAGCTGACAGAAAGGTCAAAGGGCATCCCACAAAGGAAAGGTAACACCCCTGCCCCTCTGCCTGGGAAACGGCAGTCAGTCTGGCTGGTAAACATTTTTGCACAGGTCTCTGGGCTATAGCATCAACAAACTTCTCCTGTACAAGTCCATAAATAGTCAAAGAGACATCGAATCGGCATTACAGATTCAAAACGACAATTACTTAACGGCCTAGATGTAAATGTTTATTCTATAGCGTGTACAAGTTGTGAGAAATTGTAATCCAGAGGCGCGTTCGTGTGCCGCGTAATGTAAAAGTGATTAATTCTCTTGCTTTGGGGAAACATAACCCAATTTGTAACCCTTAGCTGAAGTCAGAAACGGTTGTGTGTAACTGTGTGTTTTTTTTACTCGGATCAGGGGTCAAGCGTAGTACAAAGAACAAAGCAATCAAACATGAATCTAAATGAGAGGAATTACCGCTCTGCATCATTTATTAATTCAAAAGACGAAAAAAAAGGGAAAGAATAGACGCTAGAGCTGCAAAATAATTCCTGGAAATGCATTCAGAGTCCGTTTCTAATCGCCTCGGACGCGGTGTGCATACATCAGCAGAGTGAGGCGGTCATAGTCAGCATCCAATTTTACTTCATTCATTCAATTTTAATTTATACCGGCTACGGAAATTTGCCGTGTGCATCCGTAAAAGTCAAAGGTGAAAGTGTAAGTCCCGACCTCGATTGGCAGTGATCTAAACCTCGTGGCCACTCAGAGCCCTGTGGCACATTCTGGGTTAATGAGTGAGTGCATTCTCCTGGTTTAAAAAGTGCACCAGTACATTTATATTCATAGGGCCTAGTATTTATGAGCGGCTGTTTGGCACCGTTGACTCTAGAACAGACCATTTCGGACCCCGGTGTACTCAGTCGGCCAATACTATGTGCACTCATTAACCAAATTCCTTACTGCACGCATTAAGAAACTGTTGCAGCAGAAGTCGTGTGGATATTTCTGGTAGTGAGAATTAATGTCAGAGAGATTTGATATGGACAGGAATACAGGGCAGCGACTAAAACCAATTATTTTAGAAGATTTTGTTATTTCAATTGTACCTAGACCGATTTAAGCGCAAAATATTCTGACTGTACCATTGTTGATAGAGAAAATGTACAAATTAAGTCTATTTAATGTTAAAAATCACAAAAGATTATGTTTTTGACGTTTGTTTTCCAAGCAAATGTCAAAAATCCATTTACACCGAACTGAACTGAACAGTAATGTAATGTAATTTAAGTTAAGAAAAGTGGAGAAAAGTGGAAGTGACTTTGTTTTTGTGTTTTTATATTGACCTTATTCTGCCCCGCCCACTTTTGCCGTTTTTTGCACTTTTGTTGTAAACGCACTTTCGTTTGATGAGAACTCCGTTAAAGCTAATGACGAACGAGGGAAAAGTCTGACACTAAAATGTTACATAAAGTAGATTGATTTGTGTGAAATGTTTAATGAACACGAGCAACAACAAGTCAACAACGCAACGATTTCCTGGTCAGTCTGAAAACGGCTTTTTAGTCCATGTAGAACTTATTTTCTGTTGAGCTCGTCTGCTCCGTGTGAACTAATACAACAGAAACAAATGGTAAATGGTCACATTTATATAGCGCTTTTCTACCTTTTTTAAGGCACTCAAAGCGCTTTACATCAAGGAACCAGTCACCCATCCACTCACACATTCATACACCAGTGTACGTAGACACTGGGGGCCAGGTGGGTTAAGTGTCCTGCCCAAGGACACAACGGCATTATTCATCTGAAGGAGCTGAAATCGCACCACCAACCTGCGGGTCAGGGGATCTGACCACTCAACTACTCCATGTCTGGAGTGGGATTCGAACCGCCGACCTTCGGATCAGAAGGCGCCCACTCTACCTACTGTGCTACTGCCGCCCCAAACAAGACGGCGGCGCTTAAGGCAACTTCAGGAATAAGGAGAATAGCATTTTTGTTGCTCATAGTCACGTTCTTTTTCACTTTGTCATTTTTTGTCACAATTTTGTCACTTTTAGTCCCGTTTTTCTCGCTATATAGAATTTTTCTGCTTATGGTCATGTTTTTGTCGCTTCTCGCAGGGTTTTTGTCACTTTTAGCCACATTTTTGTCACTTCTAGTCGTGTTTTTGTGCCACTTTATTCACCTTATTCTGCCCCGCCCACCTTTGCCGTTTTTTGCACTTTTGTTGTAAACGCACTTCCGTTTGACGAGAACTCCGTTAAAGCTAATGACGAACGAGGGAAAAGTCTGACGCTAAAATGTTACATAAAGTAGATTGATTTGTGTAAAATGTTTAATGAACACGAGCAACAACAAGTCACAACGCAACGATTTCCTGGTCAGTCTGAAAACGTCTTTTTAGTCCATGTAGAACTTATTTACTGTTGAGCTCGTCTGCTCCATGTGAACTAATACAACGGAAACAAGACGGCGGCGCGTACGGCAACTTCAGGAATAAGGTGAATACAGTACCGTCAAATAATGCAATACAGTAGATGCTTAAATATTTAGAAAACTACCAGGTCTTTGAACTTGACGAGTAAAGTGGTTCATTTTTACGTTTGCCAAACTGCACTTTTAAAGTATACCCTGCCTTGTGCCCTTAGTAGCGGGGAAAAGCCGACAGCATTCCTTAACCATAATAGGCTACATCATACTAAATGTTAAGTTAAATTTCAACTTAATTATGTATGTATGACAAGTATAACAAGTTTTATGATTTTCCTTTCCTTTTTTTTTAAAATAAATGATAGTTTTACCCAAATAAAGTAGCAGTTTGTGAAGAAAATCAGAGTTCTAATCACACTAAAGAGACTCACCCAAAGGTTTGGCACAATTCACCCACAAGAAACGCATTTTTCTGAATCTTTGAAAAGGAAATCATCAAACTAGAAATATATGAAAACGTACTTTTTTGTCAAATTATAATTTCTGTGAGAGAAAGGTTTCGCTCACAACAATTCTGTCATAATTAACAATTTAGGAAGTACATTTATAAACCTAAAAACCTGCCGAACTTAATAGAATTTGTAAAAAAACTAATTTCAAATCCAAATCCAAATCCACTTTATTTGTAGCACATTTTATAAACAGACCTGTTTCCAAAGTGCTGCACACACAAACATAAAAACTACAAAACACAATATATAACAACAACTCAATTTGACCTTACTGCTTGTAAAACCAGTAAAATCAAATCCAAGCAAAATGAGAAAACCATAAAATAGAAATAAATTTATAGAATAAATAATTTTTAATAAATAAATTTAAAAAAAAATGTAAATAGCAAAATCTTCAATCTAATTATCTTGACAGCGTTTTGGTAAAATGAGTAGTCCAACTCCAAATGGTCTGATCTTGTTTCCTTAAACACATTTCGTTCCTTTCTACAAAAAAGACAGAAGGTCTCAGTTTCTCAGGCTTGTGCTTTTAATCTGTTATTGTGAGCTTAAAGTGCGTATGACAGGTTTTCATGATTTTATAATTTTGTCTTTGTTTGGTGTATTAATACTTATTATAAATTAAAATGATAGTTTTACACCAATCAGGTCACTGTTTGTGGAGAAAAGTTGAAAAATCTGTTGAAAATTACAGGAAGTAAACAAACTGATGACATCACACTGGGGAGACAAAGGTTATGCAGAATTTACACAAAATAAACCACTTTTTTGACCTTTTATACATTAATTCATCAAAAAAGGTGTTCACATCTATTTTTATGTGTAAAATATTTTTAAATCTGCGACATTAGATGAGTTTTGGCCCAGTTTACAGGTGGTCGCTATGGTAATTTCCTAGTGTGATGTCATATTTTACAACTGGAAGTGAAATTAAAAACCTAAACAATTGCTAAACCGGGGTAAAATTTGTAAACTATCTTGGCAAAATGTGAAATATACTTATCTAAACTACATTTTAGAAATGAGTAGCTCAACCTGTCATGGGCCCTTTAATTTGCTGTGAAACTATAGCACTTTCTAACTATGGCACTTTATCTTATGACTGTTGCACTTTGTTTCAGTTTTTTAGACAAATTGTTTTGTTGTTTATGTATTTTTAAACTTGTAATACTCCTGACGTGTGCTGCCGACCACTGGGCCAGGTCCCCCTTGAAAAAGAGATCTCGATCTGGGTGTTTTCCTGGTTAAATAAACGTTAAATAAAAAAAAAAAAAAAAAAAAAAAAAACTTGTCATAGGCACTTTAACTGAACCACTGCACCAACTCCAGTGTTCCATTACAGTCATCGTGTCTTTTTGATTGAAATGTGCCTTTGGAGATGGCTATCCGGTGACAGTGTTTGTTCAAACTGTGGCTGCGAGCTTGGACCCACTCAAGCCTGGCCCAGGGGCGAAGAATTAGACTCATTGCCGTTCTCAATAACCCCAGGCCTCGGAGTATACCCTAACCAAATTGCCTATTATCCGTGTTGACACTCAGTTAACTTTTTCATGAGACGGTTGATGGCGCCTGGAATAGGAAACTTCCCCCTCGTCTTATCTCATCAGCAAAAGCCAGCATTACGTATGACTTTCAGGTCGGGAAAAGTATAGGCAGAAGATAACGTCCAATCACATCCTTTGACGTTGAATGCCTCTTTTGATTGCGCCTCTGTGTCCGGCCAAAATATCAATCAGCGTCTCTCAATCGATCTTGATGCTTACTGTATAACTTTCAATAATGTAAATGGGCTTGGTGAATGCTACCAAGTCTGAGTGATGACTGTTGTTATTCTCCCTACGTCCTCTCAGCTAAGGACGTTAATTCCCCCGGTTATTCTAATTATGTGCTGTCTGAAGAATGTCAAATGTGCCAATGCAGCAAAGTTGAAGTTGGCATCTCAAGGACAAGATCTCAGTAAAGTTAATTTGGGCTTTAGCTCCATGGCTCTGTGTCAGGAATCTAATAAAGAAGGTCCTGGAGCTTGATTATAACGGTATGGGGAACGGGCATTGATGTAGTGTGGGAATTTTTAATTGCAGAAGACAAAACAAACAGGAAATACAGTGTTAGCTAGCAAAATCATAAACATAGGTCATCAAATGGCAACCAATGATGATGAAAGTATGATGCGCATAACATTTAGCTCAGAGAAGACAATAGCTGAATGGTCAGTGTGTTTTGTCAGATTAGGTTTATCCAAAAAATGTTAAAGGTGCAGTGTCACTTTTCT
Source organism: Rhinogobius similis (assembly GCA_019453435.1). NCBI lineage: Eukaryota > Metazoa > Chordata > Actinopteri > Gobiiformes > Gobiidae > Rhinogobius > Rhinogobius similis. Next base: position 1,732,320 of record CM033638.1, read on the forward strand.
GATGCATGTCTACATAATGTTTTTCCTGAAATCATCCACTGTATGGCTGCACAATTTTGCATTAGATATTATTGCGATACGTTTTGATACAGTAATTTCCGTTATATTAAAACAAGCATGTTTATAGCTTGATGTATTAGTCAAAATGTCAAAAAAGAGACAAAATAAATAGTAAATCAAGGTTAATTTAGACTGACTAAGGAAAATGATTAATAATATCAGCCATTTTCGACATTTTCATTCTAAAAACAGTACATTTCTGTGGGCCTTGGTGTTATTACGATATATTTAGTTTGTTGCGATATTGACTCTTTTGCAATATATTGTGCTGCTCTATTCGAAAGTTTTTCTTTAAACTCCATAGAGACATGCTGATGACACCAGGTCAAGTTACAGGTCAGATCTGTGGAGAGAATGCATGATTTCAATGTAATATTTTAGCAACAAAACCCTGCAATTGAATAAATAATAAATACAGAGCAGGATATGGGGACCACACAAATATATTGTTCTTCAAATCCAAAATATTAAAGTTTGAGGATTTAGTTACATTTAAAACACGACTAACTATTTATAAAGCCAGACATAAACAACTACCAGAAAATATTCAAATCATGTTCAGTGACAGAGAAGGAAATTATAATCTAAGGAATCAGTTCAACTTCAAGAAATTATTTTAGCGCACAGCAACCAAAAAAATGTGCGTCTCAAGATGTGGAGTTGATCTATGGAACAGTTTAAATGAAACAAAGAGCTGCCCAAGTATAAACTGCTTCAAAAAGAGGTACAAATACAACTTATTTAAAAAATATGCAGAAGAAGGTTGAGTAAAAGTTAAAAATATTATAATCTGATGTGGTTAAATAACTAATAACAATATTGTCATTCATTTTTTTTGTGAATAACACGCAAACTATTAAATAATCAAATATAGCCAAAGCTACAGCTACATTAGGAGATCATCTACGATACTATGATTGTAAAACATTCTCATGTATATTGTCATTGTACATATTGTCATGTAATGCTCAGGATTGATGTCAAATATTAACGTTTGTCGTATCAAGGCTGTCAACACTTGATGAAATGAAATGAGGGGCAGGAGTTTATGAGTTCACACTTCTTCCTACTCCTTTTTGAGCATGAACACACCACAGCATAAAATGTGGTAGAACTTGTATGTTGCTAAATGAAATGAAAATGAAATTAAATAAATGTAAGATAGATCAATTTAAAGCTCTACTGCAGAATATTCCATGAAAAGTAACAATATTTCTATGGAGATACAGCGAAAATTTACATAGTGCATCTTTAACTACTGAAAATTGTCAGTTTAATTTGCACAAAATGTCAGTTACATTTGTTTTTCTTGCTATAGTCACTTACATGCAGCTAACAAACAAAAGAAATACCCCAAACTCATGTCTAGTGTGAACTTTCCCTCCACTACTCATGAAAACAAACAGCCCCATACGCGCTTTCCTTGTATTTTAATCCACTACTGTATTCAAACAATGCCGTCTACGGGTCTTACAAGGGGGGGTGACAGGGGGCGTCTGTCTGGGGACCGAGCTTACTTCCTGTTCACAAAAATGCCACAGCGCAGGGAGGGGAAGTGCGACCTCAGTAAACAGTCTCCGCTTGTGTTTTTTCCCATGGAGACCTCAGACACAACAGAGATCAGACACAGACACACCTAGAGCTGCAGCCACCTCCGCTACCCCACTGACCTTTGGGGGAAACGATCTGGAAGCGATCAGCCGTGGAGGAGCACCAGGATGGGGCAACAGGTGAGCTTGCCCAGGGGTAGTTTGGGGACAATGAGCGTATTATTCTATAGCTTAACCATTGTGCACGAACATCAATGTGACTTTCACCCCAATTAAGCCATCAGCAATCGCAAAAAAGGAGCATATAGGGAGCGGAGCACCTGGGGAAGGCTACAAAGCATTGCTGCAGGGTCTCACAGTAAATGGGGGAGGTCAGTTCCCATGGTGCATAATGGCAGGGTAATGTGTTATATGGGAGGACTTACCTGATACTCCTGTTTGGATCTGATACATGCTCAAAGATGGGACCACACAAGCAGGGGGACCAGGTGCCCCCTCTAGACCTCTTCTGCATGGGATCAAGTGCCATTGTGGCTTGTAAGGGGTAATGTGTAAAAGGTACAATTGTCGTAATGTATGAAAGGCTCAAAAGGAATGACGAAAAGGTGAAAAAAAGCAAACCATCACGAGTCAACAGCACTGCTCTCAGGGCCTATATTTAACCGTGGTGGGAATAATGGGAGCAGATACACAGGAACACTTTCAATGCACAGCGAAGGTCGGCAGGGACACACACTTCCTCCGTAGTCTCCAACGGGAGGCTCACTTTTAAATTCCCCCAGCCCCAGCAGCTCCTTCAGCCCCCTCCACACCCAAATAAAGAGATAAGCATTGTGTGGACAAACAATGGGCCACTTTCAAAGTCTCCAAAAAGCTGCCATTTTCACATCCAAGGCCAGCATTTGAAGTGGGGCAATAAACAACTTTACAATTGGATACAATACGAAAGCTTCAATAGGACTTTGTCTAGAGATGTTAATACTGTATGGCCACAATATAAACTGGTTACAGTCCATGCCAAAGTTTGTCTAATGCAAGCGCACAGGGATAAAAACCGGGATTTTGAACACACACTAACCTTGAGTGAGTTTTGGTCTGCAAGGGCCAGCACCTGCTCCTTGAGCTCTGAGACCTTCCTCTGACATTGCTGACACAGAGCAGTCTTCTCCTCTGCCTCCTCTGAGATGGAGATGGAGCCTGCGCCCTCAGGAGCTGGCCGGCTGCAGCAGCGCGCGTCCTCCGCAGAATGAAGCCTTTTCCTCGGGGTTAACTCTCCACTTGCCACAGGCACGCCACTGGGACATCCTTCCACCTGAAACATAACAAGAAAAGGCTTTCGGAACTTTTTCAAAAGAAACGTGCGAACGAAGTGAGTGAAAATGCAACTTTAGCACCTGTCCTGTCTTACAACATGAGGATGCAACTTACGGCGCAAAAAGAAACAAAAACATTACAGTTTAATACAGTTCCAAGACTACAGCTTTATTGATCAACTTACAGTGAACCCCCGCTCGGTGTGTCCCCGTCCATCAGCATCTGAACAGCCCTTATCTGCGTTCATTCTCCCAAATTCAAGCTCAGAGAAGACGCTCCTCTTCGTGCCAATTTAGAAAGTTCGGAAAAGCCGCAGAAAACCGCGATACGCAGCCATTAGGCGAGACTTTGGCACCGCCTGCGAGATAAAAGTCATCTGTCGGTGTGTACAGAAGCTAATGCTGACCGGACAGGGGGAACTGAACTGGAGAGTCCTAAAGTTTACGAGCCGCAGCGGGAGTTTGGTCCAGCGCTACAGCAGGAGGCGGTGTCTGCTGGAGAGGGAGGGCCGGAGCTGAGCTGGAACCGGCCGGGGGAAAGTCAGAAGCGCGGGTGAGTGAGGAGGATAGGCTATTTATTTATGATAGTGAAGGGTGGGGGGTTGGGGCCATGCACAAAACCCTCTTCCACTTGTTTTGGGAGATGTTTTTAAATGACAGACAACGATGCACTTCATTCTGCAACAGTAAAGTTCAATTCCAGCTCGAGTTAATTAATGTTGATTTTTTTGTTTTGTTTTCCTTGCTCATCTGTTTGGCACTAAATTGAGCTGCACATGTTGAGCCTGAGCAGTGCGTTACGGCCCCTCACGGCGTCCTGCAGTTCCAGGTTGTTGGTGCAGTTGACCGGCGCTACTCTGGCGCCATCACCTGGCCAGAATGACAAACGGCAACAGTTGCAAAGGGGAAAGGGGTGTGGGGCTCTCTCTGCAGTTAAATATTAATTTGGTAAACTTTAAATATTTCATATAGATGATGTAAGCCACAAAGGCCACATGCAACGATGCCTTCGCTCTGAAAATGGTTCTCTTGCTGCCCTGAAACGACCTATTCCATTTCAGTCAAAGCTTCTACACAAACAATGGTACAAATGTGTGCAAGAAGAATGGTTCATTATTTTTATTTTATTTACTTTATTTTCTATTTATTATTATTTTCCTTTATTTTTCTTCTTCTTTTTTTTTTATTTTTTAGATAATTGCGAGTCTAAGATTAATATGTTACAAAACCCACTGAACGACAGACAGCAGCTTACATATTCAACAGATTTTAGGTTATTCACAAAATTCACAGTTGGATTTTTCAGCAACATAATAAAGCCTATCTATATCGTCTCTATATTGTGGTTTCTTTCTTTGAGATATTATCAAAAACATACACTTAGTTTCTCTTTGGCGCAACAGTTTCAGAGTTTCAAATTGTTGTCACCAATTTCCGAAAATATTCCATTAATGATAGACATTATAAATAAACGGCTGTATTTTGGTAGGATGTGTAAGTTGAGGCTGCTGTGGGATGCTGAAGGTGGTGAACATCGGTCCGGAGCGCGGACTGTCTTTACGCACTGATTACGCGCGAACATGAGATCATCTTTTCCCGTCCCCGCGGCCACTTTTTTCTTACCTTTGTCTTCCTCTTGAGCAGATGACTTGTGAACCCAAAGATAATATCGGAGTCCACGATGATGGTGCCCAGGTCTATGACGCCAGGATTTGGCTTCCCAGCTTCGCCAGACCCCGATGAGTTTGGTGAAGCCATGTGGGCAGCGCGCGTTCCTCACACAATAATCCACTCTTTAACAAACACACGCCTTGAGTCGTACATCCATGCAACAGGACTTTACATCTCACTTTCCCTCCAGCAACTACATCCACAAGGTTTGAGCCGTACATCCAGTCGTCACTTGCCGTGAGCGCTCGCACGTGCGCGTAAAACACAGCCGCTCCGGTGAGAACACAATAAAACGGTAGAATCCATTCAAGCGAGTTTACATCCAGTGGCGCAGCAGCGTGCCGTGCGGGGATGCAGGTCTGCGGCTCTGTGTGAGCACCTTGCGCATCTGTCGTGCCTCTTGTCTCCGCTCTTCTCAATCACTCTCTCTCTCTCTCTCTCGCTCTCTCTCAGTCCCTCTCTCTCTGATGACCTGCGCGCACCCCATTTGCTGTGGGTGCACTTGTCAGCGCCCCACGCGCTCATGTAAAACACAGTGACAACCTACAGCCACACAATGTCCGCCTCCAGCGTCTTATCACGGTTTTCAATGTCCACAACTTCTTTATTTATTGCCCCCTAAAACAGGCTCATTTATTCATCACATCATCATAACATATTCATATCTGTTTATTTAGCCACCTGCTGTGCCATTTAAGGTACTGGGCTCACCGGGGAGATCCTGTATGAAGACTTAACTTTTGCTTGTGCTAAATTAATTGAATTGCACACAAACACTTCTATTGTTAACTTTTACCTCGATCTTTAAACGGCGTCCGGATGACAACCTCTGAACCCCTTTCTACGTTTTACCTCACTATAGTCACTTACTGTATATAACATACACTTAAGCCACTTTATTTGCCATTTTTACTATTTATTCCCAGACAGCCACCTACTGTAAATAAGAGTGTGCACTTTATACTTTATATTGTATTTTTATTACCATGTTTAGTAGTTATTTATCCTATTTTTATTGCATGCGCCTATTTCATTCATTCCTGTTCTAAACTGTGTGTTGCAACATTATAATTTCCCCATTGTGGGACAAATAAAGGATCTCTTATCTTATCTTATCTTATCTTATGTTAACATTTATTTCGCCGGCTGACTCCTGTGTGAAGACTTCACTTTTGCTTGTGCTAAATTAATTGAATTGCACACAAACACTTCTATTGTTAACATGTATTTCGCCGGCTGACTCCTGTGTGACCTCTGAGGGCGAAAAATCTCAATCTAAGGTGTTTTTACGGCAGCTGCTGATAAATAATGCAACTGAAATCCAGATACTGATACTGATTGCTAATCGATATGCAATGAATAGGCGTCATCATCACCAACAGGCTGACCCTGCTAAGAGATTGTGTTCAGACCAGTGTGCTGAGTGAGATCAGTGTTGGAAAAGAAATAGATGGACCTGAATCAGAAACTAAGACTCAGTATTAATATGAATTTTCATACTAAGAGCTATGATCAAGCTCTCCAACAATGTTGTGTCGTGGGCTGCATAAAATATATCCACGTGCATGCTGGTTTATGGTTCAGAATCAGAATCAGAAAGCGGTTTATTGCCATTGTCAGTGAAATTCACAAACATAGGAACTTGCTTCAGCGTGAGGTGCAACATAAAGCAATGAATAAAATATAAAAAGGCATGCATAAACTTAAGAATAAAATAGACTAAGATAGAATAAGAATAAAATAGACTAAGATAGACTGAGACTATATACATAATGTACAGTTGGCACTTCATTTGCGTTCATTCCCAAATTTAGAAAGTTATAATTTCAATGCATGATCAATCGTCACACTTCTATTTAGTACATTAAGTGATGTAGCAGCCAAACAAGCTCTTACTTTAGGCGAAGAGTACGTCTGGCTCGTGCACTTTCTGGGTTCAAGGTTCAACACGTGCTGCTGACGTCACCAACACGTGTCGATCCATTTCTTTGGCAGCCAGAGGAGTTGATTGTTATGAATTTTGCCAAATCAACCCCAGCTACCATTTGAGAATAAAAGTTTACGATATTTTACGCACTAATAAAGTCAAATTAACGAAGGAAATTTGATTATTGCCTATTTTTACTTTACCACAGAGTCATGCAGCATTGACCAGACAAGTAACAATAGCCTAATAATAAATAAATATTCAAGATTTGCCATGAAGGATAAGACTCCGTCCTTTTGATGGGCTGAGATGCTTGTGTGGATAATTACAGTGCAGTAAAAGATGATTTAGGGTCTCTCCTTGGTGGAGGAGGTCTGGTTTCGGTCTGCCCCCAAGTCGTTGATGAAATTCCGTGGCCGTGGTCCCCTGAGAGCAGCCTGCTACATCTGCTGCCCTTTGCGCACGCACAGACACACCGCTAAGGGCATCTCATTAATGCCGCGGCTCTCGCTCTCCTCCACGTCTTATCCCCACGCAGGACAGGGCTTGGTGAGAAACGTTTAGCAAATATTGATAGTTCTTGGCGCACAGAGGAGATCAAAGAGAGGAGGAGAATGAGGGATATGTCTGAAAAGAGGGGAGCAATCGGGCTTTTCATGAATGATTCATGCAATATAGGGTAGCCAATTCCTATTCTTACCGGCGTTGTGTCGGATTTAGATTTGTCAGGCGTGAAAATGAAACTTGAGCTGTGCGTAAAACCTTTGTAGACGTAAATGCATTTATTATCGCGAGTCAACAAAAGCAGAGCAGTTTCAGAACATTGGACAGCGACCTCCCCTCCGACCCAAACACAGCACAGAGACAAGGATTTCATCGACTCATTTTAATCAGTGCTTAAGACATGTTTACAGGTCATTAAATGCTCACATAGCAGCAATACTGTACAAATAAATTATAGGCGTACGCATTTAAACATGTGTGCCAAGTGTGCCATCCATATGCGCACTTAAGAAAACCTACCTAAAGAAAATGCAACAATAACGTGTCCAAAGTGGAGACTCCAGTCGTGGGTAGTTGTGTTGTCGTGGGCAGTATTTGCCTGACTGGTCAAGTGGTCCTAAACATTTCACAATTTTGTTAAAGAACTGTTGAACTGTTGAGAACCACTTAATCAGAGAGACCAAAAGTAACTAAGAGGCCTACTTTCTTTACACGCCGAGACAACTGAAGACAGAAAACGTGTAAGTTAAAAAGTTTCAAAGCAAATGAAGAACATGAACAAGGCACTTGTCCAGTCAAGTGTCCGCCAAGCGTCAGAGCGCGCTTACCTGCAGAGAGCTCTTCTTCTGAGTCTGAGCCGCTGTTCTCCTGAAGTCACCCAGGCCACACTGACTGACAGCGCACTGGGAGCTCCTTATATACTGTTTTTGGGCTTGGTTGATACAAGCCTCTCATTGAAAGAGGAATGAGGCCCTTGCTGGTTGGACCGGATGAGCTGGGTTCACTAGTGTGGAGCACGAGCAGCCGCCCTCCGCATGCACTCACGCACACGCACACCACAGATACCAGCCATGTAGGCCTACCTGAGACAAGAACCATTTGAACTGAAGAAAAGTGTCTTAAATCTCTAAGTAAGTAATCCTCACGGGTATCAGACAAGCAGTGAGGGCTTCATAACGTGGATAGTGATTCATTTTCATTTTTCATTTTTTTTATTCATTTCATTCATAGCAACAAAATAAAAACAACTACATCTATCATCTACAGAGATGATGAATGAAAGGGCACAGAAAGAAGCAAAAGCTTATAATATCTGCCCCTTATCAACAGAAATCGTACACTTCCAGTGCGATGCGTTACAAACAATAAACAAATAAACAAAAAAAGAAAGATTTTCTGCTACATCACACAAAAGACGACTAAGATGTCCTGCTACACAACATTTTTGTATCTTCCCACTAACTATTTTTTCACACTTTTCTTAAAGATATTAATGGACTTGGAGGTTTTAATTTTGCACTCCAGGTTGTTCCACAGACTGACTCCTTGAATTGAAACACATCTTTCCTTTGGTTTTGTTCTAAACTGTGGCTTAGTAAAAAGATCAGTTCCTCTTAAATGATATCTACTTTCTCGCTTTTTGAATCGTTTTTGCAATCTATCTGGTAATAGCTCTTGATGAGCTTTATACATGGTTTTGAGGAGGTTATATTCTACCAATTCATTGACTCATTATTATTCAGGACACAACTTTCTTGGACACAAAGAAACAGCTCTAGCTAATATAAATGACCCGCAACAATTGGATCGAGTAATTCATACAGAACACCGTGTCAAAGTGGAAATTGCACTGGGGTTTGTACACATAATGTTCGAGAGTATGATGGAGCCCAACAAGAAGAAACTGGAGTTTGAAACAAGAGATTTACTTTTTATTGCTTTTGTCACAGCAAGATAGACCACCATATTTCAACATCTCTTAACAGCAGTACAGCAAGACAATAACAGTGTTCTTTCAACTTGCATTGACATTGTAACATTTATGTGGAAAGACTTTATTTAACAAAAAAGCAACTAAGTATATAAACTTTTATAAACAACACCAAACTATCTGAGGTATTGATTACTGTGGTTCACATAGTTTGAAGTAGGGAGAGATATGCAACTCTTCCAGCTTGACTGTAGTCTCTCAAACTGGTTAGGTCTGAAGGGTAACTGCTGGTTTTTGCTTTACCTGTTTGGGCTGCAGGAAATAATCAAATTTTGTCTCAGGGTAAAGTTCTCGATGTACTCTTCTAATGTATACAAACTGAGCACTTAAGTAAGACACAGCTTCTCAGTGGACACCACAAATGTATTGCTGTAGGACATATTTTTATTGATAAATCCACTGATATGGGAGGTTTTGCTACTCTCTGCGTTGTAAAACATACATCATATCTATTCGAACCCTGATTTCCCAGCGCATAACAATCACAGTTCTTTAAAAGTTAAAAGCAGCACTTAAAAATAATAACAGCGAGTAAAACAATCAAACATATACATACATTTGAAGTGTTGCCATTTCATTACACGTGTACAATATATACACAAGTCAACGTCATGCTTTGTCACTTTGGACGGAAACATTTTATGGCTTTAGACTTTGCGATAAACACATTCAAAGCGGCAAACAGTGGGATTTAGTTGGCAGGAACATAAAGCCTGGTTAGGTTAGACACGACAAGGCCCTACGAGAGCCCAGCGTCAGACATGCGATTGACATACTTAGTTTACTGTTATAGTCAGTAAAACTAGTTGAGAAAGATGGCAAAGTGGACGGAGATGTGGCATGGTCCTGCAGGGTTTCACAGCCCTGCCGCTGGTGCAGTGAACTCGATCCCATTCTAAGACATAAAGTGATTAAAGTTACTAAAAAGCACAAAGAAATGAGTCCACTAAAGCAGTCATGACTAGACGCAAACAAACACACACATTGACCCACGAGGAGCAGGCTGCACAGCTTCCCTTGGAGGAATGTGTGGGCAGGTGTCACAATGCCACTAGACTAGATCTGATGAGGCTTGGACGGGAAACAAAGGGTGTGAGGTAAGCTAATTTTAAACTCGAGCTGATTGTTTATGATCATTATATTGAAGTTTCAGTGCCCACAAGAGGAATGTTGTATGCATAAACCCAAACACACAAAAAGAAGGTTTTGTAGAACGCGTGTATAAAAATGCAAGGAGAGGAGACATTCAATACGACTAAAATATGAATGGTACTCTGACATTTGACTAATATTAGTTATACTTCACTATAATCCAAATATGTGTTTATGTCCTTTTATTATTATTCTAAACCACTGCATTTTGAACCAAACATTGATCAGTTTGTTTCAATGTTTACACTTACACCACAAACAAGCACAGGTCAACATTTAAACAGAAAAAGAGAGTTTTTGATTATTGCAACAAGGAATAATCAAAACACTAGGGATCAAAGGGGCTATGATTTCATGCACAGGATTGAAAAATCACCACATGTAATTTACCTCCTCCTCATTATCAAATTCAGCATATTCACTAAAGTCACCATAAACTGTCTGAAATTAAGCAAAACAAAATTTAAATTATGAACAGATTAGGAGAAATAATTGGGATAGCATGCCACTATTATGTTGGAAGGTCTTATAAGAGTACTGAGGGACCCATGCATTACACCTACTACTATTTGTTTTACCTTGGTTCTATTGCTCATAAGTTGGACTAAAATTGCTACCACTTCTTTTTGGCCAACCGACTGAGCCTGTGACGATAACAAAAGTTGTCACTCAAGAAAAAGTTAAACACATTTTCTTTTTTTTAGAAGTTGTGTATATGTTTAACACACCACTTGAATGGCATCCTGGCCATCATATCCTGGTTTGGTGAGGTCTGCACCAGCAAGGCTCCAGATTTCTAGCCCCTCCAAGTCACCGCTGGCTGCCAGGCTGACAAAGACAAAAAGACTATCGTTATTAGAACATATTTTATTTTTTTCTGTAGTTAATAAAACCCCACTGCGTAACATTTGTGGTGATAAGCACACCACCGGGATTTTTCATTTTATTTATTGGCCCACTGAGATTTAGCATCTCTTTTTCAGGGAAGAAGGGAGGAGCCTTGTGTACATGTTTTTAGTGGCAGTAGCAACCGGAGGAAACCTTCACAGACGTGTGGATGTCAAACAAACTCCACACAGAAAGGCCACACGCTGCCCGAATGTGCTAGAGACAGTTGTATGCCATATATTCCAGGCAAAGAAATTAAATTTCCATGGAGACAAGTAGGTTGCATGCAGGCCAAGATCTGTGGAGAGACAAGCCCACTTACAAAGACGATGCATTTAATTTTTAAATAAAAGTATAGAACGTGACAGAGAGACACAAGACATCTAAAAAAGAAGAAAAAAATGCTCACAGCATAAATTGTCCGGGGTTTATGTCCCATTTAGTCCAAAGTCTATTATACAAGTCCGTTTTCAAGTTGAGTCTTAAGGTCAAGTTTTTCATTTTATGAATGTCAGTTATAATTTGTGTATTTTAAAATGCTTTTTACAAATAAAAAGAAAAAAATAATGCTTTAAATTTAGTAAAATAAATTGCTGGACCATTACATTATGTGACTTAAGGTTTATCATGTTGATGGTTTTACATATATTTTTATTTTGGTTGCTGCAGTTTCATCTTTTTATAAACTTAGCTACTATTTCTTATACAATGTGTAGCGACAAAAATGTTATTGCGACTCTCGCCACATTTTCAGATGATATATCATGGGTAGATAAAATAATCTGCCTGACTTTAGAGATGCACATGAGATGTTGAGATATGTTGCCAGGCAGCATTCCTATAGTTTGTGTAACAGCGGGACGACAGGTTAGGCCTGCACCAGCTATGTAGGATGGGTCATTGTGGACAGACAGAGCAACTCAAATTACTGGTGGTCATGTTTTTAAGGCCGTCTCACCTGCATAGCTCCACGCCTGCTTCATCCAGTTCATTACGAGAGAAGTGTGCTCCGGTCTTCCGCAGTAGCCTCACCACTTCCTTGTGTCTACAATTCAGAGGGCTGTATTAGTTGTTGCCCATCATAGAAAACTGTATTAACTCTCGTATACTTCAGCAATATTAACCATTCACATGTGGGCTAGAAGGCTTTAAAACAAAAATTAAAATAATCTAAAATAACTACAATATAAAAAGTTAAGTAGAGTTGGCTGGCAGGTTGTGACAAGTCCCTAACCCTCACAATAAACCACCCACGCAACAGTGAGACATTAGCAAAAATAAGACCGCTCCAAACAAGTAATAGTAATATATGGGTCTGATAAATGTAAGTCTAAATTTTAGTTTAATAATTGTACGTGAATTGTGCATCGGAAGCTTATGAAACTATTTGAAAGAGACACTAGACTTCCTCTTGTGTGCAACAATGCTGAGATCTCTATGAAACTGGGAGCAGGCTGGTAGGACTGGTTTTTAAGACACTCCCCACAGTTGTTCTTACCCCTACAGCTCACCTTATACTCTGGCACTCCTTATATGGGCATCACATAGTGATTGCTGTGTGATTTCTTATCATTCAAATATGAGCTAAATTGTTGACATACTGAGTTGCATGACAATACCTAAATACTTTTGGTAGCACCAACCAGTGCATTCATTTGGTAAGAATCAAGTATAGTCTTCTAATGACAACAAAGAGCATCCATCTGCTACCACATGGCAAACATGTCAGCACTTGCAGAATCAACCGTTAAAAAGGGACAAGAGACATTTGGCACAGCTTTAGTACAACGTTTTCACCCGGAGGCTAAGCATCGCACCTAGACATGAAGAAAAGCATTCCTGGAGCACATTTTTGGTCTGTAATTGAACAACGAAATAATAAAAATACTTGGCAAAAACATATACTAGCTTTAGTCTGAGTTAGTTTCATCATCCTAAAATTAGAGCCTAGTGTGTTTTCGGACTTGCCCCAGTTTAATTCTCTTTAGATTCATCAAGCACAGATGCAACAGTCCTCTGAAGAGAGATGCCCCTTTAAGAGTCATAAACACGACACCTTGAGGAAACCAAACTCTTAGTGGTACAGATGCCAGTCCCAGGAGGATTAGTTGTTATAGCTTTATGATGTCGCATTAGAGTCAGGTCTTACCTAAAGTGTACTGCATTACACAGGGGAGTGGCCCCATAGCGATCTTTAGCATACACTGTGGCTCCGTGGCTCAGCAGGTACTGCACCGTTTTGAGATTACCCTCACAACATGCCACGTGTAGAGGAGTCCGTCCATCATAGTCTCCTAAAGACAAATTACTGCCCTGTCACAGACAAAAGTTTTCAGAATTCATTGTCAGTGATATTAAACCAAAACAAAACAGCATTTGTAGGTAACATATTGGGATTGAGAGAACAAACGCATGTGACTGGAAACAAACTGAGCTCGCCTAACAAGTCTAGCTTCATGCTTAGCTTCATGCTCTTCTCTGCTTCCATTAACCATTCTGTGCATCCTGTTATTGTTATGGTCTTTAAATATATGTGGGCCTTTCTGTCTAAACAGCATCTGATATAGATTCGACTTTGAGCTTTTGCTACCTGATGATTCATAAACAAAATACAAACATACAAACTACTGTTCAAATTGGAGAAAGCTTGTGGACAAGAACTTTTCTTCATTAGTTAGCTCTACTTCAATCAGAATGTAGAACTTATTTTACATTTACAGACATTACTGTTGTGAGAATTACATGAATTAAACACCATTTCTTTTAAGGCTTCAAGTGCTTCAATATCTCCGATCTTAGCAGCAGCACAGGCCAGCGGGGGGGTCAAAGCATCCCGGATTGCTTCCAACTCCTGAAGACAAAACAAGAAAAGAGATTTAAATATTTAAAACTGTAAGTGCTCTTAAATGTCAGTGTTCCTATTCCCCTCACCTCTTTGCAGCTGATGCTCAGAGATTTGGCAATGACCTGGATGAAACGGCTGTCACTCAGACACAACTTGGCTCCAGCAAAATCAGCTCTCATCTCTCCTCGAAGGTTCTGACTCATCATCTGCAAACACAGCGTTACTTTGTGTAACAAGGTTAAAGTGTATTGAATATCATCAAAATATGTATCACAACCCCATTTTATTTTGAAAGTTCTTTTTCTGTAACTGGTAGTGGTGGTAACCGTGGTAACCCCCCCGCTCTGCCCCTTCTACTGTTGAGAGACTTGAAAACGGTATGTTACAACTTTAGCTCTGTGATTTTGGTATTATTTTGAGTTTGTACATCGATGTTAACATGTTTTAATTCACTCAATATGTAACCTAAGATTGTACAGTATTATTTTAATGTGGTTGGTGAAATATTTACTTCTATTTGGTAATGTTATTTGAAGAAGTTGTAGTCTCTCAGTATCGGCAGTTGGCTTGACAGGGGAGTAACTGTCAGGGCTCACAATGTAGCTAAATCTATTTAAATACAAACATACATGGAGTTCAATTCTCAATATTGTTTTATTGTTACTGTTTAGGGGCAGAAGCTGATGTCACCACAAGTTTACCAGTTCCTGTATTTTTTGTGTGTGATTTCAGGCATGTAATTTATGGGGGCGTTGTGCTTAATATGTTTATCATTAGTTCGCAAGTTTAAATTTCAATTAATATGTTTACGTTATGAACTGTGTGTTATTATATATAGATAATAATTTTTTTTAGTGTAATACCACTATACGATCAGGGCCCTTCTACTGTTGAGAGACTTGAAAATGGGGCAGAAGCTGATGTCATCACAAGTTTACCAGTTCCTGTATTTTTTTGTGTGATTTCAGTCTTCTTTATAAAACTCACAAAACCTTCAAGACTGGTGTTGTCTATGCAACCTGGGTGAAAGTTCAGGGGTTACATTTGCACACTTAATACAATGCTGACAAAAGATAAAGGTTTATTATGGCCCTTTTAAATAAATACTTATTCATTTAGGTGTTATAACTTTGTATAATTTACAGATGGAAACTGTGGTCTCTTACTCTTGCAAAATCTGAGTTAAGAATTTTTAATTGACAGATTTTCAACATGACTTATGTAAATGTGCGGCAAACAGATTTACACTTTGTGAAGAAGGCCACATAAGCTTATATAGGATCCGAACGAGTCTGGTGTGAAGGTGTAGTAAAGATAAAGAAGTGTTAAAACGTATAAACATGCAGGCTCACTTCTGGTTTCAATTGCTTACTTTGTACTTCATATTTGATGTGCAAACAAAGTAATTTCTTGATTAAAAAGGTAAACAAGTCAATATAGCACATGTACAGTATGTATCAAGTGAGGGGTGAGTATTAGGGGTGGGCAATATTGACAAAAAGTAATGATGATTTTTTTTGGGAAGGGAGTATAAAATGATTCAGTTAATTATGTTATTATGTGTTAATATGTTATTTGGCCAATTCAACAGAAATGTACGGAGCCCGTCTGATGACAAGGGGGAGAAATATTTTTAAATTGTGGCCACGAATTACTATTTCGTTCCCACCAAATATAATTCGTTCCCACAATTTAGCCAAATCGTTCCCACGAATTAAGAAATCGACCGCCAATTAGATAATGCGCAGGTACGTAGCAGGGTGAGGTAGTAACAGTTAACTAACATGAATGGACATCATAATTAAAAAGCTAGCATTTTAGCTTTCGCTAGACAAAAAGAGACGCCAGACTGGCAAACCATAAAGGTTCTGGAATTCATATAACTTACATCTCTCATATACTCACAGCAACATATGAGGAGGGAACAAGTAAACATTTTTTACCTTCATTTGCCGAGGTCCATTATGATGTCCATTCATGTTAGTTAACTGTTACTACCTCGCCCTGCTACGTACCTGGTGCATTATCTAATTGGCGGTCGATTTCTTAATTCGTGGGAACAATTTAGCTAAATCGTGCGAACGTTTTGGCTAAATCGTGCGAACGTTTTGGCTAAATCGTGCGAACGTTTTGGCTAAATCGTGGGAACGTTTTGGCTAAATCGTGGGAACGTTTTGGCTAAATCGTGGGAACGAATTATATTTGGTGGGAACGAAATAGTAATTCATGGCCACAATTTAAAAATATTTCTCCCCCTTGTCATCAGACGGGCTCCGTAGAATGTGTTAAAACCTGTCTTTAAATTTATTCGTAAATGTTTATCTATTACACAGATGTGACATTCCTTTAAAATGACAAAACATTACTTGAAAAGATATGTTTTTTTTAATCACCTCTTTTGGCAGCATTTTGAATTAGAAGCAAATATGTGTGGGCATACCTTTTTCTTTGCCTCTAGATTCAGGTCTTTCTTTGCCAACACGTAGGACAGTTTTGACAGGGCAGCCTCAGGAGTCATGTCACCACCAGCGATCAGGCCAGCGTCAATCAAAACCTACCGCATCCACACACACAAAAAGAAAACATCATTGCATAGATGGTCAAAGGAGAAGAACGAATGTCATTTCTGAAAGTGACCGTACCTTCCCCGTTGCGTAGGATGTTGACACGGACCCCCTGAGGCACTGTGTACAGTTGATAATGATGACACCAGAATCTGTGGCCTTCTTCAGCTCCTCGAGTAGATCCTTGCGGTTGTCGGGAGCATTTCCACTACCGTATGTCTCCAGCACAACTCCCTGCATCGGAGGCTGGAGGAAAGCCCTAACCTGAAAATGACATAAATATGAGCTTTCATTGTTTTGGCACTATATCATAGAACTATAATAAAACCTGGAAGATGAATCCAAAATGGCCGCCCTGTTCCTCCCTGTGGCCTGAGCTCATTGGCGCATGACCCCAAAAAAGTTTCTTACTTCCGCATTTACTTCCTGATACAGAGGCTGCCATCTTTGTTTTACTTCCTGATACGGAGGCGGCCATCTTTGCTTTACTTCCTGATACGGAGGCGGCCATCTTTGTTTTACTTCCTGATACGGAGGCTGACATCTTTGCTTTACTTCCTGATACGGAGGCTGCCATCTTTGTTTTACTTCCTGATACGGAGGCGGCCATCTTTGCTTTACTTCCTGATATGGAGGCTGACATCTTTGCTTTACTTCCTGATACGGAGGCTGCCATCTTTGCTTTACTTCCTGATACGGAGGCTGCCATCTTTGCTTTACTTCCTGATACGGAGGCTGACGTCTTTGCTTTACTTCCTGATACGGAGGCTGCCATCTTTGTTTTACTTCCTGATACGGAGGCTAACATCTTTGCTTTAGGGCGCCACGTGACGACAATCCCCCACTTCATATAAAAACGGTAATTTTGGTGATTTTAGAAACGGTAGAAAAGAACATTTCCTTCTATTTTATTTAAATACTGATAATAATTCAGTACTGTCTGTGATTATAATGTGCAATTTTAGAAAAAGGCTGGTTCCAAGAGGCTGCAGTACCTCACACGGCCACTAATCAATCTGGGACCACAGACAGAGGGGGCGTGGCTTATCCAGTTCATTTAATACATCCATGCACTATATCAATAAACAGGCAGTGTCTTTTGGTTATCTCTGGGTGACCGCAGCAAGTCATCTGCCTCCTAGTCAACACTTACTTGCATATGGATGTGGTAAAGCTTTTTTTAACCACATGCCTTTTGATGCGGAGAAAAGCACCACAAACGTTAAATCCACTGAGCTGTAACCACCGCAGCTTGACTAACTGATGCCCTAAGAAACTTCATCACCTGGTTGTTTCCAAGGAGATGTTATTACTTTGCTTAAAATGCTTAAAATGTTCCACAGTATGATAATACATATCTTTTTAATTTAGCATTTATTTGGTTAGAGATCATTTTCTTCTTCAAAACAGCTTGATAACCATGTATTCTTACTGTGGATGGACTCACAGATCCAACCTGTAACGTGGCCTGGCTTGTTTCCATACACACATACAGTTTAAAGGAGATATATTATACTTTTTTGGGGTTCTTAAAGTGCGTATGGCAGGTTTCTATGATTTTCTAATTTTGACTTTATTAATGTATTAATACTTGTTGTAAATAGAAATTATAGTTTTACACCAATCAGGTGACTGTTTGTGGAAAAAAGTTGAAAAACCTGTTGAAAAATACAGGAAGTAAACGAACTGATGACATCACACTGGGGAGATGCATAATGTACACAAAATAAACTACTTTTTTGACCCTTTAAACATTAATTCAACAAAATAAAGATGTTCACATTTATTTTTATTTGTCAAATCAAAAAAATGTGACATTAGATGAGTTTTGGCCCAGTTTACAGTGTTGTCGCTATGGTAATTTCCTAGCGTGATGTCATCTTTTACAACCAGGAAGTAAAATTAAAAAGCTAAAAATTGTGAAAACGGTGTAAAATTTGTAAAGAATTTTAGCTAATTTTGAAATATGTTTTATCTGAACTACATTTTGGTTAAATGAGTAGCCCAACCTGTCATGGGAACTTTAATATTGAATTATAACCTACGTAGATCATGATTTTACAGTTTGTTCTTTGTAAAACGCAATATTGATCTATAAACAAGTTAAGAGTTCTTGTTCAAAACTGCACATATTTCTTAGTAGCAAGCAGAAGATTTTCATTTACATTTTGAAATTTGATTTACTACTATTTATTACTCGGGAGTTAATCATAATTTGGCATTACAAATATCTATCTTGTAAGTATTGCGCACTGATTACTCCTTTAGACATAGTAAACATTTCATTCAAAATACTGAATATGGATTTGGGGCTCTAAACCAACTTCTGCGATTTAATACACAACACTCAGATTGCTGATATAGCTATGATGATAAATTTGCAGCTGTTCATCTTATAAAATCAAAATATATTGCTGAGTGTGTGCTGACTGTTCAAGTGTTCAAGGATTAAAAGAGAAATTATTCTTGCATGTTATCTTTCCTGAAGCCCTCTTACACCACCCAGTCCCCTAAAAGCCCATCTGGAAACACCTCCACAGCCAATATCTCTCTCTCTCTGGTTGCTGGCACTGGGAGGCCCTGTACCACATCATTAGCAATGGCAGACGATGCGAAAGGCAGATGACTAAAATGGCAGGGATGAGAGTAATTAATCTGTAGGTGTTAGCAAGCATAAAGTCACTTGGCACAACGACGGCACGCAGCAGTTACCGTAAAACACTGGGAGAAGGTGACATTAAAAGTGCCAGCTTCAGTCAGTATTTTTGATGCCATAAGCAGTTGGATGAGAAAGGCCGGGCGTAGATTACCAATGAAGGCAGAGGCACGGGAGCCTGGTGCCTAATCAAAACTTGCCTCATAAAGCCAGTTAGAGGCCATGAGGAAGTCTTGATAGGCGAGCGGGGCAGATTGAGACTGTAAAGTCACTCTTTCAGCTGTCCCGGGAGGGGGAGGTGTCACTAAACGTTACAGTATCGATGCCAATCCTTGCGCTTTACAGGGTGATCAGTCATGCCCCATCTATCGCCTCTGCTTTCTCTGGGATGAGTTATGTGGTACTTTCCATGAACACGGAAGAACAATAAACCTGACCATATTACAATGATTTAAATGTAGTTAACAATATTAGTTTGTAGCTTTATAAAATGTATTTACTTAACAAAGTTCAGTTTAATGTAAATAAACTTAAATATTGACGTAATTTAGCACGGTCACGGATCAATACAGATTGTTAAATTCTAAGTATGAATTATACATTGGTTTTCCATTTGTGAGTTCATGTTTTCCAACCACTTCAACCAAAGAAGGGAAAGGAAACTATTCGATTGTATTAGTTACACAGCAAAGGTGGACAAAACAGATGTTAGCATAGACATCCAGTTACAAAAGATAATCAATTCCCTAAAGAGCTATATTAATTATTCAGTTGTCTTTTCACAAATACAAAAGACACAATCTAATGTTTGCGCAGCAGTGATACAGATCTATGGTCTGGTAGACTGCATGCAAAACCTGTTTGGAGGAACTCACAGTGGCTGCAGTGATGCCCGGAAACAGCCGCAGCAGCCCCACATTCCGGTTCAGCTCTGTGCTCACTTGAAACTTGGCCGTAGTGTTAGCCCTCCACACAGTGTCCCAGTTAACTACAAGCGAAGGACAGAGCAAATAGAGGCTTTTACTCCAGACAACAGAGCAGACTCATTAAATATGTAATACGTAATGCATTGAGACAGACTGTCCCTCTGGCTTACTTATAATGTCCACTTCGGCGGTGGCCAGTGGAGCCAGGTTAGGAGACGAGAACGCATTAAAGCTGGCAGTGTCTACTTTGGTTACACGATTGCCTCTGTACAGTTTGTTATGGAAATATAAACCCACCTAAAGACAAGAACAAAAAAAAAACACAGAAGCATATAATTAACAATTAGAGCAAAGTTGTTCCCCATATTTTCCTCAACTAGTTTTTCTACTCTGGTAATTGCCGTTCAATGTTAAGGGACACAATTGAGTGCACAAATGTCTTATAATGAGTCAAGTCACTAAAACTTTTGTTGCCATTTCAACCTCATTAGACTCTGTAACTTTATTTTCTACTTCATGTAATAGGCTGACTTACTTTGAATGTATGTTTGTCTCAACAATACATTTGAATACATTTAATCAATTACAGTAAGCATGAACTTAATCAACTATTTCGCCTATTCTAATTTACCTCAGGAATAACAAACTGTCCTGCAATCAACAGCGCCCCCAAGAGGTTGTCTCTGCCATCATTCCGTAATTCATAGATGGGCACCTGAAAGCAGACAGATTTCAAGTTATTATTTTTGCAGAATTTTTTTAAAAACTCAAACTGTGACTTTACCTGTGACCCAGTAAGTATAATAGGTTTGCCCAGATGCTCACACATGAAGGACAGGGCTGAAGCTGTGTACGCCATCGTGTCTGTGCCGTGAAGAATCACAAAACCGTCATAGCTTTCGTAGTTTTTCTGAGACAAAACACACGCGTAAGATATGTAAAACGTATCGTACATCTGTCATGCAATCCATTTTTAAAAGTACCTCGATGTCCTTTCCAATTCTACCCCAATCATCTGTAGTCATATTCGAAGAGTCTAGCAAGGGACTGTATTCCATTATTGTGTAGACTATCCTTTTACTGTCTTTACTCTGCCTGCAAAAAGAATTAATAGCAATTTCGAGCATTACAAAAACAGGCAATACACAGACACATTATAATTTTGTTTGGGTGCAAATGAAAGCGAACGAGTGCCTTGTCACATGCTTAAATTAGTCCCCATAGAGAAATTGGGTCATTTGTCTTTATTGAACCAATTTAACAAAGTTGGAAGAAAGAAGTGATTAATTTAAAGTGTGAGTTTTAGGAGGGCTTTGGAAACGCTAAAACCCACAGAGAGTTTATGAAGCAAGAAAAATCTATTATGCGGATCCTTTTGGGTAGACCACATGGGAAGGGGAATTTAAGGAAAAAGAGGTGCTTGGTGGTGGGTGTATTGTAACAGAAATCAGACAATGTGTTTGTTTTTCAAGTTCTATGTCTTGTTTGCTGTATTGTATGAAAAAGACACGATTAACCATGCATTTTACACCAAAGCAGAATCCTATTATACATTTTCAGGGGTGGGCAATATTGACAAAAATTATATAATTACAATATTGAGATGATATAATGTCAGTTCAGGTTTACAAGTGTGAAATGTCTGTAAAATGAATCACACAAGTGCAGATGCATCACTTATTTGGAAGTTTTTTTCATTTTTAATTGGCTCTTTTTGTGGCTTTTTTTTATACTCAATAAAAATGTTGCATAGCTTCAATTTTGATTTTGCCTTAACTTTATATTTTAAAGAAGTATGGGAAGAAAGCAGCAATCCTGTTCACTTTATCATAAATTTAATCAGCCGAAAACATACAACGTAGCTGAATGGCACGGCAGGGGGGAGGCCAGCAAATCCAACCAAGCAGACGTCCTTGTTCCAAACGCTAATTAAACTTAATCCACACACATCTGACTAAGAGCATTTGGCATTGTTAATCTTCCAGTCAATGCACACAAAGGTTGAAAAAAATGCTTTCATTGCACATCTAATCATTTTTCGTCTATGATCCTACCCGAAAAACATGCAAACATTACCTCCACATGCCTAATAATTTACTGCTAAACACTTAATTAGTTGCGTATTATCTTTAAAGGACCCATATTCTGCTATTTTGCCCTTTACACAGTCTATTCTAAGGGCTTTGTTGATACATTTTCTCGTTGTGTAATATCCATAACATAACAGTTTCCAAAAAACACCCATTTCTTGGACTGGCCCCCCTCCTTGCAAAAGCAAACGGCTCACTCTGAGATCTGACCCCCCGAACAGAGAGCAGGCTGCCTCCCCCGCCCAACCCGTGCGCCTCCCCCACCCAACCTGCGAGCCTCCCCCTCCCAACCCGCGACGAAGCCTAGAGCGGAGATGGTGCATGCGCCGTGTGCTCCGGTAAACAGCGATACACAAACACTGAATAAACATTTTCTCGTCCTGACGGTGCGTCGTGCTGAGTCCTACGTCCTGGATCTGACCTGGAGTTTGACGTGCTCCAGGGCCTCGACGACGGACGTTGCTAACTCTTCTATCTGTCGTATCCATCGTGTAATTACTGTGTAGCATTAGCATTAGCTGTTTTTATTCTTGCGGCTGCGCGCTTCCTGGAGGCGTGGCTTGAGGGCATCCTGGTGAAGCCGCGTCATCTTAGTGAGGAGCCCCCGTCTGCTGCTCAGCCGAGGGGGACGGAAAAGACAGTTCTCTAGTGAAAGCATGAGGGAATCAATCAAAAAACCACTTTGGGCACAACATACGAGGCCCAAATAGCACTGTAGGAAGGTTAAAACCTCTGAAAAGTCGATTTTGCATGTTATGGGACCTTTAAATACAAAGTTATAATAGACTGAAACTTGCACATTCACTAACGTCATTATTGTTTTAAAAATTTGGCTAAATGTCCATGACTCTAGACATAAATCACATCATACACTTCCTTTTGCCAATGTGCATGTCCTGTCTGCAGCACAAACTCTATAAAACTCCCGAGCACAGAGCAGGCACAAACAATGATACCCGCTCAACACAGGGCCTGCATAGCCAGGATGGGGCGTTGGCTTCCTGTTACAACAATAAAACAACATCAGATTGTTTATCATATAATGCAATAATAATGTTTTTTCCAAAAGTATAGATTCATTATTCTTTAGGGGAAATTTAAAGCAAGTATCATTCTACGACACAAAACTTACGGTAGGACCAGAGAGTTTTCTCCATAGTAGTGGTAGAGGCTGGTCTGCTGGGCATACAGCTCATCGTGGAGAATGGGAAGTTTACGTAGGCTTTTTACAAATGCATTGGCTTTGGGGGCGAGCACTGTGAACGACAACATGAGAAAAGGTGATATGGCTCTGGGTTTACATGTAAAAAATAATAAAAAAATTAAAAGAAAGACAGAAATCACACACACAATAAGGCTTTCATTCTACAAACAGATTTCACAAAACACATCCTGCGCTGACATCTAGTGGTAGGCTTTAGAAAACGTTCAGCACAATAACTTTCATTCAAAAAGTTTATTCAGTGTCAGTCAAAAGGTTTATAGAAGACACATTTGAATTGTTTTTGTTTTTTTGTTTTGTTTTTTTTGACAAGAAGAGATCATTTCACTAAAGGTTCTTATTTATCCTTACTTTTCACTGTAATGCAGTACAGTAACTAATGATTTAACTACAGTACCTACGTTTTTGTTTGATGAGGATTAATTATATACTTTAAAGTTGGACCTTTGGATATTATTTTACCAAAGATCAAATCCATCAGGTTGCATAAGCGCCACCCTGTCAACATCGAGTTATTCATTGAGAGAAAACTGATGTTACCGATGTTAAGTAAGGAGTACAAGCCCACTACTATGTCCAAGCACTTACGTCATATCTGTAAGGTTAGTTCACTTGCACAAAACGGTTATACTCGTTCCATAAACAAACGAACAGCTGCTGCCGTGCACACAAAGTGATATGTTTGACTTGCTAACTGATACCGCTAGCTTCAACTGCCTTAAGCTGGTTTATTTCAGGATACACGTGCAGCGTGTTGTTGTCCCACACATGGAGGGTGTCATCACACACACACACGCCATGTATGACCAAATATGACACAAACAGAGGGTAGATTACTGTACCGTTGTCGTGGAGGGTCATCCCGATGGTTCCTCCAGTGTTGATGACCAGGACTCGCGCCTCGGCGACACAAGGTGAAGTGACGGGTTCGGTGTTGTCAAATGAGCTACAACTTGACAACTTCCTTCTGCGGGACGGATAGAGCTGAGCATTTCGCGAAGGGCTGATGTCGTTTGATTCTATCAGATCTAAAGTCGGCTGTGAAAGTGCTCGGGCTAAGGATGTCAGGTTGTTAAAGCTAAAGCCAGAGTCCGCCATGATGATTTACGCGTGCAAGGGGTCGGACGGAGATCTGAAGAAAGCTAAGAGCAATGCCCTGGGGTCCTCAGTATGTCACGCTTAAAGGAGCACCCTTCAGAACAAGGCCGTCACCGTCACAATAACAACTGCATGTTTAAAAGAGCGACATTTCCATAAAATAACCGAATGTACAACGGGATAGCAGTGAGTCTTTGAATGGTTCAGGTTCTTGTGTGTTTGGATCTGAATGTGATGAAATGTTGATGAGGCATTCCAGTGACGCGGGGTGGGCGTGGCCTCACGCTCACATGCGCAGCTTTCAAATGCCGCATGTGAGCCTCATGTATCCTGTCCAGGATCTCCCATGACCCTGTCCTGTTAGGTATTAAACAAATGACCAAATAATGAATGGAAAATACATACAGGAAGTACATGAAGAAATACACATTTTGTCACTTCATCTTTGTCATTTAATTTCATTTAGCCTACTTATTTTTACATGTATCTAGTTAGTTAGTTAGTTTATTTTTCTTCGGTCCATAGAAATACAAAAACAAAACAAACAAAAAAAAGCATATTATCTCTACATTAACTTAATCAAATATTTAGGTACGCTATTAGTACAATAACAACGACGCCAACAACAACAACTACGACTACTACTATTATTATAGAAAATACTTTAAAGAAGCTCTAAAATGTTGTGTACACATTTATTTATTTTACACTACTAGAACTACAACAACAGCTACTACTACTACAATTACTTTTACTGCTACTAGTACCACAACTATTACTACTACAACTATTACTTCTGCTACTGTTAGACAATAGACTTCAGCTCTGCTTGTTTGCAATACTGTATGTTGTGTACATATTTATTTACAACTACTTGTTCTACAACAACTACTGATACTGCTACAGTTGATAAGGTTTTTGCTTGTGTACATGTAGCTCCGTGTCCTAGTACCAAAGTACATTTCTGACATATTAATGCCATATGAGCCATATGATGACCTCAGTGGCTTCCTGCTGGTGCCCAGGGTCAGGACTAAACACGGCCTTTCAGGCCTTATGCAGGCCTCTGCAGTCTCTGACAATGTTCTAATCTTGGCACAAAACAGTTCTGTTAAATAGTATTTATGACGGAAGGGTTCTGCACTCTTCTATTTAAAGTAAAACGTATATTGATAAGTTAAATTTTAATTTGTTTGTATTGTGGTTTCAATGCTTCAACACTTTGAATTTGTTTTTAGTTTGAACTGTGCTCTGCAACTATTACTACTACTACCCCTACCACTACTCGTACTATTGGTACTATTTCTGCTTCTACTAGTACTGCTAGATTACTTAGTTGCAGTAGTACAAGTGGAAGTTGTAGTAGTATTGGAAACAGTAGTAGTACTAGCAGCCTACCAATGGTGGTAGCGTCTCAAATAGTAGGTGCCTGAACATAAACAGGGAGGGAGGAGAGTCCAATGTCAGATAAGAAACATAAAGATTAAATGTGGAAAAGAAAAAAGAAATAAATGTTTAAAAAACTATGTTTTTATTTTGAATACATTTTAACATTTATTCATTTTAAATGATCATTTAATAAATGTTACACACAAACACACATCACATCGGTCTTCATAAAGAAAAATATACTATTTTACTTTCAGAGGATATTGAAATATAACCCACGTAAAAATGTTTTAAAAACACAACGTGCAAACTTTTGACTTGGCTGATGTTGCTTCCTGCCAGCAGATGGTGCTATTCCTTCATAAATAACACACTATACTTCATAGGCCCAAGTCTGCAGTTTCACCCTCTTCACAGCAGCGTCTCCTACATTTACCTTTTTATGTTGTTGAGGGCTTTGCCAGAGAGCAAAATTAAACCTTTGTTAAAAACGCACTGTTAGCAGCCTATTAAATGCATTGTAATTTATATTAAACATTTTGTGAAGAGCTTTATCTGTTTGAAAGTAGTGTGTTGTGAGCTGGAGGTGGATAGCTGTACTGTGCATGTTTATTGTCCACAGCACAGGGACTATAGTACTGTAGTAGTACTGTAGTAGTACTGTAGTAGTACTGTAGTAGTACTGTAGTAGTACTGTAGTAGTACTGTAGTAGAGCTGCTCACAGTAACTGAAGGCGCAGCGCACATCAACTGAATGAAGCCACGAGAGGAAGTGGCGGCCAAATGCAGCTCCACACCTTTCCGGTGGAGTAGCGAACCAGCTCGACTGAAGGAGAACGGCTGTGTGAATTTAACAAGATATAAACGGCGGATAGACGGTAATTACACCAAAAATGGCTTGAGCGATAAAACCGCGATGGGCTCACAGATTACTACGATACGTCCACAAAATATGCAACACACAACAAAGAACATGATTAGTTTGTAACTGCTACAGTCAACGTTAGCCTTTAGCTTAACGGTAGCCTACTCAGCAACAAGCTAATGTTAGCTTAGGAGCGGTATTTAGCAGCCATGAGATGGAAGTAGCTAATTTTGCCACTCTGACCCTCCTCCTAAATCTTATTTCAGGAATACCACAGTCCATCCCAGGAGCCACTGTGGGGCTGAAATTGTAAGAGCATTTCTCCACAACACATGGCCTGTTTGTTTCGTGGAATAAGCGCCGGGGACAGTTTTTCTGAGGCTTTACACTGAGCTGTACAAGGGCGCACCCGGTGAGGAGGACCGCCGCTCGAACACCACAAGTCATACAGTCAGCGTCTTTTGGAGCTTTTTCGCCCTCTTGTTTCTATTCAGCACAAGTATGAACGAACTGCAAAGCACGCTGGCTAGCTGTTAGTTTTTGTACCATGTTGTGAGAGAGGCCCGTGAGCCTTTTGAAAGTCGGAACATTTATGTCCCTCCGTTCTATTGGGTCTTGGATAATACCCTCTTCGTCTTTGGACATGTCCACATAGACATGTCCAAGGAATGATTTCAAGCATAATCTGCTACTGAAGCTATTGCCGCCCTAAATTGCTCATACAGAAGTGGGACTTTTTTCTTGGTAAATTGAAGTATTTATGCACAGTTGCTCAAAATGGGTAAAATGCTCTCAAAAATATTTGGCAATAAAGAGATGAGAATATTAATGCTGGGACTAGATGCTGCAGGCAAGACCACAATACTTTACAAACTCAAGCTTGGACAGTCTGTGACTACGATTCCCACAGTTGGATTCAATGTGGAAACTGTCACCTACAAGAATGTAAAGTTCAATGTGTGGGATGTTGGGGGCCAGGACAAGATCCGACCTTTGTGGCGACACTACTATACAGGCACCCAAGGGTTAATTTTTGTGGTGGACTGTGCAGACAGGGATCGCATCGATGAGGCACGGCAAGAGCTCCATCGCATCATTAATGACAGGGAGATGAGGGATGCCATCATCTTGATATTCGCCAACAAGCAAGATCTCCCGGATGCCATGAAGCCCCACGAAATCCAAGAGAAGCTTGGATTGACGCGCATCCGAGATAGGAATTGGTATGTTCAGCCGTCCTGTGCCACCACAGGTGATGGACTGTATGAAGGCTTGACATGGCTAACTTCAAACTACAAGTCTTAATGATAAAGAGCGGATGATTTTAGGTCCAAATGTTAAAGTGAGTAACAAATAATCTCTCAATGATATGGTTAAGAAAATGTTGATTATCTTCCTTTTTAAGTTCACCCTACCACTAATTTATATTTAACTGGATTTGCTGGCTTGAAGTTTGCTTTTATTCTATAGCAGGCCTGCCACATGTATTAATTGGGAGGCTTGTCAATATTGAAATATAGGATTCTAATATTGAAGCCACTGAGATCACCGCCTTTGCCTATGGTTTCTCCTCTTTTATATCATTTTCTATCAACTTTTATTGCCGTTGGACTAATACTGGTTTCTAGGTTCTAGTTATTTTCTTCAAAGGTGACATGGTTTATGTCAAGTAGCCTACTTTGAAGACTCTGGATGGCATTTCTTTCTACACAGTACTGTAACAAAAATGTATTTTTTTGGATTTGATTGTCTGCTGCAAGGAAAAATGAAATTGACCATTTCTTGCATCTTTTTGTCATCAGTCTTCACATGAGAGAAAAGTGATCCCAGACCTGTTTTGTCCCCCTTCCCTTATGTGGGCTATATAGTTACATGATTGACCTTCTGTGTCATGTCTTGATATATAATTGTGCAGAAATTGGCCGCAGTAATTTACACATGCTTGTTGGGATGCATTTTATTTTTATTTTTGGGTAACATGTAGTGGACTCAATCTTTCCAATGGAATGTCATTCAGCTCTTGAGTGCTCTCATTCTAATACCACAGTTGATTAGTCTCAATATTGAGACAGCATAGCCTCTATCTGTAGCATGAGAATACAGAAGTACAGTAGCCCTGCGTCACTTACCATCGGGTCCGTCAGGGGATGCTGCTGATTGGTGAAAAGTTAACGCCATGTGGTGCAGCTCTTATTTCTAATTTGACTGTGGAAAATATGTACATAACATTTCATTGTAATGTCTTATTAAAAAAGTGATTCAAAAACATTTGCGTCGGTTTTACATTGTGCTCAGTGGGCAGTGTCAAGTGGATTGATGATACTTAAAGAACATGGCATAGTGATACATCCCACTAAACTATATTTTAAATCTTCTGTCAGTAGATGTGCAAATAACCCAAGGCTTGTCTTGGAAGTCTGCAAAGTCCCAACTTCAGATGCAGGGACCCTGTTCATTGAATAGACATTTGTGAACTTGTCATGCAGCTTGTCTTGCAGATGTTGCTGCAGCAGAGCCCCAGGCACAGGAGCTTCCGTCTAACAGGTCAGGTCATATGATCAATTCAACACTTTATGCATTGTGCATTCTTTCTCTTAAACTGCACTGTTACTTTTGTGGTGTATGGTCTGCTACCTGCTTGTATTGGTTTTCCACAGTTGATGTTCCACAGTATGGCATTAAAGTTATCCAGCTTTAATTTATTTTTTATTGTGCAAAGATACCTTAAACAAATATAACATTCTCACTGTGAACAAGGTCATCTCTCCACTAATCTGACTTAACTTGGTCTGGTGGTGTCACCTGCTTGATGATGATGATTATTATTATTAAACACTTAAATGCCATACGCTATATTGCATTTGGAAACAAGAAGGATTTCGGACCATCCTCTGGAAAATTTACACGGTGAACCTTTAACACTGAATTTGTCCTAAATAATGTCATTATTTCACACATTACTTCAAAGAAAATATAATCCACAACAGGTGTTTTTGTCTGTTTTTGCACAGTTATAACTTCGGGATCTATTAGCCTCTGATGGCTCCTTAATTAGGCTGTAATGGTCACTTTGGTTTCCACCACTTCATTACAACCATATGATGTTCAGTGCTTTATTAGCTCCACTCCAGCCTCTGGGGAAAGGACAAACACTAAGCAATGTTTATGACCTCTCCTTTAGCCACAGCAGACCACTGCTTCT
Source organism: Rhinogobius similis (assembly GCA_019453435.1). Classification (NCBI taxonomy): domain Eukaryota; kingdom Metazoa; phylum Chordata; class Actinopteri; order Gobiiformes; family Gobiidae; genus Rhinogobius; species Rhinogobius similis. The sequence goes on from CM033638.1 coordinate 1,762,232, forward strand.
GTGGTGGACTCAAACCAACACACACAGAAAGCTCTTCAGTCAAATACTTTTAATAATTGTTGCTTGTTAAAAACAACTTTTAGTTCGTCCCAATAGTCACAGGTTGGTACAAGAGTGCTGTAAGCACTTAATTCCTTGTTTTCCAACGACATGGCCACTAGACAAACATTTGAAATAATCCATGCCAGAATGTTTATGACAGATGTTTGTGGTGACTGTTCCTATGACAACCATTTAATAGGATCTTTACCAGTTTGTAGCTGTTGGTGGCTTCCTTATTTAACATAGAAACAGGAAGTGTGGGACAAGTTTCTGTTTTAGCAAAGTTCTGCAAAATTTCAAATACAGCTCCCTGTTCCTTGAAACATCACCAACACCGCATTAGTGTAGCAGTGTTGACATGTCTATGTAATTGATTTGTTGTGTTTGAGACATTTCAGGGATGTGAGCTGTCGTCATTACCAACCCATATTTCCTCTACTTCAACTGAGTCCAAAGCATTATATAGGAAGGGAACAATAATGTCAGCTTGTAAGTGTGTGTTTGGCCACTCCCAGGTTTGCAAAGCCACACCCAGCTGGCTAAGTACATCATATCCTTTAACACTGAAATGTCAGTGAAGAGGCCCCAAGTGTAGAAAATATCAGCCCAATTTTTCCTCAGTAGCTCCAGCTCAAACTCCATGTGCCCTGGTTGTGGCCTGTTCACTTCTGAAGGCTCTTTTTAAGCAAGCTGTTAATAATGAAGTCAAACAGAGCTGAGAGTTAAACAAGTCCGGAAGTGGCTGAAAGTCGTTTGAGGTTTCCTGCTGAGGTGCACATTCTTGAATGCCAAGCTAAAATGCCATTCATATCCCCATAGTGCTTTGTACACATATACACATATATATACACACTTTAAAAACAGCACGGACAACCCCAAGTGCTAAACAACAGGTAAAATGACAGCAAATAATAAAAGAAAAACCAAGATATAACACAATCAGAATCAGAAAGCGGTTTATTGCCATTGTCAGTGAAATTCACAAACATAGGAACTTGCTTCGGCATAAGGTGCAACATAAAGCAATGAATAAAATATAAAAAATATATAAAAAGGCATGCATAAAATTAAGAATAAAATAGACTGAGATAGACTGAGACTATATACAGAATGTACAGTTGGCAGATAGTGCATAAACAATTTATTGTGTAAAGTAACTAATTCCAGAGTTTAATCCATGCTACACTTATCACATTTTGTGTTACAATTATTATGAGAAGGAACAGCACGATATTAAGACGTTCATGATTATTGACACATAATAAAACAAGTCAAATCCTTCATTTTCTTTAATTCTAATATATTACTGTTTCAATAGTATATGACTAGTTTTATGAATCAAACTTTCTGAATGCAGAAGTAAGTTATTGTGATATAAACAGCCACATAAATAGCATTATATAGGTGTACTTCTTAGAGTACAGATTGGATTGAAATTACTTCTAAAATCGTTAAGATCATACGTTTTTAGTTCTTGTGACCCAAATGAGCACAATTTTTTGATTAACTGAATAATCTTGACACCCTAGCAACACTGAAGTAACCACATGTTAACGTTCACAGATTTGTTTGGAGCTATTTGGTAGTTCATCACTGTAAGAGCCACATTGTTTTCTTTCTTTCTTTGTTTATTGCACTTGTATATCATATCTTAAATAATGTAGAGATTTTTTTATATACACTATTTTCTGACATTTTGTTGTGTTTATTGTGAGATGCACATTCTTCTATTTATAGTCCATTGTGAAAGCCTGAAGCCGGCTCTCTGGGAAGAATTACAGGATGTCAAACGCAGACGGAGTGAGCCGGTTCATCCCTGAGTGTGCGTGCTGTTTTTCCAGCTGTAGCGGACAGAAGAAAAGCTTTGCCAATGTAAGCAATACTAACAAACAACACACATCATCATCATATTATTATTTTTTTCAGTGAACTCCCTTTAGGCCAATTTATCACACAATTAAGGATAGGCTTCATATTTATATTTTTGGTTTTATTAGCCCTACACACTGTAATGGCTATGCTTTTGTTATGTTCTCGCATCTCCTAATTAAACATTAGAGAATACTATTCAGATTACTTCAAGGAGATGTATTATGCTCTCTTTCAGGTGCGTAGTATTGAATTATAACATTAGCAGGTGATCATTTTAAATTTTGTTCATTTTAATCCAGAATATTGATCTAAAACAATTTAGCACTGACTGCAGATTGTCATTTACATGTTTTTATATTTGAAAAGTGGCTACGTGACATATACATTATAACCCTACATCGCTTATTCTTAATTTTTCAAATAATCAACAGTAAGTCCAGCGATGTGGGCGGGGATAGGGGGTAGGTGAAAATAGGACTTTACTGAACACTCGAGCCTCAGTTGCAGGACATTACAGGATAATTCAGACATGCATGAATCGATCAAAATTATAACTAATGATGAGGAAACCGTTGTAACAAGGTTAAAGGCTTATTAAAGTTTATTTTCCATTCCATGTCCCCTTGAAAAATATATATAATGTATCGATGCTTCTATACAGTGAGGAAACCACAGACATAGCAGCTGTGTAATCCAAGCTGGTGACACAAATGGACATATTTATTATATTTCCTTTCAAAGTCTATAGAAACCTTTCAGCATGATCTATCAAACAAGCTCTCCTATTCACACACCCTTTGTGCAACCTCAAAGGCCCGGTTAGTATCTTCTTCTCCTGCCGCACTGACTCACCTCAGGTCTGACTGACACAATTGCTGTAATCACGTCAGAGCTGATGTTTGGAGTGGCAATGTATCCGTATTAGACAACAGTTCCATCTACAAGAGCGGAGGATAAGGTCAGCGTCGGCGCACAAGTCCGCACAAGGTCTTGGTAATGACTCAGGGAAAACACATGCACGACTACAGCCCGGCCCATCCCCTCTCCGCCTCTCCCCCTGGTGTTGAACTGCCACTTTCCGTAATGATGATTAATACTTCTGAGTCTCGTGGGACCAGCGTTGGACTGTCAGCTCTGTGCTTGCACTACATAGATCAATACAACATATACAGTGTAGCTTGTGTGATCAGTAACTTTTCTTCTAGTCGCTGAAATTTAAGACGTATATAATCTTAAGGGGAAACAGACAGCAGTTGAAGATTGCGTATCATTTAAGGATTTATTTATTTATTTATTTATTTATTTGAACAGGACCATGTACAATGACATTATGCTCGGGGGCAAAGATGATTGCACCAGATTATAACTATGCAAGCTCATTTCCATCTGCAGTCCTGGATCAGGGACGGGGGGAGTACAATGTGCATTATTTACAGTGCAACAGTTTTCAGACAGTCTCTGACACTCGATCATTCACTCACACTTCATCGTCATCAATATTATCTATAATCTTAATCTTAATATAAAGTTAAGATTACAGTATTAGAATTACAATTTACACCTAGTAAAGCTAATACACTTTTAAATAAGTTTATAAAAGGAGCTAAGACAAGACTATTCTATACTAATTACATAAAACCACATATACATATTTCGAATAATAGTGTGCAAGTTTGTGCTCAGTGTGTGCATCTCTGCTTCTCAATAAACCACTTCTTTACCTCTGGAGAAGGTGCAGAGGTTGCTTTCATTTATGAGCTCAGTGGGAGCTTATTCCACTGTTTGGTCCCCTGGTATGAGAAGGACGATTGGGCGAGGCTTGTTTTACACTTGGGAACACTGCAATGTCCTCTGGAGGTTCTGGTGATCCTGGTGGTCACGGCTGAAGTCTGGTGAATGAACTCTTTGAGGGGCGGAGGAGCCAGATTGTGGATGATCTTGTAAACCAGTTGGATTTGGGCGAATGTGATAAAATTTTCAAAGTTCAGTATTTTACGCTTGCGCAGTATATGGCAATGATGATACATATGTGATTCAGCCCTATCTTCCAACAGTTAAAGGGAGGGTATATATAATCTGTGTCCTTAGATATGAGTTAAACTTGCTCAAATCAAATATGGCTTCTGTTGATAACAAGTACAATGCTGATTCGTTTTTAATTACAAAAACATTGGATATGATGGCCAGGTTGTTGATGTTATAATTTGGTGGTTTGGTTCTCAAGACGAGCATCCAATCAGAAAGCAGAATGAGCCTCACATGAGTCTCTCATTAGGGGTTGCAGATCCAATGTTAAATTCAGGGTGTCTTCTCTCAGATCTGAATGGTCACTATCTAAAGCCCAGCACCTGCACCAATCGTGCATCGGTACAACCTCCACTCTGGAGGTTCTGAGCTGAACATGAGCCATGGTCTGTTCAGGATCAGTTGTGACTGGAGTTTCTTTTTTTAGTAAGCCAGTAAGAGCACAGGCTTCACACCCTCTCCTGTATCACTGGTATTAAAACCAAAGTCAAGCGACCATCATAACACACACAGAACAGTATGTAGCCTGCACACTGGTTTAGGAACTATCACAACTGAACCTGTGCCTTAACATGCAAGTAGAAAACACACGTTTTTCTCACGGTCAGTGTATAAACAGGCCATGCTTCATGTTCAGCTCCTGCTCCAGACTGGCCCTGATTCATGATTGATACAGGTTCTTGGCTTTAGCTGGTGACCATTCACATCAGAGAGAGTCATTGTGTCCAATGGTTTTGTAATTAGTGATAACATTACAAATCTTATCCGCAAAAGCAATATTTGATTTGATCATGTTTAACTCTTATCTGGGGACACAGGGAGGTCATGTTTATTTATTTCAAAATCTAAACCTTTCAAACTGTTATAGTGTCCTCACAGACCTCTGTTTGCACTGCAGTTGGGGTCATTGGCTAAATACAGTGGAGTCAAACGTTTCCCTTTTTGATACAATACTCTGCATATGGAACATTGTGTCAGAATCATCTTTGCAGCCTTTTCTATTTTTACTCATCTCATTTTGATGTCTATTCTCCAGCCACTCCCTAATAGTTAGTGAGAAAATGAGTCCCTTTCTGGAGCAGTGTCTGTTGGCTCCAGGGAGTGTGATTACAGTGACACAATGGCTTCTCTGTGTCACTTGGCTGTGTTGCACCCATCTGCTTTGAAGGGCTACAGCCTTTGCCTTCTCCTCATGTTATCTCATTTTAAAAGAACCCCGAGGTTGTAGTGAAATTACATCAGATGATTTCCATTATCACCCTGGCACAACGCTCTTTGAATGCTGCAGTGTATCTTCTAGTTTTCAGAATGCCATGCTATAATTAATAGTATAACCAGCCAGTGTCTTACTCAGCTGTTTCTAAGGACTTGGCTTTTTTCCAGTTTTGTCTCACAGGTAAAATGTTCTCCAGTGCTATGGCATCTGCTAAAAATGGCCCCATTCTGTCTTGGAGCATGCAGTTCCCTTAATGGGTAAAGAATGTATCAGGCCACCAAAGTGATAAATGCAATTTTAATGTGAAACCAGATGAGTCTTTATTGCTTGAAGAGTGTCCTCATTTAACGCAAGCTTCCTCACATTCCCCCAAAGTGCTAACCTAATTAATAGATTATTAGAAGGGTGTATTACAGTTTTATCCAGCGTATTGTTGCCCACTCCTTTTCTGTAACTATTTAAATATGTGAAATGATTGGACTATTTTATGTGCAATCCTTTTTATGGCAAGGTCTAAGTCTTAAGATAAGCAGTATAGAGATAGTGACAATGTGAAAATGATTATTTGATTCAGGGAAGCTCCCCTGCTCATACAATATCAGAATCAGAAAAACGTTTATTGCCATTGTCAGTGAAATTCACTAACATAGGAACTTGCTTTGGCGTAGGTGCAACATAAAGCAATGAATAGAATATAAAAAAATATATAAAATGGCATGCATAAAATTAAGAATAAAGAATATCTCATTCATGTAATTGTATATGTTCTGTTGTAACTGCAACTGTAGTTTCAACGGTTTGTAAAGCGCTTTGGGTGCCTATTAGGTGGAAAAGTGCTCTATAAATAAAAATTCTTCTTCTTCTTCATTCGGGTCAAGAGTCAATTTGGGGGGTCCTATAGTGTGTTTATTTAAACCAGTGTTTCAGATTGAGCAGGAGGATATTTCCCACTGGTGACTATGACTTGATCCATTGCAGTAATTTATAGTTTTTGTAAGAAGAACAGCAACTAATCTCTCTTGTTGTCTCTTGTAATAGGATGAATCTTTCCCCAAGGCCAAAGTCATTCTGCAAAACTTATCGCTGTTGCACTGCAGGTCAGTAAAGGAAAAGAAAAGTGCCTTGTGGATTGATGATTCACAGAGTCAGCTTTTGTGCACTTCAATGGAGTATTTACAGAGGCCTTGAGTGTGAACTGAACTCCACCCAATCAACTCCAACATTTTTATTTGGCCTGTCTGTTTCACTTGTGCTACACTCTGTAAACATAGAGAAGCATGAAAGGCCGAGGGGCCCCTGCATGCCTGTGGGGACGTCTTGGTTTTTGCTGGAAATCAAGTCATAATCTTGGAGCTAATCTGGGGCTTGCAGTGGAAACTCCCACACATGTAGAATTAACCTAAATTTAGAGAGCACCATGTTGGAGCTGGTGTTTAAAGGAGTTACATAAAGTTAGATGGCGGATTAGAGAATGAACTGAACTGTTCTTTGGGTGATATAAATGGATTTACAGCTAGGGCTACCGCATTGTCATCTTACTAATAAAATATTGTGTTATAACATTTCAAATGATCTATACTAAAAATGTATATATATATGAAATCTTTTATTTAATGTATAGCCTCTTCCATTGAACACCATACACACAATAAAGAATGGTTACTGACCTCATGTAAGTAAATGTTTTTTTTTTTTTGGCAAAATCTAGGATTTTAAGATCTATTTAACATCTTTTCAACCATACAGAAGATTTTTTGAATATTTTTCCGTGATTGTCCTGAAGGTGTAGCTACAATATTGTTTTGCAAGGATGAAATACTTTAAATTGTGATTATTATTTTATGAGCTTTGGATGGATTTCATTCAAAATAAACAACACAACAGAGACAGAATTTAACAGCAGTGCTTTGCAGAGAAGATGACCATCTCTCCAGGACCTGTCCATCTCCGGGACTCTGGGGGACTCTATGGTGCTGAAACTGTAAGAGTATTTCATGCAGGTCTGATTACAGCTGACTCTTCTCACCATGGACATGGACTATTTGAACCACTGCCCTTGGGCAGGAGGCTAGGGACCAACTGAACCAGGAGGTCTCTCTACAAGAATTTTTTTTCCCTCTTTGCTACTGGACTCAAACACATTATAGTTTATATAATTATTTATATTTTAGAATTATTCATTGTTTTGTATTGCACCACATCGCCACTCAATGACCAATTAATTAAAAAAGATGTGTAAAGAAAATTTCTCTATGACATTAACCAACTTTGTGCTTAAAGTTGCCCAAAATGCCAAAGTCAGGTGGATTCTGTAATGTAGCATCTAGTGACCTCTTGTGGTAGATAGTGTTATTTGCAGTTACTTAGGTCAGGAGTTCTTAACCTTAAGGCCTGACTTTATGTAGATAAAGTAACCTGGACCCAATCTCATATTAAAGGTATTATATTTTCCCGACTACATAGTCCTCAAGGACGTGCTCGCAGTCCTAATTTTGGCCCCAGGCCAGGTAGTGGAAAAAACTGCAATTTGGTAGTAAAAAAAGTAGTAGTAGTATATACTCATATAGAATAGTGGCCAAACCACCCTGACAATGCCTGATCTGTCAGAAGTTAACCAGTGTTGAGCCTGATTAGTACTCTGATCGAAGGCTGTTGGTAATACCAGGTGCCACAGTGCGGCAACAGTGACTCTAGTCAGTGCAAACTGTTGTGTAATTTGGTAAGACACTTCTGGTATGAATGTGGTGTGTGATGGCTTCTGTCAGTCTGCTCCAGAGCAGTTGAGGCTACAATAAATGCTTTGAGCCACAGAGTATAAAGTGAGTAAATCATGCACAAAATTGTGCGTTATTGTAAATACAATACAACGTTATAAAAGTTGGTCAATGAGAATGATGTTTCTGTCCTCCAGTTCTTTTGTTTAGCAACATGCAATTAGATTCTCATTTTCATTGGAGATACAAATATTAAAGCTAAAAGTAAGAAAATGTTTACTATAATCTTTGTCACACATACATAATAAACTACAATAAATCACAGTACAAAATTATTCAATCTTTTTTCTGATATGCAAGATGTGAATTTCTGGACAGCTAAAATATGGGTCTTGTTGGTCTAAAGGTATTTCCTCGATGGAAAAGCTCTGTTTCAGCAGCTGAAATAAATATAGACCATATGGTAGTCACAAATGCAATCAGAAATATTTAAGATATTGTAGGCGACAATTACCTCAAAAAATCGTCTTTCTATTTTGGGGTTAATGCCCTCTGTTCGTTGTTCATAACAACAAATAATGCAGGTTTCTGGACCAGCAAGCAGCTTCAGTGTTTCCACCAAAGGAACAACAGACTGCAAAAAAAAACCACACACACATTGTTACCGGTTGTAAATTTGATATATTTCTGAGACAATGGAGTATAGCGTGACACACATACAAGCTCAGACAACTTATCAGTCCAAAGTAAGTACCTGTTCATAATAGATGCAGTCAGCCATGAGAATATAATGTGGATGGGGCATGAAGTCAGACACATCTTCACCCCTGCAATTAGATGTAACAAATAAATAAAAGTGGAATCATCATCTATTTTCTGAGTAATTGATGATGTAGTAGTTTTTTTACAAACCATTTTAATACCTTTGCAGTTATAGAGCCCTTGTTGACAAGATCCAGATTTTCTTGAATGTTTAAATTTAACAGGGTCCCCAGTTCTTCCAAATCGGTCAGAAAAACATGAGCCCTGGAGTACAAAAGCGCCAGAATTTTATAAAACAATCGAGATACAACATAATCAGCATGCAGTGTTGAAATATTTGCACAATCTTACCCAAGTGTAGCAGCCATTAACCCCACAGCTCCTGTGCCAGCTCCTAACTCCACTACCTTCTTTCCAGTCCAGATATTTATATCTCTGGATGAATCAATAAATTGTTTTGTCTCTAAATACTTGGCGAGGGCAATAGCTGCATCCCAAACTACGCAGCCGACGTCTCCCATGTAGCATTGCTTGAGTTTCAGGCAAGAACCATCATTTTTCTCAAGTTTTCTGATAAAATAATTGCTCTGACTCTCGTGTTCCGCCATGATGATGATTACAACCGGAAATACAGCAGTCATTTCCGGTTAGCTAAAAACAAAGCTACAAAGCATCGTGGATCTTATATATACATATTTTTTTCTTGTTGTATTTTTAATGAATTTCTTAACTAACTCAACCATGTAAAATGTTTTCTTTTATGTATAAATAACTTAGTTTGTAATGTTTATTATTTTAATTTTAGTTTCATTATTTACTTTTTTTTTACGTTTCTTTTTTGTTATTAATTATAACACCCTTTATCCTATTTTTTTTAATAAACTAGAGCGGCTAAATAAGATAGATAGATTTGCGCACAATTAAAAATATACATATCTATACAATACAATAATAAACTTCGCGCCGTAACTTATTTCCCGCGCTCTTCTTCCTTCAGCAACAAGCTAGCATCATTCGTTAACATGTCATTGTTTACAAGTAAGATGCCATAGGCGTCTAGGGAGCGATAAGAACAGTGTAAATTAGCTGAGATGTTTCACAGTAGCACAGACGAGGTGACCCCTGGTGGTGACACTCCAGAATGCGTGTCTTCTTCTATAGTGGACAGAAGTGGATTGAACACTACAACTTCTTATGGTCCACATTCAGCTTCTTCAGATTCATCCCACCTGAGTCTAGATGAAGCCAGTACCAGCTTCAGCCATGGTTCTTCATTTCCAAGAGCGGCCACACCAGGTGAAAACTTGCTAGTCTTCTTATATGTTTAGTTTTTATTGTTTAAATCAGGCATGTCCAAACTAAGGCCCGGGGGCAAAATGCGGCCCACAGACCAATTTTTCTTGGCCCTTAAGCTTCCTGGTTGTACATTATCTAGTACTTTTTACAGGAAATTTTCTCCAATTCTAACCTAAAAAAACGAACATTTTGGTGCAAAACAGACCTAATATTAAGACATTGAGACTGAATATAGATAAAACATCCGATAAATGCAGCTTTTTTGAACCTTTCACGATTGATTTGTGGTCCTCCGCTTGGTTTATATTTCAATACGCGGCCCTCGATGGAAAAAAGTTTGGACACCGCTGGTTTAAATGATATAACATCGTTGTGTCCCAGGTCATCTACTCCACAACCTCAGATCACGCTTGGCTACTGACAGTACCTCCTCTCACAGTCGTGGGGGAACGCCAAGGCTTAGGACCCCAAGATCTACACTTGCTGCCAGAACACCCTTGACTGACCATAATGGTACTGTTAGTTGTCAATCAATAAAGCATATAACATTATAACCTGTCTTCTTTTTACTTTGTTTCAAATTTTGCAGGAACAAGTTGTTCCTCTGTAACATCAACTACTGGAGCATCTGTCATTGTGGCTGTGGTTGAGGGGCGAGGGCTAGCTAGAGGAGAAATCGGCATGGCAAGTCTCAACCTCAAATGTCCAGAGCTCATTTTGTCTCAGTTTGCAGACACGGGTACTTACGCCAAGGTAAGCCATATAGTCAAAGTCTGCAGGCCCGTCACACAAAGCATGACGTATAACTTTTATGCTCTGCTTTTTATTTCAAGGTTATAACCAGGATTCATATTCTTGTGCCTCTTGAGATACTGATGCCAGACACAGCGAGCGAAAAAGGAAAAGGGACAAAGCTTTTCAATCTGATTACGGAGAATTTCTCGGTATAAATAGATCAAGTTATAACATGCAGCACAGTTTAAAACAATATATATCTAAATGTTTTGTTCTTGCGTTAGTGTGTGGCCTTTACAGCTGTTCAAAGGAAATATTTTAATGAACGAAAAGGCTTGGAGTACATTCAACAACTGTGTGCTCCAGAATACAGCACTGTCCTGATGGAAGTACAAGCTAAGTGCGCCATCACACAGAAATACAGCAATTTTTTTCAGAATTTTGTGGTAGCAGACTAGCTTTCCCGTTTGCCTCTGTGTGCATCAGGTACTACTGTCTGGCTGCAGCTGCGGCTCTGCTCAAGTACTTGGAGTTCATTCAGAATTCTGTGTACGCCCCAAAGTCCCTCAAAGTGAGCTTTAAGGGGAGTGAACAGACAGCAATGATTGACTCAGCATCTGCCACCAATTTAGAGTTGGTCGTCAATAACAGAGACCACAGGTAACTGGGCCTATCAGTCACGGATTTAACAAAGTGATACATCATATGCTTATCTTTACGTAGGAGTGAACATACACTGTTTGGAGTGCTTAACCACACAAGAACATCTGGAGGGGCTAGAAGGCTACGCTCCAATATTCTGGAGCCTTTAGTTGACGTCGACACTATAAACATTCGCTTGGACAGCATACAAGAAATGTTGCAAAATGAAGAACTCTTCTTTGGTTTAAAGAATGGTCTGAGCCAACACATATCAATACTATGTATACTTAGGATGTACTTTTATAACTGTTTTGAATAAGTGTTCTCATATGACTATCACAGCAATAGGTCATTTCCTTGACATCGACCAGCTGCTTTCTGTTCTCGTTCAAATTCCCAAACAGGAAACTGTAAGTACTTTATTTTATTAAGTACCCTGCTTTTAATATAATTATATTGCTCAAGAATGTCTTTATGTCTGTACAAAACATAAAATACATTTTACTGTCCATTTAATTCCATTCTGTTACACAATTTCTATTTGATTGTAGGTTCAAGCCGCTGAAGCAAAGATTACACATGTCATTCAGCTTAAGCATACATTGGATCTAGTGCCACGTTTGCGGGTAGGACATCATGGCAGTTTTACAATTTCTTTAATTAAGAGTGATTTGATATTTATATTGGTTTGACAACTAGGCAGTCTTGAAAGAATGCAACACTGCACTGCTAAAAGCATACAGCTCCTCCCTGGAAGACAACAGGTTCAGATTAAATGTATACAATTAAATAATAATATAAGTAACTTTTTCACATGGTTTGAGTTTTCTACTCCTTTAGATTTGACATGATCCTAGAACAGATCAAGACTGTGATCAATGATGACACGACATATCTCAAGGGGAGCCTGAACATGCGCACCCAGAAATGCTATGCAGTGAGGCCAAACATCAATGAGTTCCTAGACATTGCCCGCAGAGCCTACACTGAAATAGTGGATGACATTGCTGGTGTTTATCTGTGTTCTTATACAATCTCTAGTGAGAATTTTAAACAATGCTTTTCAAACTGATCCACGCTGATTGTTGATTCCTTCTTGTAGCACTTGTTAACCAAATGGGAGAGAAATATGGCTTGCCAATGCGAACAAGTTTCAGCACTGCTCGTGGATTTTTTATCCAAATGAAGCTAGATGGGATAGTCTTACAAGACAGGAAACTTCCACCAGAGTTCATAAAGGTACAGGTACCCCTTTGAATATTTAAATATTAATGCATTTTGTATCATTTTTTTCTCCCACAGGTGACCAAGCAAAAAAACAACTACAGCTTCATGACTGCAGACATGATGAAGATGAATGACCGTTGTGACGAGGCCCTGCGGGAGATCTTTCATATGTCCTATGTGTGAGCAGAGCAATTCATAACGATTAAGTACATTACTGCTTGTTGAATGTAACCAAAATGACCATAAACCACTTTAGTACCATAAGTCATTGATTGATTTGAGGACCGGTAGTTGTAATATTTTTAAAGGAAGATTTGCATTCATTATGACCACTAGAGGGTAGACTGTGTCCTCTGTAGTTTCAGTTGTTAAACTTTTATTTTCTGCTTGTCTACACACAGGGTGATATGTCAACTACTGAATACTGTCTATGAACACATCCACTGCTTGTACAAGCTGTCTGATGCTGTTTCCATGCTTGACATGTTGCTGTCACTGGCAAATGCATGCACCATCTCAGACTATGGTGAGTATTCTCCACTTAAGCCACTCTACACAGTCACATTGACCTTAAGGAAAAGTGAATTGTTCTCTGAAGGATTTGTGTAAGCACATGATGCAGACAAATTCACTCCTGACAGGCAGAATCCACTGCACAGACTTGGCAGCTCCGCTTGCTTTACTTTGTGTGTGGGTTGTGAGCAGCACTAAGTCATTCAGCCGTGTGGGTAGTGGCACTGGCCCTCAGCTGTCTCTAAGTGTCTCTGCATAAACACGTGCTGACTGCCTGCCCCCCTCTTTCTCAACTAGCTTTCACTCACATTACCCCCGTTACATAAGTGTGCACACTGTATTTAGTGTACGGCTCTCCCCAACAGGATAGCGGACTCTAACAACTGTTCTCTCTGTGCTATAAGGGGCACACCTTTATTAACATTACTGTGTATAATACTGCTATAGCTTAGTCAGGCCTAGAACAAACAGCAGTGAAAAGAATTTTTACTCAGTGTACATAAATGTTAGACCTTGTTGATGAAATTACATTCATAGGTAATATTTGAATGTATTTGACAGTGCGTCCAGAGTTCACAGACACACTGGCCATCAAACAGGGCCGTCACCCCATTCTGGAGCGGATTGTCGGGCAGCAGCCTGTGTCAAATAATACCTATATTTCAGAGGGCAGCAACTTTGTCATTATTACTGGACCCAATATGAGCGGAAAATCCACTTATCTCAAGCAGGTGGCACTGTGCCAGATTATGGCTCAAATAGGTAATTAATTTATAGTAAAGCTATTTGTTCAAGTTCAAATATTAGTGTTTTATAATATTTTAGGATCATATGTGCCTGCTGAGTATGCATCATTCCGAGTGGCTGATCAAATATTTACTAGAATAGGTGTGGATGATGATTTTGAGACCAGTTCTTCCACATTCATGTTGGAAATGAAAGAGGTATGGCTTATTTAAATTAATTATAAGTGTTATTGACAGTTAATTGCTTGTACTCCCATTTAATCCTATGTCGTTTGAGGTTTCTTACATAATACACAACGTCAGTGACAAGTCACTTATCATCATTGATGAACTGGGGCGAGGCACAAGTGCTGAGGAAGGTATTGGCATCTGTCACTCTGTTTGCGAGTTCCTCCTTAGCCTGAAGGTAGAGTATTCACAGCATACATTAAAGCCACACAACTTATATGTCATAAAGTATATACATACATCTTCAATTGCCTAGGCATTCACTCTGTTTGCTACACATTTTCTGGAGCTTTGCCAACTGGAGTCTCTGTATCCAAATGTGGAGAACCAGCACATGGAGGTTCAACACACACGCAGTATTGAAACTGGGGAAGAGAACGTGGTCTATACATACTTGATTAACAGAGGACGTTCAGAAGAAAGACATTATGGTACAAGTCTATTAAACATCTACAAACGTCTTATGTACTTGAACAACTGTTTGGCTTTTATAGGCCTCAAAGCTGCCGAAATGACTGCACTTCCTTCAGCCATTGTCCATGAGGCCAAAACAATTGCCTCCAATGTCAGCCAGCAGCTCATGGTATGGTTCATACCCACTAGAGAGCTGAGAAGTCACATCAAATATGTAATGTCTTTTCTTATTGTTATAGGCCAAGCAACAAAGTGATCCTGAGACACAGATGGAAAGGGCAGTATACCATTTGGCCACCCGCCTCCTACAGACGGCAAGGAACTCCAGACTGGACCCTGAAAGTCTGCGGATGTACTTGAAAGGCCTGAAGAAACAGTATGAAGCAAGCTTACAAGCTGCACAACAGTTAGCTGCATCTGTGGAGATAGAAGAGGAATGACTGAGTCAGTCCTGGCACTGGGAGGGGCCCTCAAGTATGGCTAATGACAGCTTGGAATTAATTAATTAGCTCTATTTGTAGAGCAAAAGCTTTTCTTCAAATGCTGCTTTGTTGCTATGTTTTCAAATTATAAATATTTATTCCTATTAAAATCCCTAAAATACCTATTGATCAGCGTTCTCATCAATGGTATGTGTTGAATCAGATTACGCACTCAGCTTGGCTGGGCGGAGTTAGAGTTTGATCGTACCAAACTGTAGATGTGGCGTTGGTCGGCGTATCCGGAAATACAAAACAAACGCACATCCGAAGCAGAACTATGACCCGCCCCCGCGTACCAGAAACAGCCGATAGTGACGGATAGTGACGGATAGTGCCGAAGAAAGCCAGGCTGGAGCTGCCCTGGGAAGTCAGGAGTGTGCGAGAGTCAACGCGGAGTAACGCCATTTCCCCGCTATAGGGACCAGCCGACTCAAGCTACAGGTATGCTGCTAGTTTTAGCCGTTTTAGCTCTATTTGCTGATTTATCACCACATTAGGAACATCCGTGCTTGTGGCAGACCGGCTAAGCTCTTTCCACGGGCCTGGAATCGGCCCTTCACCGGGAGAAGAGCGGCAGCACCGGCTCAGAGCTTTAGGAGACCGGGAGGCTGGGTCAGCACGCAGAAAGGCCCTGCCCACGCCTCCACAATGTTACACAGGGACAGACTTTCAACATTTTTTGCTTAATTTCTCCTCAAAACACTCCATCTTTTGCAATAAGAAATGGACAAGCTAACACTAGTGTCGCCTCACGTTTTGGCTGTTAGCTAAGTTAGCTCATTCATGTTACACGTTTAATTCTATTCTGCAATTACGTCTTCCACGGTTTTTCGATTCATGGATATCCAGAAATAAACTGTAAGGCTTGACCCAGCTCATGCCGTCGTCACATCTTCCTCTTTTTTTCGCTTTTTGTTTGAATAGGTTAACTTGAGAGAGTTGGTAGTTATTTGGCTAAACCAGCTCAAAAGACGACATGTCTTCTTTGGCTAGGTGAGATATTTACTTTTTTGTGTGTGGTTTCTCGCTCTGAAGCAGCAGTGATTTGAATGGACGTGTCCAAGTGGAGCTGCTGGGACATTCAGTACTCTCTACCCCAGAGAGGCGCCCCTTTAAATGGACCAGCAAGTTTGTGTGCTGGCTTTTTATAAGATTGGTGAAGTTGGATTGGAATTGTTTTAATACAAGTTATTCTATTAGTTAGGTGTAATTTTTTAAGTTTAACAATTCTCCTCCTCTATTGTGTACCTGATACAAGTTGCTCTTCCAGCTTTTATTGTTTGTCTTTGGAGGTATATGTAACTTTTATGGGACACTTGTAAATGAATTAACTTAGTGTTTTATTTCTACTATTGTTCTGTCTCGGAAGTGAATGAGTCATATCAAGTAGTTAATGTTTCCTCTCTGTTCTGGCATTTTACTGTGTACTTTGCTTCCTTACCTGCCAGAATACTGATAGTTGATCAGATATAGTAGAGGACGAGAAGAGACGAATAAATTATGTTTGTGACTTTTGGACTGTATCTTATCATTGTCCATAATTTCTGTCGTTGTTAGAGGGTCTGGGCTGGTTTGAAAGTCACCCGTGGGCTGCTTTTGAGTCTCAATAGTTATTAGAAGTTCCCTCTGAGCTCAGCCGCTGCGGTGGCCAAGTAGGTTGGAATCTGGGCAACCAACAGTGCGAGAGGCCATTGTCCTGGAGGCTCATTCTGATGCTGGGACAGGTCTCACTTTTTGTCAAGGAAATTCACACACCCTCTACTTAAACGCAGGAGAATAACAATGCAATAAGGCCTCTGACAGCATGTTCCCACCCATACTCTATCAGCCAATAAGCAGGTCTACATTTTGGAGTTATGTCATAGCTTTAAATGTCCAGCCGTGAAGTTTCCTATAACAAAACTGAAAATAGCATTAGCAGTCTTGTTGCATAGTTTACATTGCCTTACAGTGGTTAAAAAAAACAAACGCTGAGTACGAGTAAAAAGTATTTACTCGAAGTTCTGAAGAGTAAAGTAAAATTCTCAAAGTAATCAGAAGAAGCAGTCTGACTATTACTACTATGAGTCAATATCTACTGTTATTACTACTACCATCGCTGCTGTTTGTAATGCATATGTCACTGGGTCATGTACACACAGTCAAGTCACTACAAGTATGAAAGTAACACGCGATATTTTCCTCAATATTGGCCCAAAATTAAATTAAATTATGTGATATGTTATGTGTTTATACATACAATTCATTTTATTATAAAACAGTACTACAAGAAATACTTTTCACAAATATATTTCTGTTCTTGTACGTACAGTTTCACAAGTTCAGGTGTGTAGCGTGAAGGTCTGACTGACAACATATAATGCTATTCATAGTTCTTTTAGCCAGATTTTTACGACCTTAATTTTAATACCTTTTCATAAAACTTTGACCTGGGGTTGAACATGCTCTTTAAAACATTAAGGCATAATAGTATAAGCATAATAAATTTGTTTCCCATTTTCTGACTTGAATACTAGTATTTTCTCCTGAGCCCCAAATAATAACGGTTTTGTGAAAATATTTGAGTGTGGGGGAGTTATGTAATAACATAGTTTAGAAATGTTATGTAATAAGGCTGTTAAATTGGCGTGTGTTGGAATTGGATACATTAGAAGAAAGTGAAATGTATCAGCAGCAGCAACGTTTCTCTGAAGGCTTTACACACATGTGGGTTCACAGGAAGTGTTACTGGGAAGGTTAATGCATTATCAAGGGTAATCTTCTTAATCCAAATTACTGACAAGGCCCGGGCTGCTGCACTGACTCCTCATTATGTGGCTTCCTCAGGTCTCCTGTGTTGGCTTAGTACACTGTTTACAAGTAGCTCTTTGTTGCTAAAACTGCCGTCTTGTCAAGTGCACATAAAAAGTCAATATTAGGAGGAATGCTTCTGTCAGAATGCAACCTCTGTAATAACATCATTTCCTCTTGAATGCAGAATGGCGGTGGATATCTACGACTCCCAGTACCTGCTCATCCTGGCCCCTTCCCTGGTCATTGCCCTCATGTTCCTCTTCTTCTGGCTCTTCATGAAAGAGACCTCTTATGATGAAGTTCTGGCCAAGCAGAAACGAGATCTGAAACTGCCACCAGCCAAACCAGACACTCGCAAGAAGACTGACAAGAAGAAGAGCAAAAAGAAGGAGAGCAATGCTGTAGGAGGAGGAGGAGGAGGTGGAGGCGAATCGGAGGAGGACGTGAGGGATTTTGATGTAGCGGATGGTGCCAACAGCTCGTCTCTGGAAATGGATGAGGAACCAACAATTCAAACCATGCCTGCTCCTGCCGCTCCCTCTCCTGCTGCCTATGTACCACTGGTTTCATCTGAGCCTCCAGCCGGTGTGAGGGAGAGGAAGAAGAACAAGAAGGCAGCCAAGGCAGCTGCTGCTGCTGCAGCTGCAGCCATGTCTCCTGCCCCAACAGAAGAGCCAGAGGTGAACGGCACCAAACAGGTTAGCAGCAAGGCCGAAGCACCACCCCTGATCGAGACCAAGCAGTCCACCCCACCTCCGCCTCATATTCAGGCTGAGGTCCAGGTGCAAGTCCAAACTGCAGCTCCAGTCCAGGCTCAACAAACTCCTCCTCCAAGCTCTGGGAGGAAAAAGAAGAAACAGAAAGTCGAGCCTGGTGAGTGAGAAACAAAATGTTCCCACTGCTTCACTTTGGAATGGATCGGGACGATCCGAAAGTGTCTCCATTGTTGGGAGTTGAACCAGCCCATTTAAGGGGTGGAAATGGGCTGGCTCGTTTTTGGCTCATGGAACACGTTTGACCGAGATGATTGGGTCAATGAGAACGCAGACTCAAGTGAAAACAAGACATCAAAAAGCAGATATTAACAGAAAATAATGACTGTGATAAATTGCTGTATTTCCAGTGATCATAAAATATGTTGGACCAACATGCTTAGCAAAACAAAGCTAGCACACGTTAGCATCAGCTGTTTCCTGTTTATTGATGCTGGTGCCCTGCATCGATAAACAGGATAAACAGGCACCCTAAGCCTAATGCATCTAATATAAGCCAAACCCAAGGCATTACATAAAGAGACGTTAAAATGCGGTGCATGGGCGAAGAAAAGTGCAGAAAATGCAGTGATAAACTAAAAGTAGTTTATTGTTTATTGCGGTGCATGGGCGAAGAAAAGTGCAGAAAATGCAGTGATAAACTAAAAGTAGTTTATTGTTTACCCTAGCTCTGTTTTACTGTACTATTACGAAACATTTTTATTCAGGTTCAATTTTAGGTTTTATGTATTTAGGAAACATAGAGCCCACACCTGAGTATGGAAACACAGTCTGCCATTAACAAAACCTTTCCAAAGCACTCGAAAGTGAACCGGTTTGGGAAACGTGGCTTATGTTTTTTTTGCGGTTTTTCGTCACAGCATGGCCTGATTGGTGAGCCATCTGAAGTCATTAGCAACATTATCAAAAATCTATTGTATCGGTCATTGTAGAAAAAACTGCCTCTGGTAAACACATTAGCAGGCAGAAGAACACCCAGACCTGTAAGAAAATCCATGAGTCACTGCACACATTTTCTCTTCTATATAGTATCTGTGGATGACCAGCAGCAAGAAGCTAAACCAGAGCAGCAAGCCACAGTTTCAGTAAAAAAGGAAGCTCCCGTTGTGGCTGAAACCAAAGCTGTTGACGGAGCTCCCCCACCTGCCACCGGTGGGAAAAAGAAGAATGCAAAGAAGCAG
The DNA here is from genome assembly GCA_019453435.1 of Rhinogobius similis. NCBI lineage: Eukaryota > Metazoa > Chordata > Actinopteri > Gobiiformes > Gobiidae > Rhinogobius > Rhinogobius similis. The sequence goes on from CM033638.1 coordinate 1,781,893, forward strand.
AAGACTGAGCCTGGTGTGTAGAAAGCTCATGCAAAGTACTTGTGTATCATGTCATAGATCGAAGGCTATGTAACATCATTATTTTTCTTTTATCCAGCTGAGGAACCTTTGACCGATTCACCCACACCTACCAACCACCAAGCAACTAACAATGACAATGTCCCACCACCCAAGAGCAGTGGCAAGAAACCAAAGAATGAGACTGATAAAGGTAGAGAGAGGCAGACTGATGTGTCTTTGTCTCATATAAAAGTGTCTCATAGTATTTGTCTCTTTGTATAACAATATAGAGAACGCTGGGTTGAAGCTAAAGGAACTGCTCTCTGGCCTGTCCGGTCTGGCGCTGTCTGATGCAGAGGTAGTCAGTGTGTTGTCCCTTCTTGGAGAGAAGAGCCCTAATGCCCTGAATGCGTGGCACAAGGTAAAACGTGGAGCTCAACAAGAATTCCTCAGTAGATTTGGTACTGGTGAACTGTAAGTAAGGTGAAATAAAGAGTATTTTTTAATTACAGACTGCAGCCAGGCCCGACCCAGCCGAACAGGAGCGAGAGAGGCTTTTTAACACACTCCAAGAAGAAGCATCTATTGCAAAGGACAAAGTCAAACAGCTTAGCCAAGTATTGTGTTTTTTCTTTTTGATTAGAATTGCATTTCTATCATGGAATAAATCTATGCTCATTACTCACATATCACACCTGTTTGGTTTAGGAGCTCCAGGTAGAAAAGCAGAAAACAGGCAGAGTGGAAGCGATGATGAGAGATCAGCGTGCAGCCATGGAGAAGGAGCTGGGCGGTATGCAAGCCAAAGCCCAGGGCAGCTACCAGGAGCTCCAGACAATGCAGATAAAGGTAATGCCTCAGGGGCTGTTGAGGTTTGGAAACCTCAGATTCGCTCTGTGGGCATGAATAATACATTTGATTTGAAATGGGTAGTTTCAACAGGTGCGTGAGCAGCTGGAGAGCCAGATCACCAGACTGCAACAGGAGAATGGCATCCTCCGAGACGCTGTCAGCTCTGCCACCAACCAAATGGAGAGCAAGTCAGTAGTGCACATGTCAGCTTTACATACACCAGTCACAATTATTATTATATCGACTAATGACAATACTAGCTGGAACCATATTTAATTTCTTTATTTATGGTGTGTACATATTTTCTGGGGGATTTTTTTGTTACGACTAATATAATTACTAAATGAGTCTAAGTGTTTAATGTAGTCAGTTATTTATTGAAGCTAATAAGTGGTTACAGGGATAATCTGGCTTTAGTGTTTGTGTCAGTGGCATAAAGTAGTTTCAGTATTATGGTTGATCATGAGACTTTTCTGTAGCAATATATCGTATTTCAAAATGTGTTAGCGTGACAGGCCTTTACAGTTGAATTCATTCCTACATGTGCCAATTTATCCAAATTATTGACATCTCATCCATTGATTTTCAGGAATTCGGCAGAACTAAACAAGTTGCGCTCTGAATACGCGAGCATGAGGAATGAACTGGCAGAAAACAAGAGCAAGCTCCAGCAGGAGGAGCACCAGAGGGTGTCACTGGAGGTCAGCTACAAGCAGAACGTGTCCCAGCTGGAGGTACGCTTATCCAGATGCACAGCCTGTTGTTTTAGCCCTCGCTTCATTTCTCTCTGACGCCCCACATAAAAGTGAACAGTCGAGTCGTGCATGGCCACTTCGGATCTGTCGTGCATGTTTGTTACCATTAGGGGGGGGAAGTGGGAGGAGGCCAGAGTGGAAGTGCCGAGGAGGGTGTGGGAAATCAAATCCACGAACGGAGGATGGTGTTTGTCTTTGGAAGCGGCCTTGTTTGAAGCTTCACTGAGCGTAAACATCACTATCCTGCTAGTTCCACACCACCAGCACTTCTTGTATTTTCATTTGACTCAATACATGTCGCAAACTTAAAGGAGTTGTGCAAAACATTTGAAGCAACTGAAAGGAAGCTAAAGTATTTTTATTTTCTGTCTCGTTTAGGCCCAACTTCAAGATGCAAAGCGGCGGTGGGAAGAGTTGCAGAATTTTCTTCACAGTGTCAGTTCAGATAGAGAAAAGCTACAGGCCTCTAACCAAGGTAATTTCCATGTTTATGTATTTTGTTTTGACTGTAAAGAGCTGTGGTTATGGTAACGTTGCATGTGTCTGTGTGCGGGTGCAGAGCTCCACACTCAGCTGCTGGCAGTGGAAACGGAGATGAACAACAAGAACAAGGAGATCCAGACCTTGCACAGCAGTCTGACCGAGGCCATGGTTTCCAAGGAGGGTCTGGAACAGAAAGTCATGGGGCTGCTGGAAGTCTCTCAACAAAGTACGGCGGATGACTCCATGCAAGCCCGCGTCCAGGTGAGTCCACAAGTCTATAGGGGAGCTAGAAATGCTTTTGAAATGCTTTCGGAAATTTTGAATGATGTTTTTACTTTCTTGTAAGGATCTTGTGAATGAAAACAAAAATCTACAAGTCCAAAATGAGATGCTGCAAGCCCAGATCTCCTCACAGGTAAATGGGTCATGATTGTCTCTTTGAAAATTCTAAAAGTCTAATGTATCTAGGCTAATGAGATTTCTGTTTTACATTTAGGCCACCCATGTCTCCCACATCGAGGAGCTCCAGAAGCTGTAAGATTTATCTCATTAGATAACGTTTGCCTTTTTGAGTTGTTGTTCACGTGCCTTTTTCTCCTGAGTGTAGTCTGGCCGATAAGGAGTTGCAGAGAAAGAGCCTAGAGGATAATCTAAATGCAGAGCGGAGCAGTGGAGCCAGCCGAGAAACAGACATGCAGGTACTCTACTGCAGATTCTTGCACAAACAATACACCGGTTCATTTCACTGTAGGAATTTGAGGAATCTGAAATATGCATCTCCTCTGGTTTTTAGCCTGCTACTTAAAAAAAACCAAAAACAATTATTTGATATATTTCAACATGTTGAACTGCAATTTGGTATATTGACATTGTTTATCTGTACAAAGAGATATTTATATTAGATTAGATTAGATTAGACATTTGGCATCCGAGGGAACGCCCACAAATGCACCTCCGTGGGGGAAACAATTAAGTTTAATGGAGAACTGCAGCAACTTTTGGAGTCACTATCTACCAAATACAGACACGAGCACATGTAAAAGAATTTGAAGTGGTTGAACGGCATAAATTTGCATAGTTATCCAATAACACTAACGTTAGCTACGGACTAAATGCTACTGCGTCACTCTAATTATAACTTAAGTTACCCTTTCGAAGTTGTAATTAGAATGATTCTTGCATTATTGAGTAATCTTCATTTTCCAATTTTAAAAAGTGTTTTAGAATGGCTTCTAAAAGACACACGCTCTTTACTGACTTCATTCTCCGTAATTTTCTTTCCTTTTTTTTATGATTCATTCATGTTTATGTGTTATGTAAATGTAAAAAAAAAATTCTACTCCTTGCTGTTGTTAACTTGAGCTAGTATCCATCCAGCCGTGAGCGTGATTTGTTTTCCAAGTTTTTATTGTGAAATTGAGTTTAGAGCTTCAAACACTGACATAGTTTTGATTTGTAAAGTACAATTCAAAGGTGTAAGATCCCATTTACATACCCCAATATTGTTGTGACGACATTTATAGTGACATATTTTAAAGCAGTAGACCAAAATCTGCTCTGCACTTTTCAACAGGAAGTCAGCAGATTTTTTTTAAGTAATTTTCGATCAATATTGCAATTTACAACTTCCAAAATGTAAAATATTGAGCCACAGGTGTCACAGATAACAACTATGGCCAACTATAGCTGTCCTATAAACATAACCAAACGATAAATTTACAATAAGACTAAATCAATCAAGCTTCATCAGTAAAACCTTCCCAAAAGAAATATCATACTAATAAACAGACAATCCCCTTATAGTTGACTCAATATAATATAAGAGCAGTTCTAGAGCTTAGTTACATAAGTGTGCCCTTTCCCACTGTGATCTTTGTTTAACGTATACATTTCCTTCTCCATAGGCCTTGCACAATGAGAACATGACGCTGAAGGCAGAGCTACAGAATCTGCAGGCCCAGATTTCTGAGCAGGTAAGTGCGCAGCTTCTATTGTCATTCTAACAATGTCGACGTCTCGCTGTGCTCTGGAGCCTTGTTGTGACACACCCTCTCTTTTTGAACCAAAGACGGCCTCTCAGATGACTTTGGACCAGATCCAAAAGAGGTGTGTAAAACGGGGTTGTGTCTAACGTCTGGTTCTGCTGCATATTTTTGGATATCGCGATTAACTTTGACTCGTGCTTCCTACACAGTGTCCAAGAAAAGGAGGAAAGCATGAAAACGGTTGAGGGCTTGCTGGAAAAGGGACTGATTGAAGTGGCAAACAAAGAAGAAGAACTGAAGGTCTCTGATTTATTGATGTTCTAGAATGAGTTTTAGCCTGGTCTGCTTTGCATCAGGAGCAGTGTTACCCCTGTTAATATAGGTTTAAAGAATCATCAATCAGAAACAAGGATCATAAATAAATATATAAAGTGTAGAACTTGATTTAAAATGCGTCCACGTGAAACAAAAACTAGCATAAAGTTCAGCGTCTTCTCTATCAGCATAAATAAACAAAAGGAAAATATTTTTTTCACAATAGCTTTAGAAACTGGTGCCATTTTTCAATCCAAAGGTGTGATTCTTGCCAGTTGAAAAGCCTTAAAGCCATAAGAATAATATGACAAGTTTGTGGAGACAATCCCAAACAAATAACAATAATGATAATAACATTTTGGAACATAAATATGATTTTTTCTTAAATGCACCTTTGCGGTGATTCTTTGCTTCGTTCCATTTAACACAATATCCTCAATCTAATGTTCTTTGTGCAGGCCTCAAGAGAAAAGTCCGAGGCACTAAAGCAAGAGATCAATGCTCTGAAGAAGCAGTTGGAACAGGTGAGATTCTCTGAAGATTTTAGTGGCTTCTCTTGGTTTATGTTCAACTCCTTTTAATCTGAAATTTTAACCATTACTTTAGGTATCATCAGAATCCGTAGTAGATGATTATCAAAGCCAGTAAGTTATGTTCATTTTCCAGACCCGGTACGTATTATTCAATTGATCTCATCATTGTATTTAATGACACCTCAAATTTCAGGATTCAAGAACGGGATCAGAAGGTAGAATCACTACAAGAGGCTCTCCACACAGCACAGGACAACAGTGCAGCTCTAGAACAGAGAGCCGAGGTATGGCATAACACAGCAAATGAGTTCAAATATAATATGCCTTATGGCGGGCTCTGAAGCCTTTTCTTTTCTGTGACAGTCTCTGGAGCAGAAGCTGGCATCCATGCAGGATGAGCTCGAGCAGCTCAGACAGAAACAAACGCCAGAGGAGTTGACCAGTTCTAGTGATCAGCTCCAAGATTTGCAGCAGCAGTAAGTCACTTACACACCACTGTAAAACTAAAGCTGCTTTGTCCTCTCTAATGATGAATGCATCTGCCTCACAGGCTGGTGGCAAAGGACCAAGAGATTCAGAGACTTGAAGCTGAGCTAGAGACCAGGATAAAGGAGTTGAGTGAGAAGCTAGAGCAGCAGCAGCAGGTGAGGATCTGCTTCAAAACAACTGCACTTCTGTCCCACTTAATGCAAATTATGATCTGCAGTATCAAAATACTTTTGTCCCAGTCTCTCACAATCGAACCAATAATTATTACACGCAATACTCCAATTGTGTTACACTGAAGAAATATAATGACATTTATTTCTAACACCTTTATAGCTGTCGACCACAGCAGTGCCAAGCACAGAACTTCTTGGGGAGTAAGTATTTTTGTATCATGTTTTTGATCGATTTGTATTCATTGTGTAAAACTGGTTGTCGTTCTGTCTCAGGTTGTCTGCGAAGGAGAAGCAAATCTCAGATCTGCAGGGAGAACTGGCTGAGCTGAGGGACTCAGTGGAACTCCACAGAAAGAAGAACAATGTAAGATGTTTTTTCGAATAATTGGCTAATATTGTCCTGGAGTTATTACCCCTCTCTGTAAGTGCTTTCAAAGCGTCGGTGAGGTGCACACTGTACCCATTCATACCCCCATGTGTACTGCTAATGTGCTCCATTTGTGTTGCATCGTTTTAGGGGTGGGACGAGACACAATCCCCTTGAGACGATTTATGAGATTGTGTCCATGAGAATGAGTTAAATTGAGATTTTGATACAATTTGTAAATGCATGAAAAAAGACCTACAAATGTTTGCACAATTGTATGTGGTGAGATCTTGTGGCCCAAGCTCTTGTCCCATCCCTAATCGTTTATTGTTGTGCCGTAAGATGGTGACGTACTGAACAGTTTTATGTTCAAATCAAGAGTCAAGGCTCCACTTCGGACTGTCTGATCTTGTGGGTTCTTCAGAGCATTAGGAAGGGTTTGTTCTTGAGAGCATGTTCACTTCCTCTGAACACATTAATGCTGTTTACAAATATTTATCCCACAATGTCTGAAATCTATTCCTATCTATTTCTTCAGTGCATGTAGCTTTACCATGTGACCGTAAAATACAGAAACATCCTGTTGGTTGGAGCATGAGTGAAAAGCAGTATTGTACAAGTATTTCATCCCCATGTGTATTTGAGGCCCATTCCCTGAGGCTGAACTGAAAGTGTCTCTCTGAAACTGACCAAAACAGGAGCTTCGGGAGAAAAACTGGAGTGCAATGGAAGCTCTGTCAGCCACCGAGTCCATGCTTCAAGGGAAACTCAGCAAAACTGTCAAGGTTGGCCACGTCAGTCTGCTTCACTCTAGTTCCAATCGGACGCATTCCCTAATGCTATTTTCCATGAATGAGCCGCCTCACCCATCACAAAGCTGCATACTCATTTGCCCTCATGTACAGTGGACTTTATGCAGCCTCAAGGTTTCACTTTGTGCTGAGCTGAGCTGCTGAAAAAGGCTGCTTCCACAAATCTTTGAACAGTTTATTTTGCTGATCTGGTTAATGGAAAGGGCTGGTCCTAAATGAGTGTGCAGTGACAGATGATTTCACTGGGTGCCATTAGTTTGAGATTCATGGTAATCATTTCACATTGTCTTGTGCCATGTTGTTCAGCATGTTTTAGCATGTTTGCTCCTTTGTGCTCGTCACATTACTGATTTGTCTTCCTAATGCACTCATTAATCACCCTTGTTTTGTCATGTCACCCTTGTTGCATATATTTCCTAATGCTCCGTGCCCACACCTAATGACTTTTGATATCTTTATGTCTCAGAAAGGCCACACATGCAGACAGGCAGTGCTAACTGGCCACTCTATTAACAGTTAAAGTGTATATGTATTTTAGTCTGCTAGAGTAGGGGACATGCTGTGCCATCAGCACCGCAGCTGCCTCTGTGCCATCAGCCTCAGTACACTAGATCTTCAGTCACTAGTTCTACAGAGTTCTCTGGCAGCTGTTCAATACTGTCATGTAAACTATTCACTACTTTCTGGTGACAATGCCTTGTATAGATGTTTTTGTTGGTTCATTTTGGTCAGAAAGTGTAGCTAGCTACTTAGTTTGGGAGAGTTTTTTTTCCTCGTATTTGCAATCAAAAGAGTGTTATGAAATGTTGAGGTTTGTGTTTTAAATGTGCTTTCCTGCAGGAGAACGAGACAGCCCTGGCGACGTCCCAGGCTGAGTGTCGAGATGTTCTGCACAGACTCCTGCCCCACGTGCCTCTGCCCTCTGAGCAGGTAGGATTCGACATTTCATCAAGTCTTTCACTTTATTTACAGTTTGTTTCGCTCTATAGAACCATCAGAAATGGCTTTGCAAGTTTGAGACAGCAGTATCAGAAGCTCCAGCCGCACAACCCACCCCTGTATCAGGGGACTATGAGGTACATATACTGTACAAACGAACCAAAGGAGTAAACGGATGAGCTCACCTTATAATGTACTTGTAGGAACTGACTGGTAAACTGAAAGAAGCAGAAGAAAGTCAAAAGATTTTACAGAAAGACTGTGAAACCTACAAGAAGGTTTTGGCAGAGACGGTAAGTCCAGTTTTTCTCTTTATATCAATAAAGGCCTGAAGTACAATAATCTTTTTAAACCGAGTGCTATTTGAGTCTCCTATAGCTGCTGCAGTGCAAGGTGTAATGCCTCCTTTCTCCACAGGAGGGCATCTTGCAGCGCCTCCAGAGCAGTGTTGAGCAGGAGGAGTCCCGCTGGAAACTGAAGCTGGAAGTGTCTCAGGGAGAGCTGAGAGAGGTATAGATCATCAAGCCAACAGACAAGTCAAATAACTTCCTGTCATTTAATGTGTGTTCCTTTTCTCTTTAGATTACCCAGAAAGCAACAGAGCTAGAACAAGAGATTGAAAGACTAACTGAAGGAGGAGAGCTTGAAAATGTCAGTATTTGTGCTTGCTCTATTTGAACAAATGTTTGGCTATGACATTGGATGATAACCTGCTGTTTGTATGGCACTTGTGTTGTTTAGCTGAGAAGAGAGAAGCTGCACTTGGAATCAGAGTTGGAGCGAGCAGAGCGTGAGAGTGCCACTTATGTGACAGAAGTCAGAGAGGTGGGTACTTTTCACTCATTTATGCTTGCACTACCCTGTCTTTGTCTTCTGCAGATTGTATGTCCATCTGTTTGTAAATGTTTTAGATTGTGTGTGTTGATTTATTTAAATGTAATGAATTTATTAGTTCAGATTAAATACTTGTCCCCAAAGTATGCTCTACAGTTTGCTCCAGAATTGACTACGTTCACTAGTTTCTGGGTCCACTTGAAAGTTGTTTTCGTTAACGATTGTCAGGGGTCCCAGTGATATTAGCGTCACAAGACTCTGAATGAAAACATGAAAAACAGCCTCTTATCAAGACACACACTGGCTTCATAGCACCTGCAAGTAAAGCTGGCTCAACCCACAGTACCAATAAATCCACCATTTGAAACTGATTTCAGCTCAAAGATCTGTTGACTGAATTGCAGACCAGACTAGATGGCTCATATACAGAGGCCATCAGACAGAATGAGGAGCTGAATTTGGTAAGCACGGGACATCTTGTAGCTAGAGCTCCTTTGTAACCTGTCGCTGCCAGTACTGTCGGTGGTGTGTTCTGCCATTGATCCTGGGTCTCAGGCTTCTTCCCTAACACTGTTCTCATCATTCATAATCAACTAGGCCTCAGCTGTTCAAACACAGAATGTATATACATATATATTTGCTTTTAACTAAAGGTTGTGAATGATGACTTCTAGTAATAGAACTAACCCCTCGTTTACTCGATGTATTTGACACATTGAAGGCTTCACTTGCTGTCTAACGGTGCAAATGGGATGTGGAATGGGTTATGGTGCACTTCAGTCTCATCATTGGGATGTGTTAATGCTCTGTTCTAATGTTCTGAATGTTTTGCTTTGGGTACCAGCTGAAAACGCAGCTCACAGAGACTCTGTCAAAACTGGAAACGGAGGAGAATGAGCGGCAGAGGGTGGCAGCTAACCTGTACAAGGTAAGGGTTTGTGGCTAGTCTTGTATCCAGCACAAGGTAAGGCAAGGCAAGGCAAGTTTATTGGTAGAGCACAATTCATACACAAGGCAATTCAAAGTGCTTTACATAACAGGAAAAGCTGCATTAAAATCACAAAACACAAACACACACAATAATTTTAACATAAAGTGCTTTAAAAGAGAAGAGTGCAGATAGATCTTTCAGTCGTTGGCACATCTAAACAGAACTGTTTTTAGCCTGGATTTAAACATTGTCAAAGTGAGGCCTGTCTCACATCTTCAGGGAGACTGTTCCAGATTTTAGCTGCAAAAAACTGAAATGCTGATTCCCCATGTTTAATCCTGACTCTAGGCACCAGCAGGAGGCCGGTCCATGTTTAGTCCTGACTCTAGGCACCAGCAGGAGGCCGGTCCATGTTTAGTCCTGACTCTGGCACCAGCAGGAGGCCGGTCCATGTTTAGTCCTGACTCTGGGCACCAGCAGGAGGCCGGTCCATGTTTAGTCCTGACTCTGGCACCAGCAGGAGGCCGGTCCATGTTTAGTCCTGACTCTAGGCACCAGCAGGAGGCCGGTCCATGTTTAGTCCTGACTCTGGCACCAGCAGGAGGCCGGTCCATGTTTAGTCCTGACTCTGGGCACCAGCAGGAGGCCGGTCCATGTTTAGTCCTGACTCTGGCACCAGCAGGAGGCCGGTCCATGTTTAGTCCTGACTCTAGGCACCAGCAGGAGGCCGGTCCATGTTTAGTCCTGACTCTAGGCACCAGCAGGAGGCCGGGTCCATGTTTAGTCCTGACTCTAGGCACCAGCAGGAGGCCGGTCCATGTTTAGTCCTGACTCTGGCACCAGCAGGAGGCCGGTCCATGTTTAGTCCTGACTCTGGCACCAGCAGGAGGCCGGTCCATGTTTAGTCCTGACTCTAGGCACCAGCAGGAGGCCGGTCCATGTTTAGTCCTGACTCTAGGCACCAGCAGGAGGCCGGTCCATGTTTAGTCCTGACTCTGGCACCAGCAGGAGGCCGGTCCATGTTTAGTCCTGACTCTGGCACCAGCAGGAGGCTGGTCCATGTTTAGTCCTGACTCTGGCACCAGCAGGAGGCGGTCCATGTTTAGTCCTGACTCTGGGCACCAGCAGGAGGCCGGTCCATGTTTAGTCCTGACTCTGGCACCAGCAGGAGGCCGGTCCATGTTTAGTCCTGACTCTGGCACCAGCAGGAGGCTGGTCCATGTTTAGTCCTGACTCTGGCACCAGCAGGAGGCGGTCCATGTTTAGTCCTGACTCTGGCACCAGCAGGAGGCCGGTCCATGTTTAGTCCTGACTCTGGCACCAGCAGGAGGCCGGTCCATGTTTAGTCCTGACTCTGGCACCAGCAGGAGGCCCATGTTTAGTCCTGACTCTAGGCACCAGCAGGAGGCCGGTCCATGTTTAGTCCTGACTCTGGCACCAGCAGGAGGCCGGTCCATGTTTAGTCCTGACTCTGGCACCAGCAGGAGGTCGGTCCATGTTTAGTCCTGACTCTGGCACCAGCAGGAGGCCGGTCCATGTTTAGTCCTGACTCTAGGCACCAGCAGGAGGCCGGTCCATGTTTAGTCCTGCCTCTAGGCACCAGAAGGAGGCGGTCCATGTTTAGTCCTGACTCTGGCACCAGCAGGAGGTCGGTCCATGTTTAGTCCTGACTCTGGCACCAGCAGGAGGCTGGTCCATGTTTAGTCCTGACTCTGGCACCAGCAGGAGGCCGGTCCATGTTTAGTCCTGACTCTGGGCACCAGCAGGAGGCCGGTCCATGTTTAGTCCTGACTCTGGCACCAGCAGGAGGCCGGTCCATGTTTAGTCCTGACTCTGGCACCAGCAGGAGGCTGGTCCATGTTTAGTCCTGACTCTGGCACCAGCAGGAGGCCGGTCCATGTTTAGTCCTGACTCTGGCACCAGCAGGAGGCCGGTCCATGTTTAGTCCTGACTCTGGCACCAGCAGGAGGCCGGTCCATGTTTAGTCCTGACTCTGGCACCAGCAGGAGGTCGGTCCATGTTTAGTCCTGACTCTGGCACCAGCAGGAGGTCGGTCCATGTTTAGTCCTGACTCTGGCACCAGCAGGAGGCCGGTCCATGTTTAGTCCTGACTCTGGCACCAGCAGGAGGCCGGTCCATGTTTAGTCCTGACTCTGGCACCAGCAGGAGGCCGGTCCATGTTTAGTCCTGACTCTGGCACCAGCAGGAGGCCGGTCCATGTTTAGTCCTGACTCTAGGCACCAGCAGGAGGCCGGTCCATGTTTAGTCCTGACTCTGGCACCAGCAGGAGGCCGGTCCATGTTTAGTCCTGACTCTGGCACCAGCAGGAGGCCGGTCCATGTTTAGTCCTGACTCTGGCACCAGCAGGAGGCCGGTCCATGTTTAGTCCTGACTCTGGCACCAGCAGGAGGCCGGGTCCATGTTTAGTCCTGACTCTGGCACCAGCAGGAGGCGGTCCATGTTTAGTCCTGACTCTGGCACCAGCAGGAGGCTGCTACATGTTTAGTCCTGACTCTGGCACCAGCAGGATGGCGGTCCATGTTTAGTCCTGACTCTGGCACCAGCAGGAGGTCGACCCATGTTTAGTCCTGACTCTGGCACCAGCAGGAGGCCGGTCCATGTTTAGTCCTGACTCTGGCACCAGCAGGAGGTCGGTCCATGTTTAGTCCTGACTCTGGCACCAGCAGGAGGCCGGTCCATGTTTAGTCCTGACTCTGGCACCAGCAGGAGGTCGGTCCATGTTTAGTCCTGACTCTGGCACCAGCAGGAGGCCGGTCCATGTTTAGTCCTGACTCTAGGCACCAGCAGGAGGCCGGTCCATGTTTAGTCCTGACTCTAGGCACCAGCAGGAGGCCGGTCCATGTTTAGTCCTGACTCTGGCACCAGCAGGAGGCCGGTCCATGTTTAGTCCTGACTCTGGCACCAGCAGGAGGCCGGTCCATGTTTAGTCCTGACTCTGGCACCAGCAGGAGGCCGGTCCATGTTTAGTCCTGACTCTGGCACCAGCAGGAGGCCGGTCCATGTTTAGTCCTGACTCTAGGCACCAGCAGGAGGCCGGTCCATGTTTAGTCCTGACTCTAGGCACCAGCAGGAGGCCGGTCCATGTTTAGTCCTGACTCTGGCACCAGCAGGAGGCCGGTCCATGTTTAGTCCTGACTCTGGCACCAGCAGGAGGCCGGTCCATGTTTAGTCCTGACTCTGGCACCAGCAGGAGGCCGGTCCATGTTTAGTCCTGACTCTGGCACCAGCAGGAGGCCGGTCCATGTTTAGTCCTGACTCTGGCACCAGCAGGAGGCCGGTCCATGTTTAGTCCTGACTCTGGCACCAGCAGGAGGCCGGTCCATGTTTAGTCCTGACTCTGGAACCAGCAGGAGGCCGGTCCATGTTTAGTCCTGACTCTGGCACCAGCAGGAGGCCGGTCCATGTTTAGTCCTGACTCTAGGCACCAGCAGGAGGCCGGTCCATGTTTAGTCCTGACTCTGGCACCAGCAGGAGGCCGGCCCATGTTTAGTCCTGACTCTGGCACCAGCAGGAGGCCGGTCCCTGAGGTCCTCAGATGGTTCATGTGGCTCTAACATGTCAGATGTACTTTGGTGCTTTGGAGAGACTTGAACACAAGCAGAGCTGCTTTAAAGTCTATTCTCTGAGCCTGAAGCCAGTGCAGAGACCTGAGCACAGACTAATGTGATTGTACTTCCTGGTAACACCTGAGCTTCATAAAACTCATGGTTGAAAAATACAAATGGCAACTATGAAGGCATAATAATAATAATAATAATAATATGAGACTGCTCTCTGGGACTGTGCCTAATCTTCATTGGGTTCTTCCAGTACATTTTATTTTTCACTCCTTATTTGACCATCATTTCTACTGTATTAGTTTGACATATCCTGTATTTTCTAAAAAATCTGTTTGATAATTTGTATGAACCATTATTACAGGATTTACAAATATGATTCCTAGATGTACTCTTTCTGCCCCTTTTACTCTAGATTCAGATTGTTATTAATTGTTTATTTGGTCGGAACAGTGCATGTTTATGAACATACATGACATTCATGCTGTAAACATGCCAGATTGTAGCCTTGTTGTTATTTCCATCCATTGCCCCTCAGTCACTCTCTCAAACACACTCTCATTCATACTCCAGTGCATGGGTGAGGACACAACCAGAGTTTGCTCTACAGTCACTACTGCCCCACTGTGTCACCTAGTAATCTCAGCAGTCTCTCATCCAAGTACTAACCAGGCCCAAACCTGCTTAGTTTCCTAGATCTGATGAGATTGGGCATCAATTTGGTATGGCCATGATTCAGAAATCACACACCATTTCACATTTTGAACCCATCAAGTTATACTCAACAATGTTATAATACAAATTACCTCAGAAATCACGTCATCCAAATGCAACCATTGCAGATAGTGGCTCTCCCATAAATATACTTCAGCTCTCACCAAATATACTAAACTTTACTAACTAAGCTTTTAATATTTGAAGAGTCATGTCAACAAGCGAAGTCAGAGGTGGTGAAAATATGGGCGTTTCTCCTTTTCAGAAGAGGTCAAATGTGTGATTTGAATAGTTACTAAAATGGCTGCATTTGCCTTTTAAACTGACCTTATCTGAAAAGGGGAAAACCACAAACGATCTGGAAATCACAATTTTATAGTGTCACTGCAGAGCAATCAATAGAATGACAGGGCAGGAATGTCATTTGGTTGTAGTGGGAGCCTTTGGGAGAAACCCTTCCTTCCACTGATCCTACACAAAAACAAAAAAATGTTTACTTATCTTTGACATACCCATGAGGGTAATAAAAAGTAACAATTTGAGCTAATTTTGTGTTTTTGGTCAGAACTTTTTTTCTTATTATTATTACAACCATCTGAGCCAGTTGAGTAAAAGGGCTCCAAGGTTTCAGTTAGTCTGGTATTTTATTCTCGACATTGCCTCAACTAAATAATCGTGTGCGCAAACAACAGAAATCCTAAAAAGCCAAACTCCTAGGGAGAGGTCCTAAGAAGGCTTTAGCATGCCAGTCTGACAAGAGTGCAGAGTATGGCATAATCCTGTCTGACTGTGGTCTTCTGTCCTGGCCCAGGCACAACAGTCTGTGGATCTGATCCAGGGTGAGCTGTCTAAGGTGTCGGACAATGCAGATGAGCTGATTGAGAACAGCACTCTGTCTTCACAGAATGTACGTACACTGTTGGGGACCGTTACTGTGATTAATTACTTTTTTGCCATTAATAACACCTCTATACTTGCCTTTGTAGGAGGAAACTGAAAGAAAGGAAAAAATGGCTGCGGGATTAAACCAAACTGTAAGCGAACTGCAGCTTCTGCTACAAACTGTAAGCAAGCAGCTCACCAAGGGACCGGAGGGAGTACGTTTTTTAATGATTATTGGACAATAATGTGCAGTTTATATGGAGATCCTAACTGAACTCTTCTATTTTAGGACCCAGATAAAGATTTGGCCAAGGTATAGTTGGACCCTCACTCAAGGATTGACTTTGTACTTGGGCCTCATCACTTCTACCTTCACTTCAAGCGGTCTTACCCACCCAGCCTCTTCTTCTCACTCTCTGATCACCTCACCTGCTCCTGAGCGGCCTCATGTACGCCGCTGGCTGGAAACGCCTGGATGGTCACAGGGAACAGACATGTATTCCAGACTCCAGACTCTGTACCAAAATCACACGCACTACACCACTCCTTCCACATTCCTCTTCTCCAGCAGCCTCATAATTTTAGTAGAACTTTTCAGCTCTTCTTGTGGCAACCATTCCTCTGTTGTGATCACACATTGTTTTAAATTAACTCAATCCTGCAGTAGGTTTTTTATTTGGTCTCAAAGGACAATTATATATTTGACTATTGATGAAATAAACTGGTTTTCATGACTTGAGTGTTAACTTAAATATGTTTTAACACACAAACTAGGACCTGCAGAGGCACGGCATTCTTTTTGAACCTATCAAACTACATCCTGGTGTTTTGATGAAATGAAAGCTTTTAGCGCACCTTGGATCAATACTGGGCAGAGAGTAGGGACATTGGAGCATATCAGAAGGTCACTATTTGGAGATATAGGGTCATATTGCACACAAGTCTATACTGTATCTCCAACTAAAAAGGATAACGTGACCTGTAACAGAAAGGATTAGATCGAAAGTCTTGAGTGTTGCAACTTGTCTAGTGTCCCGTATCATCTGTAATCAACACTTGCGATATATTAAGTTCATTAACACAGATGTTTTGTTCTTTTGTAACAAGCAATGTTAATAAAAAGGGATGCTTGATAAATATTTAAGTGGGTTTTTCTTTATTTTCTGAGCACAGCACTTTAATGTGAGTTTTCTTTTAACTGAGTCGGACAAGAATTTTTGATGAAGTCTGTCGTAGTTTATTATTTTTTGGGTTATGACATGGATAAAAAATGAGTATGATAAATAACAAGAGGACATCATTTAGAATAGTATGGATCGTTTGCAAATTATTTCCAGTTTATATCAAGATACTAGGGCTGCAACGATTTAACGATCAATTGTGACTGAAAAAGAATTCATTCATTCATTCATTTTCTACCGCTTATTCCTGTTAGGGGTCGCGGGTGACTGGAGCCTATCCCAGTGACTTTGGGCCTTAGGCGGGGTACACCCTGGACAGTGGCCAACGTGCTGCAGGGCTAACACAGAGAGACAGAGACAAGGACAGACAACCATTCACTCTCACATTCATTCACTAGGGACAATTTAGAGTTGTCAATTAACCTACACAGTCATGTCTTTGGATGGTGGGAGGAAGCCGGAGAACCCGGAGAGAACCCACGGTAACACGGGGAGGACATGCAGACTCCACCCAGAGAGATTGTGTGATGTTAGGGTGGTTCAGAATTCGAAACCACAATGTTGGGGTGGTCTGGGATTCGAACCCACGATCTCCTTATTGAGAGGCAGAAGCTCTAGCCGCTCTGCCACCGTGCACCCCTGAAAAAGAATCATAGTCGTAATTTGATAATTGTAATCATTATCGGGGCAATACAGATACAGAACAGTTTGTTCCTGTTCTAGTCCAGGTTTAGTTAATATTTAGTCACAATTTTGATGTGAATGTGCCAGTGTGCTGACACCCTAAATCGCAAGACAGAGG
This sequence comes from Rhinogobius similis, assembly GCA_019453435.1. Classification (NCBI taxonomy): domain Eukaryota; kingdom Metazoa; phylum Chordata; class Actinopteri; order Gobiiformes; family Gobiidae; genus Rhinogobius; species Rhinogobius similis. The sequence continues at coordinate 1,798,518 of CM033638.1, forward strand.
GAATTATTTAATCAAAATCTCACAGAATGAACATCTTCCTTCATCGATAATACACTTTATTGGCAAATATTCTCTATCTACAAGCCTTCAGTCAAAATATTTCAGCCTTTGTTTGGTGGATAATGTATTTAAAAAGTCTCAATGTACAATACAAATAATTGCTGACTAGTCGACTACTAAAATAAGTGATAGTGGCAACAACCCTACAAGACATTATTCAGATCCATGGTGAATGTGACCCTAAGTATTAATACACATACTGTAATTGTGTAAAGGCCTCCAGTTTCTGATGGCGGTTAAAGCGGCCTGTGCTTTCATCTCTTGCATGTTAAAGGTCTCCAACAACAGGCCTGTTGTGCAGGCTGCGTGGTGGGAGGGGTCAGGTCAAGGCCGTGAGCCACATGGGATCAGCACATTCCTCACATTCTCCCACACTGTCATGCTGCAGTCAGCTGAGTGGAGATCTGGCTCTTACCACCATGGAAACAACCAGACAGCACACACTGCTCACCACTCAGCTGGCTCCGCTGTGTTGTCGTGTCCACCACATTCACAAGGCTGCATGGAGTTTCCCCTGCACACACGACTTCAGCATTCATGCACTGAGCTAGTATTCAAACACAGAGAGGGCTGAAACAAGAACTGTCAGCCAAGTAACTGAATAATTATCTGTTATACACAGACTCCAAAACCTGCCAGTTTTATGACAAAGCCAGAATAACATGATAATGATTCAGGAAACATGAACATTTAGAGTTTATAGAAGAAAAAATGAATTTGTTTAGGTTTTATGAAGATGTCCTGAAACTGCAGCTGTCAGGTTTTGTTTAAGTCTCAAATTCAAGTTTCTGTTTATGCAGAAATAAAATACATGAACACATAAATACATGAACTGAAACATATTGCCAGATTAATTTAAATTGAGCCTTTTCAGTCTGATAAGTTTTTTAAATGACATTTTCTGAGAGAAGAGGCTTATGACAAAGCATAAACCTCTTTATCTTGTCTCTAAATGTTCGTCCATCAGGACGTCGTCAAATGGAGTCATTTTAGCTTCATCTGGGACAAATTTAACAAAAAGAAATTAGTCATAGAATATTTGATTGACAAAATTATATATATATATTATATAATTATATATATATAATTTTATGTGTGTGTGTGTGTGTGTGTGTGTGTGTGTGTGTGTGTGTGTGTATATATACCTCTGTGACTTGTTTTACTGGAGGCCAATACTTCCTCAGCCTTTCCACTAAACTGAACAAAGTGTTATGGAAATGAATTAGTCAGAGATTCAGTTCCAGCTTTGCCTTAGGACATCAGACAGCCTGACATTTTAAAACTGTGAAACTGTAATGATGAAGTTAATAGCAGCTTTGTCTTGCCTCTGTCATCACTGCTGATGCTGCAAGTCTCAATTACGCAATAGTGGCTTTCTGCGGGCCACAAATCTGACCACCCTCCCAAGTCTCCAGCCTAAACATGAACATAGACACACAACTCCCAGGCCCACTCCCTGCATCTGCTCTCCATCAGCGTGGTATGTGCGAGAAAGGCTTTGATCCCACTCCTCAGCTCAAGACGGAGGGGTTAGTCAGACACTGAAAAGACTGTAGTGCTCTTTTACAAATACAATGGGCTGTAGAAAAAGGCCGGGAGATAGCAACAGAGCACAAAAAGACCATTTAACATTCATTATACCAGGTCGGCCCACAGGGCTTTTATAAGCTTTTCCAGCTTTTCTCCAGATTACTTATAAACAGGCGCACTGACCAGTAGAGGTGGCAATATATTGACATTTAGAACCTATCATGAATGTTATTGAAAATATGCATATATGCATATATGCATTTGAATACTGAGTGTATCGTTTATAGGAAAAAATTCTACAAAAAGTTAAATGTTGTAAACTTTCAGCAGTGGTGGAGGAAGTATGTAACCTGGGTGACAAAACATTATTTCTATTAATAAACCTCTCTTGTCCGTACCTTTGCCTACATGGTTACGTCACTATGTTGTGTTACTTAAGTAAAGTAACGCAACAGGATCAAAACATTTTCTGATGTAAAAAAAAAGTATTACATATAAAAATCTGCTTATACTAAAAGTATGAAGTACGTGTTCAAATTGTACTTTTAGAGTAAATGTTTGTAGACTTCAAATGTGTATATTTTTGTTTGCTCATAGCTGGGGTTTGAACTTAAAACCTTTATGCAGCATGTCACTATGAACGTGTTAAAATAAACCCTCAAATCATTTTGCTGGTATAAGTGATATGTCTTCGCTTGGGTTCATTTACAGATATTTCAAATTTTTCGGAGAAAAATTGAACTAATACGTTTAAACATGTTTTAACAAACACTTTTCTGTTAAATTGACATAATATTGTATAAATATTCTCCAAAAAAAGTTTATATATTACTTTTTGTCAATATCGCCCCCACCCAGTGACCCGTCAGTTTGAAATATCCTCACTGCTTTCACACGAGAACTCTTGTGACCCCCTGCTACCTTTTGTTTTTGAGTCAAGTGTTATTGCACTTTGAAATTGCACACCAGTTCAAACATGAGGCCATAATTGCAGAGGCAATAGTTCCACAGTAGGAGCCTGAAGTCGTAAGAGGAGCCTCCAGCCAGGCAGGGTCTTGTAAAAACAAGACAGTGGCTGTGGCTGGGCAGTAAACTGGGGGCAGAGGTACCGCTGATTAGATTACAGACAAGAAAAAGGTGTAGTGTCTTAGAGAGGTCTAGGGAGCGACATATGAGATGAGATTTACCAGGTTCTTATCATCTTTCTCTCAAACGAACACAATAACCTGCAATTACAAGTGTGGTGCTTAAAGGGCCTATGACAGGTTGGACTACTCATTTCACTAAAATGCAGTTACGATAAATATATTTCAAAGTTTCCTAAATACTTGACAAATTTTATTCCAGTTTAGAAATGTTTTAGGTTTTTAATTTCACTTCCTGGTTGTAAATGATGACATCACACTAGGGAAATTACAAAGAAACCATTCTGTACAGTGGGCCAAAACTCATCTAATGTCACAGATTTTTTTATTTGACAAATATAGTACACGTGAACACCTTTATTTTGCTGAATTACTGTTTAAAGGGTTAAAAATTTTGTGTAAATTATGCATAAACTTTGTCTTCCTAGTGTGATGTCATCAAATTGTTTACTTCCTGTAACCTACAACAGATTTTTCAGTTTTTCTCCACCAACGGCCACTTGATTGATGTAAAACTAGAATTTATATTTACAACTGGTATCAATACACCAAATAAAGCCAAAATTAGAAAATCATAAAAACCTGTCATACGCACTTTAACGGTAGAGGTTCTAAGTCTAATAATACAGGTAAAACATGTTGATGCTGTAAATAAAAGTGGATTATTAATCTTTCTGGCATGTGATGTTATTAAGTCACATAATCCTTAACATGCAGGAGCCAACGAATGTAATATTTAAAATGAGTTTAGAAGAAGCCCGGGGTGGCCTTGCTGTTAATTAAATTTGTGAATCCCTCACTGCCCCCCAGAGTTGGGAAGGATGTGGTTACCCAGCCCCACCTCAGCTTGTGTAATAGTAATTACAACGTAACTCAATTATGTCATGTTTAGAAACTTATTTTTATCTTACGTGGAGTATTGAGTGGGCCATGAATGACAGAAGGGAAAGTACTGACTCAAAAAAATCGCCCACGTATGGAAACTGGAAACTTTGAAGACGTTTCACTCGTCTCCTTTAAGAATTCCAGATTGTAGTCTTTGTTTACATAACACTACGGGGTTTTCAAATCAGGCGAGGTACCACGTCAAGTTTAAACACGCTATAAAAACAAAATACTGTCAAATGAAAGTGATATTACGTGAAAAATACAATTAAATCTAATCTTAAATGACTTATAAATCGACTTCCGAAATAATTTACGAACGAAACAGCGGCGCGGACACGTTGCGTTTCGGCGAACACCCCCGCGGAAAGTGCAAAGTGTGAGAATGGTACGGTCCGGCCCTTCTGCTCGCTGTTTGTGTTTCTGCTTCTCACAGACGATTCAGCCGCCAACTAACTTGCTATGTCACGCTAAGGAAGTTTGGGGGAGCGCTATAATTAGTGATCTCTTGACTCTTTTGTCCACGAGAGCGTCTGCACGTGGATTTATGATATGAGAAGACAGCGTACGGTGATCTGGACGGAAATCCGTAGCGTTATTGTCTGTGTTCGTTTGTTATTACTGTGTTGCTAACATGTTTTCGTCGAGCCAAGAGGAGTACTGCGCCCCGTCCAAAGATCCAGTCAAATACGGGGAACTTGTGGTACTCGGGTAAGTTTATAACAATTTCAACGATTGTGTGTGTTGTTTTTGAGGTAAAGTAACAAAACGAGCGCTTAGATTGCAATAAAAGTCCTCGTAAAGAAGTTCCAACTATGCGTCAATGCGTGCGTAATAGCTTGGAGTTCAAACCAGTGCGCGTTTTAAACCACAATTTCGACTCGTTTGTGTATTTTTTTTAGGCAAATCTTAATAATAATATGATAGACCAAAAGTGAATGTATATGTCTGATGCGCTCACGTTACTCTCGGACCCGGACACGTGCGCGAAAAGAACTGTGTACATTTTAGTTTGCGCTTTTGATGACGGCGCAGGATCCACGCTCTCTTTGTGGGCCAGGAAAAAAACACGGGATTGCTCAACGTCCGTGGCTAAACTTGCAGGCAGCACACGTACGATGGGACATTTTTCAACTTGAGAAGAAACGAAATTGATCCCATGCATGCTCGGCAGCCCTGACCACTTCGGCCTTTTTCAGAGCTGGATTGGTGGAGTTCAAGGAATTCGGAAGTGGCGATGGTCCCCTCCCCCCCAGGACTTAAAAGATCTTCCCTTTTTTTTCAACGCTTTCTGCACAACTTTACACGTGCACCACTTCTGAACCTATAAGGAAGCTATTATGAATCGTATTGCGGTTTATAGTCACATTAATCTGCAATATACAAAGCCTCCTCAGTGTCAAACCCCTGATCTTTGAATGCCTTTGGTGCATGAATAACAATCTGGTATTCACGTCTGCAGGTAGGGGTCCATTGTTTGAAAGGGCACAGTGGGTCACAGAGGAGCAGGGCTGAAAAGAGAGAACAGCCCCAACTTTACATAACAACACTTAGGACTGTCTGTAGTAGACACTGGTAATGTGTAATAGGTCACATGCAACTGTGCTCTGTTGGGAGGATAATGGAGGGTGTTTTGAGTGAATTACACTTTGACTTTTGACCCCTATAAATTCCTGCTGTAAGTGTATAGCAGGGGTGTCCAAACTTTTTCCATCGAGGGCCACATATTGAAATATAGACCAAGAGGAGGGCCACAAATCAATCATGAAACGTTAAAAAAAGCTGCATTTATCTGATGTTTTAAGCACCACCACATCTACATTCAGTCTCAATGCCTTAATATCAGGTCTGTGTGGCACCAAAATGTTAGTTATTTAGGTTAGAATTGTAGAAAATCTGAAATGTGCTGTAAATAGTACTTATCAGGACAATGTGGGCCAGTTCACCAGGAAGCCTAAGGGCCAAGAAAAATTGGTCTGAGGGCCGCATTTGGCCCCCGGGCCTGAGTTTGGACATGCCTGGTGTATAGCATTGCTGCTTTTCAAATTTATATCTGGCATGTCTCTTCTTGCCCCTTGATAAGTGATAGGTGTGTGTCTATACCTGGCTGTGTCTCAACTCTTCCAAAACAAATAGTATATTTTTAATGGGGGTACAAAGTGGGGCAACACCATGATACTATAACCTTATTAGGACTTTATAAATTTACTTGGTCACTGTTGCTCAAAAACAATATTAAAAACTGCTATTAATAATAGAGGATATAGAATATTGATTAAAAATGGAATAACTGAATGAAATGTGTGTAGAATAGGAAAAATCAGAATCAGAATTACTTTTATTTATCCCCAAGGGGAAATTCTTTTCGTTACATGTGCAACCGACCAGTAGAGACAGTAAGTATTAAAATAATATAAGATATATATAAAATAAAAATAAAATACAATAGCTCTATATAATGTCTACCCCATTTAACTTAACTTAATAAAGTGTCTTTTTTAATCAACTAAACCCCCGATATGAACAATTTTACAATAAGCTTAACTCTACTATCCTTGTCTATTTACAAATGTAGCAGTAGATAATAAATAATTAGGGTTTCAACAATTAACCGACTAGTTGTAATTGTTTTTCTAGTCAACTGATCTAAAAAATAATCACTGACTAGCTTACTACTATAATAATCGTCAGTTGCAGCCCTATAAATACTAATTATGCCATATACTTTTACACTGATTCATTGACTCCATGCTTGGAGGTGGGAGCTGCCTTGGCAATCTCCGCCTCTGGCCCCTCACACAATGACACGATGCATTTGGACCTGGATTCTAACCGCCAACCTTTGGGTTAGTGGTGGTCACAAGCCACTGCCACCCCAAAGAAAAAAGTAAACAATTGTAAAAAGTCAAATATTGAGGACATCCATTGGCCTGTCACCAGAACACATTTGTGTTATATACTGCTAATGACAACATAGATAAGCAATATTATAGAGATTATTTAAGGCACTGACACAAGTAGAATTCTCCCCGAAAACGATTCTAAAAATGCAATATTATTAAAAACACAAGTTGCAATGAATAAATAGCTGAATGAAACACTTTAGGTAATTGGTTCTCTGTATGGTATCTATAACGAGTCATACAAACCATTTATTCTGATGTCTACAGCTCAAACCTTATCACAGGACAGAAAAATAAATAACTAAAAGTACCCCACTAAGCACAGAGAAAAAGTACCTGCGATTATAAAAATATCAACCCCCAAAAGTATTATTCTAGCCTTAAGTGAATAGCATGAATTTACTGCACAAAACAATAGATCTGTGCTTCTCTCTTTCTTCCCCAGCATCAAAGTTCAGTTAAAGTCACTGATTTTAGTCATTTGAATATTCAAAACATAAATAAATGCCTGGTGCAGGATGATCAGGCAGGGCTGGGCGATATTGTGATAAAAATCGAATCGTGAGCTCGTCCCTGTGACAATCTGCAATTTTTGTGAAATCGACATATCGTGATTTACTGTTTTTCTGTCTTTTATGCAGCTTTCTTTTCAAACAAGCTTTTCTCCTGTTGTTTAGCCTCTGTAGCCTCTGAGCAAATGACTTTATTTAACTCTTATAGACCAGGGCTGCACAATTCAACGAAATCGACACAAAAAGCAGAAAAAGCGTGACCAAAAGCAATAAAAATGCGCTCAAAAGCAACAAAAACTCGCCTGCAAACAAGAAACGCAACTCAATGCACCAAACCGCGACAAAAACGTGACAAAAAAACAACAAAGACCTGTTTAAATATGACAAACACAACTGAACATGACAAAAACTTTGAACAGAATCCTATTATTCAAACATAAATTGCAAATCTAAACATAATCGCACAGGTCGGGAAAAAAAAATCATAAAAATTAGATATTTTTCATAAATCGTGCAGCTCTATTAAAGGCAATAGAGAAATGCAAAGTTAATATGAATCGGGATAAAATCGAAATCATGATCTGGCCCCAAGGAAATGGTGATAATAATATTTTGCCATATCGCCCAGCTCTATGATCAGGTGATATCTGGAGAGCACGGGTATCGTTGACGTTGCACTCGGTTCTAAGGGGTAGATTTCTGTTAAATGCTTAGTTGATCTTACTTTGTAAAATATCAACAGGCCGAAGCCGACATAACTCCTCTGTTGAGATTAGTTGTGACAAGTGCATAATGGCTGCAGTGACATCATCTCCCGGTGACAAAAGCCATGGATGGACAGATAGCTGACAGTATGGAACAAAGCTTGTTTGAACAGCACTTCCCTTCGCTTCGTTTTTCTCTGTGTCAGTGTGGCTTTTATTACGTGCATGGCTGCGCCCCATCTCTGCCTCTCCGGGCCTGACTTGGCGTTGGCCAGGCTGCGTGGAGAGATCCTGGAAATGAAAGGGTGGATTGATCCGGACTCCCTTCTTCCCTCTCCTCTGCTTCCTCTGTCCATTGTGGTCCGGAGACTGGGCCTATTGATGGAGCTTTGTACATTTCTACCCGAGGAACACAATATAGAAAAGTGAAAGACTTGTACAGTGTAAATTGGCTCTGCTGCTGCGGTGGTGGTGCATCTATAATTGATTACAGGAGGAAAGCGGATATCCGTTTGCATTCTCCTCAGCAGAGATGCATTATGTTATGTGTGATAGCGTTGCATCCTGGTGTAGCGTGCACTTAACGGAATGGGGTCTGCCCTGGATCTGTTCTATCCAGTTAGAACAAGAATTTGTCTGAAGTGCCAGGTCACAAAAAGTAGGTTCAGAACTTTACATGCTTTAATCTACGGCAATTAATCACACAAATCGTTTCAAATTGTCTGTGATAGGCTGTTTTTTTTGTTTATTTTTTGATCAGCAGGTTCCTGTAGCCAATTCCTGAAGCCATTAATGCACTTTTGATGTGTAGACATTGGAGGAGGAATAATTTTGAGTTAAAGGGCCTATGACAGGTTGAAATACACATTTAACTAAAATGCAGTTAAGATAAATATATTCACATTTCTACTAAAATCTTTACAAATGTAACTCCAGTTTAGCAATATTTTAGGTTTTAAATTTTACTTCCTGGTTGTAAAGTATGACATCACACTAGGAAATTACCATAGCAACCACACTGTACACTGGGCCAAAACTCATCTAATGTCATAGATTTTGTTCATTTGACAAAGACACATGTGAACACCTTTATTTTGTTGAATCAATGTTTAAAGGGTCAAAAAAGTAGTTTATTTCGTGTAAATTATGCATAACCTTTGTCCCCCCAGTGTGATGTCATCAGTGTGTTTACTTCCTGTAATTGTCGACAGATTTTTCAACTTTTCTCCACAAACAGCGACCTGATCGGTGCAAAACTATAATTTGTATTTACACAAAGTATTAATGCACTGAATAAAGTCAAAATTAGAAAATCATAAAAACCCATCATACGCACTTTAAATGGCACTGGAGTGGATTTGTTTTTTTGTTCATGAACCTAAAATTATACGACATTTTTCGATAATACAAGAGCAAATAATTATTATGCACCTCTACTTAGATCTAGTTTAACGAAAGCAAGGTCTGGTGTGGATCTCAAGCACTAGGGTCAGGGGTTAAAATCCAGCCACAGGTTCGCTTCAGAACATCTTGGGATGGTTTATTTATTAACCTTTATTTACCCAGGGAGGCCAGCTGAGAGTCTTGTTTGTTTCAGGGCAGAATGCGTCTCCATGCTTTCAAGGCTTGGTCTGCTATGTGAGCATAACAAATGTTTTCTTAATAAATGAATTATACTCTTAAAGGGCCTATGACAGGTTGGACTACTTATTTACCTAAAATACAGGTCAGATAAATTAAAGTTTTGCTAAAATGTATTATACATTTTAGCAATTTTAGCCATTTTGTTTTGTTTTGTAATATCACTTCCTGGTTGTAAATGATGACATCACACTAGGAAAATACTTTGAACACTGGGCTAAAACTCAGCTAATGTCACAGATTTTTTTGTCCGACAAATCTAAATATATGTGAACACCTTTATTTTGTTTAATTAATGTTTTAAAGGTAAAATAAGTTGTTTATTTTGGGTAAATTATGCAAAACCTTTGGATGGAATGAGTCTCCCTAGTGTGATGTCATCAATTTTTACTTCCTGTAATTTTATACAGATAAAACACAATTTTTTTATGTACAATACATATTAATACACCAAATAAAATTCAAATTAGAAAATCGTTATAAACTGTCATACGCACTTTAAGTCATGAGGCCCAGCTCAGCAGTTCACAAAAAATGTTAGGTAATAGTTTGTGGCGCTGTGAGACAAGGCTAAAGCTAGAGTGAACAAGAAACAACTTCTTGTATATTGGCTGCTTTTTCTGCACTCAACGTTTCTGTCTGTATGTGTTGGATAATGTTAGATGCACTATACACAGGAAAGATAATATTTTTTGGTCTTGTGCCGCTTCTCAATAAACGAAACAGCTGTTATTAACGTGTGCTCGCTCTGCTTTGCTTAGCACAAGTCAGTGTTTGGTGAGATTTTTATTTTCTGTTCACATCTGCTTTTTTACTGTTCCACTTTCCCCTGAGTTTGTGTTGCCTCTTATCCAGTCAGCTCATGAGCTGAAAGCGACCACTATGAAAGCTACTACGACTCGCCCGCCCACTGTGGATCATCTACTGTGTTCAGTTAAGACAGTGCAGATCATACCAATCCGCTCCAAAGTAAACCTATCGAAACGTGGCTTACTGCATTTCAGTGTCATCAAGTGCTTTTTACATACTACACTTATTTGAATGCTTCAGTGTACTCAGGGCACTGATGGCCACACTATTTGTTATTGAAAATTGATATAAAAATACAATACATTCTCCCAGCCTGAGTTTAATTGTCTACTGGGAAACTGAAGCGAGAAGGATCTTCTAGGAAACATCGACCTGTATGTGTAACGGAAATGGACGGAAGGCCCTTAGGATCCATAAACTAGGGCTGGGTCTCGTGGCAATTAAAGTCAAATCTTAATCTCTGATCCTCGTTTCCATTGCAATTTTGGTGAAATCGTCATATTGTGATTCACTTCTTTTCTGTTCAGTGCAGCTCTGTGCTCAACCACTTCAACTTTTCTTCCCCCACTCTTCCTATTAGTCAGCCTGCGTCATGCTCTGAGTGAATGGTCAACGTATAACATTTCTGAAGAAGCAGATGACTTAACCTTAACCTAGAAGGCAATATAAATATGCCATCTATGGTGATAAAACTGAGATTGTGATATGGCTCCAAGAAAGCAGTGATCATTTTTTGGCACGTCGCCTGTCTTAACCATGACAAATAGTAAGTTAACTAAATTATGCAAAATCTAATATTTACCTCTTTGTGTCCCAATTTAACACTCTTATTATATTATTATTATATTACAGCAGAAGTTATAGTGGCCCTCCTGCCCACAAGGCCTGCTTTCCATAATGCTAACGAGGGTTCTGAATACTCCTCATATCTCCTTTATTCTTGGGAGTTCTAGTTGTTCGCTCAAGAGGTAGGAGGTGCTGCTGGCTCCTTAGTACATCCCTGAAGGGTAGCTGATATGCCAGAGTCTCTAATCCCGTGCTTAGTGTTGCAATGTAAATCCGCTGTATATGTCTGGCACAGGTCAAAAAGACAAGTCATCATAATTAATTACGCGTCCAAGAGCTGACTCTCTGACTAACAAATTATGATGCTTCTTCTCCCAGATGTTGCATAATAGAGTTTAGAACAACAGAGTGGTTGGATAAGACAACGTGCCCATTCTGTTAGTCTACACATCTTGTCAGCAGTGAAGTACTGCTTGCTGGCAATACAGAGAAAGTGGCCATGTCATACAATAAACCTAGCTGAATCAGGTAGTGGTTGGGTCTCAGTGGATATAATATGTCTATGTTTAAGCCATTGTTGTCCCAGAAAGTCTAATGTTATAGCTTTAAATTGCACAAAGTTGTATTTTAATTCGCAAACACACTGGTCTAGTTTTTTCATTTCCATTGTCAATATATGTCGATAAAAATATAATTTACTTTCCTTTAAACACAAGTAACATATTCCAAAACCGACCCCAAAGTGTTTTGTAACAGTTATATTCAAGTAACTACAGAACAGGTTTATAAAAATCTAAGTATTATTATGAGACACTAGTTTGGACCAACTTACAACCAATTTATAGACCAAAACATGGTACCACTTTATAATAACTACATCTTATTTTGCCTTAATAAAGCATTAATTAATAATAAATATATAGTTTATTAAACGTGATTCAGGATTAGGAACTACTTAAGGTGAGGGTTAGGGTTAGAAATTAGGGTTGGAATATTAGTTAAATAGTTACTAAGTCTGAATCATTCTTAATAAACAATTTATTGATTATGAATTAAGTCTTTGTTCATGCTTTATTAAGGCATGAATAAGTGTAGTTATTATAAAGTTTTACCCAAAACATCAGCTGAACCTTCATTTTGGAACCAATATCTGATCCAGCTGTTTTTTCTGTATTGGCATCCAATACAGACATTTATTGTATTGGCGTACCCCTAGCCAATACACAATTTAAAGTGTGTATGATAGGTTTTTATGATTTTCTAGTTTTGACTTTATTTGGTGGAATAAAACCTGTTGTGAATAGAAATGATAGTTTTACACCAATCAGGTGCCAGTTTGTGAAGAAAAATTGAAAAACATGTTGAAATTTACAGGAAGTAGAGCAGAATTCCAAATATGATGACATCACACTAGGGAGACTCACCAGGGATAATTTAAATTAACAAACACATTTGTCTGACACTTTTAAACATTAATTAATCAAAATAAAGGTGTTTCTATATGTTTTTATTTGTCAAATAATACTTTCTGTGACATTAGAGGAGTTTTCACCCAGTGTACGACATGGTTTCTTGGCAACAGTTACGGAATTCCCTAGCGTGATGTCATGATTTACAACCAGGAAGTCAAAATTTAAACCTAAAAATCTGCCAAACTGGGATAAAAATAGCTTTGTTTTCAGCAGAATCTTGAATATAATTATCTTAACTGTGTTTTAGTGAAATGAGTACTCCAACCTGTCATGGGCACTTTAACTAGTTTTGTCCTATACATTGTTACTTACTAAACCTAATCCTGTTTCCAGTCTCTGCGGTTGAATCGGCTCATATGGAGTATTGGCAGATACTTATCAGAACTAAACAGGCTTGAACAGGCTGCGTTGGTGAATGAGTGTGTTCCATCATAACTCTGACATCATGGACGGTCTGACTAAGTCCCCGTAGGTGGCTTGTCCGCTCTGACCGGGACCATGTGTTTCCCTGCCTATTCAGTCGTGTGCAAACAGGGAACTGGTGAACCTGCGTTGTAGGAAATGAAGGCCAGAGAAGCAGTGTTTTATGAAGCCTTTTATATATGAGAACATATTTTATTCTTGTTGAGGTCAAGTATATCACTCTTCCATGATGTATCATTGTATGAAGTAACCCTGTTGATGCGCTTTGTGCCAAACATGTTGAAGAGAGTGACAGAAGGTGTGCGTAGGCTGCAGAGCATGGAGTGTCCCAGCTGAAGGAGCCAGCTGGTGGAGGGAGGGAGCTCCTGTCTTTCCGGAAGGGAATTCTCCATTCAGAAGGCGCAGTGGAGGATAACCCTCTGCAGCAAATGTGCATGGGGTTATACTGTGTGTTTACAAGTAAATGATGGACGGGAGTTTGGAATAGTTGGATTGTAGCAAATAATTCATCTTCAAGTACAAATCGTTCTGTTCTTTTCTTTTTTTAATTACACATACTTGCACATGCAGTATTGATCTTGCTAAAAGAGCTGAACCAGTTGGATCAGTTCAAGTGGAAGATGATGAAGCTGCAGCACAAAATGTCCCCTTTGGCAAAGTGCACAATTATAACATTTTTAACTTAAACCTGCCTGGCTGGTACGTGTCACGCCATAATATGTAGTGACAAAGGTTCTCAAAAGTATCAATTCTCAGATACTAAAACTAGTATCGAAATTTGATACTCATTTGAAGTATTAATACTAACAAACGTACAACTAAATTGGTCCTATTCTTGGTATTGATAGATTCTTGATCTATATCAGAAATAACTTGGAAACTAGTACTGTTTTGTGTTCGTATAGTGAAATACAAATGAGTAACACATCTATTCTGTATGTCTGTATTCTGTCTTGGATGTAAACTACTAAATGAGTACATAATAGTAATAATATTCCTCCTTTTATAACAGGTACAATGGCTCTCTGCCCAATGGAGACCGGGGGAGACGGAAAAGCAGATTTGCTCTGTACAAGAGGACCAAAGCCAATGGTGTTAAGCCCAGCACAGTGCATATCCTCAACACACCCCAGGCCTCCAAGGTACACAACACATGCACCACTCATGAGCACTAATATCAACTGCTTTGTGGCTGTGAACATTCTGTACTCTTCATCTTCCAGTCAGCTGTGTAAAGACCTGGAGTCAGTAAGTCACCAGTGTGGTCTCTTGTAGAAAATGACTCATGACAGCTTTGTGGGAGAAAAAAGGTTGAAATGTAAAGCCTTGACATTATGGTTGGCCTCTGTTTTGTTGACATTTACAGTACAATCACTGCAGTTCTCAGTCAGGCTTCTGAGCTTTTTCTGCTCCTTAGTGGCTGCCAAAAACTGCACCGTCCTGTATAACATGTCGGCCTCCTGCATTCCAGCCTTTGGTTCCCAAGCAAAGTGCTACAGCAGCCAGAGGAGCTGCTTAGCTCTGCAGCAACAGAGGGAGGCCCACACTTTAGATATTTGTTAGGACTTAAGCCTTTTGGTTCAGGTTACTCTGTGCACTTGTTGCACACAGTTTTTTTTTGGTATTGATATACAGTAAATACACACAACAGTCTCTCAAAGGTACGTTTTATTTATAAATGTAGCCATAAAGTTGTCTTCACTGAACGAAAAAGGAAGAATAATGTTTGTTGTGTACAGATGAAGCTCACAGGATGCCTAACAATCAATCCCTCCTACAATGCTATGCAATGTTTTTTCAGTTTCAACATTGAGAATGACCATTTCCCCTTTGCGTGTTGGTTCCCTTCTGTCAACCTGTCACTAACTGGTGACATTTTTAGAAGGTGAACATAAAGTTCTTGCAGTTGGCTGACCCCTGAATACCAGCTGCTGTGATGGTCAAAAATACCCTGCAAAAGGCAAGGTGTAAGCACAGGACAGATTAGAATGGCCTTTAGCTCAACATGTTTAGTTTCCCAGCTGTGCTCCAGCAGCTCAACAGTGTGGTCCGAGTGAACAGCACACGGCTGGATGGAAACTCTCACGTGCCCCTGCACACTAACATGCAGCACCCATAATGAAGATTTCACCCATCACTGCTCTCCCACGTTTTCGCAGTGTAACCCAAAAGGACCGAGGACATCCAGGGGGAGGGGGTGTTATTTTTACAGTACAAGCGCTGTAAAAATATAGGTTTAAATTTGCAGTGGAGGAAGGAACAGGTGGAGGGCCATTTGTGCTGCACTGGTGGCATTTGTCCCTGTCCGTCTGAGGTTAGAGCAGAGCGGCTGACCCACTTCTGTCCCCCGCACACGTGGATGGCCTGGGCTTGTTTGGGTAATGGAATTCACAGATTAGCCTGGGATGATAATAGCATGTGGTAAAGTGTTGATGTGCCCGGGGGCTCCGTGGATACCCCCACCCCACACAGACTAAATTGGGGAACTTTAGCTTGGAGACAGGCCTTCTGAACATTACGGCCTCTGTGGTTAGAAGGAGGGTGACTTTCTTGTCTTTTCCTATGTCATAAATTCTTAAGACTTTTTACAGTTGCACTTGTAAATTTAAGGGGTTTGAAAACGTCATGCCGCAATTTTTTGAAGACAATTGGCATTTGGCAGATTAAATGCTCCAATGAGTTATTGTATTGTTTATCTTTATCATTGTCCAATAAAATAATTCTTGCGGTTTTCCATTTTACAAAGCATTCAGAACCATTGTTAATCAAGGACATTTTTATGTTGGAGTATGGGCTGAAATAATTTAAGACACAGTGTCAGAGATTCCACAGTGTCATTTAGGGTTCTGACTTTTTATTATATTGTTGCATTATTTTGATCAACAACCCACGAGGGACAGTATAATGGCAGGGTACCACTTGCCCTGAACCGTAATTACCACAGCTGTGATGCAATGTTTGTGTAAGACATTTGGTAGTTGTTTCCTGTTTGCCAATTGTTCACAGCTCCAGTGTCAAAGCCGCAAACATGAAAAGACTTGGCAATAGCGTGTTACCATCTGCCTGGGCTCAATTGCTTGCAACATGCAATGGGTGCAATAAGATGTTTATTTGTTTTCCAGGCTGTTAACAGTAAAGGCCAGCACAGCATCTCCTACACACTGTCCAGGAACCAGACAGTAGTTGTGGAGTACAGCCATGACAAAGACACAGACATGTTTCAGGTAAAATATAAAGGGAAATGAATCAGAATTCAAGTTTATTTAGGTACATTTGTATATACTAAACTTTTGTTATAGATTGGGCGTTCCACGGAAAGCCCCATAGACTTTGTGGTGACAGACACTGTAGCAGGAGGCCAGGAGGGCGAGGAGACGCCCATCACTCAGAGCACCATCTCCCGCTTTGCCTGTCGCGTGGTCTGTGAGCGCAACCCTCCCTACACCGCCCGCATCTATGCCGCCGGGTTTGACTCTTCCAAAAACATCTTTCTTGGGGTAAGTACTACTTACTGCACAGTGATAAAACACCATTTCCAAGTTTGGATCTGAAACATTGTTTTGACATATCAATTTGTTTCTCTTATAAAGGAAAAAGCTGCAAAATGGAAGAACCCTGATGGTCACATGGATGGCCTGACAACTAATGGTGTGCTAGTTATGCACCCAAAAGGTGGTTTCACTGAAGACTCAAAACCTGGCGTCTGGAGAGAGATCTCTGTGTGTGGAGATGTTTATACGCTGAGGGAGACCAGATCAGCACAGACCCCCGGAAAGCTGGTCAGTAGTCTGCAAAATTTGTGCTACAAGGTTTTGAGTACAACTCTTATTTACAGCTAAATGAAGGTGTTTGTGACTCTCCCCTTGTGCAGGTGGAACATGAGAGTAACATCCTTCAGGACGGCTCCCTGGTGGACCTGTGTGGAGCCACACTCCTCTGGCGCACAGCGGAGGGGCTCTTCCACACTCCCACACAGAAACATTTGGAGGCTTTGAGACAGGAGATAAATGCGGCGCGTCCGCAGTGCCCGGTGGGGCTTAACACCTTGGCCTTTCCAAGCATGCAGCGCAGCCGTGCACTCTCCTGCCTGGAGGACAAGCAGCCCTGGGTCTATCTAGCCTGTGGCCACGTTCACGGCTACCACAACTGGGGCCACCGCTCAGAGCAGGAGCCCAACACTCAGCGGGAGTGCCCCATGTGTCGTATGGTAGGGCCCTATGTTCCGCTCTGGCTGGGCTGTGAGCCTGCCTTCTACGTGGACACGGGAGCTCCCACACACGCCTTTGTGCCCTGTGGGCACGTGTGCTCAGAGAAGTCGGTTAAGTACTGGTCTGAAATCCCCCTGCCTCATGGAACCCATGCCTTCCACGCAGCCTGCCCCTTCTGTGCCACCCAGCTCAGCCTCCCTCAGGGCTGCTCCAAGCTAATCTTCCAGGGCCCTGTGGACTGAGGCCTGGTCTGGCTCAAGAATTTAAGACAAGTGCCAACATGCTGTGAAACTCTTTAGAATATTTAGTGCTTTCTATTGTTTGTGTAAGCCGGGCAGTGGAAAGACTGTCAAAGTTCTGGTCATATACTGTGGATCGTGCACAACAGAGCCATTAGACTGTTGAGAGCTACTTGTGGCTGCGTGAAAGGCCACTGTGGGATCCAGATCCATGGAGCACACTGAACCACAATGGCTGGCTCATTGATAATGAAATACTGTTTCAGCTCCAGCCAACTAATCTCTTGAAACAAGGCTTGAGCACTGCGCTGGTTCAACTACATCTACTGCTGGTTTTCAATCACAGACTGTCAGATTACTGTGGCAGGAGGGAGCAGTGACCAGGTGTACTTCTGGTTTGTAAAGGTGAAAATGTGGCCATGGCTTTATATTGGAGTTCCCGGCGGGTGTGACACTAGTTAAGTTTATACTGAGCCTGACAGCTGGACTGTTGGCTGTGACAAAAGCCAGGAGACAAGGAGCTCTTGGCTTCATCCCTCATTCTCACCCGTGACTCCAAAGTACAAAACAAGGTGGACTTTTATGTACAGAAATTTTAACCAGTGCCTCAAATCCAAGTGAACTGTGGGATTTTTTAAAGAGATATTTTGTTGAAGGCAAAGGTAGTTAGATTTCATACTGAAAAGAAGGAACTCATATTCTCTGCATTTTACCTGACAGAGGAGCTAAACAGAGACCCTTGTACTGTTTTGTAATGAAAATGTTAATATATATTTTTCTGCATAAATAATATGTGCGTGAATGGTTTAGTGTGTGGGTTTGACTGAGTGGGCACCCAGCGTCATTTCACAACAATATATTCTCTCATCCAACCCCCAAAAGACAAAGAAACAAAGCAGGGCTTTATTATGAATAAAGCAGATCTGCCTACAGGTGGCGCTGTTACCATGAGGCCCACTTCTATGCACATATAAATATAGGAACTCCCGCCCCATTGCCACGTATTTTATTCAACCTACAGAGTTGTTAGCTTTATCACCTGCTGGGGTTAAGTCATTGGCAAACCTGGGTTCTGTCTCACCAGCTTCTTGAGATTATACCAAATATGAAAAGGGTTTGTTTCCTCCACATTCAAGATGCAACAACAACCTTTTTCTGCGATCCAAAGTGTCTTTCTGTAAACAATCTTGAACCCCACTGCTGCTATAGTGGAACGATGACAGCTCCGGATTACAGTCGAGGCTGTAAGGATGCACAACCCAGCTCCATGGGAATAATAATATTATCACATGCAGTGCCAAGACTGATGGATTTAATTGTGTGAGAATAAGTGGAGTTGTCCAGAAAATGTATAGTTGAATAGAAAAGTGTGTCAGAATCTGGGGCAGATTGTAGCATTCTTATCAGGCTAGCACACCACATATGTTCACATTTGAGATGGCACTGGTTAGCATTTGCCTAACTGTAAAAGTAATGTTTGATTGGATTACAATTTCTGGAGAGGTCAGCTATGGGTAAAGAAAGGAATGTTTGCTTTTTGGTTTAGAACACCATGTGAATGTAGGACTTTAT
Source organism: Rhinogobius similis (assembly GCA_019453435.1). Classification (NCBI taxonomy): domain Eukaryota; kingdom Metazoa; phylum Chordata; class Actinopteri; order Gobiiformes; family Gobiidae; genus Rhinogobius; species Rhinogobius similis. Next base: position 1,817,408 of record CM033638.1, read on the forward strand.
AAAAACATGGTATCATCGGATAGATACAAGCCAAAGATACTAACTGAAGCCAAAAGCTACTCAAGAGTAATGGAGATGTAGATGACACAAAGACTTTGTGTCCCTGAACTAGAACATCCCCAGGTTTTATCCAAATTATGTCATCGTGTTTCTGTGTGTTGACGTTTTCTAATGCATTAATAAGTTTGTTATAAAGTTAAAAACCTTACACTTCAAAATGACAATAATAAAGCATTATAGGACTAAAGTATAACTAAAGTATTAATCTTTAGGACTGTACTTTCTGAATTTGATGTAATGTGACTGCCATGCAGGTCAGGTGCACAGACACAGACTGTCCTGTAGCATTCCCTCTTGAACACTGCTGTTGCTTCAGACTGCTCTGTAACAGTTGCAGGAGGAGCTGCCTGTCTAACATTCCTCTTTGGTAAACATGGGTGGGGCCCTCCGCTCACACAAGGCCTTGTTCTATGAATTCTGTCTCTTAAAGGAAATCTGTACTCAAGCCATAGAACACACTGATGCTCCCAATGCCTCCTTTGCAAAGAAATAAAGTATTTTTAAAAGTACACTCTGAGTTGTTGTTTTTGCGCAACATCTGGCTCAAATATTTGGAGAGCAGGTACCGCTCAGGAAGGCTGGGGTCATTAAAGTAAATAGGGGATGTGGTCTAGTCCTGTAGTGTGCAGAGGCCTTTGAAGTGCAGATGTGTTAGCTGTGAGCACATTGTAGTAACTGTGATGTTTAATCGCTCTTACATACGAGTTGCATCATTCCTTTGTGCCAACACTTCCCTTGGATCTTTTTTTTTATATTACAAAATGATAGATACATCTATCACACAATGGACAGAGATAAGACTTGTGAAGTTCTCGCTCGCCGTCATAAAGGGCCTCATGCAGTAGAGGGTATGTCCAAAAAACTTTCAACATTCATACTAATATAACACATGACGCAAAATGTATGATTTATTATAATATGACATCCTCACTGTTTGGAGCAAGTCTGAACAAAGACAGTATTTTACATCTGGGGTTCTCTGCCTGAAGGGCCCAGGAACACAGTCGGCTTTTTCTCTATTGTGCTGTTCCAGGATGATCCACAGGAGGGCACTGCTTCCTCAACAATAGATCGGTTGGCACGAAGCCCACACATCTTCAGCCTGTGGCGGTGTAGAGATGGAAGGCAGGTTTGATGCTAATTATAAAAACGTCTGATTAAAAACACTGTAAATACATCTAAATCAAGCAAAACAAATTAATTAAATTGGCTTGCGCGTACAGTGTACAAGCCTATGTGCCACTGGACTCAAACATGGATGCAGCCTATTTATACACACTGAATTTATTTGAAGTTATGTTTCTCGATTCCATACGGCCTCCCTTGTACAGTTATTATTACCATTTACTTTTACGCATATTTTAGACGACGTTCTTCTACCAGAAATCATTGCATTTTTACGCCCAGATCAGAATAGCTTTTATTAAATGCAAAATATTGTGATGGTGGCGTTTTCCATCTTTCACACGTGACTTTATCTCCTCTATAATTCCGGCACATGAAAGGGATTTAAATACATAACATGTCAGTTGGGCACTCGCAGAGGACTGGAGCCGTGGGACGCCGTGCTTCCTAATTAACATTTCCGCGGTGGATGTGAGCGCAGTTCATACGTCTGCGCACTCGCCTGTTTTTCTGAATGACAGTAGAGACACTGAAGGTGACAGCATGCTAATTTGAGATCACTCGGTGGCTCCCCCGCCTTAAGCAGGGCAGGGTTATGCAAATAAAGTAAAATGATACAATGTTTTTCCTCCACTCGGCTCCATTATGGGGACGCAAGGTTCACGTGCGTTATGGCGCGCGCCGCTGGTGACCTGGATGATCCTAATTAACTTAAGAGGAAATATTATTCGCATGACTTATTTTTTCAACCTATCATTTTGGGGTTAATAAAATAAAAGTTTATAGCCTAGTTTCTCAGGTCTTGCGGCTTCCTCTAAAATAGGTAGGCTTCATGGCACACTCTTTTATCTAATTAAAGGGCCTATGGCAGGTTGAAATACACATTTAACTAAAATGCAGTTAAGATAAATATATTCAAATTTCTGCTAAAATCTTTGCAAATTTAACCCCAGTTTAGTTGTTTTTTTTAGGTTTTAAATTTTACTTCCTGGTTGTAAAGTATGACATCACTCTAGGAAATTACCATAGCAACCACACTGTACAGTGGCCAAAAGTCATCTAATGTCACAGATTTTGTTCATTTGACAAAGAAAAACACATGTGAACACCTTTATTTTGTTGAATCAAAGTTTAAAGAGTCAAAAAAATAGTTTATTTTGTGTAAATTATGCAGAACCTTTGTCTCCCCAGTGTGATGTCATCAATTTATTTACTTCCTGTAATTTTCAACAGATTTTTCAACTTTTCTCCACAAATAACGACTTGATTGTTGTAAAACTATAATTTATATTTACACAAAGTATTAATACACTGAATAAAGTCAAAATTAGAAAATCATAAAAACCCGTCATACGCACTTTAAGTAAAAGTCTATTAGCTTACAACCTCCTACATTGAATGCAACTGAATTAAATAGAGTTGTTAATTGTCCGGTATGTCCAAATAATCAGATGCGTAGCCCATGCACTGTAAGAGTGGCACCCCGGCCGCCTCACCTGCAATAGTGGGCTATGGGTGCTGTTCCATTCTGGGAAAAATAAAACTATGTTTCATTTTCCAAAGAACTCAAACAATGGCTACTGACCAATCAAACCTGTGAACATTAATATACTCGCTTCTGTTCTCAATGACTGTGTGGATATGTTTGAACTAAGCCTGTGCTTTTTACTAATGTGTGTGTGAGATACTGAGTGAGGGATGTGTGTTAGAAATTGTTCTATATTAATTACTAGGTTTAATTGTTAAACTGCACTGTGACTGCAATTGAAATATGAATAACTGTTTTATATTACTTTGCACTGTGTAACTTGTTTTTGTGCCCAGGGACTGCAGATGGAAATGAGCTGTTTAGCTACAATCTGGTGCAGATCATCTCTGTCTTACGAGCATAATGTCTCTGTACACTGTCCCTTCAAATAAAGAGTAAACTACACTACAAATAGGATACGGCTACATTAAAATATGACATAATAATATCAGCTCCATACGCATAGCGCCAGCAACAACTGAATGAACCTGCTCAGATGTTGTGCTTTATGAACTTGACATGCTTGTCAGAGCACTAGTCAGTCATTCGTCCAAGTGGTGGTAACAACTTCTGCCTTGGGGGCAGTCTGTCATTTCTGTGGCATCAGCCTCTCTGGCACCATCCATCCTGGTCTGGCTTAATGCAGGCAAGGTGGGTGAAATGTCTCGCCCAAAGACATTCAAGCGCCAGCAGCAAGGGACACACTAGTTTACATTTTCCTGATCCTGAGTGCCAGAACCATGACACCCAGGTTCAATGCCACAGACTGTATGCTGCACCAAACACACAGCCTGTTCAGAAGAAGCAGGGAGCGCAAAGACTAAACCCAAAGACAGCAGAACCAGCTCACATACTGGTGTTCATATTTGGTATATTTAGACCAGGGGTGTCCAAACTTTTTCCATCGAGGGCCACATATTGAAATATAGACTAAGCGGAGGGCCACAAATCAATCGTGAAATGTTAAAAAAAGCTGCATTTATCTGATGTTTTAAGCTCCACCACATCTACATCAGTCTCAGTGCCTTAATATCAGGTCTGTGCTGCACCAAAATTAGTTATTTAGGTTGGAATTGTAGAAAATCTGAAATGTGCTGTAAATAGTACTTCTCAGGACAATGTGGGCCAGTTCACCAGGAAGACTAAGGGCCAAGAAAAATTGGTCTGAGGGCCGCATTTGCCCCCCGGGCCTGAGTTTGGACATGCCTGATTTAGACCATCCAATCACATTCAACTTTTGAGCACCAATGAGTGGGTAAGGTCAATTAACTGTAAAATAAAAATGCCAATACAGATTGCAAAATAAATCCATCAAATGTACTTGTATTATTTGGAATTGGGTTTAATAAACATTGTCCAGTTGACTTAATTGTATTTGTTATTATTTTGTAATGAACTTGTAGCAAATAGGGAATATTATGACTCCTTTGAGTCTTTTAGTCATTCTGTGGGTGGATGGCAATTAAAAGTAAAAAAAAAATTCTGGCGTAAATAAACTTTGATACTTTTTCTTAAGATTTTTCAGCATGCTGGGTGTTAGAACCCCTGCACTACCCTTTAATCAAGCTCTTGTATAACTCCAAAACAACAACAGTTTTGTCCTGATCATAAACGAGTTTGACCTTCTACCATTTTGCTTTGGGACTCACTTTCAGCCTTTGTGTCCCGTGTCCTTTCAGTCCTCCATGTGAAATGCCACAGGTGTCTGCAGGCACAGGGCCAGGCCATCAGCACGACACCTTTGGTTCTAAGTTGGAGCCTGTGATATTTACCTCAATTACCCAGCATGCATCTGAGGCCAATGATATGCAGATCGACATGTGTGAATAAGAGATAGCAGTCTTCCCCTGGCCTGTGCGCTCTCACAGCTCCTCTCGCTCTGTCCCTGGCTCTTAGGAAGAGTCAAGTCTTGGCAACGGCTTTTATCTTCAGGCGAATTGGACGACCAATGGAAATAAGAGAGGGCTGTTCACCTCAAACATCAAAAATTCAGCAAGAGACACATTTAAAGAGCTCGGTCTGAGCAATAGTGGCACAGTGATAGAGTCTTCGCCTTGTAACAAGAGTCACTGGGTCCACCTTAACTAAAAGCATTATGCCACTTTTACTCACACTGTCCACTGCATTCATTGAAAGGGCATCTGGGATTAAAAAACAAAACAAAAACAGTCAAACCACCATGCTTTCTGTGAAAGAAATACACACATATGCTTCAGTCATGTAAATATATTTTGATCACTTTTTAACAAACCAATTAAAGGTGCAGTGTGTAACTTTTCTGCCACTTCCTTGTTTCTTCGAAGATAATAATGCTTTAACAATATGACATTAAAACTTAACCATTGCAATTAATTACAAGTGGTTTTCTTGCTCGTTTTGTTTTTGTTTTTACACCTGCATTCTTGTTGTGAAAGGGGTCGCCTCGCCACAGATCTGAACTGTAACTCGGCCCGTCACCTGCTTGTCTCCACGGCGATAGATAGTGCCATATTGTGAAACATTCCAGGGAAAGCAATGAGCATGTGTCGGACCCTCCACAAGAAAAGATAAGTTCAATAACACTTTGCCATAATAAGTCGATTACTGAACTTTTTTTTTTTTTTTTGGCCCTAAGGTAAAAGTGGCAGTGAGGACATTCCTCTGCATTCACCAGGCTCTATGCATCCCCTGCTCTCCACTCATACAGCAGTCGAGTTTGAAGAGGATTACGATTATATCAGGCCTATTTACTATTTCATGTGGCTCTATGATACTCTGTACTCAACCCACTCAGCTCATTACTTTCTCCATGAATAACAAATGAGCTGTCAAATAAAAGGCAAATAAACAAAGAGGAGCGGACACAAAATGTTACTAGACAGAAATAGGCCTGGAACATACACATTACAGACTTTTGGAGGACCCCTTGCTGGCATTGTGTCCTGTTGGTAAATTCTAGCTGGAGCGCTATATTGTTTTAGATTGATGGAGTGCACTCAGTGGCGGACTTACCATTAGGCAACAGACCACAATTGCCTTGGGCCCCCAACCTGAAGGGGCCCCAATACGATGCCCCCCGATCATCCTCATGCCCACGACAAGGTGCTGAAACAATTACTTTTCTCTCAATATCACAGAAAAGTGATGAAGTGTACTTTTAACCTGGAAAAAGACTTGTGAAATATATACATTTTGCCCAAGCCACGCACCCCTAAAGCTAAATAGTAAAAAAATACAACTTTATTAAATTATCAATTCATTTAAATAAGCTGGTGTAAATTTTCACCAACAAATGGGAAATATAGTCATTTGAAAATGTTTTACCCCCTGTTTAAACCTGTTTAGAACATCTAAGTATTGCACATTTGACTTTTCCAATCGTTCTCTTACCACCTCAATGCATGCACCTGTCACCATATGTAAAAATAAAATTGCTTCCTTTCAAGAACAATTCAAAAGACACGAGACAAAAGTTACAGAGGGGCCTGGACTTCATTTTGCCTTGGGCCCCCAAATTCCTAGATCCGCCACTGAGTGCACTGGAGCACCCGTATGAAACCCGCGACAACTCCGCACAGAAAGGCTCCAGGTCCAGCAATTTGATCTGGGACCATTTTGGTGTGAGGCAAGAGTGCTAGCTGCTCAGCCACCATAACACCAAGAGTCGCTTAAAAATACTGGCTCTGGTGCTTTGACCAATGGAGTTTCAGCACTGTTAGTTTTAATGGTGGAGAGGGCTTCCATGCTCTGGGCCTGGCTCTGGGTCAAGACTGCTGCTGACGTAACTCAAACTTAATAATAATAATCTTCCTGAATTATACTTTTTAATTATAAAGTTGATGTCAGCAATATAATTCAGAAAAAAATGTTAAGTAATGCCAAGTTTGTGACACTGTGAGATGTGACTAAAGCTAGAGCAAAGACTTCCCGTTTATTGTCAGCTTTTTAAGCATTTATTTCAATTCTTTGTGCTTCCGCTATAATCATGTGCAATACTGTAACATGTGTCATTCACCTGTTATAATCATGTGCAATATAATTTAACATACTATTAATACACTTTTACCTCACTATAGTCACTTACTGTATATAACATACACTTGAGCCACTTTAGTTGCCATTTTACTGTAAATAAGAGTGTGCACTTTATACCTTATACTCTATACTTTATATTGTATTTTTAGTATCATGTTTATTTATCCTATTTTTATTACATGCGCCTATTTCATTCATTCCTGTCCTAAACTGTGTGTTGCAACAGTGGAATTTCCCCATTGTGGGACAAATAAAGGATCTCTTATCTTATCTATGCCACATTATAATGCCTCTTCATGAAATGCATTGGGTAACATTATATAATAATGTTAGATGTATTATACACAATATTCATTCATTTTCTACCGCTTGTTCCCGTTAGGGGTCGTGGCTGACTGGAGCCTATCCCAGTGACTTTAGGCCCAAAGTATAAACAATGTCATATTTTCAGGAAACAGCTGGAGCTAGAGAGCACTAGCTTTGTTTTGCTTTGTTTGTCAACTCAACATATAAGTTACCATTGCTGGAAATATGGTTTATCATGAGTCAGTGTTTCATTAAAAAAAAAAAATTCTGTATGTCTTGTTTGAGTCTGTGATCTCTTATCCTATCATATCGCTGCAGCGCGTAGATCCTCCATAGCAAAGAGTACCTTGCATGGGCCTTTTGGTTCCCCTCAAACGGCCCAGAACGGTTCACTTAAGACAGTGGAAACACTTTCAATGTTCAACACATTTATCTTACATTTTCCCAGTACATTTTCCACAGATCTGACCTGTAACCTACTTTCTTCATGAGGATGGATAAATTCAATGCCATGGATAAACAGGAAAACAGCTGATGCAAAACACTAACATCTCCATGAAGCATGTGCCGGACCCTCCACCAAAAAACTCTACATGAAACAGAACAGAACTATTTCCAAACATACACAATTATTTTTAGCAGCAAAACACCAAAACGCAAGTGTTCAAAAATAGGCTCGTCTAAGAAAGCTGAATTTCGTGTCCTTTAAACTGCTACAGCGTCTGCCTCCCTGCCCTTTTCCTGACGTCTCTGGGAGGCATGTGGCGTCTTGCCTACTCACCCAAACAAGGGGACAAATGACTTCAATTAAGGCGTAATTGCAGAGTGGTGTGTTAATTAAATCTTTATCAGTTCAAGTAAGTGGATTGCTCCCACATGGAACCCACTGTGCCGCTCTGCCTTCCTCTCCCTCCTCCCGTTTGCTCTCAATTCACCCTCAACACCTCCATCTTTTTACACTGCTACTTTAGGCTCCTGCTTGTCACTCCAAAATAACTTGGATTAAGATCATTAGAGGTTGTTTTACCAACTCTGCCCGTCACCAGCTGTTTTTTTAAATAACAAAAATGATAGGGCCTGAAACGCGAGGGAGGGTCCTTGGCTGGAAAATGAGATACAAGATTTATCAGAGGTTCCTGGTGTTTGTCAAAATTGAATCCTCTAATTTTAATTGCTCTCGACGAGGTACGCCGCTCGGGGCCACACAAAAAAGCTGCTCCATGTGCTGTCCCCGTCTCTGGTCCGACTATTATGCTCCATTGTGCAAAATGGTGATTACGAGTGGCTTTATCCTTGTCATCTATCTTATTTAGAATCATTTAGGTAGCCACATGCAACAAAGGAACAGCGGTCGGCCCTGTTATTATGTGCATTTGTGTCGCCTGCTGCTGAGATCATAGGCAGAACCAATCTACCAAAGACTCCCTGACCCTCCTATTAGAATATAAAAGATGTTGGCAGGGTTTGAAGTGAAAGGGGAAAATAGTTCAGATGCTTTGTAAATCACAATAGGCTCGCTGGACTAATAAAAGGAGGTAAATAAACTTAACATTTTAGCGCCAGCTCTGTTGACGGATAAGGTTACGGTTTCATTTCTTATTCTAATCAATGTAGTATTTAATTAAAGGCATTTTTACTGCTACTAACATGCATTCTCACTGTGAGCTGGCTCATTTTAACTGATCTGACCTCTGACCTGGTGATGTCGCCTGTGTTATGGCCCCAGGCCTACAGATCCTGCCTCCTTTTGTGTTTTTTGAATATTGTCCATAGAACTATAATAAAACCTGGAAGATGAATCCAAGATGGCCGTCCTGTTTATCCCTATGGAGAGTGCTCATTGGCGCATGACCCCAGAAAAGTTTCTTACTTCCGCATTTACTTCCTGATACGGAGGCTGCCATCTTTGTTTTACTTCCTGATACGGAGGCTGCCATCTTTGCTTTACTTCCTGATACGGAGGCTGCCATCTTTGCTTTATTTCCTGATACGGAGGCTGCCATCTTTGCTTTATTTCCTGATACGGAGGCTGCCATCTTTGCTTTATTTCCTGAATTTCTTGTGGTGGTGGAGTTCCTGCTGGAGAGAGGAGGCTAGCTCACGCTGAACGTGATTGGCTGCTGCCTCCTGGCCCACTGATTGGAGGGCCAATCAGTCCACCTGTGGTCCTGCCCCGTACTTAAGGACTCGCTCCACACCTGTTCAGGGCTGCTGGCCTGTGTGTGGCCAGTGTGCCATTTTGTGCCTCTGTTGTCAGGGCTGCAGTGGTAGCGCCTGTGTTCTGTGTGTTTTGTTTCGTTTAGCATGTCATGTCTCTTTTTATTTTGTCACCCGATTCTGTTTATGGGCCTTTGTTTTGTTAGGCCCGTGTGACCCATGCATTTTGGGACTGACATACCGTCTGTATTTTGTTTTAGTTCTGTTACTTTACCCTTACACCCCTGTTCATTAAATTGCATCTTTATTTAAACCTTTTTCCATCTTTGGTTTTTTTGTTACTTCCCCTAACCCTTAGCAGAGCTGGGTTGTAACAGCCTGCTTGTCGCCATAAAGTTAGATACGTTTTATGCCATAACGTTGAACATACCAGGCAAAGCAATAACAACTCCACAGAGACAAGCAAGTGGTGGAACTACCATCTGAAACGTTACATATTGCACCTTTAAACTCCAGATACTATTGCATGGTCATGAGCCATCCAGAGCTAAGACGTTGTGTGCAGGCTTTACAGACGGACTTAAGCGGGACTCAAACCCACAACCTCCCAGCTGCAATGTGAGAGCGATGAAGTATGGAAAACTGTTTTTAAATTGTGTTTGCCAAAAAGGTCATTCGGGGTTTATGTTCACACTTGCACACACACCACATCTGACTGGCACTAGATCAAGACTAAACAAGGACAGTACCAAATCAGGTCTGTAAGACTTAAGTTGGCTCCAAACACACTCAAACTCAATAACAATCACCCTTTTGCACTCTTGCGTACTGCTCTTTCAAGCTGTAAAGTATGCTGGCATCTACTGGACTATCCCTCTTAAATCTGAACAACATGAACAAGAGCTGAGTCCTGTGTGGATGCTGGAAGAGATGAACGGGTGTAATGTGGCTGCAAAGCTGATTCAAAAGGGACTTAACTGGATTACACCTCATTTCAAGGATGCTTAAGGTAAGATTAAAACAGATACGTGGTAAAGTGAGCAAAATACAAATTCAAATAGACCCAATTTCACTTTCTAGTCTCTTAAGCCACTCTTTCAAGCATGACTGTTTGTGGGCTGGTCTGTTTTAAGCCCATACAATGCATAACCACATGTGACCCAATGTCTTTATGTTTTTTATTATCACATATATGCATTTATGTGGTTCGTTTAGCTTGCAGTGGCATTTTTTTTAGTTGTTATGTGTTATTAAAAGTGATCCCAACCCCAAAACAGTATGAAAAAATGTATTAACAGTGAGTTCTAACTGTGAAAAGGGCACTGTTTCTTCAATATAATATGACTAAAAATTAAAATACATGACTTTGAATGACTTAGTGGTGAAATATGTAACTTTTGTTAATATTCTGCCTGGAATGTTCCAGAGTATGAAACATATGTATCTCCATGGTGACGCCACCAGGCCAGTTACAGGTCAGATCAGGTCACAGTACAATTAATGTTTTTCAGCTTTTTTTTCACCTAACACCTAATTGAACACATGCTATAGGCGTGACCAAAAAGCCATATTGTGGAATATTCCAGGCCAAGCAGTAACATCTCCAAAAAGACAAGCAGGTGGCAGTAGTTAGATAGTAGGGCTGCACTATCTGAACTACTACTCTGTGCTGTAAAAATCCTCTTGTAAAGTCATTGTGCAATATTAAGCCCACTGTGCAATATTAGTCCACTTATAAACTGTACATGATCATGTGAATATGTAAATAGACAAGGATAGTAGAGTTAAGCTTATTGTAAATTGTTCATATCGGGGGTTTAGTTGATTAATAAAGACACTTTATAAGTTAAGTCAAATGGGGTTGATCATTATAGAGCTATTGTATTTTATTCTTATTTTACATATATCTTATTTTGTTTATAATACTTTACTGTCTCTACTAGTCGGTTGCACATGTAACGAAAAGAATTTCCCCTTGGGGATAAATAAAAGTAATTCTGATTCTGATTCTGAAAATATAAGGCAAAGGTATAGATATCGAAGTATTGGTTATAATCGACTTTGCAACAAACTAAATATATAGTAATAACAACAAAATTCCAAATCTAACAGAAATTTACAGTGTTAAATTAAAATGTGTGTTTTAAAATGAAAAAGGCAGATTGTATATTATGTATTATTTATTATTAGCCTTCTTAAATCTTGGTTTTGTCAGTGTGCTTTTGTTTTGACAGAGTCTGATTTGTAAATTGAGAAATGCACATTATACTTCCAATAGAACTGTAATTACTGTGTAAAAAAGTATATCACAGTACTGCAATCCTTTCCAATATCATGCTGCCCTTTTACATGTGCACCTTTTTGGGAAACAATTTATTGGTACCAGAACTACCGGTACTGGACTGAGTAAGGCAGATCTCAGCATCTGTGAGAGAATACGACCCTCTGTTTTATAAATGACCTGCTCAGCTTCCTGCTCCAATTACCCAAAATATATACAGAGCATAATTTTAACGCTGAATTCACTCTCACGGGCAATATAAAAATTAATATCACAAACACTTTTCTGTCTACTGGACCATGCAATTCCCTATTAATGCCTTTCTTATCTTATGCTCCAATTCAAATCCCCCGAGCTGCAACATTAGAACTCTCTAATCACGCACTTTGGCACATGCACAGAATATGGCACTTCTCATGCAATCTGGAGCGATAACAAATTCAAAACCGCCGCTATTACCCTGGACTAATGTTTGTTAATAAGCAGACAGCATATGGAGCTAGTGCTTCAGCCATGTGGTTAATTCCTCTCTTTGGACAAGCTGTCAGTAAAACGCATTTTGTGGACCTGGGATACAGAGGGAGGCTGGGGGTGGTTAATCCTAGTTGCTTCAGTGATCCCCATATACAGACCGGTAAATGTAGTGCTAAAATGTGTGCAGAAACTTTTGGTAAACAATTGTGCTTTTGTATGGAGTCCCACCTACCCCTTTTGGACATCCTTCTCTCAATAGGTCCATCCTTTCACTCCCGTTGCCAGCGTTGCAACCTACAGGACAGACAAGCTAAAAGATTAGTAGGGTGGCGTCAGACAAGACCAGAGCCCAATTGTAAAGATGGGTATTGGGTGTGGGTGTGCCGGGGTAGAGCGAAACATGTGTGCTCCTGACTGATTAGACAGGAAGGCTGTGTGGGAATGGAAGTGAGGATTAGTCAGCCGTCAGAGTGGGCTAGGTGCTGACACCACTCCACCCTACCAAGGGCTCAATTTACCAAGGGATCAGACTCATTTATGATGGCCAGGGATTATTATCGGTTCAATAGGGCAATTTCCTTATTACAGTAACCCTCTGACCTAAGCAATACAGCCACTTGTGAGACATTTAGAGGTATATGCACTCAAGTTAGGTGTTAACAGCATTAGTAAAGGCCAAATGACCACTAAAGTTGTGCATAAAAAAGTTAAAGTGAGGTTGACATTGAACATATCGCTGTATTTATTTAGGTTGGGCAGTTGAAGGTGGAGGTAAAGGATTGAAAGTTCTTCTTTCTGAGTTTTTTTGCAGCATGATCTTCTCGCACATAAACTACTGCATCTCCTCATGGTCTCAGGGCACAGCCACCACTATTAAACCCCTGCAAATGATTTACAATAGAGCAATAAAAATATTAGATAAGAAACCCATCAGGTCCCATCATTGTGATAGTCTGAAAAATTTAAAGATGATGGCCTTCAATAATCACATCAAATGGTCACAGTTGAAGCTGATCCATAAATGTTTACACGGTCAAGCTCCTCGGGTTCTTTGTGAGAGTGTCGTTCCTCTCAGGACTGTGGGCTCCAGAACCAGAGGAGCTCAAAGTGGGAACTGTCAGGTCCCGAGGAGAAAAACAACTTATGGACAAAGTGAAGACAATGGTCTTCACTGTACAAGGCACTAAGGCCTGGAACAGTTTACCCTGAACTCAAGGGAGAGGTGACCTGGTCCTTTTTAAACATAAACTGAAAAATTATTTGATCAGTGGTCAGACATGTGACCATATGTAGTTGTAATTTGTATATTGTAATATCTGCACTGTTGTATGTACTGTTTTTTAAATGTACTGTATTTTAAACCCTCTGTATTTTAATTGTACTGTATTTTCTTTGTAAAAGCCCTTCTGGGGACGGACATTGAGAATTACCCTCGGCTAAAATGTTGTAGTATGTGACATGAGCTCATGAAGCAGACTTGTCCCTATTCAAATCAACTAAACTAAACTAAACTAAACTAAACTAAACTGTTCAGCCTGGTAGGTTTTCTGACGGACTGAACAGCTGCAAGGGCTCTCTTCACGGTGTGTTCTCATATGTTAGACTTTTGGGGCAAATATTTACCTACAAACTGGACTCCTGAAAGGTCTTTCTTCTAAGGCTTTTGAAGTAGATTGAGATCAGTCATAGCACTAAACATACTTTTATAGACTGAAAGCTGTGGGGCTTCTCTCTTGTGTGAGATCTCAGATGTTTATTAAGATTGCCATTTTGAGTACACATTTCGTCACAAATTCAACAAGTGCAGGCTCATTCTCCTGTGTGTGTTTTCACGTCTTGGTAAAGTACCGTTTTGAACAAATGTTTTCTTACATGTTGAAGAGGTGTAAGGTTTAGCTCTGGTGTGAACTCTAAGTTGTGTTGTGTTGTAAACAATGTCTTTGCAGAGCACTTCTGACAGTTCCTGACATCTCCATCTCATAGTGAGGACTGCTCTCTGGGAGCTGCTCTTCTTCCTGTTTAACTTCAAATCTGTGGGGTCTGCGAGCTCCTGATTCCTTTGGTTCTCCTCTTTGGAACAAGACTCCTCATACTCCGCTATATTGTGCTTTTAAGCAGCACAAATCTCTTCAGCTGCCGCTCAGCGTTTGGCATACAGACATTTCACAAACTTGTGTTACACTTTTCTTCAGCTCTGCGCTAAAGCGATCCACGTCTAAAGCCTACGCTCTCCTACCACCGTGATGTCCAAACGCAGGGGTGCTGTACGCATAATATCGCGAGCGTATGTCTTTTGTGAATTGCGCACAACGCGCGCTAGGGTTTAAGGCTACGCTAAGCTGCTTCAGGTTGAAAGTTTCCCGTTTCGTCTGAAAACATTAAGTCTCTTTTCTACCGGGAAAGCATGGTTTTAGATACAAAAAGGAACCACTATGTAGGGGTTTTCTGAGCCCTCATCCCGTGCCGACTGCCTTCCTTGCGTCTTAAAACTGACCGAAAGCAAAAGGTAGGTTCGCGCGTTAGCCTGCTGTAAGAGCTAGCTCGCTGAAGTCCGCGAGGCAACACTGTAAAAGAACATGAATTGTCTGTTCTAGAAATGTTTTGGGCGATGAGGAGGAGCTGGCTTCTGTCTGGCGCCACAGCCGCGTGTGTCGCTGCCCTGTACGTGCCGTGTGTCCAGAGGACTGTGCCCGGCGGAGACTCAGGTCTGTCCTCGGAGCTAGCAGCTGCTGCCGCCTGTGTGTGTTTGTGTGTGTTTGTGTGGCTGTGGTCACGTGGGGACTGGAGCCAATCAGAGCCAGAGCTCCGCTCACAGCCGGACGGTGCTGTCCGTGGTCCTGCAGCCTCTGGCCCAGACATACAGCACTTCTGATCAACGCCGTATTACATACTTATTACCATATCTTAACAAGTTGTTATGAGGAGGTCTAATAATAGGCAAAGTCAGCTTCGTACAGACGTAAACGTGACAGTTTTACATCTACAGCAGTGTATAAATATTATAGCACACGAATTTAAAGATGTCACATGATGGCGATTTCCTGCCAGATTAACTACTAACTAAACTGTAGCACGTAGGTGTTTTTATCCAGTAAAAGTTCGCATTAAATTCTGTGTGCAGAGCTAACCAGCATAATACAATGTGTTTGCCACACGCCGCATGTTTCCTACCTGCTCCTCTACAGAGAGAGTGTTACGCTAAGCTTTTCCACTCATTTTCATAGGCCTATACTATCGTCATCGTCATCGAATACTATCGTCAAAACATTTTTTTTCTCAGTTTTTTTTTTGGTCATTTTTCTCTAATGTCTAACCGTTCATGTAGAAGCTCAAAATTGTCCTGTTCACTCCTTGAAATGTTTTCTTATTTCATTCAATCGACTTATCAGTGTTCATAGATTTCTCGACCAAACTTCAAACGAAAGCTGTTTTTTGTGAGTAAAATCTAGTTTACTCAAATACTGAATAAGGCATTCCTCTTACTCTCCTCTTGTGTTACAATCAGAATTACTTTTATTCATCCTGAAGGGAAAATTTTTCTTGTTATAAACATGCAACCGACCAGCAGAAAAAAGACGATTAGACTTGTGTCACAATGTAATACAGTATGTCAACAAAATTAGGCAGTAAAGCTGGCTCTATCCATTTTCATATTTATATGTCCCAAATATTTGCAAATTTGCAATGAAGAACTTCCAATATGTTTTTTTCTTACGTTTATGTAAGCAGATTATGGAAGAAGTTTCAAACTGATGTAAGCTTTGTTTCGTATTCATCTGCCCTGTCCCAGTGTAACTTTACTTTTCCATTACTGTTGAACAAAGTTAGTAGTTATAAGCCAATGTTTCGGACCGGAGTTCCAAAGTTCAGAGAAATGTAATTTGCTCAGTACCTTCCAACATTCTTGTAATGCAATAGTTTGTGCTCAAGCCTTGCACAATTACAAACTCTGTTGAGAAGTGAGAGCATGAAGCCTCTGCCTGTTAGGTTTGTGCTGCTCTGGCAGTTGAGCGACAAAAGGGAATGCACATTGGCAGTGAAAGCACATGAAAGCTCGGACAGATAGAGAAGCAGTGAAGAGGACGAGTGGCCCTGCTGCTGCGGCTGTCGACTGTCGACTGAGCGCTGCTTTGAAAGCACGGCCAGCCCCTTCTCCACAGCGTTTAGGGATGGTGCAGGATGCCCGCTCTGATAGTGCCAGCTGAACACCCCTGGATTCTCTAGGTCTCCGTCTCTGTGTCCTAATCTCTTTAGGTGTGCTGTGCCCTGGAGGGGCTGGAGCGCAGCCCCGCGGGGACGCTCTTGTCTAGGAATGTGAGTGTGGAAATGATGGGGATTATGGCAGACTGGTGTGGGTGCCCATGCTCCTCTATCACAAAGAGTCCTGGCACCCGTGCAGCTTCCCCGTCGACTCAATATTTTCTCGTTTTGGTATTAGGGCTGCAGAAATGCCTCTCTGTGGCACTGTGATGGCTGTTGGCTCCATGTTTGCTGCTGCTGCTGCTGTGCTTAGTGCTAAGTGTGCCATTACTGAGGGGAAATGAGTGAGACGAGGCCGGATGAGAAAGTGTGATGTAAAGTGATGGCAGCTGCCTGATGCAGGTGAACTGTGAAAGCGCTTAAGCCGCGCAGGTGGAGGAGCTCTACCTTCATGCTCCATTAGAACCACTCACAAGTGCAGCATCAACAAGGCTCCACAGTCCTATTTTAAAAAGATGCCTTACCAGACTGCATGTTCCATAAGGGAAATATTTGTTTTACTCAACGTGGTATAAGCTGTTAGCAGCTCTTTCTTTGTCCATGGTCATACTGACACCTGTGACCTGGCCCTACATGGGACAAATGTGGTGCTCTGCTCAGTAACCAGTAGAGGGAGCTGTGTTGAATCCAAACATTATCAATGTCATTTAATCTGAACAAAATTTCAATTTTCCTGAGTGGGAGAGGCAAACATTGGGTGAGAAATCAGTGTAATTTGAAACGCTCTGGATGTATTCTGGCACAAATGGGTTTGTGCCCAAATCCATTAAAGCTCCACAAATAGCTTTTAGGGCTGTTCTCTTCAGTCTCTGCTGCACCTCACACTGAGCGCGTCACAAATGTGCAACCTGCTCTTATTTTAAGAGCTTACGGCTCATTCTGTGAGTGTCAGCAGCCTCCTTTCTGTTTGGGCCCAATGGACTGGAGGAGACAGTGAGACAGTGAGTGTGGGAGCATTCTTCTCACATCAGCATATGTGTGTCTTTGTGTGACAGAGCACTGAAGAGGCAGCCTGCCTAATGTTTAGTGTGGATGTGGCTATGTGCAGAGAGAGGGAGGAAGGGAGGCGTCTGGGGAGAGGGAGAGATGAAGAGAATGAGCATGCCGCTTAGGAAATGTCACACTGGGAAGATTTGCAGGTTTTGATCCTGGCAAATTAATGCAAAACCCCAGTGCAAGTATTTGATTTGGGAAAACTTTGGGAGCAGTCTTGTCTCTTAATAATAATGATTGGGTTTACATTAATTTCCTCCCTATTCTGTTCCACAGGAGAGCTGATCACCACGGCTTGTGAGCTGGGGGTAAGTATTAGCTGTATTGTTTAATCAATTCACTCATTAACTCTCATAAGCATTAAGGAAGTTTAATTAAGCATGGGCAGAAGCAGATTAATTCACTTTCAGTCCACAGGTTCCCCCTCTTTTCTATACACTTATTTTACTAAGTTGCAAGTAGAGAATGCCATAATTTGCAACCCGTTTTTCAAATCCAATTAAAATCAATGGTGAGGCGATGGCTTTTGTAGGCTTTGCCTTATGTACGGTATAAGGCTTATTATATCCACCCCTCTTTTTGTGTGTGTAAGCCGCAAAGAATGAAGTAAATCGGGTTACCAGTTATAATAAGTTTTATTATTTAATAAAGTTTATTACGCCGCTGTGATCCTTTTAGGGAGCCTGTGTCGGTGTCACTATGCCAGTAATCCTGTCGTTAGTGCTGCAGTCCGTGTGGCCTGTCTGTCTCCTCTCAGGCCTCCCCAGGGCCTAGAGCCCTCTCTGGACCCAGACCTCCAAAGCTCTACTCGTCTCTGCTCTCAGTGCTTCTGCTCCTCAGCCCTGTGCTGCTCTCAGCCTCAGTGAACCACTGGCGGCAGACGCATGCTCACCTGTCTTTATTTAGGCTGTATTTCCATTTCATATTTACCAAGTTTGATTTCCTTCGTATGAACTGTTATGTGGCTAAGTTTAGCCCATAATGTCCCGGACACAGGATCTTTGTGTGGAGGTGACCAATGCAGTCCTGCCCTCACCTTTGTGCTCAGTGTTATTTGAAGAGCGGCCTGTCTTCCTCTGGTTCATCTTATCAGAGCGGAGAATGAGCCCATGTTTAATGACTGAGCCCTTATCTGCACAAGGAGACTTAGCGGCTAATTGCTGTGATTGCTGAGCTCCCCCAGGCGACTGCCACTGAGCTCCGAGGTGGTTTGGGGCTGGGGCTGCTGAACACCACGTGCTCTGCTCTGTGTGGACTCTGGGGAACTACACTGTCCTTGGGAAGAGGCCAGAGCACAGGCACAAGAACACTTTGATGTGGGAGAAATGGTTCTTCTTTTAAAGAAGAACTATGGGCGCGATTTTACATGCAAAAAACAGCCATGTAGAAAAATATCTGTAATTGTTTAATAAAAAACAAAAAAACAAAAACTATAATGAGTTAAAAAAAAATTAAAATAAGATAAAATAATAAATATTAAAATAAATATTAAACTTAATACTCTTAACTCTTAACATGATGTTGTCTTGCACACATACACTGTTTAGGTTGCTCATCCACCAGGATACCCCGTCTTCACGCTCTTAGCCTGGCTGTCTATGCGTCTGCTGCCCTCCCTGTCTCCTGCCCACAGTGTCAACCTGATGAGCAGCCTGCTGGGAGCTCTGGCCAGTGGTGCCCTCTGCCTCACTGTGTGCAGGTAAGTCCTGTTTTTTTGCATTATCACTTTAATTGACTTTCTTCTTCTAAAGTTCAACTCAACAGTGCACAAAAATACTGTATATTTTAACTAAGATGTGTTTAATTTCTTTGTATTATCAACAAAAAAAGACACTTTTCTTCAAACGTTTCTAGAATTGGTTACTTATGTCAGAGACAGTTAATATACAGGTGCTGGCATAAATATAAAAATATATAAGTTCTTTTATTACACCATTATCGCTACTTTGAATATAAAAAAGATATCAAAAGTTTAATGTTGTAATCCAAAGCGTGTTCGGCGGTGTGGCATAAAAAAATCACATATTTATGCTCCAGGGCAAGCTCTGGGATTCAAGCCATAGACCAAAAGAAATAATAATAATAATACTATACTATTATATATTATTTTTGTTAAATCCAACTTTTCTGAAAAAAAACTTTGACCATGCACCAGTTTGATGTCAGAAAAATACAATTCTAATTGTTAAATATATTATAAATATTTTCTTTTGGATGGAACAGTTATTATTATTACATTGTTATTATTAAAAACACAATAGACATTTTAGGTAATTATTATATTTTTAACATGCAGTTATGTCCTGATGGGTGACGTTACGTCATGTAAAAAAACAAAAAACAAAAACATAGGTTTTTTTGTAGAACTGCTTTGTTTTTTAAATTATTTTTGTATTGTGCTACAAAGCTAGTAAGAAGTAATCTTTTAGTAGTCTTTTTAAAGATTAATTTAATATAATAAATTCTGGAAGAAACTGGAATTTCCCTCTGCATTGCTT
Source organism: Rhinogobius similis (assembly GCA_019453435.1). Lineage (NCBI taxonomy): Eukaryota > Metazoa > Chordata > Actinopteri > Gobiiformes > Gobiidae > Rhinogobius > Rhinogobius similis. Next base: position 1,837,104 of record CM033638.1, read on the forward strand.
TCTCTTTGATTTAGGTTTATATGACCCACGCTCGTGCATGTATAATTTCCAGCTTGTATCTCAGACCATGTGATTTTGGGGGGCAGAACGAGTGTGCTGATGCTGTATCTTTTGGTCAGCGGCTGGCAGTGACGTTCCTGATCCCCTGTTTAGTATTCTCAACCAGGAGCCAGGCATCGTCCTCTGTCCCAGTACCCTGCCCCGCCTGTTTACCCATCAGCCACCCGGAGTGAGCGCACGCCTCTCTGTATATCACAATTATCCTCCTTCCCTAGTCCCTGTCCCACCCCCACAGCCCAGCAGGCTCTCAGTCCCGACATGGCACGACTTCTGATGTCTCCTCTTAGACTCCTTCTGTCTTTCTCCCGTTTTCAGCCCTCACCCCTTCACCTCATAAGAACATGTGATAGCGATGTTGTCAACCACCCTGCAATTTGTCCTGCTGCTGCTGACCCCACTGTGTGAAGTATTCATTATTTGTATGTTTGTGTGTATTGCATGGCTGCTCACACCACAATACATCAACCTTACGCTGATTTCTTTCATTTTGGGCCTTTGTTGATGGAAACTTATGTGTCAACAGTTCTCATTTTGTGGCTTTTTGCATGCTAGAGCCTTTTATACATCTACAAGCCTCACTCAGGAGCTACATCATTAAATGATGTACGGTACATGAGTTGATGCACTTCACTGTGTTCGTTTCTGGCAGTGTCACCAAACTTTATTCTGTCTTTTTTTTTTGCAACACTTTAACCAGTAATTTTACTATAACATTTGTAACATTTTAGTCAAGTGTTTTGGCTGCAGGCTTAAGTGGACTGGCAAGTGTAGTGCGGAGTGGGTATAGAGGGGGAATGACATGCAGCATTATACACTCCTGAACTAAGAAAAGTATCAATTCTAGCTTCCCAAACAATTTCCATTAGATATGAAATATTTTCGGATGGAAGTCGAAACGTCTTGATTTGTATTATTATTATTTTATTCTAGTTGCTTTACAGTTTTGCTAGTTATTCATTCACTCCACACTCAGTGGTGGTAAACTTGTATATAGGCTTCAGCTGCCTATGCCATTGTCTCTCATTGACAGTTTGCACCAAAGCCTCCCTACTGTGGCTCCTGGTATTCCAAGAGTTTTGACACAAAGTAAAAAATGCACAAGTTTGTTTGAAAGAGAACCCACACGTATACAACACCACAATACAAATTATTTTTGCTGATTTTATTTTCAGATGCAAGAATATTTTGCTTTTAATACAAGTACTTGAAGGCAGAGTAAATTGTAAAACCTTGAAATTCATCTGGAATACTCCCAACATGGCAAGCCTTTGATGTATCAATTTAAATGAGTGGGCCAGATTTCTGTGTTTAATGTGGGGGAATGTAAGTTGATAGGCTTGGAAGCCACTTCTCTCTCTCTCATGAGTTTAAATGTAGCACTTAGCTTCCCTTTGATTTGTCAATTACAGTTTCTTGGCTTGATCATGTGGTTTGATGGCCAAATTACATGTCTTGTTATGTTTTCACACCATGGTCTGACAAGCCTTTGAGGATGCTGGACGTAGTGATAACTGCTATCGATTGCACTGGAGGTTTCCAGAAAAATGCATATGGCATTTAGAATGCTAAAGGCCTCCGCCACAGCTCTTGAGAGGAATGCTGTCTTTATGGCAGGATAATCCCGACAGCTCGGCGTTCTGTAACCCTCGTTTCACAGTTTATCTGCTAAAGCTTCTCACAATCTCTGCTACCTGTGAGGAATCTCTTTCCATTCTCGAGATTATCCTGAGACAGCACAAACCCACACGTTAGCATAGCGACAGGCGCTCGAGCAAAACAATCCAAAAGGCTGATCATCAGCACTCTGTCTGATCACATGATTACATAACAGCAGTGTTACCTGTAAAAGGCACACCTGCCAAGTTGTGGCCCCTGTGGCACAGCTGATTCACAGTGGAGTGGAGAGCGGGCACGGTGCCATCCCAGCCCTGTGCTCCTTATATGGTCCTGCACCATATGCTCCCTTGTCACTGTCCATGTTTCCTGCACTACTAAAGCCAAGCTGCACTGTGCTCTTAGGTATCTGGTGGAGATACCAGAGGAATTCTTTTCATGTCCAGTTATTACTTTCACTGGTCTGACAAAGAGAGAGGCAAAGATTGCACTGCAGGATGTCATCCCTTCTTTTTGCAGAAGATGTTATCCTTTTGGCCTTCAGTTGTTGTCCATTTGACCTACACTGTGCCCTGGGTGATACACCAAAAATGTATATCACAGTTCTCTTGGAGCCAGATTAAGAAATCCTTTTTATCCCTATTCTTGTAAAAGGTAACTAACAACTTCTTCTGAAAGTTCACACTTTGCTGCAGTTGTTTAAATCAAGCAGTCACTCACTCAGGGCATTGCTGAGACTGTTGAAAAGGAGGTGTGGGTGGAAAGAAGTGTCTTTGTTGGAGCATATAGCGCAGCATTCAAGGGAAAATTTGTGAATTGATTGACTGTGGCGATTTGATCAAAATAGCACATGGAATGAGACAGGAATGAGATCACAGTTTGATTTTATAGCCCAGCCCTGCCTGGCAGGATCTCACGTGCTGAGTTGCTTCCTTATAAGGTGAGGAGTTTGGTGGTCACATCTGAGGAGCTCAGATTAGAGTCACTGCTCCTCCACATGAGAAGAGCCTGCAATGGTTGCTCTGGCCGATCTTCTGGAACCCTCCTGGACACCTCCTTGGACAAGCCAGAGGAGCAGTTTCTCATCTGGCCTCAGAATGCCTTGGATTTGCCCCGGACGAGCTGGAGGAGTTATGTGGGATAAGGGAAGTCTTGTAGTTCCTTCTCAGATTGATGCCCCTGCTACTGTGTCCCAGATGAGCAGCTGCTACAGTTACACTAATCTGGGCCGAAGCGTGTTCTGAGCCAGTGTCTGTTTCATTATTTTTCATTTCTTACATACTGCACACATACCTGTAACAACTCTTTTCATACTATCACGCTGAATGGCTTTGAATTAAAATTAAAATCTTAACAAAAGGAAAAACACACACATCCAATTGTGGGACAGGTGCATAAGAGAAGGAGTGAGCACAGCTCTCTAAACTTGAAAAAGAAGAAACCTCGTGAAACCTTTGTGAATTTAAGTCTAGAATCAAATAAAATGTTCATTCTAAATGTTGACAGAAGAAATGGTGTTGTTTGTGTCACACTTACTATTTTTTAAACCTTCGCTCTATTTAGATAAAATCATCATTACAAGTGGCAGGGACAGTGCACTCATTTTGTGTGTAATTGCACAAGTCAATTTGAGTTTTGTCTGCTTAAATAGAGGCCAATCTTCGGACCTTTTGTTCCATTCTTTCAGTATCGCATTTGTTATATTGTAGTCCAACAGACCCCCATCGTCAGCATGACCAATGGTTCCCCCAGGACTCATCCTCTAATACAGTTAAACAGATGTCTAATGAAGATGTTATTTCCTCATTACTGGCTATGGGACGGGGCGAGAGCGGCAGAGGAGGAGGCAGGAGGGCTAGATAGGCAGCAGAATATAGTCACACTTTAATATTCCGTTCGCCCGTGGGCCTGAGATTGTGTCTGCCTCGGACGTCAATATCCCAGCGCTCCGCAACCACAGGCAGCCTTAATAAGGCAGCGAGCACCAAGGCGGATCAGGCTCTGCAATTACAATTCAGACAGAATTAGTTAATGGAATCTATACAGCTACATTTATGTATCACTGGTGTGTGCCTAATGACTTTGTTGGAGGAGGCAGCAGCAAAATGGTATACAGTGAATTGCATAAACGTAGCATTTTTGCAAATTGTTTTTTCCTCTCTCCCTCTTCCTATAATTTTTGTGTGTCGGGAGGAGATTAAGATGGCATTCTGGGAGAAATTGTCATGTCAGTGGCTGTATTGTTTGAGTCGAATTGTGGTGATTAATTTTACAGGCACTGAAGCGTTCTGTTGGAGGAGGGTTTGTGAGAGGCAGAGCTGGGCCACATTCCCTCAGTGCTCGCTGCAGCAGGAGGGCAGCGGTGCGAGTTCGAGATGAAGTCTTTGACCTCTGATATAGAAAAAAAAAAAAGATATGTATTAGAGGTGGGTCATATATCAAAAATTAATGTTTAGTGTTTAATGTTGTGATTGTGTTTTTGAACATTTATTGTAAAAATGCCACAAAAAGCTTATTAAAAATAAAAATAAATGATGTGTTAAACTTTATAGTAAGGGTATAAGGATATATTTCAGCAGTTTTGTGATGCGTTAACATTTCACATTTGTCTGTCTAATTAAACCTAAACGAAACCGTTTAAAGACACATTTTAACACATTGACATAATATCATCTGAATATTGATATCGGGATACTCCAAAAAACAAAAGCAAGATGTTTTGTTATTATTGTAATGATATATTTATTTTTGTTAACTTTTTTGTGTTTTGAGAAAAAGAAATCAAAGTAAAAATAAGTTTGGCTCTCACAAAAAACCCTCCAAATTATAGTTTTATTTATTGTTAGGTTTTATTATTGTAATTATGTATTGTGTCATTTTGTTTTTAATTGTATAACCATATCATATATATATTTTTCACAAATTATAGATTTTACTTCTAACCAAAGGTATGTGCTAAAACTACCTAAATAATGACGTTTCTTCAGTTCTGCTCTTTTAAAAGAAGAACAATGCCTGCTTGGACCGACCCAAAGCTCAGATACAAAGCTTTCATTTCTGTATCAAAAGCCTGGCGTCAGAAATCCAAACACCATATGATACACTTAGCAGTTCCATATAATAGCTGCTAAGTACCCTGCTGTTGTCCTGGCCAGAGGAGAGCCGCGGGGTGTTATCGCGGGCCAACTGGAAACCTCCGCCTCCGAGCAGGCCACCTCCTCCACGGGGCTCTCTACCCTCTTAAGGAATGTGTGATTCCTTTCCAGCGCTGCCTCCCCAAACCTCGGCTGGGTTAGACTACAGAGGCGCGCTCATCTGCAGTGGCACGGCTCTTCTATTGTCCGCTCCCCGGGGTGGTGTGTGACAGTCACTCTTTTGGCGCGCTCTATTGTCAAGCCTCATTCAAAACACTGCTTTTTGTGTGCTGTTATTTAGCACAGGCGCCTGGTGCTGGCACAGCTCTGCGGCGGGTCAATGAGACCAGACTCATTTGGACTTTGGCAAAAATATATTGTTCTTTTTCTCTGGCTTTGGTCTGGTTAGAAGTGCAGTGTTTGAACAAAAAGCACATGGCCTTTTCTTGTTGGCCTTGTGTTAATATTTTAAGACAAGGGTTGCAACTAACGATTATTTTGATTAATCGATTAGTTGTTTAGAAAGGGCTTTAAATGAAGAAAGTGTACAAAATTAGACTCAGATGAAGCTAAGATGCTGCTCGAGGACATGCTGATGAAGGATATTTACAGACAAAAAGGTTTTTGATCAAAAACCCCAAATTCCTGTGTCTTTTTGAAGTAATTCCTGCTCTGTCTGCTGAAACTTATTTTCTCTGCACATTGCATACTTTAGAGTCTGTGTATTGTCCAGAAAACGAATATTTGATTACTAATTTAGTTGACAATTATCACAATTATTGATTAGTTGCGATTTATTCTATTAACTGTCTACAAGCCTTACTGACCCCTTACACTAGATGGAAATGGAGCTAAATTGTATAATATTTTGTACTTTATTTTGTGGTGACAGGCAGTGTGATTGAATACTACAGTTGCCAGGGTTGTTATTCTCTTCAGGCCATTGTCACTGAGCCACAACATTTTAACACAGCACCATCCAGCACCGCATTGAGTTGTGATAACAAGGAACATGGCCACAGTGGTGAGAGGCGATGTCGTGCTTTATCTGTGTGCCCTGGGAGCAGGCAGCCTGGAGAATGAGCTGTGGATCGGCTGAGAGGCAGCCAGGGGCCCAGGTGGTCCCTGACAGACAGACAGGTCATTTACAGAGGCACTGTACACACATCAATGGGCTCTCCCGCTCCGACACACTCTAAAAGAGAGATTTGTCAGACACTCAAGGAGAATAAAGGAGTGCAGGAAAAGAATATGTGCTGCCTGCGTACGTATGTGAGTGAGTGTGAGTGTGAGCGCTGGAGCGGGATGGATATCAGATGCCAGAACACACAGGGTAATACTCCATCCCTGGACCCCCATCACTCTTCTGCACCCAATGTGACCTCAAATCGCCCCCCTGCTGGAATTATAAGCTATGGGTTAATTGTCATGCGGTGAGGCAAAATTATGGGTGCGGGGGTCTGTACACCTCAACAAAAGTCCACACTCCCTTTCTTCATCCTCCCCTCAACTTAATACTAATTCCTGAAGCGGTGTGGCGAGAGAGACGTTGCTATCTCTTATTAAAAGCCACTCCTAGACGCCCCATCAACACAGCTGACTAACCCCCTCCCCGGCCTGCACTCTCCTCACTGTGAACAGAGAGCGAGAGAGAGAGAGAGAGACGACCGAAGAAAGAGGGGAAGTAGTCAGCGCACAGGACTTTTCTCTCTGCCTTTCTTGCTCTCCTTTTTTTCTGATTTACTGTGCTCTCCTCAGAAAGCTCCATTGTTCCCCTCGCCTAAGTCTCATCAGGCCTTTTGTGGCTGACTATCACAGCGGCAGGCAGAGAGCTGGAAATGTATAAATGGTATCATGCCTTGTGATTAATGGCGGTGCTTATGAGTCAGGTCTGATAACGGGCTGCTCTCTACTCAATTTCAGATACCGTTAATGGAATCTGTCTTGTGCGATTGTAATGTGAGAGCGCCTAATTTGCTATGGAGCTTGAAGCTGTCACCGGCGAGGGATTGTGGGGTCATAAGGGACCTGGCAGCCGTTTGGCCTGCAGCTTGTATCTGCGGTGCTGAATAGAGCAGCTCTCTGCCTGTCAGTTAGCTGATAGGCTGATGAGGACTCTAAGCCACTCCACACAATGGCGGAAAGGGCCATACTGCCTGACTTCCCTAATTGTCGAGGCTGCAGCTCATATTTCCGAGCCAGCATGCAGGGGACGGGGCTGCTTTTTATTCTATTTTTCCTCTCGCTCTTCCTGAACTTTTCTCTCTTCCTTTTTTGTGAATTTCATCCCGCACACTGTTTCACACCCTACAAACGCACACCCCTTTACCGCACACTTTTGTCCCCCCCTATAATTTGTGGCATCTCGCTCCCCACTCTCTCTCATTGGAGTAAGTGGTGGGTCTTAGCGTATGACAGATTATCCCAAGTTTGCTTCAATTACTGCAAAAGAGATGGAGACAGAACAGGAGAGGATGAAGGCCATACTTTTGCGCTCACAGTATATTTAAGAAGTAGAGGATAAAGTGCTATCTCCTACACGGCGGGTTTCTTTGCCAGCCTGCCCCAGATCAACCAGCTGCTCGGGAAAGAGTTCCAGTGATAGCGGAACATTTCAGTTCACAATGTTTTTCAAGGTCTCGTCCAAGAAGCAAACTTGGGCCAAGGGAAGATTAGAACGGGCCTCCAAATTAGTCTGGAGAAGTGGCTGCTTTTATGGCTGGAAATTTTAAATTATGTGTGAAACTGCTGTGAAGCTTTTTGTGTCGCTGCAGTGTAAGTTGGGACAAATAGAAAAGATAAAATGATTTATTATAGTTCAAAAAAAATATAATTGCTTTTCAGTTTACCAAAAAGTTGAACATAGTTGGGCTCATGTTATTGAAATAAACTTCAAAACTAATTCCTGAAACTTTTTGGACAGGTTAGAAGGCCCAGTTCCTGGAGCAGTATTGGCTGGAGGGATGTTCGCAGTGTCCAGACTGACCTGGCAGTGGTCCGTGGTGGCAGAGGTTTTCACCCTCAACAACCTTTGTGTTGGTTTGCTCTTCTTCTTGTCTGCCAGCTTTCATTGTGCTGACAACGGCACCCAAAGAAGCAAAGTAAGTTACAACCTCATCTAGCTATGCTCATTTGAATTTGTTGTTGTTAATAGTCCCTGCATTTTTAGATTGCACATTTGGGGGCTTTCTGCTGTGGTTTTGGGCTCTGTAACCAGCACACATTGATTCTATACATAGTCATAATCATTCCTTGGGTGCTGCATCGTCTTTACTCTGAAAAGGTAACACAATGTACTTTTTTAATTTAATTGTTAAGACCTAGATATACCTGACATTTTAATTGCATTCAGTGCAGACCAATATAAGACCATTAAAGATATGAATTAGACTCTATTTAGATGTATTACTGTATATATATCTAAAACATAAAAGATGTTGGTGATGCTACTTGTACACTCTTGTATAAAGTAAGTGCTCTTTCTTTTCCAGGAATTGTCACTGGGCAGGCTTATGTCTCTGGCAGTGTATTTTGGAGCTGGTTGTCTGCCGTATATCTACATACCAGTGTCCTCCTACCTAAACTCTGCTCGCTGGAGCTGGGGAGACCAGACCTCTCTGTCTGGCCTCCTGACACACCTGCTCAGGGCCGAGTATGGCACGTTCAGTTTGGTAGGTCTTTTGGGTTTATATGGGTACCATTTGTTTTTTATTGTTTTACATGATCTGTTTTGGTTTTAGGCAAAGACATCCGGCTCTGTGAATATGACCATGATGCTTCAGTAAGTGCATTTTATAAATAACTTTCATCAGTTTCTATTTTATTTTCTACTGTTACATGTTATTCTAGGAATCACTCTCATTTTTTCCCACACATTTTAATCATGGGCTAGTAATAGAAATATAATGTTATTTTTGAGTGGAATAAGATATTGACCAATTTGAAAATGTATGCATATTGCACTCAAATATGTATTTTGTAACTTAATACTTTCTGCTGATCTTTGACAGTAGTTTAGAGATGTAAAAATGTATAATTTAAAGAGACTGTCAAGCCCACAGTGTTTGTGGATTTAGGGTCAAGGGTGTTTAATACAGGTTTAGACACTGGACTGTTTAGACCACAGACATTTTTGCCACCCATCTGCTCGGTGCCTCTGTTCCCCACAGCAGCTTTTGTTCTTCCAATTTCTGCCTCTCCCATGAAAGCAGAAGTGAACCTGCTTAGAGGGCCAAATCGCTGTGTTCTGTTTCTCTAGCAGTTTGAAATGATCACTCAGCTCTGGTGTTTAAGCGTGACAAGCCGTGATGACAGACACTGCAATAGAGCTGGAGAAATTGTATTTTTTCTCTCCACTCAAGCACCCCCACCTCCACCCGAATCCCTCCCTGCTCTCTTCCACCAGCGCTGCCACCATGTATCATCCTTCAGCTGATAGGATGGGGGTGCATGTACGTCTTAAGGGCCCCCCCACTATCTGCCCCCCTCTGCCAGGCACCCACCCTTCCCTATCACCCCTGCTGCTTGATGGACAAGCACACCTTCAAGATGGGGGAAAGAGGCGAACATGACAAGCATGTCACAGTGAAGACGTAAACCCTGTGGAGAAGCTGGCACACTCTCTCACAGACACACATGTGGAAGCACTCTCACATAGTCAACAGTGATACACATAGTGTACATTGGGAGATATAGAGACTCAATAATCTGTCAAATAGAGATGGGTATTAAGGAAGAGGCAGGAAAGTGTGTGCTCTGAGCAAGCGCTCTGTGACTGACAGCAGCTGTGAGGAGCGGACGGGGCAGCGGGTGGTGGATGACACAGTCATTTGTATCTGTCAATCCCATTGAAAGAAGACACGCACGTCCACTGAGTTTGTTTTGATCGAGGAGCAGCCAGTTCATAATTGGTGTCCTTGAGTGCTGCGGCAGTGAAAGAAGTTATTACTTTGGTTGACACTTGATTATTTTGAACTTTTTTTTTTCTTTTTACTGTGTTTTAGAGCCCAGCTGGATCACTGCATAGCAGACCTTTCACTTCCTGTGCTTGTACTGGCAGGAAATGGGCTGCTTCTCTCCATAAAGGATAAGTAAGAAAGGATATACCAAATTAAACATTAAATACAATACTCTTCTTTTCAGTTTATAAGCAGAATTGCTGCTATACTGTAACTACTCATGAATCACAGTTGCTAAAACTTACAGTGACTCAGTCAGCCTTAGAATATCAATCATGCGTTTCTTAACTGGATTACTTACTCATTTTCTACTTGACTTGTGATGTCAAATTAACCTTGGTAATGTTAGTTTTTAGTATAGTTCGATGTACAAAACATTTTACTCTTGACAAAAATAAATACAAAATCAAGGTGAGATTATTTTGAGTATTAATTTGCATTTCAGAAAGTGTGGCCCCATTTCCTTGCTTGTGACTGCCATGCTGTTGGTTTACTCATTGTTTTTTGCATGGAGAGCCAACTTGGATATAGGCAGACCCCTGCTACTTGGAGTGGTGAGACAGTTTTATAATGTATTATACTGTATTAAAGATGGGCATGCATTAATTTTCTTCCAAGGTAAAGCAGCTCTCTTCTGTGTGCTCCCTCCTGCAGGTTGAGCGTTTTTGGCTACAAAGCGACGCTGCAGTGTGTGTGCTGGCAGGCCTTGGCCTAAATCGGACCTGCAGTATTTTGGAGAGGAAACTGGGCAGTGGGGCATTATGGAAGATCTCAGGCTGGCTCCTTACTATCACTCTTTTGGTCCATATTGTGCACTCCAATCACAAGTGAGCTTTACATGGGACTGCTTTCTAATTGCACAGATTTCAAATTAGCCAGGTTTTGAGGTGGAAAAAAAATGTTAGCAAAAACATCATACAAGTTTCCTGAGTCAACCTGATTTGCTTTACTTTTGAATTTCATACTGCAGGTCTGAACTCTGCATGTCAGGTTTTTTGCGCTCCCACCATGGTAGAGGCTAAAGAGAGGCACGGTTAGCACATAGATTCTACTGCAAGAGCTCAGTCTCAGATGTTGGCTGTCCGAAAAGGCAGATTACTTCTGTGTAGTGCCGGGAAGTGCCAGACAGCCATCATGGAGCAGCTTTGATCAAGGGGAGTGCATGGCCTATGCTGTCTCACCCATCACACCTGTCTGCCTGTGATTAGATAGGCAGCCAGTGCAGTGCAGCAGAGCGGGAGGGGCGGGGGCACTGACAACTTACCTTCCCAACACCTTCATGCATACCTGAAAACTCAAACTCTTTTATACCAATAACCTTCTTTTCTAAGCAGTAAGAAGGCTTCCAACTATTCTAAAAGTTTAACTAAACACTGCTTTTATGTTACAAAAATCTTCACGTGTCTTGTAGGGAATGCAATCTCAGCACTAACAGTGTGGTGGAAAGGTTTGGCCTGGAGTTACTGACCTCCGTCCCCAAAAACTCCATCATCTTGACAAGAGGAGATCTTCCTGGGAACTCTCTTCGGTACTTGCACTACTGCAAAGATGTACGGTCAGATGTGCGACTTGTGGATCAAGAGGTGAGCTTGCAGTATGATAATTACATCGTTACATGTAATATGAATGTATAGCCTGACCAGTGTTTTTGAGTATGTCGTCTATAATGACAGCTATTAAAAAGTCTGCAAATTAAGCAGTTTAGGATTAGAAAACTAACCATGTGATATTTAAAATCTAGAGAATAATTATATATTTCTGCTTTTTGTATCTCAATTACAAAAATTAGATATTCATTTTTGTAATTATTGGTCACCCCAAACCTCAGTGTCAGTAACTACTTCTAAATGTAGTAAACTATATCAAAATGTAAAGTGTGGCTGTATTGAATATGAATAGTTAGGAGGAGGATTAATTTGAATTAATTGAAGATTGAAGCCTACTTCTCGTAGAAAAGTGTAGCTGCCACTCAAACACTAATGTAATTAATGTACTGATAATTTAAACAGTATTTCATTATGGTGATCTCATATTTGTCTATAGATGATGACATACAACTGGTACATTGCCAAACTGGGACATCATCTTCAAGGAGTGCACTTTCCTGGCCATTACTGGAACACAGTTCACTCTGAAGGAAAACACACTTTCAGCTTAAAGAACTTTCTGTCACATAATTCACAGTAAGTCCGCCCAGCAGTATGGTATGAATGTTAGGCATGATAGTAGCATATAGCCTTGGAATGTTAGAATAAATGAAGAACAATTCACCTAAATATTGTAATACTTTTGAATCACAACAGTTTCAATAATACAGTACCAG